>OX030950.1:176957505-177599630 GCA_943735915.1 Pherbina coryleti
TAGTTTTCGAAGACATTTATAAGGAATTTTAATAAATGATCGAACACGCACAATCACACACAAGCACACATATACACAGAGGCGGTTTTTTGTGTGTGCAAGCGTGTGTACCAGGATAATGAATGCCTTTCAACAAATTTTGCAAAATCGAACCTTTTCCCAAGCTGAACGAAAAACCTAGCAGTGCAAGAGAAAACTTTTCCAAAGACGACTTAGAAGGGATGAGGGGAAGGGGTTGGTAGGGCAGTAGGGGTGTGTCGGGTTTGGCGCTGTGCTAATAGCGTCTAGCTAACGATTTATCATGCCTGCACAAATGTCTGATTTGAATTGCTTGACAATTATTACAATGCTGACAGGCAATGAAAAATATACATGGAGTATGTATGGATGGGACCTTGTACGCCATTTTGTTAGGCTAAATATGGATGCAAGCTGAGTGGAACGACCAAATTAATGCGCTGTTTCGGGTAATAAATGACAGGAAATTTGCTGGCTGCACAAATTTCTTCAAAGTCTACGTTACGGAAATGAAAAAAAATTAGGGTTGAGCAAAAGCAGTTGCTTTTTGCCAAAGAACTTCACAAAAAAGGGGTTCTCCGTGCTGGGAGAACCCCGTTCAACTTCAATAAATTGCAAACTATGCAAATTTGCCAAAATGACGCTTTATATTTGATGAGCTCCTTATTATTGATTGACCCAAACTCCTCAACCCGAAAAAAAGAAAATGAAAAAGAACCAACAAACTCTAAAGTTAATTTAGCACTTTCGTCGTGCTTGTGCTTTTTCAGTTCTCGAAGACCACTCTAAAAAAGCTTATTTATTTTGCACTCACCATCGTCATCGTCATCATGCTTGGCATTCTCTTGGATGCCTGGCACGCCGTTCACCCCAAGCTGCTTTCTAGTTTTTTTGCTCATTTCAGCAATTTTTGAATAATTTGGCAAATATTTGTCGAAAATGCAAAGCAGCGGAAGTGCAGCAGAATTTCTTATTTGTTGACTGCTGCTGCTTTTGAAAATGGCAACACTGGCGAGCATCCAACCTTGCTGCACAGACAGTCAAAATTAACTTACAACATATTTGCGCACTTAATTAAAATCGTAAAATACTGCTGCTTATTTTATTAAGTTTTATTATAAATATTCCCACATAACGAACGTAACGGTAACTGCAGTTCGTCCTCTATTTTCTAGTATTTAACAATTTTTACTAAAAATTTTCCCAACTCATCGCAGCTCAAAACAACTTGTTTAAGTTTATGCTTGATCTTTAGCAGCTTTTCACCTTGCTCGTTGTTGTTGTTCTTGCTGCTGCTTGCCTGGCATTTGCAACATCGCTGTATGACTGCAGTTGCACTTCCTTTTGGAAATAGCTATTTTTTATTCTTCTTTCTCGAACTCTGGCGGCCCAAGCTTTGACGGCAACTTGTTTCGTCATCGTTGTTGTTACTCTTGTTGTTGATGTTTGTGTGTCGCGCTCACTTGTTGCCAGACAAAACATACTAACAGCATTATGTAGCTTTAAATTCACTTTGCATGCCATAGCATGCGCCCTACCTTCTACACCACCTACCCATCTCATCGCCCCTTTTGCAAAAATATTGCATTCGTATTCTGCCACACTCGAACTCCCTCCTGCTTTAACTATCTTGAATATTTAAAATGTTGACGGAAATATTCCATGTTTATGTATTACGAGGTTGTCATTTTTAGAGCGGAATCTCTTAAATTTTTAATATGTGATTTCGAGCAAATGTTTTGGGCCATTCTTTGGTTATGATGGCATTTTCAGTTCAGTTCATTTGTTCAGTTCAGTTGCACGAATCTTGATGAAGAGACTAAGTTTCTACAACTAAAAGAAATTCAGTTAAGATGTTAGATTTGATGAGTTGTTAAACATCATGTTGTTAAAAAGGAAATAAGTAACATGTGTCTTTAAATAACATGAACGTTGTAATAGAGAAAAGAAACTTGATCTTAAAAATCAGTTACATTTTAGACGAATCCCCTCGCCGGAGTATAACTCGTGGTTTCCAGAGTGCAAATACAAAATATTTATTCATGATAAGCGGGTATGGGCACCACTAACATACATTCAAAGCTTCTGTGTTGATTTGTTGTTGCGTTTTGTGTTACTACATAAGCCTTTTCTCCCAATTCTTACTCTTAACGCTCCCAGAGCGCTCTCTGTCCATACCCGATGAAAAGTAAGAAAATATAGTTATTTAATAATTTCATTCTAAGCTTAGCTCTATATTCTTGTTTATAAATAATTTCACTTCATTGTGAAAACGGTCAGGAATTCTTTTCAAATAGAGTCGTTTCTCAAATTCCGGTCATTTTATGTCACACGCTGAAGTAATCCTAAGTGAGCCAAATAGGAGCGATGATGCAGGTATTATGGCCTAAACAACTTGGTGACGACAGCAACTTACTTACTTACTTACTTATCTGGCGCTTACAACCGTAAGTCGGTTTTGGCCTCGTATAAGAAATTGCGCCAGCCATTTCTGTTTTGCGCTTGCTGGCGCCAGTTGGAAACACCAAGTGTAGTCAGGTTATCCAACACCTGATCCTTCCAACGAAGATGTGGGCGTCCTCTTCTGCGTTGACCACCACCGGGCACCGAATCGAATATTTTTTTTTTCGACAGCGGCGACATTTTATGTTGCCGAATTCTTTTAATATTCTTCTTTTATGGATAGGAGTGTGTAATAATGTTGCTGCCGTCGGAGTAGATCTATTTTTAATTTGAAGGGTGACAACCATGAAAATGACTTATTTTCTCAGGGTTTGTTTACATTTTGGTAACACTTTCTCTTAACGCTCTTGTCGCGTTACAAATAATCAACCAGATAACTAGATAACAAAAGCATTAATTCTTGAACAGATCTCGAAACGACTCAGAGGTAGCACTGTGAATATATAAAAATTATACTTTTAACTTCAAGTACAAGAATTGATCTTTGAATTTTGCAACAAACTCAAAAAACTCACTCACTCACGTTCGAACACGAGATGTTGGAACATACGAGATGTCGTATAGCTGATACTAAAATACTTGGGGCAGGCAATTGAGAGACACGTAGTTGGATGAGTAGAAATACGACCAGACAGACAACACGTAGACAGCATTTCGACGAGATTCCTTGGAAATGAAGCAAAGCCAATCGCATACACAATCGCAATTTGCCACTTAATGGATCGTATAAAACGAAATTAATTTTCACTGGATGTAAATGTGGCTGTGGATGTTGATAATGGCAAATGTGGATGTTGGAAACAAGCAGACTTGTTGGCGACAATACAGATTGTCACAGCAGAGGGCGAGAGGAGGCAACGAGAACATGTAATTTAAAGTTGTACAAGTTATATTTAGGCCTAAAGTGGCCTGTCATCACCGCGTAGAATAAGTGGAACAGCGCCTTTGTGACAACGAATTTTACATTTTAGATGTTAATGTCCTCTTATGTGGCGGCCGATCATTAGACACTGCGGCATTTGGCAATCTTAGAACAAGGGGAACTGTATTACTTAATTTGTTTCGGCTGTATTTTGATTCACAAAATTCAAAATAGATCTCGCGCTCATTGGTTGTCAACGTTTCGTAAATTGACTAAATGGTCCATGCATCGATCGGTTGAGATTTCTTATAGATGTTGTAGTTTGCTCTAGACATTTTCTTTAAGTGCTTCACTTTTACTATATTTACTATATTTACTGTATTTACGTAAGAACTTACGCAATAGCTGGTTGAATAGGATTTAAAGAGATTTTCAATTTTTAAACCTCTTTAAAGGGGAAGCAAACAAAAAATTATTTTTTAAAATTTTTCCTAAGACATTTTAATTTACTTACATATTGTGGTGACTTTTACCTTCACCCTTGATTGTTTTTATTTGTAAAAATAATTATTTTCAAAGCTGCTGTAACCGATCTCTAGGAGCTCCTCTCAAAACAGGCGTATTGTGGACTGGATCATCTAACATGAAAAAAAAAAAAAATTCCATTAAAATAAGGTTAGCTTGTATTTAATAAAAGAAATAAGCAAAACATTAATTTCTGACAAATTGGAGGTCTATTAACAAAAAATGGGATTTTTAATATAAATTTAGGCCTTAAATTGTTTAGAAAATTAAATTCATTTATCGGTGAGAAGAAATCTACCATCCATTGCTTACAACTTTACTTAAGAAACTTGAGTAAAAATTTGAGACTGATCGGTTAGGCCATTTCCGAGCAATCTTCCTCACCGACTTCAAAAATATAGTCTTAAAAAAAGTGCCCTCCTGACTACGTGTATAACCTCTTAGGGCTGGAATCAAGACAGCATAGTCCAGTTCGTAACTCAAATGGTTTAATTGGTTCGATTGATTCAATTGCCTCTATTTTACTTCATTGCCTCATCTAACTGAAATTACTGAATTGTCTTCATAGGCTCAATTGACTCAATCTCCTTGATTTTCTCCATCACCTCAACTGATTAAATTGGAAAAATTGTCTTTATTGGTTCAACTGACTCAATTAAATGAATTGACTTTATCGCCACAACTGAATTAATTGGGTCAATTGACTCAAACTACTGAATTGACTCTGAATTGATAAGTTCAAATGACTCAATTAATTACATTGGCTCAGTTGAATCAATTTGTTCAAATGTCTCCCTTAGCTAGATTTACTTAACTGACTTCATCGGCTTAATTGACTGAATTAACTGAATCGGCTCAATTGGACTCAATTGACTCAACTGACTCGATTGGCTCCATTAGTTAAATTTTTATTAAACGTAACAAGCTTATCCGTGTTTTTGGTAGCAAACTTGGGCTCGCATTACATCAGCAGTACTTGACTGCCTAAATTGGCTCTATTGGTTCAATTGGCGCACATGATTGAATTGACTTAACTGATGACTGATGGATGAACTGATGTACTGAATTGATTTCATTGGCTTATTAAATATATATATTTTATAGACATACCAACTTTTCCCATACTTAATTGCTGAAGATACGCCTGAACCAAACCTAAACAAACATGTTGCAGTTGGCTCATGTTCATTTAGCTCTAAATTTTCTAGCATTAACTAGTGAATACTCTTCAAATATACTAAAGCACAAACATAAACTCTTAAACTCTAATGCCATATTATTCTCAGACCGCCATCCCTGAAACCATTTCTTCCTCGAAACTTCACAGGCAAACCACTAACTTGTGTTTTGATTAATTATATTCAAAAATGTTACAACTTTGAATGTATGAAATTTTGGCAACATAACAAATTTGTTAATATTTGAGTTAGCTTCTCTTTGTAAGTATAGCCTTCATTGAAAACTCATACAAAGCCACCAGCAAACTCTGCCCACAACTAAATTAGCATGTTTTCCCAAGTAGTCAATCCATTTTGTCGGATTAATTTACCGAGCTCTCAACAAAAACTCAACGAAAGCTAACAAACGAAAACTTTTAATGAACTTCTGCGAAAACACTTAAAATAAATGGATTTCGTATTGCAAAAGAACAAATGGTACAACAAAAAAAATATTATACAAAATTTTCATTCCCAGTTTTTTTTTTTTTCTATGGCCACATTTTCCATAAAAAGCGGGTAACATTAAAATTGATTCAACTCAATTTAAAAAGTTTTTTGTTTAATGATTGTTTGTGCTTTGTTTGCACAAAATCTACAAAAGTAGCTGAATGCGTCTGCGGCAGTTGAAAAGGATACCGACTGAACAAAAAAAATAACATAGAAATTAAGATGGAGACAGTATTGCCTCAGGCAATATTTGCTTAACATTGCTGCCAAACAAAGCGGCAGGGATTCAAGAAGCATGAAATGAGAGATGTCTCTGAAAAATCGTTGTTTTGACAAAAGCTTAATTTAAGCATGTAGCAACTTTTGCAATTTGTAACTTTTAAGCGTCTCTTAGCTCGAGGTCAATTAGGGGTCAGTTTTGATTGAGCATTAATTACCATGATTATTTTTTAGCAGCCATATCTCTTTTACGGCATTAAACTCGCTCGTTATCTCTCGGCAAAGCTTATAGCACTCATTTTCGCAACGTTGCATAAAAAGCTCTGCTTATCGCAGGATAAGCAACAACATAATAGCGCAGGCACTGAAAAAGTAAAAGCAACAACAGTAACAACAACAACAGCAGCAACGACAACAACAACTTAAGCTACTAATACTTCATTAATTCTTTTGTTCAGCATAATGGATATAATTTGCTGTTGTTGTTGTTGTTATAATGAAGTGCATAGCGACAACAACAACTCAAGCTCGTCATATATTTAATGTTTAAAATCATCAGCAGATCTAGCAGGATTAGCAACGGGATTAAAAATACTCAACGCCAAGAAGTACGTATGCGTTGTGTTGATAAAGCAGTTTGTAGGAAGATTTAGAAAGAGTGAAGGAGCGTAATAAGCGTACAAAAATTGTGCGAACAGGAAGCAGATTTGTTTTGTAACAAGAAACTTTTTTTTTAGAATGGATGGGAAAATACGGTAATACGGAATGGACGTTTTCGGTAGTCAAGGAGTTAGGGTGCTTGACTGCCTCCCCAGACGTGGTAGCACTTGCCTCAGATTCAAATTCAAATGTTTCGACGGCTTTCCACCACACCTAGAATATCCTACACATATTTTACTTGATCGCCTCTTCCTTCCCGTTAATCTATCATCCCATTTCGAACCAAGGCAGACATGACTGAGTAGGTATAACAACTGAAATCCTCAGCTCAAAGCTAATAAAAAAACCGTTTTTTTTAGAATGGATGGGAAAGTAATGAATACATGTCAATATGGAAAGTCTCTATAATTCATAAAGGTTATGAAAACAATCTGGGTAATTTATAAAATCATTTAAATTTAAATCTAGCGACAGAAGAAAGCGAGATAAATCTAAAGCTAAAGAAAACAGGTGCTTAGGAAACTGTTGACAAATATAGGCTTATTACAAAAAGTTTGAAGCATAACAGAAACAATCTCAAGTTGCCCCATGAATGCTTAAACCTTAAAATATCCCCAAACCCAGTAAGAAAGAATAGAAAGCCTTCCACGTAAGATGGGTACTGGAAAAAAAAATATTTCAAGTGTTTCCAACTTTCCAAAACCGTTTGTCAAGCGGATGTCTAAAATTATTCCTTTGGAAATAATGATTTTAATCTGGATTATGTCATAATTAGTGTCTAAAGAACCCAAAAGATTTTTAAGTTTCTTAATATTTAAATATGACCTTTCATTATTTATATTGAAAACAAATTTGAGCTTTAGGCCAAGTATGTTGACAACAAGACAACATGAAGACAAAGAAGGCAGCAACCAACAACAACAACAACAACGGCTCTGTATAGAGCAAATCAAAGAGCTTGACTATACGGAATGTTTCGTTTGCCACTACACAAACTCATCAGTAGTCTTTGCATCAGAAAGCTATCCGGAATTTAGTTTTGACAGAGAACGCTTTAATTAGTAACTGAGTTCTCATCCACTTCGATACACCCTGTGGTAAAGTTAACCTAGATCGTATCATACTTTTAGGCATAGCCTTAACTCATTTCTGGGAGAGCACGTCCATAAAAAGTTAAGAAAAAATTATTAGTGTGTTTATCAAAACAAACCACAAAGTTTTTCATAACAAAATGGTTTCCACACCATCTTAGGTGTACTATCAGTTAAACTAACTGAACTTTAAAATGGAAGTGTGGAAAAAGGGAGGAGCTAACAACAAAATAACACAACTTCAATATGCTCTGATAGCGGTAAACCGCTGTGATCGAATTTTGAAGATGCACATGAGCAAAAGTGGGATGGAGCAAAAGAAATCACCCAATTTTCTTGTGCTGTTTTTCTTTTTTTTTAATGTAAAACTTTGGTTTTGCTTGTGAAATTTCTTTATTTAATCCATTCAAATTTATTCCATCGAGTTGAGAAAATAATATCGGCCAAGTGGCCGCCGCCAGAGTTGATGACTATACGGGCTCGTTTTATGGCATTTTCCATCACTCTTGCCAGAAGTTCGGGCGACAGGTTCTCGCATTATTGGCGGCTATTCTCCTTAAGAGCTTGAAGAATCTGAGGCTTGTTGACGTACTTCAAAAAAACCCCATAAAAAGAAGCCTGGAGCGGTTAAATCGGGTGATCTGGCCGGCCAGTGCAAATCACCAAAACGAGAGATTAAGCGACCCGAAATGCTTCCTTCAGAATATCGATTGTGGCTCGAGCAGTGGACGCCGTTGCACCATCCTATTGGAACCACATGTTCTCCAGCCCGAATTCATCCAATTCAGGAAGAAAAAGTTCTGTAGACAATCGTCGTTTGGCCCGCGGCGTTCTCACAAAAAATGGCCCGATGACTCCTCCAGCGTAAACAGCACACCACGCAGTAACTTTGAGCGGGTGTAAAGTTTTTTCGTGGATGATACATGGATTTTCAGTGCCCCCGAAACGAGTATTTTGTTTATTCACGTAACTGCAAAGATGGAAATGAGCCTCATCGTTCATGATAATTTTTGATGAAAAATCGTCCACCTCTCTGTTGAAATTAAGGATGGCTTGAGAGTTGTTTAACAGCTGATTAGTTTAACACTTGTAAGAGCTGTTCTGATGCACTTGTCTGCACTTTGTAAGAGAACACCTTCAAATCTTTCACTAAAATTCTGCGTAGGATGGTCGATGTTCCAGGCTCTTCTTCGACATCTTGGGTAACAGCAGCGATATTCTCAGCAGAACGGCTACTCCGAGGCCAGCCAACCTTGGGAAGATCTCGTGTTGTCCCAGTCTCATCAAGGCGAGTGGCCTTGTTTACCAGGAAATTTGTGACAAAATTCACGCTGCGCCAACACAACTGACAAATTGTTGCTCAAAAAAATGGAAACAATTATTCCGCGTTTTTGCTGATCATGACTTATCGATTTGTATTCTGCGTTTGTTCACTTCACAAATGTCAAAACCGAATTGATATTTCGCGCCATTTGCAAAAGTTATAGGGTGTTCCAATAGTGTGATTACTTATGACCCACCTTGTATAACACGAGTGTAGGGTATTTTAACTTCGGCCAAACCGAAGGTAATAGATTCCTCAATAGTTTTTTTTTAATAAAGGAATGCGAGAGGACAATGTAACTTGACAGTCACACACGAACTTATTTTGCTATCTTGCAAGAAAAAACTAGCATTGGTTAAGATTTTTCTATTCATCTAAACTTTATTAAACAATTTCTAAATACTTCCAAATTCCAAAAAAAAAAAAACATAACATTTTACTTTGTTGTATAGTATCAAATTTTTTTGAATATCCTGATTTTATTTAAACATTCAAGCATGCCCAGGCTTATTCGGTCATCTTGCAACCTTTGATCTCTTCAATACTGTTGTTTTTATTGACCATTATGCACCACTCTGGCTGAACAAATTAAATTCTTCTCGTCGAACCTTGAACCCTTAACAATACCCACATCTTATCCCTGCTTACTTATTTCATCCACTCACGCCTCTCTCTTCTTACATCGCCCTCCTCTGCATCCTCATCCTCACGTCATTCGCTATAAAATACCAATTTGAATAACAAATGAATGCCGAATAAATTCCAGGCTCTGTGCTTCGGGCGCGGTCTCAGTGCTCATTATTCATTTGCCTTTGCTGTCCACTAGATGGCGCTTCGTTGCGGCACTCGTTAGCGCGAATTGGTTGGTTGTTTGTTTGTCTGTTGGTTTTGTTTGTTTATTGGTCTGTGCGTCAAAATTAATGTCATCGTCATGTCAGCGCAAATTTGCATTATTTTATTATTATTTTACAATGAATCCTTCAGTTTTACACTTTGTCCCAGCTGCAAATGTTAAAATATTTATGCGGCCCATTGAACACCAATGAATGCAGCAGCAATGAATTTATTTAAAAATACTACAAAAAATGTGTGAAGTAATTTTTTGCATTTATTTTAAGTGTTTATTTCAAGCTGGCAATACTTTTAAGTGCAAACTGCTTTCATAGTTACATTTTTATATTATGATATGTTTTTATTTGCATAAATTTAATAAATGCAAAAAAGACAATTTGTTTACATATAACAACAACAGCTTCAGGACTCTTTCGGCAAAACTTCACTCAAGGTCATCTACTTAACAACTTGACTATCACGTTGACGTTAATGAAAACAAAATCGCGCAACTAAAATTGAAAATGAAATTCTCAAATCTTGTCTGACAGCATATGTGCTGCGTTATCCGGTTTCATCATGGGTGATAATGGTGTCCTCAACAACAACAGGAATAACAACAAAAACAACAATGACATGGAAAACTGGCACAGCATGCTTACTGCTGCTGCACTCTCCACTTAGCTGGGATTTTGCTGGGATTGCATAACATTTGTGTGCAACTTTATTTTGGAATTTTTGAATTGTCACAAAAGCAGCTTTTATTGTCATTCAATAAAGTACCATTAAATTTGCATATTATTTAAAATTCGTTGGAGTTTTTATTCGCTTTGTTCTTTTGACTAACGATTATTGCGGTTACAAGGATAACAAAACTTTTTCAATTAAAATTCAAATGAGTTTATTTATTCATTGCATGCGAAGGATTGAGAACTTTCCTATCTATGCAGCATATAAGACTTTCGCAATCAAAATTTTTGCTTTTTCCATTTTAATTTCCGTCTAGATTGAGTCATGTCGTTACTGTCGTTTTTCCAAAAACAAAAACGATGCAACTAGTTAGAGGTTACAACCCAAATTTAGCTGAACTACTAACTTCACAAGAACTTTGGAAGCCAAACTTAAAAAAAAAAGGGGAAAATAAATTCATATTTGACTGTCCAAAGGAATTATTACTCGCTAAGTATTGGTACTATGAAAAAAACAATGGTTTGACAGTAAAAATAAATTCAAAATTATAGACGTCGTTGTGACGCGGAGAGAGCTGCTTAAGCAAAGCAACTAAAAATTTCTTACATGGAATTATAACACGTTATATATGCACGCAAAGAAAAAAAACGTTTATCGCCAGTTTGCCGCAAACGAACTTTGTTTGTCGTGCTTGAAATCGTTTATTGCAAACGTTTCAACAGTTGTCATAAACGTTGAACGAAAAATAAACAAAATTGTCAGTTGTGAGAAACGAGTCATTTAGTTGCAGGAAATGAATTTCGTTTGTCATAAACGCGAGTGATTTTTAAATTGCAGCAATTGAAAAATTCGTTTTTCCCAACTGCAAATTTTGTTTATTTTTCCCTTCGTTGTATAAACATAACGCTTATAGTTTAGAGTTACTTTTTGGACAAATTGTTACTATATAAGGAAATTGGTAGTTTCCTTAATACGCGGACGAAGATAGCAACAGAGGTGGAATCCATAAGAAGACGGACGGACATATTGAGAAAGATTATTAATATAATAAATAATAATGACCGACATAGCTTGCGGTTTATATATATAAGATATATTTTTAAGTTGTGACAACTGAATATTCGTTTGCGGCAAATACAGCTCGCAAACGAAGTATAGTTGGTGAATTTTTCAGTTGTGGTAAACGAAAAATTTCTTTGCGTGTGGTTGCTAAAGTATAAAAACTATTATACGTCAGTAAAGGCAGCTTTTAAGTCCTTACGGCAAAAATAGACAAAAAATGTATGACATCATAAGGCTGCGAAGAGATCCAATGCAACTATCATGCAACGGCGCTGCGTGGAATTATTACTCAGTGAGTATATGCGGCACGGTAAAAGCTATGAAAAGCAAATGAAGAAACTGTACTTAGCCTTACGATAAACATAAAAACAAAAATTATGACGTCATCAGGTTGCGAAGGTAGAAGCTTATGCAACAAAAATGTAATATTGTTGCATAGAATTATTACTCGCCAAGTTGAAGGGCTACAAAAAATTTTATTTTACGACAGCAAAAAATTATTCTTTGTCCTCATAACGAAAATATGATAAAAAAAAAACAAACAATCTTTTTTCATTACTAAAGAGCACAATAATGGTCAATTAAAGACTAAAATTTTCATGACTTTCCTTGTCCAACGTGCTTGTCTTGTAAGCTACTTTAACTTTGTAGCTAAAACAAATCTGTTTCGACCAAAGTGTGTCAAAGTCACCAACGTTAAAAATGCCGCTTTCAGAACAGTACGCGTCATTTACTTTTATCTTCTCATGCCATTTATTTTTTATAGCTTTTAAACAAGGAAACAACAATCGAGCATTAATTATGAAAATTAGAATTTTTGGCGTCAGATTCTGAATTAATTGACAAAAGATAAGGTTCTGAAACTTAAAGCCGATTACAACGGGCCAATAAAATTAACATTGTACACATGACGCTATAAAAATTACGGGACCAATTATTTGTGGCTAAAATAAACATTAAATAGCAACATTTTTTCAACAGTAATACTGTGACCAAAGCACCAATTAGTTGTCAAAAATATCACTTGACAATAATTAATGATGATATCTGAATTAAAGACAAAGAAATCTTAGCGGCAGAGAAATTTGGGTACTATTTGTGTGCTTTGTTTTGTTATGTTTGTTTGTTTGTAACAAAACAAACAAAACAAACAAACCAAAAACAATCCAAACCACACGACCGACTCAATGTTGTTCAAATCAAGAGCCAAGTAACCACACGAGTAGCCAACGCAACGAGCAATACCACAGACAGCAAATATTCGAAATTCATTTCAATTTGTAGCAGTTTCAAACCCTATACACTCGCATTCACACACACACACATAAACCCTGCCAAACGCATACCAATGCAACATATTTCGCGGTCACTTTGATACACTTTTAGCTGCACTTCACAAAATAAACAACTTGCTACTTGGAGCAACTTGGAGTAGCTTTCGATACAAGCAGAGCAGGAGAAATTTATTAACAATTAAATTGTACGATTATGTTGATGTTGTTGTTGTTGTTAATAGTAAAACGCACACATGAACAGTTTTATTGACCATATTTATTTAAATTCTCTACATTCAGCCGTTCATTTCAAGCTCATAAGTTAATCTAAATAATTCCGTGTTAGTTTGTCTAACCGTATAAGTTTGTGTGTTTGTATGTGCGCTTAATGTATTTGTTTAGACGTGTATTTCAATACGTGTATCTTGCCAATTAACACGTGTGAATTGCAGACATAAACATACAGTGTGGTACAGCTAAACGGAAAGAAATTATATATGTGGGGGAAACGTAGGGGAACTTTCAAAGAAACGTAGCTTAAGTGACGTGAAGCTTTTTTTTCATTGCGAAACTTTTTTAATTAAAAATCTTTAACTAACAGCATCAAAACTTTTTTTGCATATGAAACTTTACACTATTTTATAACACTTTCTTATAACACTATTTTCTTCGTTATGATAAAGCCTGCGATAGATATAACATCTGAATGCGAATATTTGTAATATTTCACAAAATTCTCTATAAAAAAATAAATTGGAAAAGAAAATTTTTTTATGATTTTTTAAACAAACTATTTTTTTCAATTTTTTTCAATTTTTAACTGAATGTAATTAATTATTAATTGTCCCTTATCACCTCAAATGATCACCATGCCTCAAAAGATTATGGCCATTAAAAATTTTTAAATACTTGGTTTTTTAATTCTAGTACAAACCGCCTGGTACTACTACTACTACTTCTAAAAACTTCAAAGGCGTTTTACATTGTTTAAGTTGGCCGGAAGCATAACTCAAGCAATAATAACAAGGTCAAAGCAATATACAAGCAAGGTCAAAGAGATAAATGTGAAAACTACCGACCTATCTCAATACTCAACGCTCTAAGCAAAGTGTTTTAAAAAGCGATAGACAGTAGAATATAATATTTTATTAACTCTACTATTGGCTTTGATACTAATCAATTTGGATTCTTAACGAACAGCAGTACTGGATTACAGCAGCAATGGAGGAAATATATGATGCACAAGATGATAAAAAAATGGTTGCCTCCACCTTTATTGATTTGTTAAAAGCGTTTGATCTGATGGATCTTGATAAGATGTTAATTTGCTTACATGATATTGGTATACGAGGAATCTCAAATAAGTTGATATAAAGCTATATTAAAAACAGACCTCATTCGATAAGAATGAATGATGTGATGAGTGAAGAACTCATAAGCAAAATGAGAGTTCCACAAGGATCGATACTGGGTCCAAGGTTGTATCTACCATATATCAACAATATCAAAAACTGCCAATTCAAATCCACATACAATATATACGCCGATGATATGAATTTCATAACAACCGCAAATACTGCACAAGAGTTAGAAGACAACATAAATCATGATATAGAGGTATATTATGAGTGGACAGTTGGAAATCGACTAAGCATAAACATAAAAAAAAACAAATTATATTCTTTTTCGAACCCAACGAAATAGAGAAATAAACATAAAAGTTAAAATCAACAACATAGAAATTCAGCGAGTGGAAAATACCAAATATCTAGGTATGATAATTGATGAAAATCTTAATTATGAAAAGCATGTTAAAGAAATAAAAAACTCGATTTTACCAATAATCATGGCTATTAAAAGACTCGGAGACGTTAAAGAAACAGCAGCAAAACTCATATATTCCGGACACATAGTTTCGAGAGTTCGGTATAATATATGTAGTTGGAGCCAATGCAGCAAATTTCGAATTGAGCAGGTTGGAAGAATAATGAACAAGGCTATAAAAGTACTTTTGAATAAAAAAACACAGGTGCGTCACTGGACACACGAGAGAAGCGAAGCATTTTCGCAATTTCAAAGATTTGAGAATTTAATGCCTTTTTTCGATTAAAATAATTTTTGAATTTAAAACTTTAAAATAACAAAGTTTTTCGTTTTTGTATGGGAGCACCCGTTAGGAGTGGTCGGAGGGGATAGGGCCTCAAGGGAAAAGTGTTCTCTTTGCAAAAATAATGGGGGTTGATAATACTTATTAACCCTCTCCGGTCCTCCTGTTCAGTTGTAGGGAATAAATATACAAAAATCATTAAATTTGTTTGTAGCGTAACGACATCTAGTAGTAAGTAGAAACAACATTTGTGTTTTTTAGTATTCTTGTTTGTATAGCCAATACACAATCTATAGTGGTTATTGTGTATTGGCTAATGGTTATTGTAGGAGATGAAGGCTTGAAGCCAATACAATTCCTATAAATAGATTATTTTGATCTACTGCAACATAGCTTTAGTTAATTCTTCATATTGAATCAGCAATATTTACCAACAAATGGTTTTGGTTCGATAGCTTAAGCTTTAACTATTGAATTTTTACTCAATGAGTATATAACCTACGATAAAAGTTTAAACAGGAAAATGAAGGTTTTATACATGGCTTTATGACAAAAATAAAAAAAAAAATCCGGCGTCGTCAGATCGTGAATATAGCAGCTTATGGAACAGAAATGTAATATCGTTGCATGGAATTATTACTCACTCAGGAAGAGTGCTACAGTAAATTTTGTTTTACGACAGCAGGGATGTGTCATTACGCTTCAAAACTAAATTACAAAAAAAAATTTGTTGTCATGATTTCAGGGATGCAATCACATAATGCAGTAAAAATGCAACAGCCATGAAAAAACGTTGCATGGATTTTTAACTCTGTGACTACTGGTGCAACGGTAAATTTTGAGGAACGAAAACAAAGGTGAGGTCTTCGGGCATATGACAAAAATAAAAAAAAAATTGACGGCGTGTCAAAGACCCTAAGGGAACCGCCTAATGTGACGCATATGCATCACTTTTGCTGGATTAATTGAAATTAGAGCACAAACAATGGGGAAGCAAAAAAAAAGCTAAAAGAAAAGCACCAACTCCAAATCCAACAACAACTTCAACTGCAACACCAACACCAACTCCAACACCAACACCAACACCAACACCAACACCAACACCAACACCAACACCAACACCAACACCAACACCAACACCAACACCAACACCAACACCAACACCAACACCAACACCAACATCAACATCAACATCAACATCAACATCAACATCAACATCAACATCAACATCAACATCATCAACATCAACATCACAATCAACATCAACATCAACATCAACATCAACATCAACATCAACATCAACATCAACATCAACATCAATATCAACATCAACATCATGATCAACATCAACATCAACATCAACATCAACATCAACATCAACATCAACATCAACATCAATATCAACATCAACATCAACATCAACATCAACATCAACATCAACATCAACATCAACATCAACATCAACACCAACATCAACATCAACAACATCAACATCAACACCAACATCCACATCAACATCAACATCAACATCATCAACATCAACATCACAATCAACATCAACATCAACATCATCAACATCAACATCAACATCACAATCAACATCAACATCAACATCGACATCAACATCAACATCAACATCAACATCAACATCAACATCAACATCAACATCAACATCAACATCATCATCAACATCAACATCAACATCAACATCAACATCAACATCAACATTAACATTAACATCAACATCAACATCAACACCAACATCCACATCAACATCAACATCAACATCATCAACATCAACATCAACATCAACATCAACATCAACATCAACATCAACATCATCAACATCAACATCAACATCACAATCAACATCAACATCAACATCGACATCAACATCAACATCAACATCAACATCAACATCAACATCAACATCAACATCAACATCAACATCAACATCAACACCAACATCAACATCAACAACATCAACATCAACACCAACATCCACATCAACATCAACATCAACATCATCAACATCAACATCAACATCAACATCAACATCAACATCAACATTAACATTAACATTAACATCAACATCAACATCAACACCAACATCCACATCAACATCAACATCAACATCAACATCAACATCAACATCAACATCAACATCAACATCAACATCAACATCAACATCAACATCAACATCAACATCAACATCAACATCAACATCAACATCAACATCAACATCAACATCAACATCAACATCAACATCAACATCAACATCAACATCAACATCAACATCAACATCAACATCAACATCAACATCAACATCAACATCAACATCAACATCAACATCAACATCAACATCAACATCAACATCAACATCAACATCAACATCAACATCAACATCAACATCAACATCAACATCAACATCAACATCAACATCAACATCAACATCAACATCAACATCAACATCAACATCAACATCAACATCAACATCAACATCAACATCAACATCAACATCAACATCAACATCAACATCAACATCAACATCAACATCAACATCAACATCAACATCAACATCAACATCAACATCAACATCAACATCAACATCAACATCAACATCAACAACACTAACATCAATATCAACATCAACATCAACATCAACATCAACATCAACATCAACATCAACATCAACATCAACATCAACATCAACATCAACATTAACAACAACAGCAAGAAACTTCGTCACGTCAAAACCTACGGGTGTGTCCACGGCACAGCCAACTCTTTTTTTAATATAAATAAATTTAATTTTCATTTTTGAAAATATTGCAAAAACTAAGCTATACTCCACTGAAAGTTTTGTTAAAACTAGATTGCAGATTTTTCAAACTAATTAATTTTTTTAATAATTTTTTTTTTCTTTTTTCAACCAAATTGATACAACTTACACCTATATGAATTGCAAATTTTAAGCCAATATATAAAACATGTCAGTTGGAGAGCACCCCTTAAATATTTAGTCTTCTAAATTTAATAAGCAACTTTAAAACTACTTCTAAAATTTTTAACAATTTATTAAAAAACTTTACATATTCCGCTTACCTTTAGCGATTAATACCCGAGTATTGGCTCCTAAAATATGTAACGCTTATCCATAAATTTAATTTTGGGTGAAAGCACAAGCATTGCTAACACCAACAAATTGCCGTTTGCGTTACGTATTATCACAATCCTTTAAAAACCGATGCTGATTGCGAAACAAAAACCGATGCGAATACAAAAAAAACTTGACCTTTGCCGACACAGGAATCTCGACCGATGCTCAGACTTAGAGCTTAACTGATGTGGATACCGATAACTTGACCAATAAGAATATCGAAAACTTACCGATAAGAATTTAGAAACATTGACCGAAACCGAAACCTTGACAGCTTATTTTGCTGTTAAAATAATTTCAAATGATACATCACTACGCCATTATCGTTTCTTTAAACATTGTCACTTGAAGCGCAATTTTTTTTTTTTTCTTAATATAGTGAAGCAATGTTGAAAAAAATTTAGGTAAAGCAGTTATTCAATAGTTTTTTATATTCCGACACAATCACTGACACTGAACGCGACACTTTAAATATTTTTCGAGACCACTAACGGCAATTTATTAATTTAATTTCAATAAAACCAAGAATCGCGACCCGCACGCATTAAATACAAGTCAAATTATGCCGACAATGGAAAATATTTGTAATTTACACGCAAATATTTTAACAAATGCAGCCAATGACTTGCATTCTCTTTCTCATGCGCTGGCTTTGTTGTTGCTCTGCTTTGATTTCCAGCAAAGATGTTAAACATACAAAGTAATAAAAACAATGCCCGCAGAGGGAGACTAATTTTAAATCGCACTCTTTTATGTTATTTGTGTGCGAAATTTATTTTAATAAAATGAAATTATAAAGCCAAAGATTATTGAATAGGTTCTTTTTATAAATATATGAATTAATATAAATATTGTTAAGAATTTATATTGATTGAATTCAATTGCAGCCATTGTCTTGTCTTCGCACTAAGTCGTGCTTGTATTGTTTTTGTTGCTCGGCTTTACTTTCTAGTCAAAGCATTCAGCAAGTCAGACTCTGTAAAAAAACTATGTTAGAAGAGGAGATCATTAATGTTGCTCTCTTGCAAATGTTTTTTGGAAATTTATAATTAGTTTATATTTGGCAGCCAATGTGAAATGTAAGAATTCTCTTTTTAAATGTTTTCTATATATTAATAAGTGCTTTTTTTTTGTAAAAAGTAAGTGTAAATAGTGCGTGTGAATAGTGCAAGTGAATAATGCATGTGAGCGAGTGCAAGAGGGAGTTTTATATGTAATTATTTAAATATATAGTGGAAGTTATAAGGAAGGAGAAAAATGTTTGGAATGCTTATTAAGAGATAGTTATAAGTAAATATTATAAAAAAAAAATAAAATAAATTTTATAAGAATAAAATTTTTTTGTAAATACTGAATAATATGATGAAATATTTGCAGAGTTCTTCTTACTTTTAAGGTAAGTAAATTTGTTTGAATATAAAGGGTGTTTGTTTTTATTAAGTCAGTGCTAACTTTGTTTTTGAACAAAACACAAAAAATTTCATTAAATAGTCATTTATTTGTATACAATAAGGAGAATATATTGTACAATTAATTTTTAAACACATATGCCCAACATAATACAACCTCTGATGACGGTCGTCCACGAAAAAGTTTTCATTAAATTTTTCAAGCCGTATGTCCTCCAAAACCCGAATACTTTGACTGTTATTAGTTTGTCAACGTAGATTAGTGGCTTTGAATTTCCCAAAATAAACTAATCAAGAGATCTTGGAGGCCAATTTATAGATCTATTACGAGAAATTCTGTGCTCATCGAATGTTGCCTTCTTTAAGTTTATTGTTTCGTTGGTTGTATGATGGCAAGTAGTCCCATTCCGTTGTAACCACATCTCTAGCCATACGATAGGGAACGAAAAGCTTATTGATCATGGCTCTATATCAAATACCATTGAACAAAATAGGAATACCATTGAACGTTTAGCCTTAATTTTTTGAAAAAAATTTTATCCGATGACTCCACCAGCCCACCAATCCCTGCAAAGTGTTACTCTTTCTAGAAAAACTTCTTATAAAGGTGTTACTATATGATCATAAAGGTGCGATTATATTATAGATGGAAGAGATTTGCCACCAAGATCTTGATATTTAATACCGTTCGACTCCCACCCAAGTGTCCAAACAATTGTTATTTTTTTTTTTTTAAACACATTTCTTACATCCTATATACAACTACACCCTACATACATACAACTACAGTGTGACCCAAAATAAGTGTCACTAGAAGCAAAAATATTCATCGGTATACAAGTTCTGGGCATGTTCTTCCAAAACAGGTTCAATGTAATAGTTCGTATCAATTTTGACCCCTCGATCTATGAAAAGTAACTTGCCTTTTGTTGATATTGCTCCCCAGACCATTACTTTCTGGTACCACTCTGCAGTAAATTTATCTCTGGGAGCATCTGCGAGACTCACTGCATACACGCGATTGTTTTGTTGATTTTGGCTATCTTACAGTAGAAACATTTTTTCATCAGAAAACAAAATTTCATCTCCTTCATGCCAACGCATGAAAAAAACTACTTTTTTCTACTCTAAATTTTTTTTTTTTTTTGTTTCAGTAAGACCGTGCACGCGCTGCTTCTTATAGGATATGAGCCTTAAATCATTTTTTAATTCCCGCTGCATTGATGACTTGGATATTTGTACGCCCTTTGCCATAGAACGAGCCGATTGAGCTGTATTTCGACTAATTCTTTCTCTGACGCATTTTATGATCGCTTTTGCTCTCACAGTTTGCTTGCATCCAGATTTCTTCGCGATTTCACAACTTCGCGTTTCTGTAAACCGTTTTATAGTTGTATAAATCAATCTTTTTCGATATCGAGCGGTTTAAGCTCTTTTAAATCTCGCACATTTTTAATTTTTTTAAGTATAAATTTACAACTATCTCTCGCTTAGCTTCCATTGAGACACTTATTTTAAAATGGTTGAAATCGTGAAATATATGAAATTAAAAATTAAATCATTAAAAAAAAATATTAAAAAATTACCTTTTTAACGATTTACTAAATATCTTATGTTGAAAGAGAATTTGAAAATTATTCGCTTTGTTAATATTTATGATTCACTAAATTTGAAATTTACGATTCATTAATGATTCACTTAACTGGAATGAACGATTTTTAAATGAATTGTGCCTTTCTGCCCAACACGTTTTCGCGAATGAATCAGTAATGAAGTTCGAAAACGCATAAAGTAAACCAACACAACGAACTTCTTTTTACCCTCACAACACTGTAAAGTGCGCCATCAGCTAAGGTCTTTAATACCTCCAAAAGGTATATTCAATAATTAGGCATATCATTAATTAAATAACTTTTCAAGTTCACAAAAATTCACAACAAATAAAAATAGAAAAACGTGATCAAAATAACGAATATGGCTTGAAAAAAAAACTTACAAACTAGATCATAAAATTATGAAAAAAAAAAATATTAAAACAAACTAACAATAAAGTGGCAAAAACTAATTGTAAACATGAATATTGTGAGGTAACAACAAAAACAAATACACGCAACAAAAATGCAAATAAATTGCGCTGTTAACACAAACAAAATGAACAGAAAAAAATGTTCAATGATCAATCAACGACTTTTAGCGACATGAACAGTGTGATCAGTGCTCATCACTGACCACACCAAACAAATCGAAAAAAAACAACAAAATTATCGGAGTTTAATTTTACACATCGCATTTTTAAAGTAGGAGCAGTGCACGAAGAACATGAAGAAGAAGAAGAAGCTTAGCAAACAAAGGGTTTTACCCAAAAACATGCAGACAGAAGAAACTACAGCTGTTTAGCGATCACTTGTTGGCTAGGCGTTTTCTCTGTAATGGTGTGTCAGAGAATGGCTTAGATTTGGGTAAAGTTGGAGAATGAAATCGGCAGACGTTGATGCGCGTTGAAGGCACTTCAAGACACACGATCGTTCATTGATCATGTGCAGATGAAGAGCAACGTTTAAGCGCAACGGTCAACGGAAGCGGGAAATGTTCAAAAAATTAACGCAGCATTCATAATTTATGGATAACAAGGATTTTTTTTTTTAACCAAGTGATTATTAGGAAAAAGTAGAAAACATTACAACGATCGTGCTTTTAAGTGTTGTTAACAAATGTGTTTTGAATATTTTTTTTAGATCAATAAAAAACTAAAAATTAATAAAAGAAAAAACATGGAGAACATAAATTTTAAAAAGTATTTAAATAATATAATAAAAAAAGTCATGATCATGCACCTCGAAAGTTCAAAACTCTAGAAAATATGATCACAAAATGTGGGTTGAAACTTAGAGTTTTTATAAGAATTTTATTGAAAGTAATTTAAAAAAACCGTGCAACGATCGTTCCGTGCTTTTGTACAAAAACTGTTTTCAAAAATAACTTTACCTGTGTTTAAATTAAATATTTTTTTTTTTTAAATATTTCTAAATTCTATAAAATCATAACCATATTCATAAGGTTTTTTATTCACAAAAAAATAAAGTGATCGTGAAAATGCTTAAAAAAATTAACCTAAAAAAACGAGGCATATAAAATAAAACTAATTTCAGATCGGTTAAAAAAACAAGTTGGCTGTATCATGGACACACCCGCAGATTTTAATGTGACAGAGTTTCTTTATCATTGTTCTTATTCGTGTCCCTATTCTTACCTTTGCTCCCAAAGTTCTCCTCATCCCTATTCTTATTTTCATATTTTACCTAATAATTGCCCTACTTCTTGTCCAAACTCTTGTTTGAATCCATGTCCGAATTCCTGATTTAATCCTTATTCAAATCCCTTACCTAATATTGCCCCACTTCTATTCACAATCTTTGCCCTAAATATTATACTTAGTGTTTTTTAATCTTTGTTATATTCCTTGTTCCATTTCTAGTCCTTATATTGTTCTCAATCTTATCCTAAATATTGTTTGAGCTGTGTCTAAATCTTTGTTATAATCCTTGTCATAGTTGTCATAGTCATAGTTTTTATTCCAATCCTTGTCTGAATTTTGGTCCTACTCCTTCTCCAATTCCATACTCTAAACTTTTTTTGCTTATTCTTAGTCCTAATCTTTCTCCAAACCCCTGCCCTCTTCCTTTTTTTAATACTTATCCTAATCCTTATCCAAATCCTTGTTCTAATACTTCGATATTTTCGTCGATATTTTTATTACTTTTTTTCCCTTTCTTTCGCTATTGCATTTGATTACTTTAAGGAACTCCCCTGAGAGTCCTCATAACCTCAATATTATCATGTGACGGAAAACCTCAGCTTGACTGCCGTTTCATAAAATTTCTTTTAGTGTTAATAGCCACGGAGTTATAATTTCATGCAACGAAGTACTTCTACTGAGCGAGTAATAATTCCATGCAACAACATTGCATTTTTATTGCATAATGAGTTAACTCTGTGGTCTGACGCCGTCATAATTTTTTTTTTTGTTTAGTTTAAAGAACTACGGTAGTAACTTGAATTTTTCTACGGCTTCCCATTTATCTATCACTCCATTCGAACTAAGGCAGACTTGACTGAGTAGGCGTTACATCTGTAATCCTTGGTTCAAAGCTAATAACAAAAAAACGACTGATCGTTTTGTAAAAATCAATAATTTGATCATGATATTTCTGAAGGTTAAGTTTTTCGAATAATATGCTTTCATATGTCTTAAATATATAATATAATAATATGCATTCATATGTCTTAATGTATGTTACTTTTTCCTTATTTCCACCGTGATTTTTTTTTTCATTATTCTCAAAACCTTTCTTAGCGCTCGTTATGATCGTGAAGACAAAAATTTTTCTATTTTCTCCATTTAAAATAATCAATGTTTTATAAGAGAAAAAAATGGTTTAAAAGAGAAGAAATTTGTTTTAATGAATTCAAATAAAGTATTTAAATTTTAACACTCCAAAACATTCATGTAAGTCTTATAAAAGTGATCCTGCTATATCAAAGAAACGAGGAAATATATTAAAAAACAGTGTTTAAAGAAAAGTTAGTTACAAAGGAAAATATATATTTCAAAGTGAATTAAATATAAATTTTAAATATAAATTTTAATGAAAAAAGGCCCGATAAGAAATAAATGTAGTAAAAATAAAAAAGTCTTATAATGATCGTGAAAACAAGCGACAATAAGATAAACAAATTATAAATTATAGATCGCGACTGCTTAGAACAGTGATGTCTAGATTCTAATCAAAGAATACGTAGTTCGTATATTTCATGTTTAAGTAAAGTGATCGTAAGCAAAAAACATTAAAGTGATCGTGGAGCGTCGTAAAATGCATGATCAGCATTTTAATGGACGATCAACGATATGAATTCATTCAGTGAAACATATCATTAAATAATTTAGGATAAATTCAGGACAAATACAAATTAAAGGAACATAATAATATTTAAGAACCCAGTCTTGGACCATAAAAGTGATCTTGACATATAAAAAATTCAATTTTGTGAACAAAAAAATTCTTTTAATAAATTAAAAAAAAATTGTCTGAGTAGTAGAGTGAGAAGAATGGTGACATTAAAAGCTTATAAGATAATTTCAAAATTTTAATAAATGCACAAAACTTATTCTAAAGATCGTGACGTGAACAATCAGTGACGTGGAATTTTGTATAACAGAAGATTCTTCTTCAAAAATTTCAAATGAAAAAAATTACAAAGGAAAAATTACCATAATGAAGTAAAAAGTGATCATAGTACTCTTAATCATAACCATGATCAATTCCATGTTTAAAAAAAAAAAATAATTTAAAAAAAAATATAAAAATAAATCCAAAATATTCTTCAATTTTTAGAATAAAACTTATAAAGTGACAAAACTTTTTTAAACATTCCTTAAAACGAATGATTTTTGAGGAAATAACAATGAAGTCGGAATATTCACACTCTGCGACTCCTAAATAACAATGAGTTGAAATGAAGAGTTAAATATAAATTTTCTTATTGCCACGAATACATACAGCAATGGAGAGCCCCATATCGAGCTGCACACACCCTGCCTATATTGTCTTGGTTCTCCTGCCCTGCCTGACCGCTGCCAAGGATCTGGTCTGTCAACTAATCGAGTCAAATAATTATGTCTGCGAGACACACGAAATACGCACTGCCGACGATTATGTCCTTACGTTGCATCGCATTCCACCACGCAATGGTACTAGCCAGTTACGTCCTTTTATCCTGATGCACGGTCTAATTGGTTCGGCTTCCGACTTTGTGCTCCCTGGACGTTCACGTGCACTTGCCTGTCTGCTGCACGAGCAGGGCTATGATGTTTGGTTGCCGAATGCACGCGGTACCACCTACTCGAAGCGTCACCATGGCTTAGACTCATCCATGCCTAACTTTTGGAATTTTACTTGGCACGAGATCGGCTACTATGATCTCCCCGCCATTGTTGATCATGTGCTGCTGGTGACTGGGCAGCAGCAGCTTCACTATGTCGCCCACTCACAGGGTTCAACGATCTTTTTTGTGCTACTCTCAGAACGACCTGAGTACAATAGTCGTTTTGTATCGGCTTCGCTGTTGGCACCCGTAGCTTTTCTAACACATCTGCAAAGTCCACCGCTGAGATTGATGGCGGCAAAGAGTGAAAAAATTGAGGTTTGTTGGTTGTTTGCGATGAAGTGTGATCTTAATGGGTGGGATATAATTAAGCCTCACAAAAGTATTACTCTATGGGTAACTTCTTCAAAATTACAAAAAAAAAATTATTGTTAAACAAAAAATTTTTATTTTATTATCAATTTTATTGATTTTGGGTTACAATTCAGTTGACGTAAAACCGATTTTGGACTGAAAATCAATTTTGAACTATATATAGATTTTGAACTGAAAATCGATTTTGGGATGAAAATCGAGTTTGGCCTGAAGGAAAAAGTACAACAGGAAAAAATCTCAATTTCCTAAAAAAAACGCAAAAAAATAAATGTAAAATTTTTTAGAAAATTCAATGTTTGAGCTTTATTGAAATCGATTGGTTTGCATTTTTTTTTTTTTTTAATTGACTGAAAATCAAGTTTGCCAAGTCAAGTTACACCAAAATCGATTTTCACAATTATTTTTGGGAGATTTCGTTGAATCTTTCTCTAGAATTGTGACAAAAACAAAACTTTGCCTGGTATCAGACTTAACTTTCAGGCTTAAATGTTTATTTCAGGTCTAGCGGCGTATTTGAGTAGGTAGCGTACTTGACTGCTACCCCAGGGGTCTCGGGTTCAAATCCCAGCTAGGACATGGTCCTACTCTTTAACCTTTCTTCATTGGTTTTTTTATTTCTAATCAAACGAAATAAAAAAATTCATCAATTATTAAGACTTAAAGGTTGTAGTTGGTGTAGTTGGTAGAGAAGTTTGTGGATAAAATTGCCTTTAACTAGAATTGACTGAGGTAGAGGCATGACTCTTACCTCAGATTCTCATATTTCTACTGTTTCCTGTTACGCTTAGAACATCCTACACATGTTTTACTTGATTTCCCCTTCTTTCCCACCAATCAACGACACAATTTCGAACCAAGGCAAACTTGACTGATAGGCCCAACACCTGATAAAAATAAAAAAATAAAAATTCAAATTTCATTCAAATTATTTTTAATTCTGTGACTACTATTGCTGAGGATTTTTGAATTTATTCCTTTACTTATGGTTAATTCCTTCTTCGAAAGTTCTGAGGGGTTTTCACGATGTGTCGTATTTGTTATAAACTTACTTTTGGGAATGAAATCATGAATGGACAATTTTTAAGAACAGTTATTTCTTAATTTGTTATTGAAATTCAATTAAAATACATAATTTATCTGCTTTAAAATTCTTAAATTATTGAGTACAAAATTTTGAAAATTTTCTAACTATCTCTTTTAGAATGTTTTTTAATTAATTCTCCATTTTTTATTCAATATGCTTAAAAAGGCTTTCTTCTCCGAGCATTTTAAGGAAAATTTTGTTTTTTAAGGGGTATTCACGAAGGGGTATTATGTATGTGTTTAAAAGGGCTTTCTCCTCCGATCGTTTTAAAGAAAATTTTATTTTTCATAATATACGAGTATAAGGGGTATTCACAAAGTGGTGTTATATATGTAAAATATTATTTTTTAAATTTTGTTTTGTAGGCTAAAATATGTTTAAAAGGGCTTTCTTCTCCGAGCATTTTGAAGAAAATTTTTTTCATAACATATAAGGGGTATTCACGAAGTGATATTATATATGTGATAGCTTTAAAAAACTTTCTTCAAATTTATCACAAATTCACAATATAAGACCGAATGCATCCCATCGTGAATACCCCAAACTGCTTGACATAAATCAAAATAATTGCTTCTTCAATTGTTAATTTAAGAAACATGGTTATTTTTCGTACCCAAAATTATCTCCACACTTGAAATAAATCCCTTTGAAATTTCCTTCTTAACAGGTTATATTTTCCCACTCGCAGTTTTCGAAACTGCTTGAATACAACAACAACAATTTTAGCACCATTTCATTGCTTATTGTTTTGCGCATTAACCATATTTCAAAAAACTAATCCCACGACTTGAATACCTTCAACTTTCATACTTGAGCCGAAATCCACAGAATAATGTATATTGTAGGGATTTATATTGTTTAACTTTACGCCTGCACTAATGTCATTTTTTATGTATTTTTGTTTCCATATCCGTTTCCGTTGCCGTTTCCGTTGCCGTTTCCGGTTTCTTCAACATGCGTTCGTTGTGCCTCTGAATTGGAATTTGAATTTTTCGCGCACAATTGGATACAATATTCCAAACAATTACATTCATTGGCAACGCTTACACACACACACACACACACACATCCACTTCACATGGTATTCACACATCCACATTCACACCCACACACCTACACACCTACACACACACTGGCGCCAATAAATGAAACGCATCCGTAGGCGCTCTTAAATCACCTGGGATTACACGAACTTTTTCCATCGACCGCCCTAAATCAACTGGGCGGACATCTGCTCTGTGGCCAGGGTGTGCCCACACAAAACCTCTGCCTGCTTCTTACCTTTTTGTCCGTCGGCTTCAGCGACTACCAAATGGATCGAGTAAGTAAAACTTAAGCTACATTAAAAAAAAATGCATACATTTACATATATATTTATATATATATATATATACATATAAACGACTACATTCAAACTTTTATTGCGCTCTGGAGTCGCATTTTTTCACAAATTTTTCTGTTCTAAGTTACTAGCGTCAGGAGCTTGTGGTGAAGGACGAGCGGTAGGGAGCAAGCTTGATGGGTGCAGTAGTCAGGTTATTTAAATTTGCATTTTGAACATATCCGGCAAGGATTGAAAAGTAGCTGGCAGCAAGTATAAAACTAAAGGAAGTTGCCAAAATTGTCTTTTACTCTTAAGTGTGTTCGTGGGTTAAATAGGGACAAGAGAGAAGAGGGTGTTTTGGTAAGTGCCGGAAAAAGATTTAGTATGTGCCAGAAAAAAAAGTACCGATGCAAGCAAAAGCTATGCTAAAATTACCGTTGAGAGGTCAGAGAGCAGCGCTACATTATCAAACGTTAAGATTTTTGTGCACAGGAGCGCTGTAGGAGTATTTTAAGAATAAGGAGACAAATAAAACCAAAGTACATTCAATAGAGAAGTTACTTCAAATGAAAATTTCAATTCATCTATCGAACTTTTATCTTTTAAAAATGCAAAAAAAATTTATTATTACCATTGTTTGCAATAAAAATTTTAAAAAAAAAACCTGATTTAAAATGATTTCTGACTTCAATAATTACATTGCATCCAAGTTTTTCTAAAAATCTACAGCTTATTTAAAAAAAATTCGCACAATTTTGGAACAACAGCTTCCTACAAAGATTTCACTGGAATAATTTTTTTTTTTTTTGACGTGACGAAGATACGTTGTACCGGTCAGGGGCCAAATCGCCGCATCCGTGAACGTAACGGCTTTCGTATGAGAAAAAATTAATCGTATGAGAATCTCATGAGATACGAAATTAATCTCATGAGATTCTCATACGATTAATTCTATCTCATACGAAAGTCGTTACGTCACGGATGCGGCGATTTGGCCCCTGACCGGTACAACGTATCTTCGTCACGTCAAAAAAAAAAAAAATTATTCCAGTGAAATCTTTGTAGGAAGCTGTTGTTCCAAAATTGTGCGAATTTTTTTCCAAAAAAAGTTGAAAAATTCATTTTTTTCAAAATTCATCGGCGTTGCATTGAATTGTTACTCGTTGAGTGTAGGTGCTATGATTAAAATAATGGTATGACCGTAAAGGTTAATTCTTTGACTTCCATATAAAAACAAAACAAATATTCAAAACGTCATCTGAACGCAGTGGGAGCTGCTCAAGCAACGCAACTGAAAATTTGTTACATGGAATTATTACTCACTGAGTTTAAGTGCTCGACAATAAAGGCCTACTCTAAGCCCTCAAAACAAAATAAGAGAGAGAGAGAGAGAAAACCGCTCAAATATCGATAATACAACGGCGTTGCATTGAATTTTTACACGGTGAGTATATAAGCTACGATAAATATTTAAAAAGTAAAATGAAGGATTTATACTTGGCCTTACGGCAAAAATAAAAAAAAAATCTGACGTCGTCAGGTCGTGAAGGTAGCAGCTTATGTAACAGAAATGTAATATCGTTGCATGGAATTATTACTCACTCAGGAGACGCGCTACGGTAAATTTTGTTTTACGACAGCATAGATGTGTTATTACGACTCACAGCTAAAATATAAAAAAAATTCTTATCATCATGATTTCAGGGTGGCGCTACCACATAATGCAGTAATAATGCTACAACAATGAAAAAACGTTGCATGGAATTTGAACTCTATGACATATGGCGTAACGATAAATTTTATGGAATGAAAATGAAATTGAGGTCTACGAGCACATGACAAAAATAAAAAAATTAAAAATTTCCGGCGTCATGGGGCCCTTCAGGTAACCGCCTTATATGACGCATATGCATCACTTTTGCTGGATTAAGAAAAAGCACAACCAATGGAGAAGCAAATTAAAAAAAAGCAAAAGCAGCAACACAAACAAAAACAACAACAACAACAACAACAACACCAACAACAACAACAACAACAACAATAACAACAAGAAACACCATCACGTCAAAACCTACGGGTGTGTCCATGACACAGCCAACTCTTTTACAGACTTTTACCTTTTTTTTACAGAAGTAGTGTAGTTTTTTATTATTTTTTATTGTTGTAGCATAGCTTTATTATTTAAAAAATATTAAAAATATGAATTAAACATTTTAAACTTAAATTACCTTCTGCTATATACTAAAAAAAAAGTAAAAAAATAAATATTTAATATTTAGTAACTCCGCCTATTGCTGCTATCAAAGCTTGGATGTGACGTCACATGCATGGTATGGCTTCTTGTTGCAGTCTCGGAGTGTTGTGCCATGCTTTGATGATGTTCTCAATCAACTCTCTTTTAGTGGTTACGATTTTGTCTTTAGCTATTTCAATTTTAAGGACTGCCCACACATTTTCGATGGGATTCAAGTCAGGGAAGTTTCCAGGCCAGTCCAAAGTGTTAATATTATTATCTTTTAATTATTTGGTGATAGATTTAGCCATGTGACAGCGTGCGGAATCATGCATAAATATGAAATTTCCGCTTGGATACCATTCTGCAGTCTGTGTGACCAGCCTTTCCATCAAAACATTCTTCTACTGGTCTTGCCGCATGGTTCCTTGAACGATGTATAGCCTTTCTGTTCCTTTAGCCCTTATGACTGACCATATCATCACCGAGGTAGAATGCTTTACACGTTCTACAATACAGTCCTACTTAAATTTTTCATCAGGCTTTCGTCTTACAAACTCAGTTTTGTCCTGAAGAATTTGTATTGACGATTCGTCTGAGAAGCAAACCTGCAAAAAGAAAATTTTATGCTAGTAATCACATCAGTTATTGTATTTTAATTATACCAACCCCTTTCCAGTCTTCCAGAGTCCAATGTTGGTGTTCTTTAGCCCAGGCGAGACGTTTAGCTTTGATGACAGCTGTAAGTCTCGGCTTCTTCTGTGGTCGACAACATTTCAGTCCCATCTCTACAAATCTTCTTTTGAGGGTCCTCTCTGATATTTGAACCCCAGAGTCATTTAAAACTGTTTGAATGACATGCCGAGGCTTTCTACGGTCCTCTAAAGTAATACGAAGAATTTTTCGCTGCGTTCGAGATGTACTGATTCGCTCTCTTCCACATCTACCCATTCGATTTGTCTCAATCGGTTTTTCAGCGTCCAATTTTTTCTTAATATTACGAACGCTGGACTGCGAAACTCTTAGTTAGCTATTTTATTAGCTATTTGACGCTGGGTATATGTTCCAACATTGTGGAAATTTTACCTTTTTTTTTTTTGGTGTGAGGTCAGCAGACTTCCCCATCTCCGCAAGGCAAATTTTTAAATTTATTTCTATAAAAAACCCATTAATAAATAAAAACACTAAAAAAGTTATCAAAAATATATTGGTAGATAGTACCTATAACAGAATAATCCTACAACAACTAGTATTATATGATATAAACACACTTACCAGTGGCGTCCGTGGCGTAGTTGGTCAAAGTCCTTTCAAGGGCTGAAATGGCCAGTTATTTATTTATATTTTTATTTTTTAAACACTCTTACCTAGTAAATTTTATTATACATAAAATCGTTAATTTTTACCAAAAATCACACTCACAAGAAGAAGTTTGCAATTTGAAATATTACGGGACACTGACATTGTCATCTGTCACATTTAAAAGAAAAAAAAACAAAAACTTAAGTGATGCCAGAATACGTAGAGTGTTGTCAGATGTGTACCTAATAATTAGAAAGAGAGAATATTATACCTGCTACTCTGTAAAATAAGTTAAGGCTGGATATTTTTTAATTATTTAAAAAAAAATGGTTTTAGTAAAATAATTTGGCCACCTTCTGTAAATGTCATAATTTGACAAATGTCATTTTTAAGACACTTTAAGCTTGCCAAGATTCCTTATTGTTCCCTTTAACAGTTTGCTCAGATTATCTTAATATCCTAATTTTTCACACGTGGTCGACACTTGAATTTTTACAAAAATCACAAAATTAAAAATTTAGCTCTAATTAAACAGCAAAATTAATCTTCAAGTTGATTTTTTTTTCCAATTGAATTAAACTCGCTTTTTATAAGGCCCTAAAAATAACTTACTTTCCCCGCAACCATCACCCATCAAATCGATTTGTGTGTCACAACGTATTGCCTCGCATAAATAACAAATGCCACCTAGAGAACTCATAAATTTTTCGCACCTTCTGAGCCAACACAAAAAAAATAAAATAAAATAAAATACCAACCAGCGTACGTTTTCAACAAAAGGCAACTAGCTCCTTTAACTACTTTGGAAGATATAAATAAAATAATAAAAACGAAAAAAGTGAAAACATACGAGTACTAAAATAAAATAGAAATATTATAAGAGATAAAAACGTATAAGTTTCAAATAAAATCCTTTTTGTTTTTTTTTTTTTGTTCCTATGCTAACGCTTAACTCCGCAAGTAGAGGGACGAATTATTGTTGAACGAACACAAAACAGCAGCTAGCAACAAAAATGTGTTCGCACAAAGCACTCATACAAAGTTAGTTATAGAAACAATCACACGCACACTCACACACACACTCACATCCATAGATAGAAGGCTCTAGGGAGCATGTGTGCAAGTGTGCTGATATTTAAAACAACCTAGAGTAGCAGCAGTGGAATCAGTAGCAACAATTCAAGGCAAACAAAAGCTCCCAAAATCCCAAAATGAGCATCACGTGTCTTGTTCCTGTTCTTGTTCTTGTTCTCGTTCTTGGGCATTGCCATAAAGTAGTTTCCACTTTCAGCAGGTATTTATTTGGTATTAAGCTGCTTTCTTACCCCAGCCTCTATCATCCCCTCCATTAACTGCTGTTGATGGTTTTATATTTTTGCTAGGTTTGATAAAAGGGTTGCTCCTGCTGCTGTTACTGCAGCTTCAAAGCTATTTACATTTTTTTGTTACATTTTGGCATTATATGATTTAGGTTAGAAATAAAAAGAAAGAAAAAAAAATTAAAGAGAATTCAAAAAAATTGCACAAATGTTCCAAGGTTTTATTCGAATGGGCAATAAAAATAAAGGCTTCAAACACACAAATGCTGCTTGGTAGCATATATGTAGATGCGTGCGTAGTTGTAGATGTATGCGTGTGTGTGTGTGTGTGTGTCATGTTATATTGTCAGCATCATTTGGAGCTCTCTAAGCCAATTGTTATGGTTGTTGTACCATTTATTATTTGATTTGTGTGACCCTTCGGGAAGGTGACTTACGTTGAGTGCATGATTTTTTTTACATTTTGCGAAGGTGCTTGATTTGTTATTTTTTTTTTTCTAACAACAACGTGTTGAATTGAAAACGAGCTCTTTATATTCTTCTTTTTTTTAACATTTATGTTGCATGATTTTTTGTGTTAATGGCCAATGTCTGAGGGACCATCACAAAATTGCTGCACGTTAAGGTCAAACAAAATGGCCATAAAATCAATTTAAAGTGATGCTTACATTCCATACGGGCAGAAAACATTTATAAAAGGCAAGGTATTTATGTTTGTATGTTTATGAAATTTATTTTGAGGAAGTGAGCATGTTTTAAGTTGAATGAAACAAAGTTTGATGTCAAATTCGTAGATTCAATCAGTTTTATAGTTCCTCCAAGGAACAATTTTTATGAACGAATTTTTTTTTTATTTTTTTTATATTTTCGTTATTAGTTTTATTCGTTAGTTTAGTTAGTTTATTTCACAAATTCATTATCTTGACATATAAGAATAAATCTTTTGCATGTCGCTTTGATAATGGAAAAAACAACATCAGAGATACAAAGAAAAATTAAAAACTATTAAATTATTTCGTTACTCGAATTGACTTTATGCATTATAAATTTAATTTTTATTTTTATTTTATTTCTTGAAATTTCTTTTGTCTATGAACATTAATTCTTACAGGCAAGGAAATAGTTTGTTAATAAAAAGAATACATAACAAAATATTATTTAACAAAGATATAGAAAAATCTAAATTATGAATAGCATTGATAATATTGAACATATGAAGTGCTTTAGAAAGAGGAGCATTAGCAGCATAGTTAGTGCGGCTCATTTCCAAAGAGAAGGGATCATGATTTTTGAGCATCCTAGTAGGAGCATTAAAATTAATCATTTCTAGTAGTATTGTGCTGTCCACCAAGCCAGAAATAATATCATGAATAAGAAGAAGAGACAATATACATATTTCTTCTACTCTCAAGAGTCTTGTACTATGTTCAGACTGAGTTTTAAATGCGCATTTAGAAGTTCGAAAATTCTTACAACTGTCAAGAGTTCAAACTATGTAGAAGCCCCGAATTCGCGTTTAAATTGACAGATTTATAAAAACTATTTTTATGTTGTGAGAATGCTCTGACATTTTAACAAAAATATAATTGCAGGAACTAACCAGAAAGTTCTGGGAAAATTTTTAACAATTTTTTTATTTTTTTTTTTTTAAATATATTAATAAACATTTTTATTAATATTAATAATTAAACAAATGTAACATTGGCAAATTAAATAAAACTTATAATTATTATACGGGTCTTCTAATTTAGCCTCTATTTTGACGCCTCACTCTCAGAATCGACCTAACTTTTGCTAACCTGAATTTGTTCCACAGTGTTCAGAGCTGTAAAAGATTGAATCATTTCGGAATGCACACACTCTTAAATCATTCAAAAGCTGCATCAACCAGATTGCAATCTTATGCTTCTGTAGAGTCAATTTATTACAAATGCACAATTCATCATTCTTTGAAGATAAAAGAATGCACACCCAATGCTTTATAAGGAATGGGACTTATGAAAAATATCAATCCCATTCCTGTAGGCTTAAGAAATACGATGAATGCACTCAGTTTTATTTCAACTCTTTTCAACTCTGAAACACTGAACATTTTATTTACTACCATGAAATACTACTAAATATAAAGCAGCATTTTGCATTTTTGTTGTCATTTGTTTTCGGCGGCCGATCTTAGTGACATGCTTTTGTCTTTCCTTTGACATTTTCTGGAATAATAAAGTGCTTATTAATATTATAAATATTATTAACAAAATGTATAAAAATTAACTTCTACAATTTGTTGTATATAATACTTTTTCTATACATGATATCAAGCCAATGGCAACCATCACAGTCATGCCCAACAGTCACACACGCATACACAAATCCACACAAAACAACTTCAGACAACAACAAATCCTTGCGGCTGAAGCCATCGCCGTCTGCATTCACTAAAATTTCAATTCGGCTGCAACTATCGATGGTTGCAGCCATCGTGGCTGAAGCCATCGGTGGCTGCACTCGTTAAAATTTCAATTCAGTGTGCATTCTTTACGTTTTGCAATTCATGACTTGAAAACAATTTTAATCAGCCTAAAGACTTAAGCCTAAAGAGTTCACACTTTGAATGCTACAAAAAAAGAGTTCAGCTTTTGAATTTTTAAACAAGAGAATGAAAACTGAAAATGATTCAATCTTTTACAGCTTTGACAGTGTTAACCTTAACTATTTTTGTTTCTTATATGATTCGCAATTAGCTTGAGTATTCGAGCCTGCACTGGTGTCAATACTTTTTCTTCTTCGCAGACGGTGTAGTCCCTATAGAACGTTATAATACCCTTTTCAATTTAGAAGGCATACCCAGTGAAAGTAAATATGGCTGTAGTGAGTGTGCGAAATCTTCGAGTGGACCTTCTTTTGATACCACTCTTTCTGTGGCTACAAAACCACTGCTAGCAAATTCTACCGCTCAGTAATATTTGGTCCAGTCAAGTCAGTGATGTTAACATTATTCGGTGAAATTACTGTGTTAGCCCCGAAAAATTACTGGTTTTGATGCAAAATTACTGTAAATTGAGACAAAAATTACTGTGGAATTACTGTATCACTAAAATGAATAAAAAATCAATAAAAATTAAAATTTTATATAATTTTTTTTTATTATATGAAACATATAAACATATTTTTGGAATAATTTTTAGTAAATAAATGACAAAATGACAAAAGTTCAACAGCATTTTTCATTTTCATGAATTGGACCTAGTGAATCTAACTTGATTGTATAAATTATACACTGCTTCGTTCTTAGAACGTAAATATAAAAAAATAATATAACTTAAATGTATTTCTGAGTCTTTAGTTGTTATTGATATCATTTAAAAGTACAGACGTAACAAATATGTTTGGATAGTTAATGCATTACAAAAAATTTAGAATTTTGGATATTATTCATCAAAATGATCGTAAATGATGACAGATCTTCCTCAAAATGTGAAATGGTTTCTTTGGAATTGTACTGTTGAACAATCCTAATTTTTCATAAAATATTTGGTTTTTAGAATTCCTTCTATTGTGCTTGTATTGAATCGGTTTGTTATGTATTTTGGTTTTATTTAAATTAATTGCTGACAAATTCTTTGAACGGTTGTCGACTTATGTGGCAAGCAAAAAATAGAAGAAAATAGCTTTTTAAAAAGGGAAACATTAAGGTAATATCTCCTTTTTTGCTTTAACAAACTTGTTCCCAAAATATGAAATCGTCTTTATCGATATTGTTTATTCGTCTTCCCAATCGGAATTCATTATAAATAACTAGCGTTACATTAATTTTCATCTATGATATACAAAAAATTTTGAATTTGAATTGCACTAACAACATAAAATTAAAGCAATTTCTTCTCAATTCAGCAATTTTCTTTTCATCTATGCTTAAACTTAATAAGTATTTACCTTTACCTTTACCTTTACCGCTCATATAAATCTTATAAAGGTGTAGATGATGGAATCTACTTTGAAAATCTATATTTCAAAGTGTGTATATATATAATATATATATATCAAATCTATATCCGATGTTCCATGCCAAAAACAACGAAATTATTTGCAAAGAAACGCATAGTTTCGAGAAGAACAAAAATATTACAAATGTGATTTTAACAAATTTTTTCTAATAAAACTTTATATTTTTAGCTAGCCATTGAAATTACTTGATATTTGGAAAGTTTATTGTCCTATTGTATGAGTAGTCAAATTACTGTAGAAAACAGTAATTACTGTGTCGTTAACATCAGTGAGTCAAGTACCTCTTGTTTTGGCGTTTCAGTGTCAGACAATCCTATCGCGTAAGTCTGTTGGGAGAGCTTGTGTAAATCTGTTTCAACTTCTTCAGCTTTGTTGCTTCCCAAAACTTTTTGCATGATATGATTTTTACCAAAGAGAAATCTTGAGTTTGCTTTTAATTCTTGTCGTAGATCTTTCAGCAGATTATTGCTCATATTTTGCACCTGATAATTTGTGGCTTTCAGGCCAGTCCTTTGCGATTGGTTTTATTCAACGAAATTTTCTAATCTATTTTTGAACAGGGAATTTGTTGTGCATTTTAATTAATAAAAATAAGAAAACTAAAAACAAAAAATCGTTAAAGTTTATCAATCAAATGGCAAGCAGCTGATTTAATTTAGTAACGAGTACTGTCAAAACAAACGAGTAAAATACCCTGCAAGACATGCCTAACTGAAGCTCCAACACAATAACAACATTTGCAGCAAAAACTAATACATTCTCAGTTATTTCACGTTAGTCTATTTTGTTAGAATGAGACAACAATATAAACATTAAAATTACTGAGTTGTGTCAAAGTTAGCGCTAAAATAAGTTTCTTGTCTGATGCGAAAAATGTAAGTTGCAAAAATTGTCTTGAAAACTAAAATAAAGATTCCTGTGAAATAAGCATCTAGAAAGGAAGACATTTTTGTGACTGTTAACTGAATCATTTATCTCAAGATATACTTTTAGGCAGTTCATATATCACTTGCATCTGGAGGCTGTAAGCACATTGATCACCTTGCTATCCGTGGGTCTATTCACTCAGCAGACCACTGAAAATTGCGTCATCTTCCGGTAAATAGCTGCTACTTTATGCTTATTGCTTCCGAATTACAACTTAAACTGCATTCTTCTTTGTAGAACCATCAATAAATGTCAGCATTCCAAAATTTTAATGTCTGCTTTGTTGCACTTTGTATCACGCATGATTGAGGTGCCACACACCTTATTTGGCTCTACCTTGGCTGGTTCTTTTGTCTTTGGCATTGCCGAATCTTTGCTCTTGATTTAAACGTTCCGCAAGCAGCAGGATACACTCAAATCTAGTGGTGCCACTGGCGCTGAACTCTCGCAGCAATTTCGTAAAAACTCTCCGCTAGCTAATCAGAGTCTTCTGTTGATCTGTTGTGAATTCTCACAAAACACTGTACAACGAAACAGAATCCTTATCGCACAAGTATCTTTGGTTGTTCCGACTCCAAGGACTTGCCGCTTGAGGGTTCCACATTTAAAATCGTTTTCAACACAGTCTAGAGCAGCTCTGCCGCATTCTGACCATAGATCAGACTACTCTGTTGTTGTATTTACTAGTGCATCGCACTTCTTTTACGTTTACTTCTATCGTTTTGTAATGACTCAAAATGATTTGGAGAACTAAATGATTCCAATACTGTAGACATTGTATCATGCTACTACGTTATATCTAACCGTTTTGTATGTTAGTGCTACTTATTTTGTTTCGTAACGTTTAACGCACGTTACATCTTATAGAATGTAAGGGCAAGCCTACCTAATATTAACATTAGGTGTATTAGTTAAATACTCGGTTAACTTACCGGTAGTATTAACAAGAGTAGGCGAGACAACTATAAGTGAAAGTATACTTGACACTTCATGAGTAAGAAAAGGATGGTATTATTCATGTATATGAGTTTCGGGTAGTTTTTTCCCAACGCTCTTAAAGCGGGAAGTTCATTCCCTGCATATGCCTATGCGTCCGCCTACTCGCTGGTACAATTTACGCAAGAAAATTATGGCAGAGTTCAATGGTTGCGTTTTACGTTCAGTCTAAGCAGGGCTACAAACTTGTAAAATATTGGGTATGTTCTTAATGGGGAATTTTTTATCGATATACACAAAAATACCTAAAATGTCTGCATTTATTATTAAAAAAATCTTAAATCCTGAGTATAAAAAAGTTTTATTTAGAAATTAACAATGACAATTATAGACATTTTTAATTTTTAAGATTTATTTAGAAGAGTCATCCCTAAAAGTAATGAATTTCTGACTCGTTTCTTTTATTTCTTCTCTCTGTTCGTTGTAAGTAACGAGCTGTCAAAAAACGCAAATTACGCAAGAAAAGTTGAAATATTTTCGTCTTTGCTTGCGTAGCGAGTAAACGGACGCATATGCAAATGCAGTAAATTAACTTACATCTGTAAGCTATCACATATTTCTATTGCATTGCGTTCAGTGAGTAGACGGACGCATATGCAAATGCAGTGAATGAACTTCCCGCTTAAGAAACTCATAGAAACTCGTTCATATAGCCTACCCAAAATTTTCGTAGCACTATTAGTTAAATACCCAATTAATTTACCAGGACTGTTCTTGCTGGGATGTATTCGAACTTCGAAACAGGGTCGCAAACTGGTAAATGCTCATTTGAAGTAGCATTTATGTGAATTTACTTGACAGAATTTTATATGGGCTAATTCGCATTTAGAGAAGCATTTCGGAAATAAATGCGAATTAAGCTTTTAATGCGCATTTAGCTCCCAGTCTGAACATAGTATTAAGGGGTCGTTCATAAACTACGTTACCAATTTAGGGGGGTGGAGGGGTTTTAAAATGTACTACGATAAGTAACGATAGGGGGGAGGGGTCTCACATATAGTAACGTGACCAAAAATAGAAAAAACTTTAAAAAATTGAAATCCTGAAATCGGTTCAAGATTGTGTCCTATATCATTCAAGTATTGCCAAGTGTAAGTAAGTGTCAAGTATTGCGGCTTGTATTTCGTTTCAAAAACATCAATGAATTCTCATAAGTGAGTTTTATTTAATTTAAAATAAATTGGTATAAATAGTACATACTATTTAAATAAAACAATTTTAAGGAAGCACACTTATAAAAACTCTGAACTTGTTGCTGCACAGGTGCAGCCTTTACGGGTATTCCCTCAAACACCACGCGAATTTCTTTGCATAAAAAATGAGGATACACTTGAATGGGTCGACATAGAATCCGTTGAAGAATTATATTTCGAAGAGTCCCCAAAGTCTCCAGCTTCTTCAATTCCAGTGATTGATAGCATCGTCTCTTGGATTGAAGATGGAATAGTTTTTATCGATGAAAATAGTGGATTTTAAACATTTTTTCTTAAAATTATCTAGTCATGATAGTACACCTACCAAGAGCTAGTCAAGGTAATAATATTTTTAACATATTTTTATTATATATTATAAAATATATAGTCACATATTGAACTCACTTATACTTTATAATACCTCATACTATACTTAATACTCTTTATTTGATCTTTTGTTAATCCGTTTTATTATAATTGTTTTTCTCTTTATCTCTAGTTATAACTTACTTATTCTAACTCTTACTTACTCTTTATTCTCTTTTCTCTTAGTTTTTAACTATAACTTTAATCTTAAGTTCCTAGCAAGTAAGGTCATTTGTAGGTTGTTTAGTTTTAAATCTGCTTTGAGCAAATAAAGACGTGTTTGAAACCTTTTTGAGGGGAGGGGTTTTGAAATGCACTACGAAGAGTAACGGAGGGGGAGGGGGGTAAAAAAGAGTTGAAAATCGGTAACGTAGTTTTAGAACGAGCCCTAAGCCCAATAAGTAAACACAGGGATCTAGGTTGAGGGAAAATAAAAATTGAGAGAGCGTAAAGATTTCTGGACGCGTTCAAGTCTCAACTTATGCGTTGCATAATATGGGTCCCAAATGAATGAAGCATATTCAAGTCTAGAACGGACAAGGCTAGTGTACAACACTTTTATCGTGTAGGAGTATCCAAACAAGCACCATTTCGACGTATGAAAGCAAACATAGCATATGCCTTTGGTATAATAAAGTCTAAATTGAGACGAAGGAATGGTCAATTATGGTCAAAACCAACACCAAGATCTCATAAACAGACAGCAAAGTTGTATAAGCAATATGACAGACTTATGGATATTTTCAGAGAGAATCAAAAAGAGATGAGTATTAGAGCACCAATTATGAAGTTTTTGAATTTTATTTTGAAGAAATTCATTATCTGATGAATTATTAGCTTTAAGGAAGATCTTAAGATTATCAGCATACAACAAGCAATTCCCAGCAAACACAAATCAAAGGTTTGAGAATTTTTTTTTCTCAATTTTGATTTAAAATGTGATTCTCAAATCATTTACAAATCGAGAATTAATAGGGGTATTCACACCGAGCTCGTTAGTTTGTTAGTTGTTACTTGTTACTTTTTTACATGCATTTTGTTTTTGTAAAAGTATCGAACTACCGAGTAACAAAGTAACAACTTAGCAACCCCGATAATTTTTTCGTTATTCGGCAAAATACGAGCAGCTTCCATATTTTTAACTCCATGGAATTTTAGCGCCTTAAAAATAATAATCTGAACACAAATTAAATTTAAGTTTTTGTATTCTGCATAGCGTTTACAATCAAATGCTGAATTATTTCAGATTTTGCCCCTTTTTGTGGCATTTTCCACTTTTTATTTATAAATTTTCAGCAATTTTAATTTATGAAAAGCAAAATCAGCTGTTATTCCACAACAACTACCAGGCTAACGAGATTAAACGAAAGGGTGTGTTCACACTTCACATAGTTATCGAAGTAACAACTAACCAAATAACAAACTAACGAGTTCGGTGTGAATACCCCTAACGTTTGATATTAACATTTGAGTTCGATTTAAGGTTGATTTGGAAATTCATATTTTTCTCAACATTTTGAAAATCACATTTGAAACTGGTTTGAAATTAACGTTTGATATCAATTGAGAATAAACCTATTTCTCAATTTGGGGATAAAGTTCCCTTTTTGTTGAGAATGCTATCATTCTCAAATCAATCTCAAATCGATATCTAACGTTTGACATTTGAGAAATACATTTGATGTCAAATCATTCTCAAATCATTCTCAAACCTCAATGTTTGCTGGGTTACTGTGTGAAAAAAACAGTTGATACATCGTTAATAAAGAGAACAAACAGCAATGGCCCCAGAATACTCCCTTGTAAATGTATATGCAATGGAAATTTATTATCTAAGCAATAGAATAATAGATATTATTAAGGGACAGATAATAGTTCAGCAAGTATACGAAGAATAGAGAAAGTTAACAAAAGTATTTGAAGATAAAATGCTTAAAGTTATTCCCTTTGGAAATAGTTTTGATACTATTGTTGTGAATTCCACTACCCACAATGTAACGAGGTAAACAAAATACAAAATTTCGACTTGTTGATTTGAGAAAAACATATCAGGAATGTTCAGAATATTCCAATTGAGAAAACTGTAAAAGGGGTTTTACTAAATTGATTTTGGTATTCCTTTTAATAGTCATTAGATGGGTTTTTGGTTCCATACATTTTCTTAATGTATTCCAGAACCTCCCTGAAAGCCAGATTCTGAATCTTGGATGTAATATAACCACGTGACGAGAAGAAATATTCATAAAATTCTCAAACTGTATTGTCGCCGCTAAAGAACGTGAAATTTAAGAAGTATAAAATGGATGTTTTTAAATCGAGTTTCCTATTTACATATAAGCCATGGAAAAAATTTACCTTAACATATTCTAATGTAAGATCGTCTGCTTAACCCGAGTATGCCATCAGATTTAAAACTAGTTAGAAAAGATCTTCGGCTGGGCCGAAGTTAAAATACCCCCACGTCCGAACTTAAGTATATTCATAGTCTTGAGCAGTCAATAAAATGTTTATTTGTAAAAACATTTTCGTCATATTTTTAACAGAAAATATTCGCTTTTGTTTTTTGACATATCACTTTGTATGGGAGGTGGGTGTGGTTTTCCCTCGATTTGGTTGAATTTCATACACAGAGTACATGTTATATATCAAAGTTGATATGCAAAATCCATATATTATCAAGTCCATATATTATTTTTTGTGGGATTTAAAGAGATTTTTCCTTTTTGATAAAGTCACTTTGTATGGGAGGTAGGCGTGCTTTTCATCTGATTTGGTTGAATTTCATACTCAGAGTGTATTTTAAATATCAAAGCTTAATATGCAAAATTTCAAGACCATATATTAATTTTTGTGGAATTCTAAGAGATTTTACCGTTTTGATAAAGGCACTTTGTATGGGAGGTTTTCATCCAATTTGGCTCATTTTCGAACTTGACCTTTATTTTTTAGATAAAAGCTTAAATATTGATGATAGCTTTAAAATTACGGCTGTAATCGTGATCACAGATGGACAGACAGACGGACATGGCTAAATCGACTCGGGTGGTGATGCTGATCAATAATATATATACTTTTCTATACCTGCCACGCCTCCTTATGGGCGTTACAAACGGAGTGACAAAATTAATATACCCCCATTTACGTTTTTTCAACGTGGGGGTATAAAAATTACTCCTTGATCCAAAATTAGCCGATTTTATTAAGAATTTCCTTTTTGTTTCTATCGATTTTTATTTAGAAGCTTACTGTAACTTTCTCAAATTTAAATGCTGCAGGAGTTTTGGTCATTTTATGAAGTTTAGAAAAAATAAAAAAATTATCCAAATCGGATCATTTTTATGGAAGAAAAACGATTTTTTGTGTTTGTTAAGCCGACTTTTGGGCAAGTATGGAATAATCGTCATTCTGACACGCTATAGTTTACCTGTCATACATTTTTTACATACAGACCGTTTTTCGCGTCACTTCCTTATATTACATCACAGATTCAGAATCTGGCCTTGCAGAGAGGGTCTGGAATACTTTTGGGAGAAAGAACTCATCTAGTATTCATATTCATACGATTTTTTAGAATTAAATAAAAAAAGGTTTAAAAATGTAGCATTAAAAAGAAAATAAAAAAAAATGCAAATCACAGACTGCAGAATTAAGTCATTTGAAAATGGTTCTTCTACTTCAGATGATGACTCACTTTCAATTTCATTATTATCTAAGTGCTCTGTGGGCAAAAGCATTTACATAGTTTCCTCAAGAAATGGTTTTGTTTTTTTTTCTTCGGCATGGTCCTCTTTCTAGTTAAAAGAGAACGCTTTACATGTCATAGCTTTAAACCCTGATGGTCCTATACAATATCAAATATTTGGAACTTAAATCATGAGTTCATGAGCAAACAGAAGGACAAAACAACTTCTCCCATTTTTTATAGGGTACTTGCATTAGACAACAACAATAAACAATTACAAAACATAAAAAATGAAAAAACGAAATACATTCAAAAAATATATTGATCATCTTGGAGTAAATTTTGCCAAACAGCACAAGCAGTTTCACTGATTAACCACTGTTTTTTCATTGTTAGGCGCAAGACTTAAAAGGCTATCTACGTAAAGACTTGTTGAGAAATCAACGCATTGACGATGACGCGATAACAAAAACATAGTCTTGCGGCGCCAAATAATGTTTATTTACTATTTTTAAATTTTAATATTTTTAAATGTTTTTTGCTCTGTCAAAATATTTATGTTTAATTTTATAAAGTGTAACAAAAAATTTGTATTTACCATAGCGCTTAGCCCTGAAGACGCATTGAAATTTAACCCGAAATATCGGAAAAATAAACTAACAAAAAGAGGTATTTTTAATTCTACAGCCATAGATAGACCTACATCAACTATATAAAAAAAAAAATATATCTCAACAACTGTTGCTTCTTTTGTTCCTGTAAGAATGCTCTGTATGATCCTGCTCTGTATGATCCTGCTACAATGTGGCGCTTGCTTGCGCCGCAATCGCAATTCATGAAGTATCGATAATTTTTCGCATTCCTGCTTTAATGCGGAAAAGTTTGTCATACTAAACACACACACACACACACACACACACACATGAGACAACATGCAGCAGCAAGTTCTTTTGATTTCGCTTGTTCGCTGTCACCAAAGTATGCCAACAAAGCACCGAATACCATGTAAACCACATATTAAAGTAGAGTCTGGAGCATATTGCAGGATGATGCCAAGCTTCGCTGCATGTTTCTATTTTTTTTTTTTTATTTTGTAAAATAACTTTTTTAGAGTTTTATCTGAAACAATATAAATAAAAATAATGTCAAAATAAAGCAAAAAGTCCTTAAGGCGTACAACTTAGTAGAAAAAAGGTTCCAAAGCTGTAACAGCCCGTGTCCATTGTGGAATTTGTTTAGATTCCAGTTTAGTTTTCTGGATTATGTTGGAAAGTTTTGCGCATATTTTTGTTTTGATGTTTATTTGATCCAAAGGATTCCTTTGCATATCCTGCCGCTACTAGCAATGCAATGCAAGGCAAGCGGAAGTAGACACTAACACACACGCACACACATACTCTCACACATCACTGACTTAATATTATGAACACATAGCATATGCAAAGGCATGACAACAGAAACTTTCATTTATGCTTCAGGTTATGCTGGTCAAAGAAATGCAAACATAAAAATACAAAAAACCGGATGCATCAGGAAGTTGTAGAAGCATACTTCTCTAGATGTGCAAGAATTTCTTAGATGCTTAGTTTATTTAAGGGATTTTCATTTACTTGAATTTTTACTAAATCTATACAAATAAACATTGCTATAGCTACTTTGCAAGAGTATAGATATTTTTATATGTGCTAGTGTCTTTGGGTAAGGTGTGTAGATATGTGCGTCTGTGTGTATAATACTCATTGATATCGCACACTTCAATGAAGTTGAAAATTGAAAACTTATAAAGTGCATAGTTTCATAGTCTTCTCACTGACCCAGAGGCTTCAAGTGTCCTGTCTTATTTATACAAATAAACAACTACACAAACAGTTACACACAGTATTCGAATTAGTTGAAGTATTTCGCATTCAGCGCACGAAAATAGTGCAAAAAGTGAGCAGAATAAAATGTGAATTAAGACGAAGAAAACAGAAAAGAAATGAAGATGGTGAATTTTTGCTATCTGGAGCAGCATTAAATCAATTTCATCCTGCGTCAGCAACTGAGGCGTATGAGTGCTTTGAATTTTTTTTTTTATAGCAAATGCTTTTTTTAAGCAAATTCATCACAATTAACTTAAGGAGGAAAAATTTAAAATAATTGTAAAATTATGTTAAATGTGCTTTCGTTGCTTAAGAAGCGTACGTGTAAAGATCGAACCTGTTGCTTAAGGGATTAAGGTAGATTCTGCTATATTCGAGCTGATTATATGTGCTTTAAAGGCTTAACCTGCTTCATAGATGCCCATTAAGATATCTATGAGATTTAAAATATCTGTGAGAGTTTGTTTTTAAATTTCAGAGCCTCTTTCCGCGCATATTCGAAACAACGCCGGCTGGCATATCGCGCAAGCAATTTCAACATTTTGGGCAACTTATAAATTCTGGTAAGTTTTGAAAAAAAGTTAACTTGTTAACTTCAAGCCATTCATAATTTGACCTAACTCATAAAAATTGCAGGTAAATTTCAACAGTTCGATTACAAGTCAAAGACCGAAAACTATCGGCACTATCAACGCAAAGCGCCACCAGAGTACAATTTATGCAATGTGCGCGTGCCGCTGAATCTGTTCTATGGCAGTCGAGATTTACTCATGGACAAACGGGTGAGTGTGTCTATTAACCTAGGAGAGCCACAAAAGAGTGCAAAAAATGCAACTTCAAATGCATTTGGCCGCTGCAGTGATAACAATATAATCAATGTTACTCATACGCCACGTTGAACTGATGAATACTTTGCCTTCAATTTTCAGACAATGCTTATTTTTTATTTTATATTTTCATTAAAGCATTTATATTAAATATGCTAAAGAAAAAAATGCCAAATAATTTTCTTTATTTTTGTTGTTCTTGCACATGCATTGCCACAGCAAAATATTTTTAGTATATTTGGTCATTTTTGTTTTTATTTTTGTCACGTGTGATCATAAAAAATTCAATAAGCATTTCACATCATGATGTTGGCTTAACTTACTCATACCTCTGCTCAGTGGGGTGTGTGCATGTTTGTACGTGGTCGCACTTTGTCAGCAAGAAGCAAAAATTTGTCAGTTTGCTTATTTAACTCATCAAGAAGAGCAAGAAATAGAGTTTATTATCTAATTAAAATAATTATAATTTTAAATTAGCTCTAGTACGAAAGAACTTGAGAGCCCGCAACCACGCTATAAAGTCAATTCCAATGTTAATCATACGTCACGGTGCACCGTTTTGAAAAAGTAGTATTTTTTTTAATAAAAAGACTTGATGTTATTAATTTTCAATGCATTATGTACAATGGAGGATCTAGGATTCACCAGAGGGGAGGGCTGAAACTACAGTTTTGTATCCCTAAGGGGAGTGTTTTTTAAACGGCTTTTTGGGCTTCTTTTGCATTTTGTCCTATACAAAAAATTCTCCAAGGGGGGGACTAAAGCCCTTTAAGCCCATATGTAGATCCGCCACTGATTATGTACATTTATTTCATTTACAAACACTCATAAATATTTCATTTCATTTACAACAAGGGACGATGTCCTATCTCGACTACGTGCGTCGGTCGACCAAATGTACTTTGACTGATTTTATTTACTCGTTAATGTTTTTTATCAAATTTAAATACATTTATATATTTATGAGTTATAGCCCATAATACGACTTTTATATACTCGGGATGGTGGGACAACCGATCCAAGCCGACTTAGAAAGCTTTGCCATTGTCTGCAGAGGGATGACAGCCGATCATAAAACAAATTTCAGTTCAAAGAATTTTTCTGTGTCAGTTGGGACTAGAACCAAGACCTCGCGGTCCTAAAAATTGGTATCAGACGATACGCATTCACTCTCAGCAGTGGCTTCTTAGTTTATACAATAATTCCATAAAATGTCCTTTACCGGAAATAACCGCTTTAATTCTCTGCCGGAAACATTTTTAAGCCCGATTCAAATTATCCTTCTCCATATCCGACATTGTTCTGATAATAGCAACTCTAAGGGTGTCAAATGTGTTATGGGGATGTTTACTGGTTCCCTCTTCAACAACGCCCCATTCGTAATAGTAAAAACTTTTACTATTCGGGAAACTAGGTGAAATCAGCGAAACTATAGGAACTAGATGGCCACAAGTTTGAAGTAATATGAACATCGAGATTCTCGGACATCCAATTTCATGTTAGTATGGCCTTGTGTATATAAGCAGAGTCCAATTGAAGTACGTATAACCTCTTCCTACTCACGCTATCTAGCCAGAGTTTCAAAATTATTTCCAGATCCTCAATGTCCGCAACTGCATTCAACACGTTCGGTGGCATGACGTGACCTTCATTGCTCATGTTTTCCAAAACATACTGGATAGCAGCAAAAAGTTACTGGAAACTTTGTTTGCATAACTGGGGGAACATCTGAGGAATTCGAACTTGGTCACCTTTTAAGCCGTCGGCTTGCTTCTTGATACCAGTCAAAAATTTAATTTTTTCGACAGATATTGATCATGTCTCCCTTTTGCACATGCTGAAAACAAGCTATAACAAGCTGAAAAAAAGCAACAAACAGGTGCTAGAAACTTTGTACGCATGACATGGGGAACATCTGAGTAGCCACTTAACATTTTGTTAGTTTATTTTTTGGTCGTAATCAAAATTTATTTTCGTCATATTAAAATCAGAGCTAATCTGGTACTTGTATAAAAGTCGTGCACGAATGACTCGCTATTCTAAAGTTGTTTCCGTTATCAACTGACATCTACGCATCCCGTAGGATTTGTACCGGATGACTTCGTGGATAATGCGACAGATTTCATTTAGAAACTTCAAAGTCTCTTGTTATGACACTTATGAACTTTGAAGGTCTTCATCAATAATGCTCTAGGCTTGCTGCTCAAAATTAGGTGTTTTTGTCTACACATCTTTCAACTCTCGACGATCTTTTTTTAACAAAAGATCGGGGAACTTTAAAAAATTTACATTTTCAAGATCGCTGTGTTTCGCATGTGAAACGTTAGCGTTCTTGTGAGTGTTTTATCCAAAAATAAGCAACAGTACGTTGAGTGTATTTTACGATCCCATTTTCTGCTAATTAATTCGTTACAAAAATTTGTTTTTTCATACTTATTTTCTTTACAATCGCAGGATGTCATTCATCTCTCACGACACCTGAAAAATTCCCGCGTTGTCTTAAACGAACTGCTTGGCTTCAATCACATCGATTTGCTGTACTCCACCGAGGCGCCACGCTTGATCTACAAGCAGATTCTAATCGATACAAGACGTTATTATAGCTGATCATCAAAAGAATTTAAATTTTATTTAAGTTTACAGCCTAAAACTGCCTCTTTATCTAGAGTAATGCATTAATGTTAAAAAAGGTAGATTTTCTTATTTTATGTATATAACTTAAGTTTTGTAAATTGCTCCAAAACAGTTTTATTTTTATTGTTTTAATTTTGAATTGCCATTCAATTAAATATTACATTAATTTTTTTATTTCATACTTAAAAGCTTAAACAGTTATACATTTAAAAATTATTTTTTAGTTTTAAGCTAATATTTTTGTTATTTTATTAATTATATGTATGTATTTAAACGTATGCATGTAAGTATTACATCAATATGTAAATTTGTTCCTGCATTAGCATTAAAATGTTTAGACTTGCACATAAATATTTATTATGTTCAACTTTTATAGCTTGTTTATTTTAGATAAAGGGAATTATAAGGATTTATTTTTAGCAAGTTCAGCAAAATGAAAAGTACAGAAACCGAAATGGAAAAAATAATCACTTCAATTCGCATCAACCAGCTTTAACCTAGTGTAGCTTTTTATTAACAATAATTTTCATTTTATTTTGGATGTAGAAAATGGAATCATTTTAATGTTAGGTGGTGGGGGGGTTGTGGTAGGAGAGGAGAATTGAATTGTTACTTAAACGTTTATTTGCCGCGTTGCAAAATGAACTGAATTTACAAAGTTAACTTAATTCAAAGCCAACACCCGATTGTATGGCATACAATAATTTTTCGGTCATTTGTTCGGCTGTCTTAAACGGTGGCAACTTCAGCAAATTTGTACACGTGCTCGCAGTTGGCAAACGCTCCATATCGCCTGCATTTTGTATAAAGAAAGGCGGATCCAAGTCCTACAAGCACAAGAATTAAATAATTAATGAATATAACATTGACTTTCTGAACTCGCGGGGCTTACTTTGAAACCTAGCAAAGGCGGCCGTGAACAGCTTGTGACGAACTTCAGCAGCTGTCTGCGTTGCAGATCGTTAAAACCATTCAGCGCTGCCCAGAAGCATATAATTGACGGATGTTCTGGACTATATTCGCCGCCATATTTACAGTGCTTCTTCAAATCCTCCCAATCAATGGGTATCTCAGCGCCCGATATAAGAATTTGCAATTCTTTATTACTAAACATGTACAACCATTCCACAGGCAGCACATTCGAGAGGCCTTTGCGAAATGCTACACAATGCTGACGTATCTGCACATTTAACTTATAGTCAGCCATTAGTTGCAAGTATTCAATGCGATTGGAGGTTGTAACTGGGATGCTTTGACCATTTGGTTTGAGCTCGACCACTTGTGTGTGTCCCAGCGAGCTGCTGGCTACAGTGAAATCCAAATTAAGCTCGCTTACATCGCCCTCGTAGTCCTTGAGATACAGCAAATTCTTGTAGAGTTCGGGATCAAGCGAGGCCAACTGATGTATATCAACGTCGGAATATTTGCCCGCCAGTTTTGTGAGAAAGAATTCAGCCAAAGGCAGCTCCACAAGCAGATTCTCATAGATTGCCTTGCCCAAAATTCGTCCAATGAAATAGTAATGCTTTCCAAAATCAGGCACCAGATCGGAGACATTTGGATTGGGATACAATTTGTTGTCGGTTGTGACCCTAAAAGTTTTAAATTAAGTAAAGAATTCCACAAGTTATCGCAGAAGAACTCACATAAAAAATCCGCGATTTGGATCAAAGGCAGTTTTTATGAGCTCTGAAAGAAATTCACGAAAAACGCCGCCGCCATCAATACCCGCTTCATCTAGGCCCAAAGAAGAGACAAACTGCACCCGAAATTTCAGCCGCAAATCCGGTTCTACAAAATTATATGTTAGAAATTTCTCATATAATATCTCTCTCTAACACACTTACCGTTTTCTGGCCTCAACTTGTCATAGGCATCTTCATACAAATGCGTCCTACGCACAGTCAGCATAATAGAGGGTCCCTGCAGAAAAGCTTGCAGATGTCCTTGCACACGCATTTTATCCGCTGCCACTAGACCCTGCAATATACCGACACGTTTGCTAAAAGCCACCACGAAGGGAATTTCACGCAAAATTGTAATGGAGCGTATCTGTTTTGTTGACATGGGCGGTCCATTTTCAAAGTCCTCTCGCGTAAAATCGCGTATAGGCTGGAAAGGACGTATACCACGTGTGCGACTGCCACGCGTCAGTGGCAAATCGCTTGGACGATCCAAAGGCAAGTCCAAGCGACTCACTGTCCAGTGCGAATCGGGACAAAAACCGAGTCGCAGATCACGCGTATGTATTTGATTTAGCACAAAGACCACAACCTTTAGCAAATTAGCCCAGATTTGCTTCTGCTGCTTAATTTTCTTATCATCCGAATCCGAACGTCCGAGCACAAAACGATAGCGTTCATTTAGACTAGAACGTGTCTCTGGAAAAGCCAGTTCAACTAAGCCCATGGAAATTTCCTTCAAAGTCTTTGAAAGTTGCACAATTTCCGCCATGGAGAAAGGCATGAGACGCACATGCGTTGTGCGCAAGTGTTCTGGCTGCTCAATGAGCAGCGTAGACTCTTCGCTAAACTCAGCGTCGTGTAGGGTCGGCAAAAGTCTACCGAACAGCATACAAAATGTTGCCAACAGCGATATAGTGTGTTCCACGCCATTCTGCTTAGCTAAAAAATAAGAAATACACTCAATGCCAACGATCTGTGCATGATAAAAGTTTTCAAACTTACGCACGACACCTTTGGATATAAGCGTGAGCGGTGCGGAGAAGCCCAATTGTGTAGACTGCGCGGCCAAAGTAAACCAAACTGAACGTATGAAGTTTGGCATAAATGCCAACGAATAAAGCAGTCTGAGAAGAAATATAAAATAAAATTGTTTTATATTAAAAAACATAGGCATATGTAAGCGATTTCCTTAATATTTATACCGACATGGGTACGTCTGAGAACGATTATTTTTGCTCAGATCGTTACTTACGTTAGAATGTTAGTTTCACTTTAATAATCTATAAGGCACTTGTTTCATACTTATGTATCTATAATAAACAAGAAATTCTGTAATTTAGTTAAAACTTGTGGCGTCCTTGGCGTAGTTGGTTAAAGTGCGTGGCCTCTATGTCAACGAACCTGCCTTCTGGCAGCGACAGAAAATTATTTGAATTAAAATGACTTTTCTGTACGGCCGCCACCTCTCTGCAGACAATGGAAAACCACAGAGAGTAATCAAAATGCCATGTAAAGCTTCTTGAGAACAAGAACATTCTGTTCATCGCTGTTCGGAGTCTGCGTTAAACCTGTCGGTCCGGTTCTCGGTCAGTTGTGTACAAACTAGGTCAAAGTCCTTTCAAAGGCTGACCAGTTATTTATTTTATTTATTTTTTTAGTTAAAACTTCAGGTTAATGTGTTAAGTGACTTAATCCTTGTTTAAAGTATGCAGAATCCGGTGTATAAATTTAACGCTTTAAAAGATTTCAGGGCTTGCAAAGGAAGTCATGGAGTTGGTGCAGCCATCTTCCTTCATGATGCTTTTGAATGAAAAATTAATTTTGAATCTACCCGTGGGAGTAATATTGAGTAAGATGTTCTTCTTATTGACATTCTTATTCAAAAAAGTCTTCTTGGCAGCGTATATTGACCGAAACGCACTGTCGATATTGTACATTTTTGAAACTCAATTGTAAGTGCACATTCGTTGTTTTCCAAAATCATAATTGCTAGTGACTTTAAAAGCAATATCTTGGGAGCAAAGTAATTAACCTCCAATATGAGGATTGAATTTTTATTTCCTTACAACGCAATTATTCTTACACATTATATCAAGCATGCCCACGTAGTGGCCCGTATGACCCACAAAGCCAAAATAAAAAACGCACACTCGATGAAGTCGGTGCTGATTGTCGCGTTACTTGTGTGTCGAATAATTTATTGTAATAGAAATTAAGTCTTGTCGCAGTACACTGGCAGTGTACTTTGTTACATGTGATTTTATTGCATTGTAATTGTTTTTTGTTTTGAGCAACGATGAGCAACATTTTGCGTTGTTTTTTAGTTTTTTTAAGGATTGGCCCGCGCTTAAAATTTCTTAGGCCCCACCGCATTATATCATGAATGGTATATCTAAGGGTTTACTTTGTTACCAAATTGCATTTAAAATTTGTCTAATCATGACATTATAATTTCACAACGCTTTCCAGTTGTGTCCTTTATCACAGATATTTAGCTTCCGTTATTTTAAACATAGTAATTACTAGTTAGATCTCCTGCTGAACCAACGTTCTCTCCACAATACAAAGTCATATTTCTTCGTAGATTTTTAGTCACATCGCTTTTATTATGTTTTAGATTCATACAATTGTATTGTGATGTGACAATTGTGTCTTATTTTCCATCTTGAAATCACAACATTCTGTATTTTTGCATCGGGATCAAAAATAAGAATTTTTCCACTTGCTCTCGAGTAATTTATCGGAGGATAAGTAGTAATTTGCTTGGCTCTACAAATTATTGAAACTCGGCTGATGTTTAAAGTTTAAACGCAAATGTTGTTGGCTTTTACATAAAAACACAGAATAAATCATTTTTTTCCGTTTCTAGAACTCTATTTATACATGTCTCAGTTATATGTTTATCTGACAATGACTTTAAGCAACTAACGCAACAATATTATGAGGTAACAACATTATGGTATGGTAATGGGTGATTTTTAGCAACATCCTAGTTAACGACCTATTTGAAGGGCTTCTTACAAGATAATACTTTACAATAGTACTACTATAAATTTTCTTTTTTACAGCAAGAAAATACTGTCCATCTCGAAAAGACAAAATCTTAAAGAAAATACTTCTAGCAAAGTAGTCCTTTATCATATAATTTAATTTTTAATATACTGCCACAGCGGCGACATTGCGCTAAGATAATCGCTTCGAAAGTGAAGTTATAGGTAAGCCAAAATCAAATATATAAAAATCGTCGTCTAAATTTCTCATCTTTCTGTGGTTTTTGCCAAAATCTACTTGAGATAGCCTTGAGACACTTGAGACACCTTCTAATTTTTGTTTCGCCAAGCCAGCGTATCAATCGTCAATGATTCGATGATTTAACCGTCAATGATTTTTGGCACACTTCCTGACACTTCCTTTTCCCAAACGTCTTTGATCAGTTTTTAATTGTTACAACTACATCACTAAAATTTCTTAAAATTTTAATTGATTTCCGAATTGCTTCAAATTTTCGAAATGACTCCTTAGTGCTAAAATTTCTTATAGCAGTTGACAGCCCTAAGTGTAAAAGTTTAAGAGCGATTTAAGCGGACCAGAATTTGATTTTAAAATAAAATACACTTCCATTGCTCGACAATGCATCGACAAAACATTTGAAGTATATTTTTCATGTTATGGCTTAACTTAAGACTTTGTTTGTTCCTCTTATGAACCAATTGCTCTTTAATGTTGTTAGTTTAATACTCAACACATTTAGTTGAGAAATAGATGAACCGTTGCCCAACTTTTTATGAAAACAAATTTGATTTCAGGATAACGCCAACTTTTCACAGCGTTATAACAAAACAACCTAACTGAACAAATTCCTAATTGTACTAATTAAGAAGCGCTGACATAATCAAGTTGCAATATTTTTGCTACTTTAAACTTACTTGTATTCAAAGACTGCCATTTTGTTGTAGATCATTAGATTATGACAGATTTCACAGAGAGCATACAGCACATTGGTATCAGTTAAATAGTGATCCATATTTTTGACAATCACCTCAACACGCTGCGCTTCATTCAAGAGTTCAATACATTCCAAAAGTGCCTCTTGCTCCGCCAAAGTAAGCGGCATTATAGCAACAGTGGAGTCTACTAAATCAGCTGCATTTCGTCTGTTGCTGTTGTTCTCATCGTCATCAGCTTCGTCGTTATCGCTAGAATCATCGTCGTCGTCATCGTCAATACTCCGTCGATGCAGATTATCGCAACGTAGCGTAGATTTTGGCAGTTGTAAAAATCTAGGTGAAATTTCAGCCACTAGTTTTATATAGTCATAGAGCAAATCATTGGAAGCCAACTTATCTGAAATTTAACAAGAATCTCTTAGCTACAAAAAGAAAATTTTATCGATTATATGAAAAGCAGACCTAATTGTTTGCGATCCAAGATCAGCAACGCATTAAGTAAATAACTGCTGAAAATTGCACCGTCATTTTTTTGCTTTTCTTCGGTTTCTCCACTACCACCTCCCGGCACTACATCAACCTGCATTTTATCCGCTTCTTTTGCTTCTCGCGTTAGCTGTTGCAGTGACTTGATCAAATATTCAAATGGAAACTCTGGATGTTCAGCCAAGCAGGGTATAATAAAATTACGTATAGGATCTGTGAATTTTACCGACAGGATATGTTTTGTAAATGATTGACAGATAATTTTGCCATAGGCAAAGCCACGATGCGACATAATGAGCGGACGCAGAATCATCTGAAAGATGGCTTCCGACATTTGATTGGGCGCATGCAACGTCTCGCCATCCAGCGGCGGACACTTGTCCTCCAGTATATAGCGCACGCGTGCAAAGTAATTCCGCTCGACAAGATAACGAAATACATGATCCAAGTACGAGTGCACGAGCACGCTATCTTCAATGTGTCGTTCTACCACAGATTCTGACGTGAACGTTTCCAACATGCGCATTGGTATAGCCTGCGCTGTATTAGGCACCGTCAGCTGCTCAATGCAGAGCATTAGAAGTTTCTTCAGTCGATGCAACCAGACAAATTCGCTGACGGCATTGTGGAGCATCTTGCTGGGATTTCGCAGTATATATTGACAGACCTCAATCTGCAAGTTAAGAATTATATTAGTAACAAAGTAGGTGTAAGGTGGTGAAAGTGCGCTGGTACCAAACGTTCGCCATCTTTGATATCTTTGTGATTATAGAAGAACAACATGCGACGCAGCAGGTAGGCCAAGTTTTCATCTTCCGTCAGCTTGTCGCGATGCGTGCGTATGAATTCATCAAAGGCCTCGCGCTCCTGTCGCTTGCGCCGCTGTCGATGTATGAAGGAGCGTGTGTAGGACTGTAGCACAATAGCTCCATTGTTCTGTTGGCGCAGTTCATTGCGCTTCTGGCGCTCTTGCTGCGCTTTGCGTATGACTGTCTCACGGTCACAGGTCTGTGACGCACCGCCGAGACTCTGCAACGGACGGCGTCGATAATCGCCGTCAAAACCAAACATTTTCTTTTAACAAATTTTATCAGAGGATTTTGTATATTTTCTTCTTCACCACCGAGAGGCAAAGGTTTCACCTTAACTAATGTTATCTAGAATTTTCTGCGTGTCCTGCGCTTTATTGTTGTCCTTCACTTCCCCGCTTTACTTTAGGCTTTAAATATAATTAAATATCAACTATTTCAAAAGGTTTTCCTTTTGATTTATTCTCGTTTGTATAACACTGACAATGGAATAATAATTGAACGAATGCAAGAATGACACAAAAAATTTTTCATTTTTTTCAATAAATGTCAAAATTTGTTGTTGCTTTTTATAATTCACTTGTCATCCGTCATCTGTGTTGTGGGAATTGCAAGCACAGCTGTTTGGTATTAATTCGAAAACATTTGGAGAAGCACTGGGAAAATATTAAGGTGAGTGTCGTGATATTTCTAGTGAACAGTTTTTTTCTGATGATCTTGGGCGTCAGGACCTTATAAAAAATTAAGATCAGCATATACTGCGTTTTCTTGAAAGTTTGAGAGTTTCTCCGAAATTTTTTTGTAAAGCAAGTAAGAAGTGGATAGATTTCGAATGGTTTGGTGAAGAAATTTCAATAAAAATAAGAATACCCGACCCAAAGCTATCGACTTTTTAAGATAATTTTTTATATAATGGGCTTATTTTTCCTATAGTACGTTTGCATATGACCGAGCGTTTCCACCGCCCGAACGAACGAAGAAATCATCGCGAACAAATCGTCGCGATGAATTCTTCGTTCGGTCCAACTGTTTCCACCGCACGAACACAAGTTGCGAACATTGGAAAGTCGCCATCTTGTTCGTTCGTGCAGTGGAAACACTTAAATTCAATGCTTGCGAGCATCAGCGTTGATCAATATTTGTTTATGCAAACGTACTAAATTTGATTAATTTTTACTACTTTTATGCCTTTTAATTTAGGTTTTATGTAAGTATTTATGTAAAGAATTTACTATATAAAGAATATTATATAAATAATTTGCTTATATCAAGTGCTAATAAAATAACAAAGTAAAACAAAGTTCTTTTGCGTTAAATTTTCAATATATTTTCTCTCTTTTTTGTTTTTCCTACGTTATTAACTACCATATCAACAAATCTACTACTTATGCGCAAATAAGCACTGGATTCGCCCAAAAAGATCGAGCGTCGGCCGATCAGAGCGAACGAAGAAATCTTCTTTCGTTCGTGCTGGAAAAGTGTTTACACTGCGCGAATAGCGCTTGCGAGCATTTTGTAAAAAACCAAAAACGAAGATTTCTTCGTTCGTTCAGGCAGTGTAAACGCTCGGTGAGGATTAAGAGAAAGAAGTTTAGCCCAATACCTTTTGTTATCTCAACTGTTAACCCTAGCTTGATCGATATTAACTTTGCTAATTCGTTGCTTTGTTTTGTTTTATGTAATTAACTTCTCTAATATCATGGTATAATAATACAAGGTAGCATTGACAGTTGCTTAGGAAATCATATACTGTCAAAAAATATACTCAAAAAGAGAGCGCTCACAATCCGCCATTGAAAACACAAGCAATGTTGAAAACGTTGAAGTGAAAAAAAACAACAACCACAGCAGCTGCTGATGTATTTCCACAAAAAGCTGTTTGCTTCTCGGACTAAAACCTGTAAAAATGGTAAATTGGACTAAAACTTTAGAGTACGGGAACATTTTAGACCCGTGGATTAGGGCCAAAATCTAGAGGTAATTGTTAACTCTTAAAAAAAAGAGGTAATTTGTTGTTTGATCTTGAAACAAGCAAAAAAATTTTTAGATCAATAGCTCGATAACTGTTGAGGTATCGATTTTTTTTCGACCAAACACACTGTCAAAAATGACAAAAATCGTAATCGTGCCCATAATATGTCTGTTCCCGTACTTTTTGGGCTAAAAATGGTAAAACTGTCAAAAACGTGAGAGTAAGGAAAAATCTCTCAAAAATATTGAAAAACACAAAAAAGTACGGGAACGCTTTTTGGACTAAAATTGTGTAAACTGTCAAATAAAATCGTTTGTTTGGTGTGGAGCATTGGCAGTGCAGACGACATGCTAAAGATTTTGAACAATATGAAAATTAATTCTCAAATAAATATTTATATATATTTTTACACAATTTACCATGTTTTTGGTTTCCATTCCAACAGTTTTTTATTTATTTCAAAGAACTTTTATTGTTTTGCAATTTCTTTGCTAACATGTACTATGTTTCCATGGCGAGTTAACTCGAGGTTAGGGTTTTCGTCGAGTTAAGAAAATGGCGTCGCTAACTCGATAGTAGGTGTGTTTCCGTACACAATGTCGAGTAAAAGTCGAGTAAAGCTGGGAGCGTAAAATGAAATTTGAGAATAGTGTCAAAAGTACGGAAACGACTTCTAGCTAGTTTCCAGCACAAAAACAGCTGATTGCCTATAAAACGTAAACAGTGCCAAATTTATTTACGGCAATTATCGATTATCAACTTTCAAATTAATTTATTATTAATTTATTTATATTTACTTTTTTTATTTATTTCACTATTTGTAAATTTATTTCCCGACACACAACGTAAATAAAGAAAAAAATCAATTTGACAGTTTCTTGTTCTTCTTCATGCTTGTTCTTATAATGCTCGAAGTAATTTCTTCCAGCACACTTCGAGCTACTTTCGAGCTCGAGAGAGCGCTTTTATGCTTGATCTTCTTCTCTCTTTTGAGCTAGAAAAAGTACGGAAACACGTTCTAGCACATTGCAAGTTACTACAATCGAGTACGGAAACAGACCTAGTGTTTCCATGCACAGCATCGAGTTGAGTCGAACTTGTCAATTTCATTTGCATTTTTGTTATTGTTTTACTAGCGAAATGGATACTAAATGGCAGCATTCACTTTGACAGATAGAACCCAGTTAAATCTTACAAGTTTCGTGGAGTTTCGTGGATTTAACGAAACTCAACTCAACTCGCGTTTCCATAGCGAGCTAACCCCGAGTAAACCCCGAGTTAACTCGCCATGGAAACATAGTAATGTAAACATATGATTTTAAGCAGTTTGACACTTTTACCATTTTTACCAGAAGAAATTTCTCGGACTAAAACATGGTATAATAATACAAGGTAGCATTGACAGTTGCTTGGGAAATCATATACTGTCAAAAAATATACTCAAAAAGAGAGCGCTCACAATCCGCCATTGAAGACACAAGCAATGTTGAAAACGTTGAAGTGAAAAAAAACAACAACCACAGCAGCTGCTGATGTATTTCCACAAAAAGCTGTTTTTGACAATTTATGTTTTCCTGTTGAAGAGAAAAAAAGCAGTTGTCAATGCTACCATGTATTATTATACCATGGACTAAAACTTGCAGCTTTTGACAAGGAGGGGAAATTTTTTACTCTCTCGATTGCACTCTCTTTTACCATTTTTTCGAGTACGGGAACGCTTCTCGGACTGAAACCTGTAAAAATCGTAAATTGGACTAAAACTTTAGAGTACGGGAACAGACCTAATGTATTTTGTCACTCGAAAACAGAAACACCAAATTGAACTTCCAAATGTTCAAAACTTACTTCACATATTAACTATGATTTCAATGTCATTTTTATTTAAGAAAAAATGCTTATTTAAAAAACGCAATATCTGAAAAATGCGATATCGACAAATTTGAAAAATTATTTCTTTTGAATTGTGAAACTTTAATCTTCATTGTAAAGATACCTTCACAAAAATACCTTACAGAGAAAGTAATATTAAACAGTCAAAAAATGTAATGTATGTAATAAAAACGCCATAAATCTGTCAACATACTGATTTTATTTTCTATTGAATTTACAATTATCCTTTAATTTATTAAAATGTTATTTGTATTAAGTTTATATATATTTGAAGAATTTTGCTATCTATAACAATTATTCTAATCTAGCCTTTAAAAGCTTTGGTGCTACAAGTAGTATTTGTTTTGTTTATGACTTAATGAAACTGACAAAAAGTTTTTAAAACTCACACACAGCAATAAAAACAATGGTTAAAAAAATGTTTTCTGTTTAATTAATGAGTGAAGCAGCGGTTACTGCTTCCTGGTGAAACTCTTCAATAGTATTAAGTAAATCGCGTGGCACATCCATGGTCTGATCATCAATTAATACAATATCAAAAGCATCCATGTATCTGTTAAGATTTTCCTCAACCTGAAAAAATAGCATATTGGGAAATTAGTTTAGTATCGTTCATATAATTGTGATGTATTTAGTTTCTTGTTATTTTTATTTTTTACTAAGATTTTTTACTGTCCAAAAAAAGGGAGAACTGTTATTATTATATAAGATTAAGATCTCTGGTTCCCGGACTGGTCGACGCCAATATAAATAACATAGTTATCACATAGTTTCCTACTACTCCAAATCTTACTAAGCTTTTTTAACATAGAACGGGAAAATTACGGAATTACTATTAACATCTAGATTTTGTAAAAAATTTATATGTTCAACTAATTCCCAAATACAGACAAGATAAACTTAGGCTTAAAAATTAAGCTTTTTAGGGTTAGTATTTTCTACCAGTCATTCTTCTCACACAACAACCTTCGTATACCTACTTCTGGAGAAAACTTATTTCTACAATCTTTAGATTTCATCTCATATTAAGTCTTAAGACACAGCCTGAAAAAATAGCATATTGGGAAATTAGTTTAGTATCGTTCATATAATTGTGATATATTTAGTTTCTTGTTATTTTTATTTTTTACTAAGATTTTATACTGTCCAAAAAGAGGGAGAACTGTTATTATTATATAAGATTAAGATCTCTGGTTCCCGGACTGGTCGACGCCAATATAAATAACATAGTTATCACATAGTTTCCTACTACTCCAAATCTTACTAAGCTTTTTTAACATAGAACGGGAAAATTACGGAATTACTATTAACATCTAGATTTTGTAAAAAATTTATATGTTCAACTAATTCCCAAATACAGACAAGATAAACTTAGGCTTAAAAATTAAGCTTTTTAGGGTTAGTATTTTCTACCAGTCATTCTTCTCACACAACAACCTTCGTATACCTACTTCTGGAGAAAACTTATTTCTACAATCTTTAGATTTCATCTCATATTAAGTCTTAAGACACAGCGATATCTCTTATCTCAAAATAGTTTTCTAAATAAATCTTATCGTTTAGTTTTGAAAGCTTTGAAAAATTATTGGTTTACATTTAAGGCATGTTCCTACTTGACGCGCTCGGTATTCGAGTGAAAATTTAAAATTTTTTTACAGGAAAACGGTAAGAGATAATGGAAAAATTGTTTCGGAGTGAATTAATGCACTCAAAAAAAATTTTTAAGACATTTTTTTTTATTAATTTTTAACATTTTTTTATGTATGAAACTTTAATTTGAAGTTTTTTACATTTTTATACCTGGTTACCATCGTTACACAAAGTTAACTTGTCCGATTATCTCCAAATTTCAACCACATACTTTCCACATGTGTGTTTTCCGTGTGAACTAAAATTGTGCAAAAATTTTTATTTATTCTATATTTTTTTTTTCACAAAATCCAGAAAAAAACATGCGTTTTTTACGATATTTTTTTCAAATCTTCATAATTTTTTTATTTTTTTGCCAAACTTAAAGATTTTATTTATGAATTGGTGCTGCCAAACTTTAGTTATTATGGTAACCATCACCTCTTTTCGATATCGACCCGTCAACTTCAAATTAAAGTTTCATACATACAAATGTTAAATATTAATAAAAAAATTTTTTGTAAATACTTTTTAGTACATTTATTCACCCCGAAAAAAATTTTTCTATTATGTTACCACTTTCCTGTAAAAAATTGTAAACTTTCTCTCGATTACCGAGCGCGGCAAGTAGCAACATGCCTTAATAAACATTTTAAGCATTTAGCAAACAACCATCAGAACTTACGTGATCAAACAGAAAACCGATTTTCATAATATGAGATGAGCTAGGCACACCATCAGCCATGCCCGAATCGCCGATTGAATCACCCATGACAATGATGTGATCACGACTATGGACTAGATCGTAGTACTCGCTGCCTTCTAGCGCCGTCTCGTTCTTGTTGAAAGTATGAATCATAGGCTCCTGAAATCCGTTGAGCATGCCATCTTTATATTGAAGGAAATTAGAGATCACCTTGACGTTGGGATATAAAACTTTGGCATGCTTGAGCACCGACACTACTGAGTCACCTAGACCTGCAGAGAAGACTAACACCGGTATATTAAGCCGATTCAGAGAATGAAATAAAGCATGGGAGTGATCACGCAGCGAGTCTTTATATTTAAAGGCAATGCTATCGATTTCACTTTGATCGAATGGAAATCCACTAAAAATTAAAAAAAATTAAATTAATGTATTGATATGACGTATTCATACAAATAGCGACAGTACTCACACCAGCAGAGCACCTGACTTTGCCCACCACTCGATCATGTGTTCTACTTTCTCCTCCATCGGCAAATGTGGATCAACTTCGATGGGCCGGTATTTGTGAAACAACTTGCGCGACTCCTCGACGAAACTTATAGGCAACGACTTACAAGAATTGAATATGCCAAAACTAGTTAGCACTGGTGTTCCATCGTTAGTGCGCTGCTTAGTTATGGTGTAATCGAAATCTGATACAACCTGCAAACGATTAGGACCACCAAATATAAACTCATTGATTATGTTCTCCACGCGATGTGGATTCTTCATTTTGCAGTGCGGCTGACACAGCGATGGAATATCCTGCAGCCGCACATAACGTTTACCATTTTGTTCTACGCAACTACCTCCACCTCCGTCAGGTTCTTTAACACTTCCTACAGTCTCCAAATTTGAACCCAACATTTTCTCAAATAAACGCGTAAATAGTGAACGAAAAAATGATGATGGTGCTCCGGATGACGGTGTGCGATACAGCTTTGAAATATTGCTGTCGCTGTTGCAAGAATGAATTAAATAACTACACTGCTAGTGTGCGAATCTGTTCACTGACAATTGCTATAAACTATTCGCGAGAAGTATGCCAACTCTTATCAAATGTAATTAAAGTTGTTCCTGAACTTGAACTTGTAAAGGGTGGAGCGGGCGATGATCAGATAAGCCGATGCACGTTGAGCTCGAGAACACAGCACAGTAGGCAGAACAGCAGAATAACGAGGATAAGCCACTATAAATAATACAGAAAGAGGAGACTTTAGAAGAATACAATGCTCGTCCAGTGGCGTGCGTAGGTTACCTTTTTTTAAGATTCAATTGATTTGCTGCGGCTTTTTCCTATACCTCGTTAAACTTCTATAAAAGAGTGGCAACAGTACTATTCGTCGTTTTTATTTTAATATTGCATACAGTGTGTTCTAGCTACGCTGTTGTCAGTTATGCAATGTTTATTTATTCAGGAATTAACTCATTTCAAACAATCAAGTATTTCATTCGATTTGCACTCAATCTAATCTTTGATTTCACTGTGGAATTAATAAATATTGAATTTGTAATCCTTTAATTATGTCGTGCTCCAAGAACTACTCTCACAGAGTAAAATCACGTTAAATAAGTCTTTGCTAAGAATACTCAAACAACATTAGCAACAACAATAGCAAAAGCATACGTCGAAATATGTAATGTCAATACAAACGTGGTAGAATAAACAAGGTAAACTCGTGGATGATGACCAAGACTCAGAATTGTCAAAAAAACACAGAACTACGAAAAACAGCAAGAAGAAGCATGCAATTATTTGTATTTATTTTGACAGTTTCGACTCAGAGCGAGAGGCGATTTTTAGCCACGAGACTTCCTTGTTTAATCCATCATAAATACAAACAGCTGTTGCGTTTATTGCTGGGCTCCACATAAATATTGGGAAATTTTTATCTGCACTTCGTCCCACTTCCACTATGAGAAACAAAGCTAAAATGAAACTGAACGGAAACCATCTGACTTCAAGATAGAATGAAAATGAAAACAATGCTATTGTTCTCAATGAGAGTAATTTTTCTGACCACAAAAATATAAAAACTTTAAATTTAAATAAACTATATATTTAAATGTAGCTATTCCGAAAAAAAATTAACATTATATAAAGATGCTGACATTTACTTTAGATAATTATCTATCTTTAGAAGAGTTTATAATAGAACTAGCTCCTCAAGTTTTGAGATAAACTTTGGATTTTCAAAGTATTTGCACCGATATTTAAGTAATAACTTTTTAGAAGATTCATTGAAATGGCCCTTCCATAAAACCTATAACAGAAGTATTATAAATTGCTCCAAAAAAGAAAACTCATCCCAACTCTACTTTCACATTCTTCAGCCAATGCCAACGAAAATTAAAATTACACTGCATCAAAAATTTGCACATACAGTAGATAATTTTGATAACGGAATTCCATTTTGTGAAAGGAATTAGTCGTACTTAAAAGTTCTCTACGAAAGATTATTAAAATTTTTTAAAAATGAATTTAACACACAAAAAAGTGCCTATAGACGTAAAAAAATTAATCGTTAAGTTAAAAGATGAAGGAAAAGTTATTCAGAAATAAGTAAAATTGTTGATAAACCTCGTTCAGTCCAATCTGTTGTAAACAATTTTAAACGAAATAAATCATTTGATATTGCATCTGGTAAGAAAAAATCCAATCATCCGAGGTAAGAAAAAAATATTGTCGATGCGAGAGGAGCGATTAATTGAACGAATGGTAAAAGCGGACCCGAAAATTGGTGCCCCAAAAACTGCGGCCAGCCTTGCAGAACATGGAGGTCCATCCGCTAATCCGCAAACAATAAGAAATTGCTTACATTCACATGGTTACAAAGGTTGCGTGTCCCGCAAGAAACCGTTTATATCTTAAAATAATGCTCTTAAACGCTTAGCATACGCAAAAGGATATATAAATAAGCCTGAAAAGTTCTGGAAAAAAGTTGTTTTTGTTGATGAAAGCAAATTTAATGTTTTTGGCTCAGATAGACGTCATTTCGTTTGGCGAAGACCTAATACTTCTATTAATAAAGAAAATTTAAAGCCAACCGTTAAACATTGAGGTGGAAATATTATGGTATGGGGTGCCATGGCAGCTAACGGTGTTGGAAACTTAGCTTTCGTTGAAACTACCTTCAATTTTATCAATTTTAAAAAATAATATAAGAGCTAGTGCTGAAAAATTAGAACTTGGTCGTGGTTTCATGCTGGTCCAAGATAATGATACCAAGCATAATTCACTACTAATCAGAACTTGGCTTGTCTACAACTGCAAATCGACACTTCCACATCCCCCTCAATCACCGGACCACAATCCTATTCAGCATCTTTGGGATTTGCTTGGGCGTTAAGTACGACAGCATGAGATAACCAACCGACCAGCTTAAACCAGTTATCCTAGAGGAGTGGAATAAAATATCGCCGGACGATACATCCAAATTGGTGGAATCGATGAAACCCTGTTTACGAGAGGTTAATAATGCAAATGATACCATACTAGCTATTAAGTTCTTTATAAAATATTTAAATTAAGATATTTAAGCAATGTATGTACAATTTTTTGAGTCCAAATTAATTAGATTACTTTTTTTAATTAATTTTCAGAAATGAAGTGTAATTTTCAGAAAATTTTATAAATTGTTTTTTTTTAATGTAATAATACCATTCAATAAATATTAATATTAGTTTTCGATATTTAAAACGTATTTTGTAAAAAATAAAGCTTTAAATGGAAAATGAACTGCTGTATGTGCAATTGTTTGATTCAGTGTAGGTAAGTTATTTTAAAGATAGGTACATTTTAGGAAAATCTCACAAATGACATCGAACCGAAATTTACCTTAGCCTGTTAAATAGTTTCTAGACTTTATTGAAAAATATTTCTACATCCTTCCACGGATGCTGATCGAGAATAAAGTTTTAATTGTTTTATATTATATACTATATAATAATAAATTAATAATAAAAAAATGTTTTAAAATTGACGACAATTGTTATTAATTTGACGATATTTGTGTTTAAAAAATAGCTTGCAACAAATTTCGTCAAAGTAAGAGCAAATGTATTTAAAAATTTTGAAAAACATATGAAAAAAAAGTCAAATTAACAACACATTTTGTGAACACATTGTGTTTAATTTTAAGCTAACTTTTTTTTCAGTGTACAGATTGTCTGAAATAAATTTATAAAAATATTACTCAATAAGTTCGAAGAATGTGGTGTCCGTGTGCGTGGCCTCTATGTCAACGAACCTGGAGACCCGGGTTCAAACCCCAGCAGCGACAGAAAATTATTTGAATAAAAATGATTTTTCTGTACGGACGCCACCTCTCTGCAGACAATGGCAAACCTCAGAGAGTAATCAAAATGCCATGTAAAGCTTCTTGAGAACAAGAACATTCTGTTCATCGCCGTTCGGAGTCGGCGTTAAGCATGTAGGTCCGGTTTCTCGGTTAATTGTGTACAAACTTAATAACATGCACAACACAATTGATCATAAGAAGCTCGGTCAAAGTCCTTTCAAAGACTGAAATGGCCAGTTATTTATTTTTTTATTTTTTAAGTTCGTAGGATGGCATATTCTTGACGTCAATTTTGATCCATTCGATTTTTTAGAAGAACTAACCTTTAAACAATATGTTGCAAACAATTACACAACAATCGGACTTTTAATTCACAAGTTACAGTTGTTTTAGTGAAGCTACTTTTGTTATCTTTAAAACAATGGAAAGACCTTAATTTCGTCTTGACAAAGCATTGCTTTTTAATCGGAAGAAATACCGTTCAAGACAAATGTAATTCGAACTCTGCTCCATTAAGACAATGTCCGTAGGCTATTAAAACTCAATCCCTATGATCTCCTACCAATATCTATCAATATTTGTCCCTGAGAAAGCTCTACCCTATTTACGCGGGTAGGACGCGTACCCTATTAAAAATTTGTGGCTCTCACCCATGAGCGCTCACCTTTTGGTGAAACTTTGAAAAATGTGATCCCAGTCCGTGTACCTACCAAAGCGTACTCGCTCATGGACGATACGCAGATGAAATTTTTGAGCTCATGAGACATTGTTTGAGCCGCATATGGCATTGAAGGATAAAAATAAAAACAGGTTAGAGAAGAGGATAATTTTGCTTCTAGGTGAGTTTTTGGACTCTTATGAAAAATAGTTCTGTAGACTCTTATGATATGGCTAAAAGTTTCCATCATGATAACGTGTCAATAAAGTTACGTCATTGGAATATTTATGGCTGTCTTGCCTTTAATTATCTAGATACATGTAAAATTCCAGTAGAATCAACATCATATCAAAGAATCATCGATTTTTGCAAAGAAGTTCGAAAAACCCAAAATAATTCAAAAAACCACCTTGGACTATATCGCACTCCATCTTCAAAACAGGCACAACTAAAAATTTCAAAATTTTCAGGAGAAGCAAAAAACCATCTATACAAAACAAGGAGACAAAACGATTTTATTTTAATTAAAGAGTAAAAATATGTGTGCAAGATTTTTATAGTTGATGGAGGTTATCACTACGATTAGTTAACATTTAAAAGTTAAAAATTTGTAAATATTGAGTTGTGCCTGTTTTGAAGATGAAGTGCGATATGTTTAAAGTCCCAGTGTATCCTTTTTGTCAGAGGATTTTTTTATCCTATTAAAGTTCCACTGAGTCATCTGGGAGCTAAACTATGCTTCCCTTCACATTTTCTATTGCTATTCATTGCCATGTTTGGCCCATGAACAGTCTCACGCGCTTTAATAGTCTAATTTGGGCAGAGTTTCGTGGGTGCGACGAAACAAGTATTTTTAGCATTCTCGTCAATACGATTGCTTTTAGAATTTAGATCTCGTACGTGGCGTACACGGATTTTACTTTTAAGGGGTACATGGGCGTTTACCAAAATGAGGCATGTACATACATGAGCGGAACTTTCGGTACCCTAATTAAAATATGATGAAGGCAAGCCATATGAAATTACAAAAATCATCGGGCTCAGAGTGCGGTTAACACTTTTAAAGCTACGAAATGATTCAACACAATAATTAAATTACTCACATTTATATATAAGCATGTAGTGCATGGAATAACTGAAATTATGCAAGGGTTATAAAATTATTTGTGGTGTCTATAAATGCTCCAGATGTTTATCATTTCTTTTTGTTTTGACAGTATTTGTTTTATATAGTTTTGTCTGTTAAATCGTGAGACTTTTCACAATTTTATTATGTTGATAATTGCAATGATATAAGATACTCGTTAAGTTTATATGTTTATTTTAAAGATTTATTCATATTTATTTATTTTAAGCAGATAATATTAGCAGATAGTATGTTAGATAGTTGTGATAGGACAATTAAACCCAAAGTTATAAGTATTCGATGCATTATATATTATAATATATACATATTATAAGTATTCGATGCATGTACAGTAACGCTAAAAAGTATTCACTAAGGAGTTATTTTTTTTTTTCTTTTTTTTACAGAACGAAAAACGAAAAGCCCATTTCAGCCCTTTAAAGGACATTGACCGAGCTTCTTATGATCACTTTTGTTGTGGTAATAATTATTTGCACTCAAATTATTGGCCGATCTTTTTCAATTACTAAAATCGTTTGAGATTTGAACCCGCGAATTCCCGGTTTATAAAATTGGCATATAACGTTCGACCACGACCGCCATTGGACACATAAATCTTCATACTTTCCTGTTTTTATTTTTCAAAAATAATCGAGTGTTAAAAATTATATAATTAACGGGGTCAAAGTAGTAATTGGATTTTTTATTCTCACTACCGGCCAACACTTTTTGTAAAATTCCTAAAAATAATAATGTGGATAAGGTATAGTGTTCATCTGAAGAGCCTTGTTGATAGTACCTCGAAGCAGACCGAATTAAATTTTCTAAATTAATTTTTCTATTATGCTTCTCCTTTACAAATATCTTAGTATCGTTTCTGTTTTTGTGTTAATTTACAAATACTCCTCACTGCATCTATGAGTACAAGATTTTTTTACTAACGACATGACTTTCCTGAGCACTTTTACCAGGGAAGATATTTTTAGTATTCCAAAAAAATTGTCATTCTCGATGAAATAATTTTTTAAGCAAGAGCCACAGAACTTTTCTTTACGGTACTTTTCGAAAACGGTTCTTTTTATCTGAACTAGCCTACTAAACTTTTGTTCAGTAGTTAATATTAAGATAATCCTTCGTCTTTTTTACTCGCTTTCCAACTCGTTCTATGCCAGACTCTCTTGTCACAATATGTCGTCGAATGTTCTACTGAGATTTCAAAGTTTATCACGATCATAAAAAGTATTATCCATAGTTTTTCTGTTTTGAATAACTCGACCTTGGCTGGGAACGACGATATTTGAACATCAGTATTATTTTTCCTTTCTAAAATCATACATACCGAGAAATTTTGTTTTGTTGCTCTCATCAATAGTTACATAAGTAAGGCATGGTGGGGTATACTATCATTTAAATCATTTCCACTCTGAGAATTGTTGCAAGACTCTGTAGTTCATTTCAAAAACGTAGCGGTCAGAACTATTAAGTTCTCTCGAAAAATATTAAAAGCTGGAAATGTTGACCAAGCTCAAAGCTTTTTCCCGCATAGGATCACTTCACCTATTCAAGTTTTTACATCTCCACTGTATCTATTCCGTTAAATCGGCGGAAATATCGAAAAGTCAAATATGTTCCAAGTTCCGATCCCTTTCAAGTGGTTTCACAAAGTAATAAATTTTGATAAAAATATTTGGTCATAACCACTTCGTCATCCTCAATGATATCCAGGTCAGAAGAAATAGTGTAGCCCTGTTTGTGGAAAACAAAATATCAATGTTTACTCGGCACATCAGATTCGATGGTAGGTCGAACAATCAGTATAGCCCAGTGGTAGCGCGCTTGACTGCCAACCGAGAGGTCCCGAGTTCGAATACTGACCAGTCCATGGTTCTTAACGTTAACCTTTCTTCATTTTCTGACTTCTAAGTACCTGAAATTAAAATTCATCAGTATTTATTGTAGTGTTTAGACACTTCTTGTTGGTAGATCGGATTGCTTTAAAACTGACCTAATTACTTAATTACCTCGGCATTTCGAACCAAGGCAGACTAGAATGAATAGATGCAACACCTGAAATCCTTTGAAAAAAACCATCGCAAGGTTCCATTCATAAATTTATGTTCAGCCTAAGCTTTTCACATATCTCCCGGGTAAATTTTATCTCCCGGTAAAATTTCTACTTTTCCATTTTTTGGGAAAAGGAGGCAGATGTGAAATTTTGGAGATGGATAGAATTTAACAATCAAGTGTAGCTAATTTCAAATAAAATAAAATTAAATTAAGTTTCTGTTTCTCCAGAATTTCTTAGTGGGAGAGTTTTGTTCGGGGGAAAGCTGAAACTTAGAATTTTCATAATTAAGCCGACGTTTTAATAATTGATAGGTGGAATCACTTTTTCATAAGTCGCGACTTCGACTTCCGACAATTCTGAGAACGATGTAATAATGTCATAATACTGTGTAATAATGTAATAATACTGTGTAATAATGTGTATTGTTATCCGCTTGAACTTTCTTGAAATTCTACAAGATTTGATTGAACATAATATAGTAGTTAAATAAAACCTGGATTCCTATTTGTTCATCATGATTTTCTAAGCAGGCAGTAATTATATAAACAAATACGATACTATGAACCATGAAACGAATAGGGAAGTGTACGACTATTGTTTCGTTGCGTTTTTGTTAAAGGTGCAGTCACAACTGTTTTCGCACCCATGATCTTAAGCATAAACTGAAAACAAATGTAAAAGAATAACTTTTGAAATTTCTTGATGATTTTCATAGTATTTAATGAATATTTATCTGTTTACTTACAACTAAGTAAAATACAAATATGATATTTCCAATTTCATTTCAATGTCGTATGGCATGTCATGCGGATTTTTGACCGCGTATACTTTTGAAAAGTGATGTGTTAATTGCTTTTTAATTATGCATTTTTTATGGATCATTTCCGATGAAACTTATATTTCGAGTACATTGTGATAATTCTGTACAGTCTAAAGGTAGACTTTTTAAATAATAATGGTACCAACGTTTGTGTTCCTTCTTTTCCTTCTTCAATTATGTACATAAAATTAACGTTGAAAAGTTTTGCCGAATTTAAAATAGACAAAAATAAGGTACGGGTTAAAAATTATAACATATTCTTAAATTTTGTGATGAAGTTAAATAATATACGTCGTATATAATTTACAAACTGAAGGCATTAAAAGATGTTTGTGGGATTTAAGTTACAAAATAAGATAGATTAATAAAGCAAGTTTAAATAAGCATTGTAACAAAAAAAAAAAAAAAATAAACATTTTATATAAATGAACCGTGTAAATATAAAAGTATGCAATTTTTAAAAGAATAACAATTATTAAAGGCCATTTTAAAGACCCCCAGCTTCAACTGATATTTTCTATTGTAGCGATCGTTATTGTATTGATCTTTGCAATGAAAATAAATGTTAAATAAAAAATAAATGAATTTTTAGTATCATATACTTAGAACGAGTTAATAAAAGTAGCATACAACCACAGTGATATAAATGTTTAACAAGAATTAATATTTGCTGAAAGAATGCAGACTTCCGTACATAAAGGTGCGTACAATCACTGTATTACATGCGTTCCCTGGCAAACAGGCGTATTGTTAGATCTGAGCATTCGGCTCTTTCCATATTTTCTTTTATTTTTTCTCTCTCTCAGTGGATTATTTGTGACTTTTATAGATATATTTTAAAATTAGCTTACTTAAAGTATTCTATATTTTAATATCAACATTTTTGTTTTTCTCGCTTTGCAACACTTTATCTATCTAATCTTCTATTAATATGGTATCGCATTTGTCGTTTGTAGCTGAAGTAGCTAGACTTGGAGCGACTTTTGGTGTTTGAACTTTTACTACAGCCTTGACAGGTATGGGTGCCGATAACGTCACCCTGCGGTTCAGAGAGATGACTTGCGGCAGCTTATTGGACTTTCGAGAATTACCATCAACATATTGCTGAAATATATAATTTTATAAAAAATCATTTTGCTAAATGGGTACAAAACATACCCCGCTGCTGCTATTTGAATTCATTTTGCCTTCTTCGTTAGGTACCTCTTTATTTTTTCTATATATTGGATTTAAACGATCTTGTGGCACGAACATCCAATTGGCAGGTAATTTTCCACAAATCTCGCTTGGATTACTACACTTAAGCATATGTCTGCCAATGAAAAGCAATCAAAAGAAGTTAGATTTATGCGCACACAATTTTTTATGTATGTGTAATTAAAAAAAAAATAAAATGTGCTGCAACGTGTTCGATTTGTGTACATATGGGGCACATTCGGGCACATTTACAGATAAACTTAATGCCAATGTTGCCAAAAATAGATCACTTACCTATTCAAATATTGATTGACATTTTCCATACCGCTTATTTTGAGTATGCCCTGACAATTAGGTACTTTAATTAAGTAGTCGTTATCAATACGTTTGACCACAAATTTAGGAAAGCCCGCAACATTTGTCGAAAAATAACCGTATTGAGCATCCTGCTGGCTGTTACCGACTACCGACTGCTTTGCTGATGTTGCATTTAAAGTGTTGACTATCGCGGAAGTGCTATTTAAAGTTATATTTTGAGTGTATTTTGGTGATGTCACTGGTAAACTAGAGCGCTGTTGCGCAAAACTTGTGGTTAGTGCTGCAATCTTTTTAGGTGATTGATTCCACGTTGTCGTCACAGTAGCTGATGAGCTCATCGTTGGCATTGATAAACGTGAGTTTGCTTGCACATAATTGGACGCTGATGCAGCGACATTGAACAGTGGATCAGTTTTATTATTCGGAACCTTTTTATTTTTTGGCATAGTGATGATTGTACTGCTGCTGCTGCCTTGGCTAGATGACGCAGCACTTTGAGTGATGGTCACGTGCTTTTGAATGTTGTAAGTTGGCAAGCTTGTCACGGTAGCATTCTGATTACCCATTACGCCAGGTTTAGTCACCATACGCACAGTTGTCGTAGGCGGTTTTGGTTTAACTCTAGCATTGCCAGCACTGATGGTAGTTTTAACTTTGGGTACAGCTGTTGTTGATGTGGTTAACTGAGATTTCAACATTGTGTTGTTTTGACTTTTACTTGGTGAGGAAGAATTTACAACTGCATTCCCCAATGACGCAGCCATTGTTGCAGCGATTGTTGGTTTATTTGTAAGCGTGTTTGCAGCGCTGGTGGGCGGAAATTTATTCTGTGCTATTAAGGTAGGCTTGATAACAATCGAAGCTGATGGCTCATCTGCATTGTCAATAAAATTGACGTCGAATACAATTGGAGCTGTTGCTGTTGATTTTGCTGGTGGTGGTGGTGTTTGTGGTTGTGGTTGTGATTGTGGTTTTGGTTTAGGTTGTGGTTGTGGTTGTGTTGGTGTTGATGTTGGTTGTGGTGGTATGGCAGTGATCGCTGAACTTTGCTCAGCAGCATTTATTGCAACCTCAGCAGCGCTTTTTGGAAGCAAATATTTGAATTTTCTTGTATTATTTTCTGCACTTTTTTGCCAGGAAGCAGCGGATGTTTTTGTTTTAGTATTAAAGGCAGGAGTTGCATTGTCATTAGCATTTAGCTTGGTAATCGTTGTATTGTGAAGCAGCATCGTTGTCGTTGTCGTTGTCGCGGTTGTCGCGGTTGTGGTCGGTGTAGACGTTTTGACTGGCTCAACTTCTACAAAACTTGACTGTTTTGTTAATTTTGGCTGTTTTGTTGGATGTAAAATATCCAGCTCCTCAACACATACCTCCTGGGAGACCATTTTATTGTCAGGATCTGGAAGCAGTTTAATGGCCGCATCAATAGCAATGTTACGCGTCTCCGTGTCCGCCATGAGCGGACAACGCAAAGACATGCGACGACGTTTGATAGGCGCAGCAGTAGTGATAGCAGGTCTTGGAACAAGTGCCGTCGACGCGCTTGGTGTTGTATTATTTGTCGTCTGTGGCGTTGTGTTGGATATTTGGAATGTTTGAAATGCAGGCATGTTGGAAGAGGAATTGCTTGTTGTGGCAGTTATTTGTGTAGCAGCGCCATCAGCACTAACAGCAGCCATTATGGAATTTGCTGCAGCTGCTACATCATTATCTGGTGCACCAGGCATATTTGAAACGTAAATGGTTGAACTGTATGGAGCCTCTTGTGGCGCTGGTGATACATTTGTTATCACCACAGATAGCGGCATAAACCCTGGCAACTGTTGTGTGATTGTGTTGTTTGCCATTGTCACTGGTAAAGGAATGAGAGTACCTCCTGTACCCATCATTGATTCCTGAACTTGCATATGAGACAATCCATTGGCAGGGTCTGGTGTAATTTGCAAATGACTGCTGCTATCCACAGCCTGTATGGTAAAGTTCATGCGCATTGGTGATGATGAAGCTTGACTCGTGTTTGTAGGACTATCCATACTAATGGCTTGGGGCAATGCTTGTGACAGCAGTGGGATGCCATTTGATTTAGGATTCGTAACAATCGAGCAAAATTTATCAGGTTGCGCTAATTGCTGCGTATCTACCAGCTCACCAATATCTTCGGGCTCATCATTGCTCTTCTCTTTACTATCATTATCCTCCACAATCACACAATCTTCATCGGAATCCTCGACATGATTTTCGGGTTCTAGCTGCCGCTGTAGCTCCGCCTGCTGCGCATTTTTCAAATCAATTTCTTGCTGCATGTTCAACTGATGTTGCAAATGGTCCGTATTCGGGTCACCATCTATTTGATAATGAACCTGTCCATTAATCTGTAGTATCCAAAAAGCAGTGGTACGCTGTCTGCCAGCGGTCTGTATTTGATGTTGTTGTTGAAAAACTTCGCGCTGCATCATTTGACCGTCTACACTCTGCAGTAATATAAGCAGCGGAGGACGCATATTAAATTTAAGTGGTCCAAAGTATATATTCCGCTTGGATGAGGGGGTAACGAAGGCATCGTAGGGTGCATTTTGGAAGAATTGCAGTTTGACATTCTTTTTGCGCTGTCGAGAAAACGCCATCACTTTCTGAATACGATCAAGCGAAACCAAATCGCGAAAGTCAGGCACAAATATGTGCGAGAAATCATTACACAAGTCCAGCACTAGCCACCTATGATCATCTTGATGCATTTGCGGCAACTGTATCTCTTCGATATCGAGAAGCGTCACTTTGCGAAACTCAATGTTAGACTTCATATTTAGGAACTCTTCGCGGGCAGCGAGAGTGCGCAGCAAGTTTGAACTGGCAGTTTGTTGCCTCTGTTGAGCTTGAACGCGTGACGTTGGCGGGATAGCTTTGTTGGTTGGAAGTGTTGGTTTTTGTGCTGCTATGACGGATCTTGACGAGTCAGGTTCTGACACTGACACTTGTGTGGAGTGCAACGGCTTGGGCAAAATACGTCGCGCAACCACTGGACGATTCTGTAGATACTCTACCTCGGGAACCTGCTGGTTTTGAGCAGTTGCTGTAGCTGTTTTTTCCTGTTGTTGCTGTTGCTGTTGCTGCAGCTCGATCTTACGTTGATGCTCTTTAACACGTTGTTTTACCAACAGTGAGCAGAGCACATTTATCTTGCGCGTGAGAAGCGGATGTGTATGTGGCGTAGGCTTGGCACAAGCCTTAGTACTATCCGGATGAAGAAAACCTTTGACCAACCAATATTTGCTACGTCCCTGCATAACGATGGCTAGCTTGCGCGTTTTTTCACTGCGACAACGTTCCAGCAACATGCGTCCAACCAAAGGCAATTGTTTGCCTTGTAAGGCTGCAATATTAACCACACCCACAGCACCGAAAATCATGGGCATTAAATTGGTAATGGTTGCCGCAAGGAATGGTCGTTGCTGCGGATCATCCAGCTGCACTTCCCAAATGTACACGTATCCCTCGATAAATGCATCTAGAAAATTTGACCATTTGATGATACACAAAATTTCCTCATTCGGTGGCGGAATGACTTTGCTCTCGCGCTTTAAGGCCATGTCGATGTCTTGCATCTTCTTGCTAACCAAGTTATTCATATTTTTGATAACAACATTGTAGAATTCCTTGAAGTTATCAGTGGATACTGCACCTTCAATAAGACCCAGATCGGCAGCAGTTTGACTTTCAGCACCTTGTGTGGCGGCGCAGATGTCGGCGGTTGTAGGCAACTGGTTACACTGCACTTCAGCAGGAGCAGTATCAGTAGAAGGAACAGGAGTAGCATCAGCTGCAGACGATTTCGAAGATTGTTGGTTAAGTGAGTAATAGTTTGATATCTTCGGCATTTGAATGCAGGTGGTACTGATTTGTGCACTCTCTGGGGCTTGGTATGGGGCTGTTGTGGAAGCAGTCAATTTGATTTCTGTGCTTGGGACGTCCACAGCTAGTCTGGGTTTCTTACTGATATCTATCGGCATTACTTCTTTGACCGCATTGGAGTTAGCAGCCAACATTTCAGTTCTGAGTCGTTTGCGACGTTCACGTCGACGCTGCGACTTGGTTGATGCTACCGAAATAAGAGAGGATTGCGTTAAGTTATCATCAATAATCTGCACATCATTGTCAATAACTCGAACATCTGGAGTATGACAAGTCGGAGTCGGAGCCTGAGCCGGAGCAGGCTTCGGCAGCTCACTGCTTCGAGGAACTTGCAATGGGGTTTTCTCAGATTTTATTTGCAGCTGTTTTTCTTTATCCGCCGCTTTTATCGTCTTCTCCAATTCATGCTTGTGATAGTAGACCGAGCGAAGAATGTGCTCGTTGAGTATCAGTTGCGTCTTGGCATTTTCATTGTTTCTAATGTACTCTTGCACCTCATCAAGTCGCCTGCGATTGCGGCGTGTATATATTTTCATAGGCACAGCAACAACCCGTCGACACCAGTTCAATTTAGCATTCATGTAATCGCGAATTATCGTAGCCTCCAGGGGTCGCCCACGACGCTCAATCTTTTGTGGACGTCCACGTTTCTGCATACTTGATTTTATGTTCAAATGTGGTTTGTAGTTGGCACCATAACTGTCATCATCGTTATCGTCTTCTTCTTCATTTGAAGACGTTTGCTCTTCATCGCCTGTGTCAGCTGAATCAATTTCATTATCATTTTCCATTATTAAGCGCACGGATTCGGAAGAGTCCTCATTCAAATTTACAATTGAATTTGGTCTTATCGCAGCAGTTGATGTAACTTCTTGTTCAAGCTTTTCGAATGAATAACGCGCCTTTGCCGTAGCAGCTACAAAATCTTCATCACCAATTTTAACAGCGTCTATTGTAACATTGACATCTTCCTTTTCAATGACGAGAGGTTTGCCATCAATAGCGCGCCCACCGCAATAACATTTATACAATTCGTGTACCATGCACCACACAGCCACGTTCTTGATGTCTTGCAGCGGCACCAATGTCACTGAGCAATGTTTGAGCTCATTTAAAATTGTGTCCATTATGTAGATCGGTTCACGCAGCTCAGTGGTTAACTCTGAGTAAGTGCTATTACCATGTGGAGACTTAAGTTCTTCGACAGATGCGCTACAAGTTGTTTCAAACGAAACCATGGCGCCGCTGTTAGTCTGCTGTGCAGAGCTGCTGGCGGAGCCCTGAAAGTCATCATCGGCGTCAGTAAAATCATCATAACGCTTGGGCACTTTTGTGCAACGTCGCTTCTTGTCGTATTGCGACTCGTTGATAAGCAGTGTTTCATTGCCGGTTAGCACGATAGTGGAAGTGAATTCCTTTTCCATGCGCGCTAAGCGTGCAGTGGCTTTGCGTCGCAATAAGAAGGCATCCTCGGTAGTAATGGAGCGCCCCTAAAAATACGTTGTTTTAATAACTTTTTCAACTATTGTGAATTATTATTGAAATATTGGTTAAACTGTGTTTATAAAGAAAATAACTTATAGCAACAACTGCCTAAAAAGTTATCACCGGTGGACGAACTGACTTTCATTGGTTACTACACCAACTCCTTCGTAGTCTTAAGAAATTTCTACTGTTATCTTCGCAACTTTTTGTTTTTACCAACCCATAGGAATTAAAGGACCAAGAATATGTTTCTACACGATTAAAATAATAAAATGCTCTTACATCTGTTTCCAAGCGCATGATATGTGAGTTGTTGGGTATCTTGCAGTGGCATTCAATGACGCATTTGGATTTGCCACAATGTTTTCTCATGGGATATTCATCAGTCAAACTGGAACAAATACAGCCAAGTGCACAATATTCCTTGAAGCAGGGTTTTGACTCTGAAAGAAGATTCGAAAACCTGTATTTAACGTTCAAGTCTCTATGGGACTTTTTAAAAATTTTACCCTTTTCTTGCTTTGCACCAGCATCAATGATGGTAGCATTCAAACGTCGCAGTTCCAGTCTTAAAAAGGAAAATTTAAATGAAAATAAATTAATAGTCTTTATAAAATTAATGTGTATCACGTTATCTCCACCTTTTATGATTTATTATTAAATAAAAAACATGTGCTGCGATATGCCCCATTTTTTTTTAAAGTTTAAGAAAGTTATCAAAAGTAATATTCCATAATGTGGATAATATAGATGCCGACGTAGTGTTTCTTTTTGCCAAATTTATGGAAGAAATTAAGGTGGCATAAATTTCTTAAAATTTTTTAACTTATACTGGCATCACAACTCGAGAGCATTACAGGCACATTGCAGCACATATTTTTTACAATAACACTGAATCAAAAATTGTGGCGTTGATATCATACCCATAAAAAGTACTTACAACAAACGGTGCTGCCTCTTGTTTTGCTGCGGCATACTGACAATGCCTCCCCTACTATCAGTCGCTTTATTTGCAAGCACCCCAAGATCCTTGTCCTTTTGTGTCTTTGCAGCTTTGTCCAAAATTTGCGAACTTTCAGAGTTGACGCCATGCGGATCATCTTTGATGAATGAATTCTCACTGCAACTTATGGCCACGCTGGTTATCATATCACTCACTACGTCGGCACATTCTTGTAGCAGAGTGTCCGTTGGATCGATGCCAACACGAAAACTCAAATCTGCCACAGTGTTGGAGGTATCTCGTGATTCCTCAAATGAGCGATCAAGTTGTTCAGAACGATCAACAACACGACGCACAAGAATGTGGTTGCGATCGTTGAGGTAGGGTATGGCAAAGGTGAAGGACTTGCGACGTCCATTACCTTCCGCAGCGTTGGCAGCTGCTGCTGCCTGCTCGGCTTCTTTGACAGTGCGTGGCAGTTGATGCTGTAATGTGGATACGCTGAATTCGGCCCACTCGCGCGATATGTCGTGATGTGGCAGTATGTATTGCAAGTAGCGCTTGGCAACTTCATGCAGCGGTTGTGAAATTTTCGGAAACACTTCTAGTTCAACGGTGGGCATGCGTACAACTGCCATGCTACCACCAGCTAGCAGTAGAGCAGCTGTTTCATCATCGAGTGGTTTCTGAAATGGCTTTTGCGATAGCGGACAAGGCGGGAAGACGGGGCGAAATGGATTCTTATTTAACTTGGCTTTGTTGGCTTGAGTTTTGATGGCTTTGAAATCACGCCATGCTAGCAGATCGTAGCAGCTATCGGGACAGTTACGTATAATTGCCTTGAGACTCTTGGGTAAACGACTTACATGAGGTTTCTTAAGTTTCTCTTCGTTATTGCCGCGTACGCCTGGCAACTTGATTAGCTCCGCGCTGCCATCTATTTGCAGCATTTGGTAAAAGTATTTATTATAATCGGTGACCACAAAAGAAGCAGCTTGCCAGCCTTGGCGTGTGAATGGCATATTTGCACCCGGAGCCTGCAACATTTGCAATGGTGCACTTTTAACCTTCTGCTGGCGTATCTTGCGCTGCAGCTCGCGATAGATGGTTGCCTCGTTGTTAATGATGGCTAATTTGTGATTTTTAGAGAATTTATGCAAGAATTGGCGTCGTTCCGCTACTGTCCTTAGCCGTTGGAGACTCTCTGGTACAGCAGGCATCGACATACTGGGCGGAATTGCTGTGGGCGTAACAAGCCCATCGAAATTTGCCTGACGATGTATGCGTCTAAAGCCGTCATGAGCTTCGTCCTTGCTTTCGCTGCTTTCAAGTAGATTATCACGCATGTAATCATTTAATAACTCTGAAACAAAGGCAGAACTGGCGGTGGTTTTCTTAGAAAATGGCACAAGAGGAGTATGTAACATGCCAGGCGGACGTTCAGTTTCTTCAAAACCCAGAAATTCTTCACTTGAGTCGGTCAATTCGGCAGCCTCCGTTTGACGGCAGCTCTGCTGTTGATCTTTCAGTTGCGAAGTATCTGAATCGCTGTGACTTTTATTATTTCCTTCTTCTATGGACATTTTTTGAACGCGCACTTTACTCATGAGCATGTCAAGAAAGCTGCTGCTGCTGCGCTTACTTGTCTCTAGCACAGTATTGTTTGCACCATTAACATCCGTATCGGTCGGAAGGTCACAGCTGCGATCTCTGTCCCCTTCTTCAGTCTTTTCATCGATATCTTTATTTTTTGTTGTTTTTTGCTGCTGCAACAGATTTTCTATAAAACAATTCGTTGGTGCCGCAACAATTTGTTTTTCAGGCGTTTTTTCGCAGATTTCTTGTTCAGTCTGAACTTCATCTACGGTACTTGTCAGCAAGTGAGTTGCGTCAACTTGTGCCACTTCAACAATTGGAGCTTCTTTATCTTGGACACCACTCTCCATTAGTTTTTCCGTGTCTGCGATAACGGGAAACTTTCCAAGTGATATCTCTGGCTGCGTATCTGTCAATTCTTCTAATTGTGTGTTATCATTTGCATTATTTTTGGATGCATCAGACACGTTGACGCTACCAGCGATAAATTTTGCAATTCGCTTGTCACTTCGCAACAACTCCAGCTGTTTTTTCAACTGTTTGCTGACTTCTTCGGGCGCCATGACAGGCGCTGGTATTTCTGTCAACTCCGGTTTTTCCACATCTTCTTCATCTTCGACATATTCCTGATATCCAATCCTACTTTTCAAATGAAACACCATTCGCTTCGACCATTGTTGCACATTGCGTTTGCGTCTTTTAATCATTTTACGTCGTGCTGGATCGAATAGAAAACGTCGCAAATGATAATAGTCGAGAACAACCCTCTGCCCACTGCCTCCGCGGCATCGCTTGCGTAGGGCTTGAATTTTAATAACTATATGTGGACTCACGGCATACAATACGAATTGTCGTATATTGGCCATGTTCGATTTGAGAAATTCCGTAGAGACCTTGTATTTGCGTTGCGCACGTCGAAAGATGCGCATGGTTTTGGCCGATAGCTTCATCTTGGTTTAGATGTTCAGCCAGCAGGGCTAATAACTGAAAGTAAAGAATGATGATGAACAGGTTTACTTTATATTTAATCAATTTTTTAATAGGAAAATAAAACAGATGTTTGTTAAAAAAAATTGTTATACATAATTTAAAGTTAAGATTTTATATTATGTCCAGTAAACATCTGAATGCTTCAAACAATTTTATCGATTTTTCAAGACTTGAAAGGACACTCAGCTGATTCAGAGTAAATTTTACTTCAAATTTTAAATATTTTGCATTGTACAAATCCGTGATAAATATCTAATGTAACTTAAGATTTCTTAATATTTGAATAAATGATCTTGAACACTTCATTCTGGAACGCAATAATTTTTCAGAAATGTTTTTATTTAAATTTGTTTTTTGAAATTTTTTTTTATTTGTTTTTATTTTTTTTTTTCTTTTTGTATTTTTTTAATTTTTTTTAATATTTTTATTTTTTTAATTTTTTAATATATATTTTTTTTAATTTTTTAATATATATTTTTTTTAATTTTTTAATATATATTTTTTTAATTTTTTAATATATATTTTTTTAGTTTTTTAATATATATATATTTTTTTTTTTTTGTCAAGAATGGTTTTGGAGGAAATTAAAGTTACCTTTTAACTTTTCCCTTCAACTTTAAACGCATTTTACTAAATAAAGTCTTTTTTAAAACAACGAAATAAACAAATGTCAATTATTAATTCGTTTGACTTAAAACTTTTGCATATTTTCACTTAATTCGATAAGTTCCTACTGCATATTGAGGTGTTTCCCATCCTTCCCATCTTCTGTCCTTATATTTTTCTTAAAACAGCATTCTCTGAATAGGTTTAATACGTTTTCAGGTGTCCAAGCATAAAGTGTCCTTGCAGATTTAATTGTATGTCCTTTCTTTATATTTTTATATATAATTAACTCATTTACTCATGAACTCATCAAGTATAATTATTATTTTTTTTTTTGTTTTTTATTTCAGGTTGTTTTTAAATTAATTTTTTTTTTTTTGTTTTTTATTTAATATTTTATTTTTATTGCTTATCGCAATTTTTTAGATTCGAGACTTGTATTCTTTTTTTAAAATAAATTAAATTTTCATAACGCGATTTAATTTTTGCTTAGTTTTGATTTTTTAATACCATGATTTAATTTTTTTTTTTATTTTTTTTTTGTTTTGTTTTATGCACTTGTTTGAACAGTTTAATTATTTTTTATTTCTATAATGCTGCTTAAGAATTTAAGCAAACATTTGATTTATTTAAATGACATCACCAAAAATTGCCATTCGCATAACCTCACTTTAATTCGCACCCCTACTTACACATACTGCATTCACACACACGCAAACAGTCGCATACGTATTAAATTTACCGTCATGATCAACTGACTTTAAATCTACTCCACAGTTGGTACCACTGACGGAAGAAGGTATACATACACAATATTACTGCACTACTGAACACACCCACCCCATACAGCAATTTCGTGTGCAACTTCTTCAACAATAATCTTCATCTTGAAATATTTAATTCTTCGATTATATAATTATTTCAAAGCAAAACTCAACGAGGTGGACGAAGGAAAATCCATTAGCTTATTGAAGGCAAGCTCACCGTAAACGTCAAAACTTCGTATTCACGAAGTTTCTATCAGCAGAGTGTCCACAGCGAGTTAACCAGCCACAGCACAATTACAAATTGGCGTTGGTGACAATGGCTCCGAATGCCGCCGCCGTCGCCACACCAAGAAATCAATTTGAGGAAAAATTCGCTTTCCTCACATTTGCAGCACTTTCATTTGATATAAACTACAGCCATAGCCAAGTTGTATTCCTAATCAACCGTTGTAATGCAATAACTTCACTGATTTAACTATTTTTAAGGCTTAAAAAATTATTTTCTTAGTTGCCGATAAAAGTTCTACGCCGCGTGTGATCGTTGCCGTAGTTGTTGTTTGCTTCACTTCAACTTCACGCGTGTTCTGCACTTTTGGTTTGTGTTTCGGTTCGGTTTCAATTTTAGTTCCGTTTCGCTTTGTATCTTTGTGAAAAATTTGACAGCCAAGCATAGTTTTTTGTTGTTGTTTTTATTGTGCTCAACAACAGCCAACTGATTGCGTCCGCGCCATGAGTGTGTATCTTTCAAAACGAAATGCAGCAGCTTGATGTGCAAATTTGTAAACAAATCATAAGTGAAAAAAAACAAGAATACCTGTGACGCGGAACGAACGGAATCGACCCGGTAAAGCTTATCATAAAAATAGGGGGAAATTTTTTGTGTATGCCTGTGAAAGATAAATTTGTACTTTTCGTTCGGCAGCTTAATAGGCAGTTGAAAAGAAATTTACTTTTTTGAGGTTAAGTTCGAGTGGAAGGAGTTCGGGAACACATTAAAGTTTTGCAAATGGGGGAGTCTTATATAGCCAATAGCAATAATATTGAAATGTCTCCATTGGTCTCCATTGGAGCATTGAAGAATTTTACTACATGAATAACAGTGTAAAGTCATACAAAGGCTACTGATGAGTTGGTGTAGCGGCCAATGAAACAGTCTGTATAGTCAAGCTGTGTGATTTGCTCTATATAGAGCCGTTGTTGTTGTTGTTGGTTGTTGCCTTCTTTGTTCTTCATGTTGTCTTGTTGTCAACATGATTGGCCTAGAGCTCAAAAATTTGTTTTCAATATAAATAATGAAAGGCCGTATTCAAATATTAAGATTAAAAAGTTTTATGTTTTATATTTTTCAACGACACAGTAATGAAAAGTAACAAAATCATCCCTCTTTCTATTTTCTTGTCACAAAATGATATATGTATGTATATAGTTTGTGCTTCTTCAACGTTTATAACATAATTTTGTTCAAACCTGTTATACAATAATCTGGAAGAAACCTCATTATTCTAAACAAAATTCTATCCATTTTTCGGTTAACGTCCAGATTAACAAAAAGCCACTTCCGTTTAATTGCTAGAGTTGTAACAGTTAATTACAGTTGTAACATAACCCTTCTATCTTTATATTTTTGTTTTTCTTACTCCCTATTTTCTCTTTTCATTCAAAGCCAGGAGTCCCGTTTCGTCGTTTTCTAAAGAATAAAAGTATACCTACATTATAAAATTGACAATATCATGGTCGTTCTAGTATCTTTTGTAATTTTCTAACTATTTGACCTTTGTGCGTTCTTGAGATTAAATCTTAAGGAAGCTATTCTGTGAAGTTCTATAAAAGAATATCCAAAACAAATAAATACAATAAACAAATAACAAATGTTATGTTATGTTACAAATAATACAATGTTATAGATATAGCAAGACTATCAGAAAAAGGACTGATTTTTATGTTTTTGCCTATAACTCAAAAACTCGAGCTGATGGAGAAAAACGGAGTCCATATTTTAAATCAGGAAACCCAATTTGTCTGTAATCAGCTGAAAAATCCCCGACACCAAAATGTCTGTCGCGCAGTGTTATTATTATTATTTTTATAGTTGATAGGTGCAGCAACGCGCTCAGGGGGTCGCTAGTTTTTCGTAAATAATGAAAAAATAATTGAGTGGAACAAGGTAAATCTCAGTGAAAAACCAAACATGAATGGGTGAAAATTTGTATTTATTTATTTTCTTTCATATGCACATAAGTTCAAAAACGCTATAGATAGATGACGTTGCTTCTGAAGCACTACTATTTTCCTGGTTCAGGTCCATGTCGGTCGGTCTGGTGTGTAAGGCTATTAAACAAAAAATAAATAAATAACTGGCCATTTCAGCCCTTGAAAGGACTTTGACCTAGCTTCTTATGATCAATTGTGTTGTGCGTGTTGTTAAGTTTGTACACAATTGACCAAGAACCGGGCCTACATGCTTAACGCCGACTCCGAACGGCGATGAACGGAATGGTTCTTGTTCTCAAGAAGCTTTACATGGCATTTTGATTACTCTCTGAGGTTTGCCATTGTCTGCAGAGAGGTGACGGCCGTACAGAAAAATTATTTTAATTCAATTAATTTTCTGTCGCTGCTGGGGTTTGAACCCGGGTCTCCAGGTTCGTTGACATAGTGGCCACGCACTTTAAGCAACTACGCTACGGACGTGTAAGGCTATTGGTGCTGTAATTAAAAATATTCTATTGAACTTGTAGACCGGCAAACGCGTGACGCCGGAGTTTTTTTTTAAAAAAAAAGATCATCCTATAATGCGATATCCCATGACTCCGGAAAACACTTGAAATTTTGGTTTATCCGGTTCAGAAGCATGGTAAGAACGCAATTCTGCGTACGATGAGCGCAGTGATTATCCAGCACTTTTTTTTTTTTTTGACACTTTGAACAATAGCCACTTTTGACTTCTACACAAGTCATTTCCAAGTTTCAATATGTGTAAGAAAATGCAGACTATTTACTTTTTTAGGGTTTTTTGTTTTTACCGTTTTGGCTACCGAGTCGACATTTTATGTTTTTTTTTTTCGTATCAAATCAATTATATCTGAGGAACTGTCCCTTAGATATAAAGATTTTCTGATAACTGAATGTGTGATTCTTTGGAATTTAATGGTGGTCCTGCAACATAATAAGGTACTGTGGCGGAAAATATTTTTAAAAGTACGTCTTTTATTTAAAACTATTTTCAAGTGACTACTTCAAAGTTTATAGCACTGGTTAATTTCTCAGACTTCATAGGGTAAGGGACCAAGACACGATATTCGAACGGTTAAACAAAAAGGTAAGAAAAAATCGAGCATGGCATTTTTAATATTTTTTTTTTAATATTTTTTTCCTATAAAATACTAGCCTTCTCCCGGCGCGCGTTGCTGCACCCTGCAACTATATGAGAACATAATAGGTGTATTCAAAGCTTTTCTAAGACTCATAGTTTGACACCACTGTTATTTTCCACTGCCCGTTACAGTTTCCCAGTAGCAGGAGATCACCAAATAGTAACTCCATTTTGAGTTTGTATGTAAGTATTGCTACTTTTACTTTCAAAGCTATTCGATAATACAAATTTTAACTGTATGGGCGGAGCCATACCCTCTTATATAATGCTCATCCCAGTTTTCTAGTAGATGGACATTACCCTGTTTTGGTACAGTTGCCGACAGTAAGCATACAGACTAAATTACCAAAATGTAGCCCAATCGACGAAAACCGTAGGAAATATAGCATTTTTATTAATTTGTGGGCGGTAAAAGGGGGTGTGACAGAAATTTAAGCCATCTCGTACTTGAAAAAAATGTACTGCCAAAATTTCAGCTCTATCGGCTAAGTAATTTTGAAGTTTCCAGCCATCACACAGACAGCGTTTTGCTTTTTGTATATATATTTTGGATAAACATTATTGGCTATAACTTTTGATTGGCAAGAGATACTTAGATAATTTTTTCTAATGAATTAATTTTTTAGCTTGTATATTTTTTATAAAAATTATAAAATTATAAAAACACAATATTGGAAAAAAAATTTTGTTCGAAAAAATCAAGGGGTAGGCCTTGTTTTTTGAATCACAGAAATGGTTTTTAATTTTTGCGTAAAATTGAAATATCTTTTTCTTATAAATGTTATAACTTTTAAATAGAGTTGAAAAATTGCGAATTTGAATTTAAATTATTTTGACAAAAACAAATTTTGAGCCTTTTTGTGAGGAAAACTCCATATCTCAGACCTTTTTTGAAAAAAATATTTAAAATATATTTACTCATTAGACGGTATTTTTGCAATAAGGTTTTCATAGTATTTTGATGAAGCTTTAAGACAAAAAAAAAATTTAACACAATATATAAAAAAGCAGCGGAGATATTTGAATCGAAAGTCACAAAATTAAATTGCTGATTGTTTTTTTCTCATTATTAAGCAACGATGTTGCATTAAATATATCGTTGTAGTAAAATTTTTCATAGTTTTCAAGATATGTTCATGTTTTTGATATCAAAATAACGGAATTTTTTTTAATTTGACTAAATTTAAGAAATATTTAATATTTTGTAAATATTTGCACATGTAACCTAAGAAAACAACTAAAAATATGCGATTTTGTAAAAAATTTGTACTACAGCTCCATCTGGTGTCCAAGGTGGGTCAAAGAAGATAGTGCTGAAAAACTCATCGTATCTGAAAACTACTATGTACCAATTTTTATTCTAATCGCATGAGCGGTTTGGAAGTTTTATGTGGTTTTGTAAAAAAGTTGTACTATAGCGCCCTCTGGTGTTCAAGATAGGTTGAAAACGATAGCAGCAGAACACTCAACGTATATGAAACTCACTGTATATCACTTTTAATCCTAATCGCAGTAGTAGTTTATGAGTTTTAGGCAGTTTTGTAAAAAATTTGTACTACAGCGCCCTCTGGTGTTCAAGGTGGATCAAAATTGATAGCCCACAAACACGCACCGTACCAAAAAACTTCTATACACAAATTTTCATGCTAATCGGATGAGTAGTTTAGGAGTCTATTGCGGCCATACAAACATAAGCTCCTTTTTTATATATATAGATAGATAATACAATAAAAAATAATAAAATAATAAAAAAAAAATATTAAATAAAAAAAAATAAAAAAAAGCATTTCACACCAAACCCCAAACTAGATTAACATTCAGTTAATTGCCTCATGTTAATAAAACGTATAGTAATATAAGAAATTAATTTTTGTTTTTTAGATTTTTCAGAAATTTGCCTCAATGGAACTAAATTAAAAATATAACAAAATACAAAAATTAATAATATTTTTCACAAATCTGCCTGAATAGTTTAATTACAAGTATTAAATTCTTAGTTAAAAACATTAAATTCAGAATGAAAATCAATTTTATTTTCAGAAATATGTTATCTTGTATTCTATATAGTTCGTTCAACGTGTCCTTATATGCAGGATTCTATTTTCAATTTATTTTGAAGTACTAAATAATGGTTCTTGCGATATTTCTCGAATAAAGTTTTAACAGGCTAGTACATTTTAAGTCTATAACTCGCTGACGCATCAAAATCTGCTAAGCTTATTGTCAGGTCTTCCACATTTTATCATATTGTTCTTTAAGATTTTTCTTTTTTTTCCATATTTTGTATTTTAACCACCATAAAACACTTCACCAATAAAAATATTTTTGTCACAAATTATTTGCATCGCATAGATATACCTATACTTATCCTAAACTTATTCTTCTTTTAACATCCAAATTAGCTTTCATCATTTATTTTATGTTTATTGATTTAATTTGTCTTGGAATAATTACCATTTGTTTTATTTAAACGATCTGAAAGAAGTAATGTACTAAAATATAAACTAAAGTAATGAAAACACGCGATAGAAATGAAAAGAGAATGAATGACAGCAGCGATTTACACGAAACATAGTGAAAACAAAACAACCTATTAATAATTTGAGGTTATGTGTGAAACATGTGAATCTGAAAAAAATTTATGGCTTATCTATCTCGCATCTCATTCGCTTTCGTATTTACCAAATGCAATATCAAGAGTCGTGATAAGCAATTGAAAATTTTAAAGCTATTCAAATTATCAAAACATGCTTTGAAAATTTTAAATTTTTTATATCAAACAGGAAATATTGTGGTAATTCTAGATATTTGTTGTTGTCAATTGTGGCTTTAGCGCAGGACCATGCCGCAGCTAGCTGAAAATTGATGTAGAGACGACACATATGAGTCACAACACAAAAATGTATTCTATAAATTTCTTTACTAGATATAAGTATATATGTCATCTACATAAAACAGCCACATAACCAAAGATTTTCAAAAATACAAACATTTTACGAATCTTTGGGAAATAAAGCATTTTTCTTTGAGAATAAAATAAGCTATTCATAAACTCAATTATATTGTTAAAGTCGTTTAAATATTGTTTTAATTAAACGAATGTTTAAGTAAGTGCATTATAAACCTCCTCAAAAGTAAAACATCTTTTGTACATTTAATCGATTCGAATATCTTACAAAAGACACGGACGAGTCCAGATGTCTATTAATCCTTTTTTTTTTAAAGGCAATCGAAATCGAAATTCTATTAATTCCCAGCATTTTCGTTATCGAAAATAATGTTCTAATTTAAAATAAATTTTACCTTCAACTTCGATCCCAAAGTTTATTTTTAGTTTTCGTCTCAAGAAAAAAAAAATATCAATACATAGTTATTATTTTAATATTTTTTACCGTTCCGATATTTTTATTACCTCCTCATCTGCAAAAAATAATTAAGAAATGCAGTTTCAATTTAAAATTTTTCGCTAAGCAGGCATAACCAATAAACCCTGAACAATTATAAGTGTTATGATTATAATATAAAAAAAGTTAGTAGAACTACAGAAAGCTTTTAAATATTTAATAATGATTTAGTAGGCCATTTTGTGTTTATTCAGAGAGAACAGCCTTCAGAGCTAAAACTCATAAAGCACGCTTCAAGTAGAGTCCTCTCTGACCATGGTGTAATGAAGAAGGTGGAAGTGATCAGAAATATTTTTCCTTCGTCAATCAAACTTGTGAATGATTGAATGACACAGAAAATATAGTTTTATGTCCGATTTTTGAAACATTTACAAAGTAGGTAGTAGTAGTAGTAGTTTAACGTTGTGGCAACTACAGCTTTTTTGTAAAATTTCAGATTTAAGCAGTAATTTTAAAACGAGCCTACCTTGTTATCGTATCATGGACAGATCAAGCCAAATGGAGTTAAAACAAATCGTGATTTAGTTATTATAACTTAATTCAATTTAGTTCTGGATACTCCATATAATGTTTAATATTCAAAAATTCAGTCGCTCTTGTACGAGAATCAACCAATCAATATGAAATATCAAATGTCAGATTGGGTTACATGAACAATTGTCATTATTTTAATTGAAGAATATTATATACAAAAATGAATAAATACAAAAATTACTCTTGGTATTGATATTTTCTTTATTGAAGTTCTCCTTATCCTTGAGTATCACTAACCTAATTCAATCCAATCTTGGTTTTACTTTCACTATGATATAATGATAGACTTTTTTAAATAGTTGGTGATTAGACAACAATAGTTGCTGTACATACCTTGGTATTGTATAGATACTAGGTGTGTTTCCGTACAAAGCTGTAGGAGCTACAAACATCAAACGACAAAAGCAACAACAACAATTCGAAAAACTAAAAATTACAAGCTGATTTTGACAACTAGCGCACCCTGCTCTCCAATATGAGCCTACCTTATAATTGTATCATGGTTTCAAGCATGATACAATAAATACAGGTATATTCGCTAGATGACAGCGTACTGCCGCGAATGTCAACACGAAGTTGACAACGCATATAAAATCTCAAAGCTATAAAAAAGTTCATAGAAATTAAATGTAAGCAAACAACTTTTTTTATATGGATTTTGACAGTTACGGCAGTATTAAAAGAGAGCACAGTCAGGTCTGCATCTACCTCTATTTATTGTATCATGGTTTCAAGCACAAAAACAGCTGATTGCCTATAAAACGTAAACAGCGCCAAATTTATTTACGCCAATTATCAATTATCAACTTTCAAATTATTTATTATTCATTTATTTATATTTATTTGCAATTTGTATTTGACTATTTGTAAATTTATTTTCCGCCGCTCAGCATAATCAAGCAAAAAATGTATATTTTACATTTTCTTGTTCTTTTTGATGCTTGTCTTATAATGCTCGAAGAAATTTTTCCAGTACACTTCTAGCTACTTTCGAGCTCGAGAGAGCGCTTTTATGCTTGTTCTTCTTCTCTCTTTTGAGCTGGAAAAAGAACGGAAACACATTCTAGCAGATTGCAAGTCACTACCATGGTATAATAATACAAGGTAGCATTGACAACTGCTTTTTTTTCCTCTACAAGAAAACATCTCCTGTCAAAAAGAGCTGTTTGTGAAAATGCATCTGCAGCTGGTGAGATTGTTGTTTTTTTCACTTCAACGTTTTCAACATTGTATGTGTTTTTAATGGCCGATTGTGAGAGCTTCATTTTTGAGTATATTTTTTGACAGGAGATGGTTTCCCAAGCAACTGTCAATGCTACCTTGTAATTATTATACCATGAGTTACTACAATCGAGTACGGAAGCAGACCTACTTTGTATGATTGACCTATGATGACCTATGATTGCCAATACAAGAACAAAAGAAAAAATCGTGCCAATCTGACCAACACAGCCCGCGGATTTTCAAAAGTCCCTTTAATTTTTGAGCAAACCTCGTATGTAGGTAAGAGACCGTATTTTCATATTTGACTTTCAGTTAGTAACGAAAATAAACACTACATACCATTGTGTTAAGGTACTGAACAGTAGATTTATGACAATATATAAGCGTTTTGCAGAGCAGATGACGTGACTCATTATTATGTAGCGTTAAAGCGTGTGTACTTCAGCGTCAACACAAAAACAACACATAAAATGTGAAATCTTGCCACTTTGTACCCTAAAAGAACATAATTCTTAGAGTACTTAGATTAATAAACAATAACAAACAATAATAATAATAATAAAAAATTAACGTATGTGCATTGTTTGTTGAGTGAAGAAAACATTTTTTCAATATACAATACATAATGTTGAGGTTATGTTGTCATATCGATTTGTACGTCCCGATAATGCTCCTTCCTTAAGAAATCCGTACAAATTTCAATTTGTCCTTAAAAAACCGTGGGAATTGGAAAAAGTCACGAGAGCCATGTCGGGTGAATTCGAAGCTTGTGGAACGGTGTAGTGTGAGCTGCGTTGTCGTGTTGAAGCAACCATTGCTTCTCCATATTTTTGATATTTCTCCACAATTCTCCGTAGTGATTGGGTAGCGTACTTGACTGCCAACACAGAGGTCCCGGGTTCAAATGCCGACCAAGATAGAGTCCTACGCTTAAACCTCTCTGAATTTCTTTCGTCATATCTAACCAGCTTAAATTGATTTTCATTAATATTTACGTCATATCTAACCAGCTTAAATTGATTTTCATTAATATTTACGACACAAAACTAATAGTTGGTGGTAAAGAAATTTGTGGATGGGATTGTTTAATAACTGCAATTGAATGAGTGAGGTAAAGGCATAACACTTGCATCAGATTCCAATTCACATGCTCCAACGGTTTCCCGCCACGCTTAGAACATCCTACACATATTTCACTTGATTGCCCTTCTCTTCCCACTAATCCATCTCCCCATTTCTAAACCCAAGGCAGACTTGACAGAAAAGGTATAACACCTAATATTCTGGTGCAAAGTTAAAAGAAAACGTCACGACTAGAGCTTCATCTCAAACATGTGTTTAGACTACACGTGTACTTTACCGACGTACTACACGTGAAGTACAAGTTCGTATTCACGTTAACCCTTAAGTACTGTTGTTGGTCTGTGGGACCACATAAAAATATTAAAACCCAATTTCTTGTCTATTTAATCGATTGAAAAATTAAATAATATAAGTTCATCCCGACATGAAAAATTGTGTTTCTTCTTTTTTTTTTTTTTTTAAAGCTAAATGACTAATTTGAACTTTTAAAAACATGTTTAGATGAAAAAATAATTATACTAAGTTTGATTAAATGACAAAATGCTCGTTGTCACATAGACCAACAACAGCATTTACGTAATTTTTTTCTTCACAACAGTACTTGAGGGTTGATAGTCTTCACAAATTCACATGTTTCTTTGGCTTTCCACCACGCTTAGAACATCCTACACATGTTTCACTTGATTGCCCTTTCCTTCCCACTAATCTATCACCCCATTTCGAACCAAGGCAGACTTGACTGAATAGGTATTCCACCCGAAATCCTTGGTTCAAAGCTAAAAAAAAAAAAAAAAACAGCTTTCAGGTGCTACATTGGAATTTTTATAGACTCCGAGAGTTCCTATGAAAATAACGAAGGTTTCTGCTAACCTTCATTGGAAAATTCCACTGACATTTGGGCAGCTTCTGGGTGCGTTGTTGGGACTTTTTTAGATTCTGTTGGCTCCTAGGACAGAAATGAAGGTTTTGTGATCAAGGGATTCTAATCTAGTGCGTCATTAGAAGTGTTATGTGTCCTGCGAGTTTCTAAGACAAAAATTAGGGTATCTGTGGACTTTTTATAGTACGTGTTCACTTCAAATTGGAACCTATATTCACAACTAACCATGCAATTATACAATAGAATTTAATCTACTTTTGTGTTGACCTTTCGACAAATTAACATCAAAACAGCCAAACAAGACTGAAGCTAAAAAAAAGACTAAAGAAAAAGTTGTGTTATGGAAATTGTGTATAAGACCGCGATGTTCCCCACACTTAACTGAATCTTAACAAGAATTTTAATATGTTTTATATTCTTTAAAATTATACTGAGACCACCAAGGAATTTCAATACAGTTATCAATATCATATTCACCAGCGTATTTTCTAATTGTGCTTATGGCTATATGCCAACACTTTTGGACAATGGGGTGTGGCAACTCACATACTACTCTTAAATATAAAATACTATAGCTGTCCACCTTTAGAAGCCGCAATCTTAGAATTGAGAATGGGAGTACATGCGAATAAGATATTATATATTTATTTAACATATTTTTATATATTTATATTATCTCAAAGTCCAGGAGGATTACGGGTTACTATTTGGGAGTTAAATAAATTATAGTTGGCTGATGTTAGAACCGTGAGTGGCACGACGCAACGAAGGACTTACATATACATTTCCAATTCAAAACCTATCGGTATATCTTAGAAATAATGACAATATCATTGTTTGGAAAAAACTATTAACATCATTTTATGAATTCCTGCACATCACTTCACGCTGCGTTGTTGAAATTCGAAATTTATATAGCGCAATGCTTCACACCGTGTATTAGGCGTTAAGCAACGCAATAGCGTCATGAAAACAGTACAAATTTTGCATTTTATAAAACACAACACTTGAATTTCGTTCACTTGAACTGTCAATTCATCACTTGTTCTTCAGCTGCCGTTTAAATATATAAGTTGGCATCGAAAGGCTAATAACTTTTTTCACTAATATATTCTTAATTGTTTAAATTCAATTGTATAAGTTAAAGACAGCAAAATGTTGTTCGAAATGTTACTTTAAGAAATAGAAAAGGTACCGGAGGTAGCAAATGGTACGCCAGCTTGGCGTTTATATTACAATTTTAATTTAATGATGACTGAAGAGAACAGCTGATATGGTTTGCCAACATGCCAAGTTTGGTGAATCTTGAATTTTTCAAAAATTTACATTAATGATGCTAATTTTATTTAATATCTGACAACCCTAAACCGTAGTTGGCCGACAGTTTACCGTGATAACGTAACATAGCTAACGCAATAACGTAGTGATTAATAAAATGCAAATTTTAAATCCAAGTGTTGCGCTTCTTTCAGGTCCTTTTTGAAAGCAATTTCGAAGTTAAAAATGAGTCCACTGACCGCTAAGTAAAAATAACGAGATATTTAGATTTTTTTTTTTTAATATGTACTATAAAATAATTTTTAAAAAATTTATTCAAATTTTTAGCAAATTTGTTTGTTAATTGTTTTTTTTTTGTCACAATTTTTATTCGCTTCTGAATCCAAGTTCTCGAATTCGAGATAACGACATTTGACTTCAATCGTAATTTGATTAAAGAAGTCAAATCACTCATATCTACATAGAGAATTCTTTTTTTAGTAGAGTCCAATCCAAAATTAAACTATTTTTAAAGGTTATTTCTTGATATTATCAGCGCCTTATATACATATTTCATTATGTTTATTTATAGATATTATCTGTGAAACCTTATGGAATTTTTTTTCATATAATTTTTTTGTTTTTAATTGTTGATAATGTACGTTCATCAGCAGAAAATTTTCATCGTGTTGGATTTGGTTTTTTTTTTAACTGCAACATAACCTCCAAAAATTAAACACTTCAACATAACCTGCAAAATAACTAAAAAAATAATAACATACAGCAAATGTACAACATAACCTCAAATTTAACAACATCCCTACTTAACCCGGAAACTCAAAATGGCGGACATACGATGTACATAACTGTACACACGGAGATCGTCTATCCACGATGTCAAAACAAACACAAAATGTCGGTCGAACAAAACAAGTGAACGGCAGGCGCAAGAAAAAAATATGCCTCTAGAAAATGCGTTGCACCACCAGCAGATTCTTCACAATTTTCACAAACCAATACAAACACATTCACGTACTCACCCAACAAAAACTACAACAGAAACATAAAATTTCAATATTTAAATACAATTTAACACTTTTACTGCAAAATAAAACTAATTATCTAGCGAGATATGCTTGAAAATAATTTCACGATATAATCACACACGGAGTAGCTGGCTATCGTCTTTTGCTTCTTTCTTGCTTTACTTTGTTTCAGTTTTAACATTTCGCTACAATGCCGCTGGCAGAGAATGCACGGCAATGAAACATGTTGCAGTTCAATGACAGCTGGTATTGCGGGCGGAGCGCACCATTGGATCACCACAACTGTGCGCTGGAAAATGTGTCAAGCAAGAGGTGAAGACGTTCACTAAGATTGAGCTCATTAAGTAAATGTTTATTTTTAGATTATAATCGAGAAAATTTTATGAAGTTTGATGAGATAAAGAAAATTCATTTCGACGATGAGGGAATTATTCGTTTTAATAGTGGGAAATTTAATCAATACGTGTAAACAAGTATTTTTGCGCACATTAAACAACACTGGTCGGAACAGAATGGAAAGAAATAGGAACGAAAGTTCAGTTTTGCGAAATTCAAACGCGAAATAAAATGGCGCCAAAGTATTTACGCGAAAAAATACGAGTGAATAGAATAAATCCAAGACAAGAAAAACAGGTGATTATTCCTATCGTGGTAACGATCGATTAAAGATTATTTCATACTTTAATAAAATAGGGGAGAAATAAAAACACGTGGTTGTCTGGAAGAAATACACGTGCTTTTGCTACACGTGACTTGTAACTCAAGGCAACTCAACTCGAAATTTTAAAACACATGGCTTGATATTGGCATAAGAAACAAGTGAGTTTTGGTAGGATTGAATTATTCTTTATTTGAAATTTTTATAATTTTTATTAAAAACATTTTACATACATAGATAAAAGTATGTTTTATAAACATTTATGTATTAAACAGCTACTTACAAAAGGTATTGGATTGGTTTATCTGAAAGAAAAAGAAAAATATATCTTAATTTAATATTGGCGACAACAAATTAAATTATATATTTTCATTATATATTTCAGTAGGACCTATTGTGAGGATTGTTGTTTGCGGTTATGTGAAAATCATGCCACATAATCATATTCCTTTTTTCATCATCTTCGAAAGAGTAAAGATCACACGAATTAAGATACTTAAATAAAAATGTACAAACCTCGAAAAACCACCGATTTTCAGCAGTATATAGTCCATATTCTTCTAAGGAATTCTTCTGCAGAAAAGTAGATAGAAAAAATAGAAAAAGATTAAAACTCTAAGCAAAAACATTTTCGCAAAATATGTGGTAAAACTAGAAAAAAATGTCAGTAGGACCTATTGGATTGGTTTGTTGCGGTTAGTGTGAAAATCATGCCACACAATCATAATCCTTTTTTCATCACATGTTATAAGTACCCAATTCGGGCAAGACTGTCACAACTGAAACTTTGTTATTTAAGAGTTTTAAATTAAAAAAACTTTTTTCTGAAATGAATCTTTATAAAACAAGAAATTTAAGTTATAAAATACAAAGAGGTATATATTTTTCTAATATTCTAAAAACAGTCTTAATATTAACTATATAAAACAGTCTTTTCCAAAAAATTAAAATTTAGAACTGTGACAATCTTAGCTCGTAAGGGCGAAACAAAAATAATAGAAACAAAATTTAACTCACCTTTATGGAGATGTGTCCTTCCGAAACAAAGATTCTGCAATAAATAATAAATCGGGTTTATTTTTTTGTTAATAACAAATCATTCAATTAAAACTAGAAAAAATATCAGTAGGACCTATTGGATTGGTTTGTTGCGGTTAGTGTGAAAATCATGCCACACCATCATACTCCTTTTTTCATCACATGAGAAAAAAAAATTACCACTCTTTTTGTGCAAGACTGTCGCAACTTGAAATTTGCATTTTGCTATAAAACTACTTTAAGCCAAAAGATATAGTTTGCCTTTCTATTTTTCAATAACTTTAAAAAAACACATTTTAACTGCATTAAAGCATCTGAACCAATAAATAAAATTAAGAGTTGCGACAGTCTTGCGCGGATTGTCGCTATAAAAATTAGAAATAAAATTAAATACACACCTTTTTGAAGAATCCATAAAATTCTATGAAATCAGCGTCTTTTATTCAAGCAAGGGTTCTGTAATAAATGAGAAATTGTTAGTTAAATGCAAATAAAAACGTATTATTTTTTAAATTTCAATTATTATCAGTAAGACCAATCAATCGCATTCAACATAAGTATTGAATTCAGATAGGGGCGAAAGTAATTGCTCATCATGTTAAATGGATGGTAAAATAAAATAGATTGAAATGAGTCTCGAAAACCAATTAAAAGTCGTAAATATTGATGAATTCACAATATTAATTAATAATAACAGGAAACAAATGTAAAAATGCAGAACCATGGCCTGAACAGAATTCGAACCAGGAACCCCTTCATGACATTCATGAATTCATTTTTAATAATTCGATTTCGAATTCAAACTTATCGAAAATGTTAATAAAAAACCAATATTAGCTTTTATTTTAGTCGAGTCTTATATACAAATTACATCCTCCATAAATTCAGAAATTCATTATAAAGGCATTAGTTAAATTGTTTTTCTTATATCGCACCTCTATCTTAAAATCAGACACAACTCAAAATTTACAGAAGCAAAAAAACGTTTGTTTTTCAATGGAATCTGTACAAAACAAGGAGACATTTTTTTAATTAAAGAGTAAAAAGATGTGTGCAAAATTTTGATAGTTGATGGAGGTTATCACAACGAATAGTTTAACATTAAAAAGTAAAAATTTGTAAATTTTGAGTTGTGCCTGTTTTGAAAGAAGAAGTGCGGTGTGAGAACTCATTCAATCCAAAAAGTTCCGTTCAGTTTTCTTAGTTTTAACGAAATTCATTTAAATTTTTATATTCTACGGGGTAAACTTGTACGGAAACTTATGTACCGTCATTTTCTTCGAAATAAGCTTAGTGTATCTAAATAATGTATTTACCTAGAATAGCTTCTATGGAAATAACTTTGAGGGCAGCTTATTTGATCCATTTCCGGGAAAGCTGCAAAAATAAAACAAATATGAATATCGTTTACATTTGTAGCGACAGTAAGGTCGAAAACATGTTTTTAAAAAAATAAAAAATCAGTAAGACCAATCAATCGCATTCAACATAAAATTGAATTCAGATAGGGGCGAAAGTAATTGCTCATCATTACAACAAAACTAAAAAAAAAAAAAATAAAAAACCTATGATTGACGAAAAACACTTACCATTGTTGTCAATTGGCATTATTTGTGGTGTAAAAGGTTCAGTCAAAGTGCACATATGAGCCTTATATCATATCTAAAAAATAAAGAAAATGTTTGTAGAATTACAACTAGTATTTGCAATGCCAAATATAATTTTTGAATATCTTCAGTAAGACCAATCAATCGCATTCAACATAAATATTGAATTCAGATAGGGGCGAAAGTAATTGCTCATCATTTTAACAAAAAAATACGAAAACCTATGGTTGACGAAAAAACTTACCATTGTTGTCAGTTGTTATCTAGGCATTTTTTGTGGCATAAAAGGTTCAATCAAAGTGCACAGATGAGCTAAAATTTAAAAAAAAAATGAGAAAAATGTTTTAGTTTTATAACTCTACAGAGCTAGTATTAGCAATTAAAAGCTAACAAAATTTTTAAATATTTTCAGTAAGACCAATCAATCGCATTCAACATTATAATTGAATTCAGATAGGGGCGAAAGTAATTGCTCATCATTTTAACAAAAAAATACGAAAACTTAAGGTTGACGAAAAAAACTTACCATTGTTGTCAGTTGTTATCTAGGCCATGTTTGTGGCATAAAGGGTTCAATCAAAGTGCACAGATGAGCTATAATTTAAGAAATAAAGAAAATTATAGTTTTATAACTAGTATTAAATGTTTCATTAAAACTTATTTAAACAGTTATGTAGTTGACATTTGCTCACCTTTAGTTTCTGCAAGAAAGAAAAGAAAAATTCTGCTGAAAACCCTAAAAATACTAATTGCAACAAGTCTTTCTTATTTTTATAAAAATTTAAACTATCGCTTTAAATTTTGTTTGTGAAAAACTCTATTCTTTCTTATTTACACAAATACAAATAATAGATCTATGTTATCTAAGTTAATAAAATATAGTAGATTTCGTTTTCTTTTAACAACTTTACAATCTCATGCGTTGTAAAAACATTATTTAAAAACTTTTCTTATGCTGGCAAAACTTAAAACTAAAAACAAACGCGATTTTAAATAAAAATAAAATAAAATCAAACGTTATGTTGTTACATTTTTGCAATGTTATACTTAAGACTTATATGTTAAAAAATATACCATTTGTATAGAAATGCATTGTTTAGAAACTTTTTGCAAACTTTAAAATAGCTGCGTATTAATAACTACGCTTCAGCTTCCTTTTCCCTATCCTTATCTTTCTTCTTCTTCTTTTTCTTTTCCTTCTTTTCGCCTTCAACTTCCATGGTAGCCTCTGCCTCTACTGCAGTCGTTTCCTCAGCAGCTTCCTTGTCAGCCTTGTGCTTCTTTTTCTTCTTCTTTTCTGACTTTGGCACGCTGGCATCAGTAACTGCAGTGGCCGCTGTATCATCTTGACTGGAAACACTCAATTTGCGCTGTAATTGTGAAAGCGGAAACAAAGTGTTTATTAAATGCTTTTTTACGCTACTAGCAATAAAAAGTGCTGTAATAATTTTGCTCAGTAAGACCAATCAATCGCATTCAACATGAATTTCATTTTCAGCTAGGGGCGAAAGTTATTGCTCATCATGCAATTAATGTCGAACACAATTGTTTTTTAAAACGTACCTTTTGAGACTCCGAGTTGCCATTTGTTGTTGTTTCCACCTCAGCAGCAGCGGACTTCTTTGCTTGATAGTCCACAAAGCCCGTCAACCACTCTTTGGGTGTGTTCTCATTGGGACGACCATATTTATCTAATTTACCAGCAACAATCAAAGCTTTTTTGGCTGATGCCTTTGGACCTAAGCCCCACTTGCGCGGATATGTGTCTCGTTCCATAATAACTCGCTTTATCTTTGCCACAACACCATGATCACAAGAGGCCATGGTAGCAGTGGTCATTTGAGCAATAGCTAAGCAAATGGCTTCACCTTTTGTGGTGCAAATAACAATTTCCTGGTCCATTTCAATGCCATCCTCGTAACGTAGCACACCGACCAACATGATTTTGGCTCCATAACATACAGCATTTACCTAGAAAAGAAGACGAAGAGATAAAAATTAATTTTTAATTTCTTCAATGGTGTTGTGTTTGGTAGAATTCGTTTATTTGTGCTTTGAATTTTTCTTTGTCGAATTGAGTTGAAATCTCTCAGCAACATACACACAACAAAGTAGCTACTGTTCCCAATCATAGTCACACAGAACGCTGGAGAATGCTGCCTGTGCCGGCTTATATCATGGGGTAAATTATTAATAGTTATATATATTTATATATGCAGCTTGTTTTTGTGTAAACGGGTGGGTATACATCATATATTAATATATACTGGTTTATACAAAAATTAAAAAAATTTAAATTGCAAAAAATATATATTTTCTTATATAACTTAATTAATTGCGTCCTGTGACGAATAAGTTTGTGAAAACTTAAATACGGCACGTGAACGTTGTAAGTTGCATGTGTTACGAATAGTGAAAACATCGCATCAATAGTTGTACCATATTTAGCATTCGCAGTGTTCTACCAAAAAATATGGTGCCTATTGCGATTGTCCATTGCCAGTAGAATAGAATACAATCGATTGAGTCGATTAAATTTCATTTTGGATTTGATTCAATTGACAAAAATTCTAACTATTGTGAAATGTTAAGTAAATGCACAATTTTGACCCTTGGAATAATCTGACTCCTTAATCGTATTCAAAAGAATATAAAAGCGACAAACAAATCCGTATAAAATTTAAGTGATTTTTAAATGTAACTGATGGTCAATTCTAAAAAAAGAGGTCTAAATTGCAAAATTTTTCCTTTGTCAAAACACTTTATCGATAAACTATTTCATTTATAGGTTTTTAATTGACAAAAATTGTTTGTGAAACCATCTTGAATAAACAAAAAACATTTCTTATTGCAGTTAAGTATAAACACATTAGTTAACTTACCGAACTGTCCTTCATAATGATTCGCTTGTGGTTGACCAACAAGCCTTCCAGTGGTTTAATGACACGTCGCAACATTGATTCATCCTTGTGATTCTCATACATGTACATTGCATCGAGCACATCGTGCATTGTAACCATGCAATCACGTTCAGATTGTATGCCAGAGCGTACACGTCGCAATTCCAACATTTGTCCACCAACGCCAAGCACTAGACCCAAGTGCACACACATGGTACGAATATAAGAGCCAGCCTCACAACTAACCCAAAAAACACCTTTATGTTGATTATGGAGCAAGAGAAAAGTTAAAGGTCAAAAGGGAGGTTTACACTGTTACTCTCAGAGGCGCAGAGAGGAATTGATATTGCATTTTTTTTTTTTTGTTTTTGTTTTAAGTTTAATATTTATAAAATATTTCAATTAAATTTATTTAGATTAAATTTAGTTGTGCAATTCAGTTTATAAGTGGTTTAAAAAAAAGAATCCACACAACTAGAAAATGCTTTAATTTTTAACTTTTATTTTTCTATTTTATTTTTATCTACAGTTATTATTTTTGTAAACTTACCCATATTTCGAGACTCATCGTAGTCAAGTAATTTGCTGTCGTAGACGGTGCGCACACGCAACTGACGCTTTACCGCCGAAATAAGAGGAGGACGTTGAAAGAGCGCACCGCGCAATTTCTCCAAACCTTGACGCACTTTAGATACCGACTCAACAGGAGAGTGCAATTTGAAGATAGCCACATATTCTTTGCCAGCGCTTTGTTGAGATTTAACCAAACGTGTTGCACGATCTATGCACACAATAAGACAGCCTGCAAGCATTGATTCCTTTTGAGTTACATTAATTTATTTATTTATTATTAAATGGGAGATTAGTTATTAACATATGTCGCTAAGACAAAGCCGTATTTTTTGTTAATTTTGTACTCTGAATTTTTCTTTGTCAACATGAGCTTAGTCTCTTATCAACATACACACATCGGAGTAATTACTGTTCCCAATCATAGTCACACAGAGAGCTGAATTACGCTCGCTTTGCCGGCTTATATCATGGGGTAAGAAGAGTTTTACAGCCTGCATGACGTTTTTTTTTTCTAAAGACTTATGTATAATCATAAATATAGGAAGTAGATATTTACGTAGGTAGAATTATACAAAAATGCATTCTGTATATATATATATATAAGATACATATTCTTTATATACATATCTTAAGCACGTTTTCATAGTTTGCTTCTAACTTGCTTAGCACTATTTACAAAGATTTTATTTCTTATTGTTAATAATTTACCAGTGACTTTGGGATCCAAGGTGCCTGAATGTCCTGTTTTATCAACTTTCAAGATTTTCTTGATCCACGCTACAACTTCGTGCGAACTGGGATTTGAAGGCTTATCCAAGTTGATGAAGCCAGACTTCATGTATTCCTTAATGTCGCGACTTAGCGGTGATGAACCATTTGGAAGCGGTGTATAGTGATTAGTGCGCACATTAAGTTTATCGAAATTCTTCAGCAACAGCGGCCATTCCGATGTGTCCAACTTGGTTATCTTATCCGAGGGCTTGACTGTAAATTCGCCGCTCTTTTGTAGTGCTCCAATATCATCAGCACCGATGGGTTCCTCCTTAATCCGCTTCTTCCTCTTTTCTTTTTTTACTTCTACAACCAATGGCAAAGCAAAAACGTGGTTTAAATTAGTAACTTTTATTTATATTAGCATAGCGAATTTCTTCTGCACTTGGCTTAAAACATTTTATGCCATTGGAAAATGTTTTTCCTGTCCATTTACCTGTATCAGCCATCTTTTATTAATTTAAATCCAAATTTTACACGCGGACGCTAGACATTGATTTAGCGCAACACCAGAAAAATAAGAGGGTTAGAAAAATGGACGAGTTTTTGGAAGTTTTTCTTTGACAGCATGAAACTATCAAAAAAGGCGGAACACGTGCTTATTCTACAGTGCCATCTGAAAGTTATTTTCACATGTTACTTTCGAAACGCTTCCTAAATAAAACAAGATTGTACGATTTAAAAAACTTTTAACATATTTTTATAATTGTTTAATGTTTGAAAAGTGTAACAATCTACTCTTCTAGAATATAAATATTATAGAGCTCTAAGCAGTTTGCAAATAAGAATTTGTGGTGTACAAAATTAGAAGCCGTGTGGATATATTCAAAACAAATACATATATTTTATTACAAACTTCTTTGGCATGTTGGACGACAACGATCATTCGGAAGGTAGTGAGACGGTCAGTCCGACATGTCGATGAAAATCAAAAATTTTTGATTTTTCTACGGTGCATCCGACATGTCCTATGTTGTGAAAGTATGTCGGTCCGACTCAGTGCTTTTTCATTTTGAAAAAATTGTTAGCGAGTGAACAACAAATGAGCAGAAAAACAAAAATGTGGGAAGCGTTCCCAATGCAGAATTTTGGTAAAAACCCATCGAAAAGTACAAAAAATATCTTGAAATAAGGAAAATCAAAAGTATATCCTCCAAAATTTTTTCAATTATAAAAATAGCCAAAAATCGCATCGGAGTGTTCTGCTTGAGGGTTAGAAAAAATTGATGTAATCGCATATTCATAAGCTCCGTACGGAAGCTTAATGAAACTTTGTCGTCGGACATTGTCAAACGACATGTCGGATCAGCCGTAAGCCCCTAATGAGAATAACGATTTAGTCTACATTATGACATGTTTCGATGACAAAGTTTCAATAGTCTTTTCCGAAACAAATACCCAGCAAAAACATATAACGTTAAACAGATAACGTTAGATTCACACAGACTTGTTGATATTTTTATTGACGGAAATCTAAAAATTAGGATATTTTGCAATGCCAGTCAGGCAGCATGATGAGTGTAATGCACAAGCCGTAAAGCTGCTTTTTAGTTGAAAAACCTCTTTTCAGAAAAAGGAGTTCACACTGGAAAAGCAGCTATTGGTTTGATAGACGAAATGTCAAATATCAGTGACAATCTGAATTTTAGTAATAGATTTGAAACTTCAATGAATAAACTTCAGAATCAGGTTTGTTTTTTAGCTTTTCAGATTTTTCTCTAAAAAGCAAACAAAATTGCTTTTCATTTGAATTCTTTTCTTTGGTGTAAAACTTAAAAAATATTTCTTTTAAGCTGAAAAGCCACTATTTTCCAAAAAGCGGCTTTTTGGCCTTAGCGTCAACATAGTTTGTCGTTTTTTTTCGTCGTGTGGTAACTATGTCTGCAGAAAAAAATGCAATGAAAACAGTTTTGACTCTTTTCAGAGATTTTCGTTTGATAGGTAATTTCTTTTTCAAACCAAACTCTTTTCCTTTTATTTTTACTCTTTTTCATGCAACTTGCTATTGCAATATATGCGATGCAATCGAAACGATGTGTAACTAAACAACTTTTTAAAGCTTGTTAAACGAAATCTAATATTACGTTGACATAGAAATTATAATTTGAATATCCAACTCATTTGAACGAAATGAGTAGCAAATGAGATAAATTTCACATATTAAGAACACAGCTCTGACTTTTTGGCTAGATCTGTTAATATTATGAATGAGTAAATGAAACGTAAACGTATGGTTTGATAGTTTAAGAGTTGGTTTTTATTTATTTATTTATTTCATCGTAAGTAACATGAAAGCATAATTGGTCAATTAATATATTACAAGTTGTAAATGATTTGCATTCGAGAGAGAATTAATCTAAAACATAACAATATATATATCCTGAAACATGCAACTTCCTTAATCTAAAAGTACGAAAACAAAACAAAATTTAGAAGAGCTTGTCCCAAGCTCCCCATATCCCCAGAAATGACCGTTAAAAATGGAAGATGATATTCTAGGTATGATTACTTGAGGGTTTCCAGTAGAACGATTAAACATAAATTTTTGAGCCAAGTATTATGGAACATTGTGGCGTCCGTGGCGTAGTTGGTTAAAGTGCGTGGCCGCTATGTCAAAGAACCTTGGAGACCCGGGTTCGAATCCCAGCAGCGACAGAAAATTATTTGAATTAAAATAATTTTTCTGTACGGCCGCCACCTCTCTGCAGACAATGGCAAACCTCAGAGAGTAATCAAAATGCCATGTAAAGCTTCTTGAGAATAAGAACCATTCCGTTCATCGCCGTTCGGAGTCGGCGTTAAGCATGTAGGTCCATTTCTCGGTCAATTGTGTACAAACTTAATAACACGCACAACACAATTGATCATAAGAAGCTAGGTCAAAGTCCTTTCAAGGGCTGAAATGGCCAGTTATTTATTTATTTTTTTTTATTATGGAACATAGCATTTCATAAGTTTATAGAAACACAGCAACAATCTAACATCTAAGACTTTGCGCAAGGAACAATTCAAAAATTTTATGACACATGGAGATATATGTTCACGTCTACTGATTCCATAAACAAACCGAACAATATTGTTAACAATCAACTCGATTCTTTTGATATGAAAGACGAAAGCACCAGAATAAACTTCAAATTCGTAACACAAGACATAAGCAGAGCATAACCAATCATACATTTGACATTGATGGGCAAATACAAATTTGTGGCGTAAAACTTTCTTAGCGTAAATCCAATTCTGGAACTTAACGCATTGATGTGGAAGTCAAAAGTTAACTTGTTATCAAATACAATACCAAGGCATTTTATGCTATTTACAAATTGGAGCCGTTCATTGTGCAATTCAACATTTAAAAACTAAACTGGAAAACTAGAGCTAGGGAAAAATTGCATGCATTTGGTTTTCCTTGCATTAAAAGTAAGGAAATTATCAGATGTCCAAGAAAAAACCTTAGAATAGTTGTAATTTACCAAATGTTCAAGCACATCTGTTAACTGACGCTAACCAGAAAACAACAATTCGCACACCCTCTTCAAAAGTAACACAACTCAAAATTTTTCAATTTTGAGTTTTTAATATAAATCAATTCGTAATGCGCATCTCCATCCACTGTCAAAATTTTGTTTTATTCTGATTGCTCGCTAAATTTTTAAAAAATCATTTTGTATCCTTCTTTTGTATGAAGTTGATTAAAAACGAAATAGTTTTTCACTCTCTTGAAAATTTGAAAATTTGAAAATTTTGAGTTGGTTTACTTTTGAACAGGGTGTGCGAATTGCATGTCAAATGTTTTTGAGAGAAGTAGAAAATTCGCAACCACCTTGATTATTACACCATGAGCGATAGTGCTCATGCAGCCCTGACAATCAAAGATGGCAACATACAGCTGTGTAAATTCAGCCGCGTTAGCACTGCCACCAACTTGAAGAACCAAATTGAACTTATGAAAAGTAATAATTTAACGAACATAGCGCAAATTTCGTAAAACTGTACTGTATAAATTTTGGAGAAAATTATTAAATGTGAATCGAATAAAGTTTCATATAATATAAAAATATATGGTGGCGTATTAAATCGTTCGCTTTTCAAGTAAGAAACTGTGAGTTGGTACAGAAACATCCTGAAACTTGGGCGTTAAAAGAAAAACAAATTGTTGAAATGCCGCGCACAAAAATTTCAAAAAGCAGCAAACGCAATCGTGAAGCCTCGCAACGGGAAGAAAAGGTGCGTGAATTCGATACAACTTTGGATCAGTTCCTTATCTCACAGGACAAAATGGGTCAAGGATTATTAACAGAAGTTGAGTCTCAAGTATCCATGTTAATTCGTCGCATAAGCAAAAAACTGCTCCAAATGAAGTTCCGGGATTTCTTAGAACTGGTGAGTAGTTGAAAAATTTATTTGTTGAATAATTTTTAATAAGTTTTTTGTTTTAAGAACTTGGATAAGTTCACCGACTGGACCCCAATGTTGTCGGCACAGAATTCAAGTAGCAGTAGTGCTTGCCGTTCCATATGCCCTACCAACAGCATGATTCGTTCCGCGAAAGTTTCAAATCCAAATGATGAAGGTAAGCTTATTTTCTAAATGTATCGATGTTGCTTTGGGCTATGTGGTGCTTTGGTTTTAATATATTTAAGTGGTTATTATGGGGAAATATTTTCCTGAAAAATCATTTCTCATCAACACAAAATCATTAAATAGAAATTGACAACATATGAATCACGTGTAGTAGTTAAATTCAAGATCTATAAATATTAAACCAAAAATTTCTTTTTGTCTTGATTAATGGGCGTAAATTTACCAATTTACTTGCTGAATTTAAATTAACTGAAGGGTTTCCAATAAAACAAAACCTTGAATGCTATATTTTCGTAGTTGATCAAGTCCTTCATGCCAATCTTGAAAGCTGTACGATTGTTTTGATTAAAATTATGCTTCCTCATTATTTCTGGTTTTCGAAACGCACATTTTATAACTCATTGAGTTACAACTTATATAAGTTACAAAGATTATGAACAAAGTCTCCCTTGACATAACACATGGTTACATTTTTTAGCACACCTCATGATACATCAATTTAAACACTTGGTTGGTGTTAGTTTTTTTCATATTCTTTATTTTATTTTTTTCTAACTATTCGCTACTTTGGCACTCTTGTCAATAATGCATTAACAAATCACACAAAATTGCAAATTGTTACTACTGGATAAGGCTACCTTACAGAGGATAGCAACACAGGTGGTACTGGAGCGGGTTCACTCGCAGTATTAACCAGCATGACTCAACTGCATGTACAGCAGCAACAGCAACAGCAACGTGGACGCACACCTGGTCCTTTGAACTCAGCGAGAGCGCGGCGCCCTAGACGAAGCAAATCATTTTGTGGTGATTATATTCCAACAACTGCAAAGAAACCACCGCCACAAAGTGCACTGGCAGCGGAGCATGCATCGCGTAATAAGTTGCGAACGCCTCTTGCTTCACGCACAAAGGCGTTGAGTGCTGATCGCACATCAAAGATCTATCCTTCATCTCCGAAGTCGCCAGCCACTGCTTTTATGCGTTGGCCTAAGCCCGGCGAATTGGTAATGTCCATGTGTGGCAGTCCAGTCATGGCGCAAGTGTAAGTAGCGCCTGATTTTAACTACTAAATATCAAAATAAAACAAACAATACATTTCACACTCTAGATTACCTGACAAATACGCCAACGTTAATATACCAGTGAAGAATGGCGTGCTTTCGTTGCGGCCAAAAAAACTCTCTGAACTGAAGTCTGAATACATAGAAGCTATCGATCAAGAGACACTTAATCAAATCAAAACATTGCATGCTAATTTAAATCTCATAATGAACATGGCTGATAAAGCTGCTCTAAACTAAGCCCATCGTTGGACCGCTCTTCAAAACACTCAAACGAAGTGTTGATAACACACAGAGAGGAGAAAACAAAAACAAATCAGTTTAATAAATATAGCTTTTCTTTTAATTCTTATAGTATATAAGTTGTTCTAACTTTATTTACAAAACTTTAAAATTGCAAAAAGGAGTAAAAAAAAATTTGCAGAAAAACTACAAATTTGTCATTGAAATAAGTACGTATATATGATATGAAGAAAATACGTGGAGTGAAAATGTCTAAAACTTGTTTACATAAAACTGCTGCTTTGTGGTAGCAAACTATTAATTTTTTTATCTTATACTTCACCTTATTTTTATTTTTCACAATTATTCATGCAAATAAATAAACAATGTTAAAAAGTAAAGCCGTATTTTTTTTCATTATAAAGTCTCTTAATATTTATTTCCTTCCATACAGATTTAATGCTTGCTTATAAAAAGAAAAAACATTTTTGCGCGATTGCAATGCTTGACAAAGTAAAAAGCAAAAGTAAAAAATAAACATGTATCGAAAAGGTTCTACCGAGATTTGAACTCGGATCGCTGGATTCAAAGTCCAGAGTGCTAACCATTACACCATAGAACCATATATTTGTCCTTGGGCAAAAGCAGCTTTTCAAGAATTAATAGCTGTAAGAGGTCTGTTATGCTTCTAAAGGGCTTGATACAGAAAATGTTTGATATTCCAAGATTTCTTTATAAATTATAAAATTCTTCAGCGATCAATCCGAAATGTTGTTTATTTCTTTTATATTAAATTTAAATATTATGTAAAATTGGTTTTTGTGTTTGTTCCAAAGTGTTTATTGGTTCTATGGTGTAATGGTTAGCACTCTGGACTTTGAATCCAGCGATCCGAGTTCAAATCTCGGTAGAACCTACTTGTAATATATTTTAAAGTTTCACTCTCTTGAATTCAAATGACAACAACAAAAACTTAAGTTTAATTGATTTGGGTGAAAAAAAAAATAAGCAAAACAAAAAATAAAACTTTTATACCGAAATTCAATTGAATGCTAAAAAACTTAAACGTTATCTGAAGATCATGAGGAAATATAAATTTCCTTTGTAAAATAGAGAATTGCCTCAAAAATTTAAATAACAATTAGATAGAAGCCACATGGAAACTTCAAAGACCTTTAGGAACTCAATCGTATATCTTATGGTGAAGTTCTCTGAGTTGGTTTAAATATTTTGATAGATTTAAAACTCTATCTGCACAGATATTTTTGCCTTAATTGAGATAAGGGAACTTTTATAAAACTTTAAGAAAAAAAATCAGTAAAATTTTTCAAAACAGTCCCAATTTATATCACCTTGTGTGATTGTAAAAGGTGTAAATATATTTTAAATTTGATATGATGCAAGATTATTTGCACCAGGTAGTGAACAGCCCTAATAATTTCTATAAAATAGTTGTTTTTCCCCTTTGGACACCAACTTACTTGTAGATACCCAAACCCAATTGACATTAATAACAATTTTTAAAGAAATTAGCAACTGAAGTGAGTGTTGATAGCTACTATATCAAGAAGTAATGTTGTCAAGAAAAGGATGGATCATTTTTTTATTTGTTCTTTTACTGTCGTCACTCTCATAAACTAACCAATTAACTGGCAAAAAAGTAAGATCTTTTAAATAAATATAGATTTAAAGCTTTTGCCTTCTTGATAGAAAAAACAAAAATACACATTAACATGGGTAATAAAACTATTAAAGTACAAAATAAAAAGTTAAAGAAGTACGTATATTCTCTTTGTGATAATAGGGGCATTTACTGTCGGTTGTTTATTAATTAGGTATAAAATTAGTTTACAGTGATTTTGTATATATATGGTGTATTTACAAGATGCGTAGGGTTGCAAAGGAGTATTATTTAACAGCTGTCGCTTGGCAGTTGTTAAATATTGACAATTTTGATTTACAAATTCGGGAAATTTATCACGCAGTGAAGGAAAGAACAGAATTCATTGAATTTTATTACGAAAAAAATATAATCAGTTCAGATTAAAATATTCTATGAAACTCACGCAGGACAAAATTTGAAGACGCTGAAACAACACAGAAAAAATCGTGTTTTCAATGAAGTTCATTTTCACAATGGTGGCTACGTTATTAAAAAAAATTGCCGGATCAGAAATCAGATAGGTATATGCCAATGTATTCACAACGAGTGAGTTTGGTGTGGATTGTGCGCCGGAAGCAGATGACCTCATCTTTCAACATGATGGTACTATACGTCATATAAATCGCGCAATGGAGCTTCGTGAGCATTGAAGCTGTTTGTTCGCGTAATTTAACGTTTTGGAGACAACTGGCCAAAAAGATTTTGCAATTTAATACCGTTAGACTTCTTTCTTTGGGGTTAAGTTAATAGTAAGGCCTACGCTTCCCATCCGCAAACAATTCCAACTCTCAAACCAAACATTGCCGAAATAGAGCCCCAGTTATGCGAAATTGTGATCAAAAATTTCGAAAAAGGGATTAAGTCATGCAAGCTAAGCCGGTTAGAAAATTAAGAAAAATAAATGGCAGCCAGAGTTTTCATCAAATTATTCTCTTTTACTCGAACTTTGCTCGAACTTTACTTGAAACGAGTACGGAAACAGACCGATTAACAAGGCAGGCTTATTTTAAAATGGCTGTCAAATTTGAAATTTGACAAACAAAAGTCAACCGACGAAAGTCACAACAACAATTTACAAAACTAAAAAACAACAGCTGATTTTGACGTCTAACTTACATTTTTTTTTCAAAATTAGCCTACCTTGTAATTTCTTTATTTGGCCCACGATTTATAAAATCTTACAGACTAATAAAGTAGTAATATAGACAAAAAATTTATAAGAATATACAAGTGAAAAAAAGAAGAAAAACAACTTAATGAACAATAAAAGATTGACAAAAAGAATGTAAAGGCACTTCATATTACAAACTGGTTAAAATGATAAAATTACAAACAACAAACTGATAAAAATAAAGTATTATTGTCATGTTGTCAGTGTTGGCAATCATTGATAAAATATGTGATTGAAATGGCGATGTCGGAGCGGTTCTATGGTGTAATGGTTAGCACTCTGGACTTTGAATCCAGCGATCCGAGTTCAAATCTCGGTAGAACCTTGATCTTCACTTATTTTTTCTCAATTAAGGTTACCTTTTTAATTATAATTAACTCTCTGATGACGCTGTCTCTTAATCGTAAATTGAAAACAAAATTCTTATGGAGATGAGAGACGAAAATAACTTTCATTTGAAAATGGCGAGTTACTAAAGTTATTCCTGAATGTCAAATTCATTGAAAAATCATTTATTATTTATTTAAATCGAGTTTTTATTATTTAAATTATATATTAATTTATAAATAAGATGTTTTCATTAATGTTTTTCTAAAAATAATGGGATGAATTTAACCCGAACTTTGCCAGCGTGACCATGTGGTCACGCACATTGACGTTCACAAAACCTGCTCATGTATCATATATGTAATCACACTTTTGGCTTCAGCGACCCGTAAGAAATACGAAAATTCCAGCACCATTCGAGTTAATAAAAAATTGCTTATAAAGTATGTTTTTTTCATTAATTCCAACAATATTTGTAAAAAGTGCGCTTTTGTTTGAAATTTGACATTGTTGTGACTGCCTGACTATTAAACATCGTTCCATCGAGATTAAACATCTAATTAATATGAGGGTATTTCCTTCTTATAGTATTCAGAGTTTATTCCATGAGTTAGCCGATGTTAAAAAACAAAAATAACTCGATAGAAAAATTATGTAAAATATAAATAGATAAAATTAGAAAGAAAAATTATGTATGTTAAGTTAAATGGTCACCTGTTACTGAACATTTAAAAATTGTCGAAATGTTTTATTAACATTCAATAATAAAGCTTAACGTCTGAATTCATAAAAATTATGAGCCACTGTTTCACTTCGGAGCCACTTATAAAGACTTTATAAAAAAAATTCAAAAGACACTCATTAAAACGTTTAAAGGCTTGGTTCAAATTAAAAAATGGTTGAAACCTTTGATAAAGTAATTTTAAAATTCTATGTTCTCATTGTCAAAAATGTTTAAAAAATACTTAAAAAATAAATACAATTTTTAAAAAATGGAAATTTATGGAAATTTTAGTTTAAAATGGAATTTAGAAAACCTCATCTTTATATACCTATAAAATTCTACTGTACATGGCTTTGTCACTGAACTCCTCCTAAACGGCTGGACCGATTTTGATGAAATTTTGTGTGTATGCGGCTGGGTTTGTAGATGGTTTAGGTCTTAAGCAGAGGTGCCCAAGCCCTATGCACTAGGTGCACACTTGTTTTTGTAAAAGCACTTAGGCATAGGCTGTGTATTCTAATATACACATACAGCACTCCGCACTAAGCAATACAAAATACACAAACAAATTTGTGTTTTTTGTTTTTGATCTTTTTTCGTTGCTTATACCGAAGTGCAAGCAACAACACTTTCGTATGCTTTGTTGGTAAATTTTGGTGACAGTGATCTTCTACGTAGATTTTGTTGTTGTCTAACATGGTATGCTTTCGTTTACGAAAGGTTGTAGGATTTTATATGTATTAGTGTTTGCACTTCCATAAGAAAGTTTTGGGCACTCCTGGTCTAAAGCTTGACCTTGTAGGTGGCGCTGTTGTTCCTGTGGCAGTGTTCAAAGGGGTATTTGAGAGTATAATTCAGAAACGATTTGAGAAATTGTCATGATTCTTTCACTACACAATTACTTTTTATGCAAACAAAACTACAAAAATACAAAATGAATAAAAATAAACAAAATAAAAAATCTTATCAAATGAATATCAAAATTTTAAATTTTTTAGCCCGAGTAAAACCGGGTATATTATCTAGTATCCCAGCAGAAAAGTTAACCAAATTTGAAATAGTACTGAACTAGTTCCAAAAACGACTAGTACTATTGCCACTAGAATACCCTTTAAAATTGAATGAACTGACGCTTTTTGCGGGTTGATGTCACAGCAAAAGATAATTGTCCCCATAAACACTTCTTTTTCCCCATATTTGACTAGTGGCATTAGGAACATTTTTAAACTCGTTGCTTTCGCAGTAGTCTGAAAGTGGTTCTATTTTAACTAGTTTTAAAGTGAACATTTTAAAAGTTTAAAAATGTCATGTATTGGAGCAAAGGTTCTAAACGATTGTTTTCATCCACAATCCCCGATTTAAACGATTGTTTTCATCCACAATCCAGAAGGAATATTTTTTATAAATGTCTATAAAGTTTTTTGTTTTTGTTTTTTTTTTCTTGAGCGCAGCAAATTTTATTTTTTCAGCAATACTTTGGAAAACAAAAGCAAACGGGACTGTTCTACACTGAACTGTACTGTATGAGAACTACTTCGAACTGCGCAAGAAATGAGCTAGTTCACTTTTTCAATTGACTCCAAAATAACTGCTGGGTATATTTATAAAAATGAGAGAATTAAAAACTTTCAAGAAATATTTGCGGCTCCTAAGTCGTGCTTAAGTAGTTCGAAGTTATAATTTTATGTCATCACTCAGCAACCAATAATCATAGCGGTATGAAAGTAGCACCATTGGATAGGTCTATTTTTCATCTTAAATTTTATGCTAGACATAACCCTGTAGGAAATAAAATGGACATGACACAGACTAATGAAATTTTCACATTTTTTTTTTTTCATAATTCAGCAACCGATAATCATAGGCGTGGATTTCATAAATTTTTTTTAAATTTAAAACTCATAAGTTTTGAATATCAAAGCTTATGTGTAAAATTTTATGTAAAATATCATGTCAATACTTTTATATGTGAGGTATTTACGAAGGTTTTGTTATTTTGATGACGTTACTTTATACGGAAAATAACTTTTCCGACCATTCATTCGATAGCGAACAATTTGAGACTGTTGGTGACTCATGTCACACGTTGAGCCATCGACCGGTGAGACATCAACAAAACCTGGAGATTTGTCGACTTCAATTGGCCTCCGAGATCGTGGGATTTGACGCCTCTGAACCTTTTTTGTAAAACCAACATTCGTCAAGTCATGGCCGAACTAGTGCTCGAGCTGTGCACAAAAATCATCGAAAATTATCTCAATAGATTGAGTCCTGCAAAAACTCCCGGTATTTGAATAATTCATTCCCCTATAATGGTAAAGTCCAAACATGTCCAAATTTTATTGAAATCTTTTAGCATTTTTACTGTGTTTTTTTAAACTTTACTTTCCTACTTTCAAATGGATAACCCTTTATTTATATTGACTTTCATAATAAAACCACATTTAGTTGTTATTTAATAATATATTTTATTTAACATTATAATTTTGGGTAAAATATATATGCATTTGTGTGTCTGTCTCTCATCATTTATCATCAGTTGTAATAAAACATATAGATATAAAATTTTCAAGTATTTTTACGTAATAATCGTAACATTTTCTTCTCTTGTTAAACTTTTAATGTTATTTATTATTATTCACCGTACTTAAAAGCTAATTGAAATGCTTAAATTGTATGTATTTTTATTTTCTTCTAATAAACTTCTTTACTCACATTGAATTAAATAATTGTTTTTTGTTGTTTGCATTGTTTCTTTGTCGTAAACAGCAATATTTTTAAGACTTACATAATTGTGGAATAATTTTAAAATTGTTACATTTCATCAAATTCTGAAATTAGATTCAGTTATAATTGCATTGATTAACGTTTTGTGTGAAATTGGAAACTTATAAATTTGTATGTATTTTAATGTCGTACAATATGATTATGATTATTCGGATATTTTTCAACATGCTCCTTACGCAATGTTTTGCAGACAATTCGAGTTCAAGCAAATGAGTTGTTTATGTCTTTGTGTCTTTATTGAACTTTGTCAAAACTGGAAATAATTAAGGCATTGATATGAACAAAATACAGTTGATATTGTTTAAACATATTTATATTAGAATTTTCAGACATTAACTATTATAGCATAGAAATTGTTGCGTGTTTTTTTTTAAGAAATAACTGATCAGCAACATTTATGAAAAGTTTTTGCATTTTTTTTTTGTTTTGTTTGGTTTTATTTATGACAGATTTACTACATGCATAATTATATCGTATATAATATATTCAGCATATTTTTTAGTACTTAAATTAATTTATATTGGTTGCTGTGTGTGGCTTTAACTCGACATTTGTAAGATCACCAAAAAGTTACTAGTTTCCCATATTTCGTTTCAATATTAATTTTTTTTTTAGTTTTTTTTTGTTTTGCTTAAACTAATTAGTTAAAATATAATAATTATTAGATATTATTCCCGGCATAATATTTTTGAACAGCTCAGTGATGCGGTTGTTTTTTATTTGTAACCAGTTCATTGCTGTTCTTAATTATTACTTTTTGTTAATATTTATGAAATTTTGTTTAACTTTACTTGTTACTCGTTACTTGTTTAGTTTTCTTTCATTGATATAAGCTTTAAAATTTCACCTCGGTATGCTACTATAACTATTACTTAATTGATTTATTAAAAAAAAAGAACGCTACATTTAGTAATGATAACGAACATCAATAATTCTATGTATGTTGTGTATATTTGTTAACGGATAGTCACTTTGTTCAAAACGATATGAGAGCAACATTGAGTTCATGCAAAATTGATATGAGGCAAAATTAAAAAAAAAAAAATAAATTTGACCACAGAAATGGGATAACAATATTTGGAAGAAAATGTTCATGGAATTAGCAGTTGATATAAATAAATTGTTGTTTCTACCACAATTAATTTAAAATTACTTTGCTCATAAGAAAGTCATAATAAAAAACTTATAATTGGCTGGTTTTTAAAATGATTTTAATTTCATAATTAATGGGATTACAATATTCCACAGTGTAATTAGAAAAAATATCCACGTGTTAGATATTTATTATTATTGTACACGTTTTATCCTAAACAAAAAAATCCTATTAATCACAAAAAGGAAGATAAAGGGATATTTGATGAAAGCCTTTGATGCACTAAAGTGCTTGCATTATAATTTTTATTTTACAAATACTAACAACAAATGTATCTACTGCGCTAATGTTTTTCGTTTTCTCATGCATAAATACATACATACATACAAATACAATAATTGAAGAAACCTTTTAATTTTTGATTTGAATTAATTTATATTATTTTTTTCACTTTAATCACAAACATTACTTGTTCCTTGCTACATTATCGATTAAGCTCAGACTTGATCGATCTTCGGTGATCATTGTAACTTAACATAGAAAATAATCAGTTTATCCCAAACGAGAAGAAAATCTGAAAACCGAAGATCAAGCAATATTTTGCTATTTAAAAGCGATAGCAATTGGACTGGTTTATTGGAGACATTTAAAAGCCTATTAAGCTGACAAAAAACTCAGAGAATTTCAGAGAATTTTTTCTCCTTTTAAATTTATTCTGAATTTTATTTTATCTACGAGCTTTTTCTTTTGTTTTATGCTATTGTCTCAACTGCAATCAATTATTTTATTATTCTTAATCTTTCAGGAATATCTTGTTAATAAATAAAAAACACATTTTGTAAAGTTTACTTACAAGCTCTACTACAGAGTTTATTTATTAATTTGTCTTTTTCCATAAAGACTCTATAATTTAAATTTACTAAGAAGTCCAAAGGTGTTCTAATAAAATATAATTTCTTTCATGGGTTCTGCTAAATATGCTTATAAAACTGTTACCGTTTAAAAATTGTCGAATGCATGGCGAGCTTTTATCTTTACTGTTTAAAGAGTTTTTGTTTTGAACAGAACAAAACTTAACGGGAACAAATATACTCTCTGAAAAGAAGTGCTTCAGAATTATTTGAATGAATCACGTTAAAAACAGCTGCTATGTGTTTTATACTATCATTAAAATGCATGTCATTGAATTAAAGTTTCAGAAAATTACTGTCAGAAATTCTTCTTGAAAGACATTCGAATATATTTTGAGAAAATTGCGTTGTCATGAGGATGAAGTGACTAACCTTTGTTTGCTGAATTATGAAAACTTTCACTCTACCATGAACAAAAATTTCTCAGAAACAGAGATATGGGAATTCTAACAAAACCTAGAAATAGCTTTTTTAATGCTATACAATTAGAAATTCCAAAATGTGATGTTTGAAAACTTTTCGTTCTGGAATATAATTTACACGTGCGATATGTCTCTAAATTGGGCTGATAGATACGCCTATCCACATCGAAGGGGGGAAAATGCAAGATTTGAGAATTTGTGAAAGTTCAAAAAGAAAAAAAAAAATGTTCATGGGACTCTTTCCCAACATATTTATTGAGAGTTGCAAACATTTGACTCAAGGCTTTCGGCCAATTTTTCGTTGATCTTAGTAAAACGTTGAAGACAAATTTCAAATTAATATCAAACATATCATCGCTCGTATGACTAACTAACGCATCTGAATTTACTAAATTGTTCAAGAGACTCTTTTTCACTTTTCGCTTATGTGTGTTTATGTACAATATGTTAGATACGACTCAAAGCCATTTACGTTTTGTAGCCTAACTGTGTTATTTATTTTTTGACATGATGCAGTATGGCTCAATAAATATATAGACATCTATAAATCAAGTTCGCAAAAAAATATTAGTTACGTCAGTTAGTCACAAGAGCGACGATATATGGGTTACATTGTGGAACTTGTGGGCATGCATACGATTTAAAAAAATACAAATTCCTACCACATCTCAAACATAAAGAAAAGGCTTCCTATGTTAACCTAGGACAAAAGCATCATGCATAAAATTGGCGGGCGAGCAATTGATTAAAACTTTAAAATCTAGTTATATTATCATAGATAGATGTATTTTATTTCTTCTTGTTATATTTTTTCTTTCTTTAATGTATCTTAAAAATAATATAAGTAATAAAATTTATAATTTAAAATCCCTTGTTTTTTGTTGATTTCTTTCATAAGAAGCTATTTCTAAAGAGAATAAAATATGCTTTAATTTACTTTTTAAGGTCCATTTTTAAGCTTATTCTTAATATAGTGATTTTTGATATTAATATAAAGTAATGGTTTATCTGTCCGTGAAGCCTTTGAAAACATTACAAAGCGTTAACTTAATATTAAAAAATTAAAATATTTTTTTTTAAGGCATAACCAAGTGTTAACTTTTTCTCTGTGTCACAAGGAAAAAAATAATTAGCCAGAGAATAAAAAAATACATCAACTCTCAAATAAAAATTGTGCAAAATTTTATTCTTTGATCTGATGCTTAAGTTTTCCTGCTTAACTTAAAAACAAGCTTACTTTTTAAATCGTTTCATTTAAATTAGAACCCTTACACCTGCATAATTGCAAATAAATTACTTGTTAATCGTATTGAAATGTATTGAAGATACGCTAGTAATGGTTTTTCTTTTCTTTTTTGGTTACACAAAATGTTCAATGTTGTTAAACGCTGCAGAGCTTCTTTTAAAATTCTTTTGTATTTCAATAAGTTCTAATGTTTTGGCAAATCTACACTAACTATAAAATACATTATATAATTGAACAATAATATACTATAATAATAAAAGGGAGTGTGTGAAAGCAGCCAGGTACCTACTTAAAAACTAATAAAATTAATCGCATTTGTTTGTGTTTGGTTGTAAATATTAACAATTTAAAAATATTAAGTTTAAAAGGGCATCGAGAGAAAGCATTAATTGGAAGTAGATTTGGTAAAACGTTTTAAAGCTAATTTGAGGATTTACTTGAGAAATATATTATTGCATTTTTCGGGGCTTCTTCTTTACTTAAAATAAAACTATGTTTGCAATTTATTAAAAGTGTGCTAAAATAAAACATACTTAAAATAGAACTTACTAAACTGAGCCTTTTAATGGCTTTCAATTGAAGGGTTGCAATTCGAAAGTAATGAATTTCTCTCATTAAATTATTATTCAATTTGGTAATAGCAAAAATGGGCTAAATATAACTTGTTTTTTTTTTATTATCTTTTTTTCATTTTAATTTCAAACTTAATCGTGGTAAGTTTTTGTTTTTAAGCTTAACAGTTTGCATGTTATTCTTAATATTTACAAAGATTTTTAAAAAAAAAATGTACGTGACCATTTCTAAAAATTAAAGTACGAATGACTTAAAAAAGTATTTTAAAGTATTGAAGTTTATGTTATTTGCTAAAATGTTACACAATTTGTTCCCACTAGTGCTAATTTGTTACTCATTTTGGTCTATATAATTTTAAACTATATGTTGTTTTACTGTTTTCGGACGCGCCTTCATCAAAGCTTTAATAAAAATGGTTTGCATTTTAAAGGGTAACATTTCAGCAAATATTTATACAGCTGCTTAGTATATGTCTTAGAAAAGGGGGGTGGGGAGTTGATTTTATCAAAGTGTAGTTGTTGTTCTCTTAATCTTATAGATAATGCTTTAGTTATTGTTATATTCGAATTTTCGAAATGATTACTTGGGTGTATTTTGTTATTTGTTTGTTGCTTGGATTTGGATTTGTGTTGATTGTAATGTATTTCTTTGATTGCTCTTTAAGCAAAATACATGACCTTCTTGGTGTCAGCATGTACAGTAATAGCACGAGCCATAGCTCCTGGTGTTCGATCTTCTGAACAGCCACTTTGATGCGAGCCTTCACCGGAATCATGTTCCTTCTCAACCAAATGATATCTGTGTAAATACGAAATGCTTTTAACCTTTTTTTCATATTGCATGTCAAATATTTTACCTTGCTCTGAAAGCTACCAAATGTGCATAATATGCTGGCGCTGGAATTGAAACAGAACGTGTACATCGTACGTAAGTGTGGCACAGCTGATATGTCAAACATTGAAGTTCATCGGCCTCAAAATGATTATCATCCCAGAGTACGTGATAATGCGATGGACGACTTGTACCCTGTAGTGAAATAAGACGTTATGTAGTGTAAGCAAACATTGTGGATAAATCTATTTCATGTAAGTAGCTGATTTAAATAACTTCCAAATACTTAATATCAAATGCAACTCTTAAATTCAACTCTTAATATCAAAATCAACTTGAAATCTTAAAATTCGATATTTTAAACTTAAAACTGTAAATTTTTAATTTCTATTTCATTAATGAATTTATATAATTTCGTAGATTTGGCTAACGGTAAAATTTGAGTATGTAGAAAAAAATTTGTTCTCTACTTATTCAGTGTGCGAAGAATTTACTTATTCTTTGCTCTCATAATGTTCCGTTATATACAAATATTGTAGTAAGTTTTTTGTTCACTATTGGAAATACCTATATGTGCATTAGTAATATGTCTCTCGTGCAGAATGCCGTTTCTTGCGGAAATCCGTTTTTATAAAAAATCAAAAATATTTGAAAGGAATCAGTAGATCAAATCAAAATTAAATTTTAGTGCTATATTTAAACTCTTTTTAAGCATCTTTGTTCAACATCCATATTTGGCTTTACTCAAGAGCTTCTTTGCTGTATGCCAAATTTTTCAAGGATTTTTTTCCTTCTAAATATTTTTGAAATTTTATAAAAAACGAATTTTTACAAGAAACGACATTCTGCACGAGTGACTAATTGCTAATGCACATAAAGATAAAGAGTCCAATAGAGGACAAAAACTAATGCAAAGCATATAACTTATATTGTCCATTTCACATTGAAGTGTAATACGAGTTTTACTGACCATCTCCAATTTGGCTCATATTTTTTTTTTTGGTTTGGTTTATTGATTAGAAAACCAAATCCGAAGTTATACATTTTCAGATTCATTTTTCGCGACCAAAATATGGTATTTTTTGAAACAACGTAGCTCAATCAATTTAAATTCGGTTTTCGTAAGTAGAGTATCATTGAAAAAGTTACTTCGTCTATTTTCAATTTTTCCCTAAAAATAGACAAAATCACAAAATAATAGAAAATCGGTTTTAAATTGGCTGAGCTACGTTGTCCCAAAATAGACCCTATTTTGGTTTTCGCATGGCTGTGGCCAGGAAAAAAATTTTTTAAATCTCAAACTCCGAATTTGGTTTTCTAATCAATAAACAAATCTAAAAACAAATTTGAGCCAAACCGGAAATGGTCCCTGCAACTGGTGAAACTGGCAACTTCAATGTGAAATGAGCGATATAGGGGATTAGTATGTTAAGCTACTTTATGAGAGCAAAGCACAACTCAATTCTTAATACTCCGATATAGCAGACAATAACAAATTGTTTTACATACTCACATTTGTATGGATTTTGTTAAATATCTGTGTTCCACCGCGCCACCCCCTGAAAAACATGATGGTTGCAAATGAAGTAATTAGAGCCCTTAAAAGTCCAAGAATTGTCAAAAATGGACCGGTTCTGTTTGAAAATCCGGTTTTCGGAGAGTAATTTTAGATGAAATGTATTTACATTTTTCTAACGCATTTCAAATTTAAAAAAAAAAAACAAAAGTATCTACTTCTAAAGGGTGATTTTTTGAGGTTATGATTTTCATGCATTAGTATTTGACAGATCACGTGGGATTTCAGACATGGTGTCAAAGAGAAAGATGCTCAGTATGCTTTGACATTTCATCATGAATAGACTTACGATCTGCCACAACGTCGAATTTTCAGTGAATGGGCCCTAGAAAAGTTGGCAGAAAATCCGCTTTTTTATCGACAAATTTTGTTCAGCGATGAGGCTCATTTCTGGTTGAATGGCTACGTAAATAAGCAAAATTGCCGCATTTGGAGTGAAGAGCAACCAGAAGCCGTTCAAGAACTGGCCATGCATCCCGGAAAATGCATTGTTTGGTGTGGTTTGTACGCTGGTGGAATCATTGGACCGTATTTTTTCAAAGATGCTGTTGGACGCAACGTTACGGTGAATGGTGATCGCTATCGTTCGATGCTAACAAACTTTTTGTTGCCAAAAATGGAAGAACTGAACTTGGTTGACATGTGGTTTCAACAAGATGGCGCTACATGCCACACATCTCGCGATTCTATGGCCATTTTGAGGGAAAACTTCGGAGAACAATTAATCTCAAGAAATGTACCGGTAAGTTGGCCACCAAGATCATGCGATTTGACGCCTTTAGACTATTTTTTGTGGGGCTACGTCAAGTCTAAAGTCTACAGAAATAAGCCAGCAACTATTCCAGCTTTGGAAGACAACATTTCCGAAGAAATTCGGGCTATTCCGGCCGAAATGCTCGAAAAAGTTGCCCAAAATTGGACTTTCCGAATGGACCACCTAAGACGCAGCCGCGGTCAACATTTAAATGAAATTATCTTCAAAAAGTAAATGTCATGGACCAATCTAACGTTTCAAATAAAGAACCGATGAGATTTTGCAAATTTTATGCGTTTTTTTTAAAAAAAAAGTTATCAGGCACTTAAAAAATCACTCTTTATGTTAAACTAGCTGAAGAATCTGATTCCGCACTTAGATTTGATGTACAATGAAGTCCGTCCGGTCCCAATAAACGCATTTTAAGTAAACATTTTTAAATTTTTTCACATAATTTTTTATTAATTTTTATCCTTTGCATTGATCACATTTTCAAAATTAATTAATGCATAATTTCAGCCCATTTTATGGTATTAATAATTAAAAAAAAAACAGGATCAACCCATTTTTGAATGAGATACGATATATTTGTACAGTGATTTTTGAAGGATTTAATTTTAATCATTGTGAATATGGACTTTCTTTTGATGCATACGTTCAGAAATATTGGCTTTTGTTGTACGGCATGGAAAAAGGTTGCCACGTGAAGTAGAGCCTGTTTTCCACTTCCAATGGCGTCACTTTATCGTAGTATCTCGACGTAAGATTCATTGCTCTCTCAGCAGCATTGTTAACGACAGATATCGCAATCGTTTTAGCAAGACCATTTTCAATCTTCGTGTTGGCCAGAACTTTAAATTGATTTTGGAATGGAATCACCACAGCTAATCGGTATTATAAGAATCGATAATTTCGTTGCACCGAATACTGAACAATTTTTCATTCAAGTGAATGATTCGAGTGATGATGATAGCTTGAGTTTTTTGAAAATCGACCCATGTTGTTGGATTCAAAATGAAAAATACTCGCGCGCAGAAGAAGTTGTCAAAAACATTTCTGTCGTTAACGATGCTGCTAAGAGAGAAATAAATGTTATGTCGAGATACAACGATAAAGTGACGTCATTAAAATCGGAAAAACAGTCTCTATTTTTTGTGGAAGAATACCATTGTAAGCCCTTACCATGCGGTACAACAAAAGCCAATATTTCTGAATGTATGCAGCAAAAGAAAATCCATTTCACAATGATTAAAATTAATCCCAAAAATAGGTCGATCCTGTTCTTTTTAATTATGTAAATGGGCTAAAATGATGCATTAATTTTGAAAAAATGTAGTAGATCAATGCAAAGAACAAACATGACCAAAAAATAATATGAACAAAATTTTAAAGTGTTTACTTAAAATGCGTTTATTGGGACCGGACGGACTTCATTGTACGTTAAATCTAAGTTCGGAATCAGATTCTTCAACTAGTTTAACATAGAAGTAGGTACTTTCGTTTTTTTTTTAAATTTTAAATGCATTAGAAAAATATAAATACATTTAATTTAAAATTACTCTCCGAAAACCGGATTTTCAAACAGAACTGGGGTATTTTTGACATTTCTTTGAATTTTAAGAGCTACAATTACTTAACTTGCAACCATCATGTTTTTCAGGGGGGAGGAGGGTGGTGTGCAAGGAGGATTCCATACAATGTAGCATTTGACTCGATTTAGTACTCACATCTTACTGTTAGTCAGCCAAATCTACACATGTAACGCTAAACATATCTTCAGTTACTTCTGTGAGTGTAGAATTTTCCAAAAATTCGATGTTTTTTATTTAAAACTGTCAGCTTCGACATTTAAATTCAATTTGATATATTTAAAACAAAAATGTTTGTTTACAAGATTTGATAATAATTTTTTGGGAAAAATAGCACGCTGATTTCTATGTTCAATGAATACGATGTCAAAAGATATGAAGTAGAAAAGTTTTTGTGATTATTGACCATTTTTCGAATTTTTAGGTATGGAAAAAGTGCTTTCAATAAATGTAAATATCGCCGATTTGTCGATTGAAAAATATTTCATATTTAATTATAAATAATAAAGTCTGCATATACTTATTACTCTGAACGTGCTCACTGTGAGTGAACTACTGAACGCACTGGCTTCGTTTTTACGTCTATTTGGCTTCTTTTTCGCGAAAAAGTTTTCGGTGACAGTTGTTTATAACCATGGAATAGGACTCGCTCAAAAATCGTCTTGTCTAAAAAATGTGGCATGTAAAGATGTGATATCTTTCGCATCTTGCGATCACTCGGAGTCACTCGTATTTTTGTGTATCATACTGTGAAGTTGTTTCAGGATAAATCTTGTGGGCATTATCCGCGTGCTTCAGAAGTAACGCTTTCGATTTTCGCTTAAGTTGTTCCTTTAACGCCACCGTAAGAAGGTGTCCAGTGTGTCTTTTGTATGCTCTGAGCCCCAAGTCATATTTAAGAATGCGAGAGATCGATTGCGCCGAGATATTCATCTCCCCTGACAAGATTTTCTGTTTTCGCTTGATTCGAGACTTCACCGCCTTGATGGCTCGTGGTGTTCTTACAAAACGCGGACGGCCGGATTTTGGACGGTCGACTAATCCACCAGTATCCTCAAACAACTTCACAGTATGATACACAAAATTACGAGTGACTCCGAGTGGTGGCAAGGTCCGAAAGATATCGTCTATTTCCATGCCACATTTTTTTTTTACCAACTATAACACGATTTTCGACCGAGCCCCCATTCCAGGATTATAAACAACTGCCGCCGAAAACTTTTTCGCGAAATGTTAAATAGACGTCAAAACGAAGCGAGTGCGTTCAGTAGTTCACTCACAGTGAGCACGTTCAGAGTAATAAGTACATGCAGACTTTTTTATTATTTATAATTAAATATGAAATATTTTTCAATCGACAAATCGGATATATTTACAATTATTGAAAACACTTTTTGCGTATCTAAAAATTCGAAAAATGGTCAATAATCACAAAAACTTTTCTACTTTATATCTTTTGACATCGTACTCATGGAACATAGAACTCGCCATTTTTCACAAAAAATTATTATCAAATCTTGTAAATCAACATATCTTTAAATATATCAAATATAATTTAAACGTTGAAAGTTGAGTTTTAAATTAGAAACATCGAATTTTGGAAAATTATATATACACTCACAGAAATAACTATATGTTTAGCTTTACATGTATAGACTAGGCTGACTAACAGTAAGATGTAAGTATGTAGAACAATTTGTTGTTGAATCGGTGTACTAAGAATCTACTTATGCTTTCCTCACATACTGTACCGTTATATACTAATATTCTATATAAGTTATATACTTTAACCCTTTGCGATAGTATTAATTTTATGTATTTTATGCTGGTCGGAAATAATATTCATTGAAAGAACAGTAATACACAATATGCAAGATTATGAACGAAAAATAAAATTTATTAATTCTTTTTAAAACTTAGATATATGTAACATAATAATATGTCTAATTTTATGAAAAAATTATATTTTACAGTTCTTCATCGTGTGGTATCTTTCAAAGCAGTCTTCAATATGAAGCATACGACTGGAATAAAAAAAGGCTTTGGTGGCTGAGAGCAGACATACGACTGGAACGCTAAAAACACTTTGGTGGCTGAGAGCAGACATACGGTCGCAAAAAGTTAAAATAGTTTTTGTCCTCTATTGAAATCTTTATCTTTATGTGCATAAGTAATTAGCCACTCGTGCAGAATGTCGTTCCTTGTGGAAATATGTGTTTTATAAAATGTAAAAAATATTTAGGAGGAAAAAATCCATGAATAATTTGGCATACAGCAAAGAATATCTTGAGTAAAGCCAAATGTGGATGTTGGGGCAAAGATGCTTAAAAAAGTTTAAATATTGTACTAAAATTTATTTTGATCTAATTCTTTTGTTCCTTTAAATATTTTTTCCGCAAGGAACGGCATTCCGCAAGAGTGACTTATTACTAATGCACATATAATAGTAATTATATGTGTTTCTAATAGAAGACAAACAAATTACTATATTTTTATATATTGGTACATTATGAGAATAAAGAATAAGCAAATTCTTCGTACACCGAATAACTAGAGAACAAATTTTTTCCTACATACTCAAATTTTAACGTTAGCAAAATTTACTCGTGTAAAGCTGAACAGTTTGTTAAAAACATAAAGGTGTGTATAGACCATTTTTAATTGATAATTAAATATGAAACATTTTTCACTCCAAAAAAGGTTAATCTACTTTTGACATCATATCCAAAGATTATACAAATGATCATTAAACATTTTTTAAACATAGGCTATTTTTGTGATGATTACTTTTCTGGAATCCTTTCGAACACCTTTTAAATCGGTGAAATGGCATTTAAGGCTTTTATAATGTTCTAAATTAAATTCTTACCTGAATTCCCTGGTGACTGCATAGATAAAAGTCAAATTCAGTGGGATGTGTGATGCCTACATCGACTGTTGTACCAGCTGGTATATTTCCCGATTTTCCGCTCTGCTCCTTTTTCTCGGCACAGAATAGGCGTGTGTGATGACGTTTTTGTACCACAATGAAAGTGATACCAGGTCGATATTCCGCTTCCAACTTTATGCAAGCTTCTCGAATAGCCGTCAATTCGTGTTGCAGTACGTGTGGGAACTGACCCTCAGAGACACCATCTCGATATAGTATAATGCGATGTGGCTTGTAGCCACCGGTAGATTTGTAGAACATAATCAGCAGTTCGCGTACCATACTGCTCAATTCTTGTATTATTTCCTGTCGATGTTGTTGCACACGCACCGTAGCTGCATAACGTGAAGGATGCGCATCCATTGAGCCAACTACAGCTGCAATTGATGGTTTTTTATTATCTCCTGCTGGCGGATGTGTTACATCAGCACCCAAGAAAATAACGGGCTCATTAAAGACCTTTGGACGAATAGATGGTACGAGTATGGAATTAATGCCACCTAGTTTTACATTGATTTTGAGGCAAAGATTCGAGAGAGTCTGTGGTGATGTTTTATTCACATTCTTTGCTTGCACACATTGTGTAGCCATGCCTAAGACTGTATCGCCAACGCGTTTTACTTCCGCTGTAATGAAATAAAATCAAAATGTATTTATGAGGGAAAATAGTTGAAAACTTTAGTAGTTAACTAACCATAAACAGGTGTCTTTCCAGGTAAAACAACAACAACTAATTGAAGAGCATTAAAAGAGTTCTTCAGATATCTAAACATAGGTTCAACTTGATCAGGTCCAGTGGCATACTTGCAAAAGCAAGGTTGGCCAATAATTGGCATCCCTGCGTCATTAGATATTCTTTGCAATTGTTGAGTGAAATTACGTAAAGCATCCTCGCGTACAGTGCGCTGTGGTGCAAAGCAGGCAATAGCCCAGACACGGATTTCAACGCCGGTAAAGAATTGTTTGCCACGCATATCCCAAACACCCTGATTGGGCGAAGCTAAGCTGACCTTGTTTTGTGGTGGGAAAAGTTGCTAAAACAAGAAAAAAACGAGATTATTTTCGATTCTATCATGCACTCAAATTTTACAATTACCTGTCCTGTCATGCTGGATACACGTCCGCCATATTGCAATTTCGGTGGTGGCAAGACACGTCCCCGTACTTCCATCATTGAATTGGAAATGGTCAAACCAAATTCTTGCACATATGAATCATTGTTAAAATCTGCACGCTTAACTAAATTGTTGATTTCACGCTCTCGATCAGGCGCTGAACGTGCGGTGGCTTTTATCATAGTCGAGGTTTGCATATCGGTGAGTTTCTTGATGCAACGTTGTCCGGCAACAATATTACACACCTCCAGCGGTAAATAGGTGTGCTTGTGCTCCTGGCCAACTTGCAAGCATGGTAAATGCGGATAACGCAGTTTCATGCGGTACTTATCTAAGAAATATTTTGAAACGGTACATTCAACGGTTTGTCCATTTTCGAGTTGTAGTGGGAAGCTAGAAGGGAACGATTTTTAAATGAATTGGGTTGTCGTCAGATGTATAAAAATAGTAAGCTTACGATTGCATTTGCGCTGGACGCCTGGTGACGTTGCATACACGGTACTTGCGACGCATCTGGCCACAATGAGTAATTTCAATTTTGAGTCCTTTGATTTCTTTCGTAAATTTCACACGCTGTGAGTCAGTGAGTGGTTTGCGCTGCTCGTTGATATCTCTGATGTCGAGTACTTCGCACATGAAATCGATCACTGGTTGAGCCTTATAGAAAGCCGTTGCAGAAACTAGGAAAGGATATGATTAAAAATTAGTTTAAACTTTAAAAAATCTAAGATTTCTTCCTCACCATCAATGTTGAGCATCATTTTCCACTGTGACGGACGCACACTCTGATGGAAACCAAACCAAACCTCGCGTCCACCGCCTAAAGGATGATAATAACCATCTGGCGAACTGAAAAAACTTCTGCCAACCGGTGTATAAGTCATGCTGGGCAAGTGACGCATGACGACATCCAATGCCAAAATAGCATCGTATGGAATTTGGCGCGTACGACCTTCCAGCGCCTCCTCCAAATTAAACAGCGACACCTGAGCCATCCACTTAATGGTCACACGAAATATGCGATCCTTGCCTTCACCCGGTAGCGTTACTTCCAGCTCCAAACGATCGTTGCCAATTGGAAGCGGATCGCGCGTATACAAATTATTGCGTCCATCGAAGACAGGCTTCAGAACACCGAAAATTTTACTATAAGCGTGCACCATGGTCTCAATGATCTCACGATTGACCTTACGCGGGCACTTGTCAGGCTGTATATTGATGTCATAGTGGTGCACATAGGCACGTGGCATCGTCACTTGGAAATGATTGGCGCGCAACGCAATCGGCCGTCCTTCCCTTCCTAGATTGGGTCGACGTGGACATGTAAATACTGGCAGTTCGGGTTGCGTTGGCGTTGCGGCAGCTGCAGCCGTTGCGGCAGTAACAGTGGCAGCAGCACCAAGCGCCGATGCAACAGCGGCGGCTTGAGCAGCGGCAGCTGCACCACCAACGGTGGCACCACCGACTGCAACATTCTGAGCACTTGGGCTGGTAACGGCGGTTGGATTAACTGATGAACCGGGAGCTGGTGGTGCTGTAAATTTTAAATATTCACATTAGTCAAAGATGAAAAGTTGAATTTGAAAAAAATTAAAACTAAAGGAAGTAAAACAAAATTCATTACTAGAGGAGCAAGAGTGTCAGCATTAAAAAAAAATCAACACATGCAGTTGTCTAAAACATGTGAATTCGTCTTAAGATATCTTTTATTTTTTTAACGTAGGCACATAATTAAAAAAAAAATACAAACAAGTCTACGGATCTAACTCAAAGTTTGCTGCATTCTTGTAGGACATCTTTAGTTTCCTTTGTTGTATTCTATAACGTTTGTATTCTGTTTTGAGTTACCGTTTCACAAAGTTGTTACCGCTTAAGATATACTTATTTATATTTAAACATCTGAGCTTTTAATTTTACAAACTGCAATACAACTAAACACGAGTTTAGCTAACTACAAAAGCAATAATACAAACAACAAATACTAGTTACGTGTTAGCATATTTTAGTTGATTTTGGGTTAACAGAACGAAACAAAAAATTACAGTACAATTTCAGAAAACTAGTTAATTCTGCTTTATAATCAACAAACAATGCCAAATCAAAAATGGGGGGAAAATAGAACTAATATTAATTTTTTAGTTAATTAAAAGCAAAAATAAAAAGATTTTTTTTTAAAACAAAATAAAAATGCGATTTTTGCAATATACAAAAATAGTTTACATGTGAGTGCTTCGAAGTTAGTCTGCTCTCTAGAGGGGCTTTGAGGCCGCGGAGGCGAAGGAGTCCACTGTGATTCTATAAATATAAAAGTTATAATCAAAATAAAATAAAACAAATAAAAATTAAAAAAAAACCAAAATAAAACATAAAAATAATTGTGCCAATTGCATAAAATAAGGTAAAAAAAAAGTAAAATAAACAGAAAATATAATGGGAGAAAAAAGGTTGGATACGTTATTAGTTAAAGTTCATAACTGTTGTTATTATTACACAGCATTTTTGTTAACTTTCCCCGTTAAGATAATATTAACCATATAACCATATAAAAAAAACTATTAAGGGAGGTTTTAGACAAACAATTTTTTAAAATCGATTGTTTTAATTGATTTTTGTACAACTATTCGAGAATGTGTAAAAAAAAATGGTCAATTCAATCCCGCTAAAAATACAGATTCTACAGGGCCTTAAAGCCGTTGCGCCGTAGTACTTGCAGAGTAAATTTTACTCTAAAGGGTTTTCTCCAAACATGCTTTTTCCAAATAGGCCACAATACTGCAAATTAACTAATCGAACGATTTTAACATTTTTTTTTTAATCTGTTGCTAACGTAATTCTAATAAAGCGCAAAACAGCGCGTAAAACTAATGTAACTCTACACATCTTTTACCAAAATGAGCGTCTTTGGAAAACTTTTCTAGTTTTTACACGCAAAAATTTGGTCAAAAAGGGTATATTTTCAAGTGTTTTTTTTTCATACGATTGATTTGGAGCCAAGCTATGATGTGGCCCGCTTTTCACCTTTTCTTAAGTACGCGCTACCTTTTTGTATGCAAAATATATGTTAAAAAATGTCTTTTCCACTTACACTGATGTAAAATTAATACGTAAATGAAATTTTTTGTGTGTATAATAACCTTTTTTAGAAAACATCTTCTAAAATATGTCTTAATTCAAACCGTTTTTGCTTAAAACCTCCCTTAAATATTGAAGTGAGTTATATATGTATACACTCTGCGAAATTCAATTAAAGGCACTTGTGTTGTCTTAAAAATTTGAAAATGAAAATACTTTTTTATTTATATTTAGTTCAATACATTTTATTTAATTCAAAAACAGTTAAATTAAAACAATATTTCATATTTTTATCGATTAAAATGTTATACAATAATGTTTAAACAAAAAAACGTAAGTTTGGAACGCGAAATTCAATTAAAGGCAGTATAAGAAAATAACCAAAAGCATATGAATTATAAAGAAAAATAATAATTTTACTTAAATTAATAATGAGTCCAGCTCCCTGAACTTAAAATAACTTCGTAAATTCGGTCGACCACTTTTTGAAATTCTGAAATTGGGATTTGGGACCATTCTTCAGTTACTGTTTTGCGGAGCTGTTCCACCGGCTGAAATTTTCGTCCATCGGTATAAACACGTCGAGCCAAGTTTCCCCACATGTTCTTAATTGGATTGAGATCTGGGGAGCGAGCTGGCCACTCTAAAAGTGTGATTTCCTTTTCTACAAACCACTGACGAGTGGACTTTGACACATGTAAAGCAGCATTGTCCTGCTAGAAAATTGCATTTTGGTCCGTCTGCTGCTCCAGAAAGTTTACCAAAACATCTTCCAACAAGTTTTTATAGCTCTTGGAGTTCATACGTGTGGAAATTTTGCTAATGCGAGTTCTATTCTCATAGTTAAAAGCGGCCCAAACCATTAAAGAACCGCCTCCAAAGTTACGTCTGGTGGAAAAGTGCTCAACTTTCTTCAAATCGTGCCAGTAGTAGTTAAAACCATCCGGCCCATCTAGGTTAAATTTTTTCTCATCAGAAAATATCACTTTTTCCCACTCGTTGGTCCATGACATATGCTTCCTGGCAAAGTCCAACCTAGCCTTTTTATGGAAATCTTTGACTTCATTTTTTTCCAAACGAGACGACCACTGCTAGCTAAAATTTGTTGTACTCGACGTTTAGAAATTTCTAACTGTAAATCCGATATAATTTTTGCTGCAGTTACTTTTTCTTTGAGACCAGCTCGAGCAATAGCCGCTTTTTGACGTCGTAAAATTTTTTGATTATTATTATTTTTGCGTTTTTTATTATATGCAGGTTTTAATTTGATTACATTGTCGACTGCTGTTGCTGATCGTTTCACTTTTACAGTAATTTCCCTACTCGACATTCCAATGCTCTTGTAGGCGTGAATTTGGGCAGTTTCTTCTACCGAAAGAACTTTTCCCTTTCCCATGATGAACGGGTGTTAACAAATTTCGCACAACTGAAATTTTTTAATAATAAACAATAAATTTAGTAAAAATAAACTCAATTAATATTTATTTGTTCGCTTATTACTTCCTTGATAGCTTTAAAAAGACTGCCTTTAATTGAATTTCGCTCTACCGCACGCACTAAAACTACAAATACGTAAATTTCGTGCGAAAAACTAACGGAACTAATATTCTGCGAACTAAAACAAAAATGCGAAACAAAAGCCCAATGGAAAACAGCGAAAACAAAAAAACGATTACTTTTAAACAGAAGATTTTAGCATAAATGTTACTGCTTTTAATTGAATTTCGCAGAGTGTATTGCGTGCTCTGATATGATGTCTTAATTTTAACTTATTTTATATACAATTCTTTTTGCATACTTATAAGAAATATATAAATTAACTAAGTCAGGAACCCAAAAAAAAAAAAAAAAACAAAAAAAAATTAAAGTTAATCCGACGAAAATTTGTTAAGATGTCTCGGATCGGAAAGTACGAGGAGCAAGTTAATGTACCTCTTTAATGTTTTATTTATGATTTCAGACACATAGTGGTTGTGGTCATGGTGCTGTTGGCAGCGGGCAGTAGCTGCGAATGAATTATCTGCTTTTAAGTATGATTATCAGCCACCTTACCACCATATATATACAGATCTCAACAATGATAAATTATTAAAAAGATGTATGGGTGGTTTTACTCAAAAAGAAAAGGAAGCTACAATAAATAAACTTATACGAAAAATCACTCCGAAAATCGTTCCGTGTGGCTGAAGTTTTGGAAATAGTTGCATATTCAATGGACGTTCAGTATCACTTATGTATTTTATGAAGGCATGGAGTTTTCATCTGGACCCAAGGCGCATTCATATGCCGAAGAAAAGTATGTACAGCACAGAAACATAGGGTTAGTTATATGACTCTAATAGACGGCTTGATCTAAGTTAAAAAAAATTGTTGTACTATGCGTACATTTCTTTTGAAATTGTAAACGGTTTTAGATTTCTCGGAAACTGCTAAACTGCTCAGTCTCATACTCATTTTTGTAATTTTTTAGTGAACGGATGAAAGAATTTAAGGTCTAAATTTATATTGCAAACCTATTTTTTTTATTGAGAAATCGTAGCACCTTATGTTAACGAACTTTTTTTTTGTTTTTTCAGTTCAGATGGTCCAAAGAATTCCTGTTCCAAAGTCCCGAAAGACGGCTTTTTTTAAAAGAGCTCTCGGAGATCGCCTGCAGCAGCTTTAAAAATAATTATTTTTACAAATAAAAAATATGTTATTACAGTTAATAGTTTCCATAAATAAATTTTTACGTTAATAAATTAAAATGTTTTCTCGGGATAAATTCTTGAAAAACCGAAATTGTTTTTTTTTATCCTGACTACCCTAACAGATCTACTCGTGTTCAGTTTTCAAGAATTTCGAGACAATATTTATGAGACAAGAAGCTAGGTCAAAGTCCTTTCAAGGGCTGAAATGGCCAGTTATTTATTTTTTTTTTTTTTTTATTTATGAGACAATATTTATGACAATCCGATTGATCAAGTAAAGGACTTAAACAAAGTTAAAGCCTTAGGCCTCTACTGATCATTATATTCCTGGATGAAATAGCAAAACCATTTGAGACAAATAGAAACAAAACCTGCTATTTCTTTTATATGCAGACAAAATTGTTATTAAAGCCAACAGTTCGAACAGACAGACTCAGATCCATCATTGGAAAATCGATTTAACAATCTGGAATATAATATGAATAAGGAAGGTAATATATAAATGCGAGCAAAGTAATGAGGATCTCTAAAGGAGAGGAGTCGATAGAGTCTTAGAGAGAGCAAGTGATATTTGAACTCTATGAATTTCTATGAAATTTAACAAGTAATAAGTCAGATGAAGATAGCAGTGTCACCATACTATCATATAAGTAACACAATTATAGGTATACGGGAGACAAACGGATTGAAAAGGAATAACATTAAACGGTATTAACCGCTTTGAGATAAATGTTTGAGCAATCTCAGGCAATAAAAATTAATTACCTATTCATTAAAATTAAATAATACACTAAGAAGAAGTCGATCCTTCAAAAATCAAGGAGAGACAAACCAAATCGTTCGGACATCTTAACGAACAGATAAGTCAAGAAAAGTCAAACAGGTACCTACAAAATTACAGTTGTTAACCCCAGGGAGGGCGCGGCAATAAATTAGCCACAAACTGTTTCATTTCTGTTTTTTAAATACTAATCATAGTAGCTTATTTCCTAGTCTGAATATTTTCAATTACAATTCTGAGCTTGAAATTAAAACATTTGTCATTGCTTTTATTCGAGTATTTAATTAATGATAAGCACAAATTAGCCCTATATTGAATACTAAAATTTTAAATCTGAAACATTGATTTATCCTTAATCTTAACACTAAGAAGTTAGATTTTTTTCTGTGTCTGGACAAATAATAAGCCAAATTTATTAAAAACAAATATGCAGTCTTCAATCAGATTATAAAAACTGCATCCTTTCCTAATTTAAAAACTGGAGAAAGTTCAGCTTAAAATAGAACCTAAAGAACTTACATTAAAAAACAACCTTTAATAATAAACCGTATAATCATGCTGAAACATCGATATTTTTGTTTCAAAATTTTAGGTCATTTAATATTCTTGTCAGAGGCTTAGTTCAGAAATAAATTCAGTGAGAAGAAATAAATGTTAGCATAATTGCAAAAATCGTTTGTGCAGCTTTTAAGTTCCATAATAGTTGAAGGCGATATAGAATTATAGTTCATTGCAATTCGAGTAGAGTACATTTAATTTACTCTACAAATGAGTAAGAAATCTGAGTTTAAAATAGAAGCGCAACCAAAAATCAATGCATTTTTACGATGAGTTAATGACTTATTATAAAGAGAGAATTTATTTCTGAACTAAGCCTCTGACAAGAATATTAAATGACCTAAAATTTTGAAACAAAAATATCGATGTTTCAGCATGATTATAGGGAAAAAAGCAACCAAGACAAAACTTTTTTATTTTGGTTGGGAATACGCAAGTTTAAAATCAACAACAAGTACAATTACCGAGCACAAAAAGACACTCAAATTGAATAACGCTGTACACAGCAGCGCCATGAGAACGACAAAAACATCAGCTTCGTCGTCGACATTGACGGTCGTTGACCTAATTTATTGCTTGTTATTAAGAGCAGATATCCACTCAGCAAATCGGGATTGTTTTTTATTTTTGTATTGAACTTTAATGCGCTGCAATTTATTAAAAGCGAAAAATTACAAAAAAAAAAAAATTTGTTTAAGTTCTTTAAAAAAAAAAATAAAATTGAAATGAGGTTTCGTCGTAACAACATCACACATACGTAAATACATATGCATGATGTTATTTTATTTATGTATTTTTATGAGCTATCTGCTTGCTTTTTAGAAGCTGAAGTTCAGATTTAAATTCGGGCTTTATTGCGTTTTATGTTATAGCGTGTAGCGAAATAAGTAATTGTATAAATCTTCTAGGAAGAATGGAGGATGACCTTCCTGTTGTTTTGAATTAAAAAAATATTCAATTGGCAAAGAGTAGCATAAGATTTGTGAAACATTTTCTCAGTAAACTTCATTCACAACCTTTTAGAAAAAGGCGCTGCATTCAATAGATTTTAAAATATGAAATATGAAAATAAAATTATTTATTTGTATACGCATTGTTTTCATCTCCACGGTATACGAAATGTTCTACTCAATTTGACAGACACTCCGCGATGCCAACTGCGCAGTTGTTGCAATGACAGCACAGTTGACTGCGGATAAATGTCTACCATATTTTTTTTTCATTACTTTTATTTCTTATCAATGTACAATAAAAGCAAGAAAACTCAAAATAAATTTAAGTAATATTCTTAAAATCTACTTAAGAGTACATATATGAATTATTTGGTTTTAATTTTTTTTTTTTTTGCTCTTTACAAACTTACGTTGTCCGACTGGATACATTTTTCAATCGTTTGTTTGTGTGTGTATGTGTAAGTTTAGGTTCGCTAAACGTACGTTTTTCAGCCTTTTTCTATCACCTCAAGTTGGAATTCGATATTTTTTGCTTTGGAAATTAAAAAATCACGTTAAAATTACGACTAATTTAGGCACAAAGTTTCACAAGTTGATCGCTATTCACGCCTACAATTATTATGTATGTATATAAAACTACAACTTGGCCAATTCCCGACTGGCTAGTAAAAAAATTTATTCGTTTGGCCTAAAAAGAATTATTTTCTGTTGGGCTGCAAAGTGACTGACTGGATTTGATGATACTTCGATGGACGTCCGCCAGCAACGTCGTCGTAAAATGTGCGCTGCGAACACCTTCCGTTTTTCACTATAACTTTTCGCGTACTTAGCGTGCGTTTGAACTTCCAATTTCACTTGCAATCGAATCCACAAGTATAATTTGTTCGAAACTATTTATTTTTGTTAACTTTGCACCTCATACATAATGTTTAAATTTAATTTAAAAAATTTTCACTAGCAGCCGCAACAAACTTTTCCACGATTCTCGACGTTCTTTTTTCGAATAATTTTTTCTTTTCTTTTGTAATATTCTTGCAGTTTCTGCATTTTTGGTGTGGCCAGAGCGAGCACACATTATAAATATGCAATATGGTGTGTTCAGTTACTCGCATGATTGTTGTTGGTTGAATTGTGTGTGTGAGATTTTCTAGCAGTTTAGTGCTTACACAAGTGGTTGTAAATTTAGTGTATGTATTAGCAGTGCAGCCAACTATGAAGAGTTCAAGCTACAGTGAAAGAATATGGCGATAATGCAAAAGGTGCCACTGTCAAAAAAAGTACCTGCTACAAATTTAAAGCTTATTTAGTGTATTCACACTTCCATTTTAAAGTTAATATATAGTAACTTTAGAACGATACTTAAATCAAATTGTGAGCACCCCTTCACTTAGTTCATTCTAAAATTGACACAAAAGCGTTTTGAAAGGAGAATAATAAGGAAAAGGAAAATAAAAATAACTTTCAGAAATGCCAGTTTTCTATGAAAAACAAACATGTTTGAAAGCGAGGCAATTTTACCAGTTTGTGTTATTTTATATGCAAAACAAAAAAAAAAAGTAGTTACCACATGGCAAAATGTTTTAGAGTTCACACACATGTTTTATGAGTTAATATATAAAAGGTGTAACTCCTTTTTTTTTCGAAATCGGATTTAATATATTCTGGTTGGTAGACCACTCTCAAATAAACTTCCCTTAAAAAAATCAATTCGCTTTTTTGTTGTTACCTATTTTAAATAAAAATAACATTAAATAAGTTTTTATATCAAAAATTTTCCAGATTTTATTCAATTCTGTTTTCTCCTGTAAAGTAAAAAAAAGTCGAGCATATTTTCGAATAATACGAGTACCAATGGGAATAACATTTTGTGTTATTCCCATTGCATTTATAGTGTTTATATATACACTATAAATGCTTGAATAAAAAAGCGATAAATATTTTTTTTGTTTGTTTAATCGTTTTTAAAAATGTTCATTGCACTTGTAGAACAAATAAACTAAGATTTTTAAGCACTATACATCTGTGAGTATATTCTTTGAAATTAACAAAAATTTCTTTAAAAATAACTTTATTCTATATTTAGTCTAATGGCTTCTCACTGCGTTAAAGAGGGTCCAAAAAAATTTTATTTTATTTATTTAAGTATTAAAAAAATTTAGTAATATTGTCGACCAATATTAGTACTTTTTAAGTTATTTGCACATACGTATAGAATCATAAACCTTTTAAATTAATAAAAATAAAAAAATTAATGCACAATGGTTAAAGTCAAGATTTTAAAAATTTGAGAAAACTCAAAAAAGGAAATCCAAAACAATCGTTTAAAGATTTTGATTCATCAGTAAGGAATCATGATAGAATAAACAAAGTATAATCGCGGCTGAGAGCCAAGAGTCAGAATTTAAAAAAAAAAATACCGAACAACAGCAAAAAGCATACAATTATTTATATTGATTTTAACAGCTTCGAGTCAGAGCGAGGGAGGATTTTCAGTTTCTAGTCTACCTTTTTTATTCTAGCATGGTAGGAGTCATGGTAGAATAAACAAGGTAGACTCGCGGCTGAGCCAAAAGTCAGCGTTGTCAAAAAAAAAAAACATTGAACTACGAACAACACCAAAAAGCTTACAATTATTTATATTTCGAGTCATAGCGAGTTTCGAGTAGGAGCGAAGGAGGATTTGCCGACTCGGGGCTAAATCCTCTACTCCACATGGTAGGAATAAAAGCCGCCACAACAGTGTATGAGAACTTTTAGTAATGTGAATTCGCCTTCACGGGAAATAGACCAACTCAAATTAAAAATGTGGTAGCACTGTACAGCAACACAATCACAGCTGCCAACACAACAGACAAAATCAAAGGAAATGAAAAGCAAAACGCAAACGTCAAAATTTCATAACATTCCCAATAGTGGTTCGCTGAGGAAAAATATATTTTACTTAAACAACTGTAATAGCAAATAATTTATAAAAATGTCCATATCATACAGTGGAACATTGCGTCGTTCCGCTGGAATCATTTCGGCCATTAATAAGGAACTAAAAAGCATAAATTTAAAGGGTGTAAGACGAGTCACAGTCACTTTTGATCCATTTGCGGAAAATGTTGCATCTACCAGGTGAGTAAGAGGGTTTGTAGAGCGTTATAATCTGTTCATGTGCTAAAGAAGAGTGAGAATAATCATTTGTGTTTTCTTTCGCATTTCCACTTCCTGACGCGGCGCTTCCACCCTCCCAAAATATGACTATTTTTAGCATGCGCAAAGCAATTTCAACTGACGGGTAGTGGAAAATCCCGAAATTTTCACATTTTTTCATTTTCATTTACATGTTCAAGCAAAACTAGACAAGCACAAGCAGAAAATTAAAATAATTTTTACAGAAAATCAATCGACTAAATAAAAAAAAAAAATAATTGAAAGAAGCAAACATTTTTACTTACGAAAAGCTTTTCCAATTATTCCAACTGCCGTAGTTAGCTGCAAGGTTGTATTCAAATCTGGATAAGTTGAAGGTAGGGAATGGAGCTGAGCTGTGCCACCAGGAGCCAGCTCACGCTCCGTAGACATTTTCGTCGGTGTCGGCGTCAGTTTGATGCCGTTCCTCTACAATTTGGCTTGTGAGAAAAATCTGCAAGTGAAAAAAATAACAGATTATTGCACTGACAAAATTGTTAAGGAAATATGCCAAAATTTATCAGGGCTCTGCATCAGTGCCAAAATCTAGATGAATCTGATCTGAATGCTAAAATTTATCAAACAGTTGTTTCGATATTATTTGGCAGATAGGGAACCTTTGTAAAATAGAATTAATTTTATTAGCAAATTCTATCTTTTAATTGCCTGTTTTAGTTTTTTGCCTGTCAAAGTTCTAAAAAATTCACGCTTTATTAAAGAAGTTTGCATAAAAGAGTGAAACATACTAAATTTTTATAAATTTATTTTACAGGGAGTTTCTTTTTCTGCTGTCCACACCAAAAGTGACGCTAACCAACCCAAATTGTGTCATCAAAACTGACGTCGTATGCAACCGTCAACCGGCAGAGATAAAATTTTCGCTTATAGAATCTGCACAAGGTAAGACCCAACGAACATTTGGAATTTAAAAGATAATTTATAAATTTTTTTCTCATATTTTAGAGCAACTTAAGCTTAAACATATACGACTCATAAGTGATAATCTTAACACTTTAGAGTTGCTTAAATTGTGTAACAACCATGTTTCAAAACTAGCACCAGCTGAAGATTTAACAACCAAAACATTGACCAAGTCAGAGAAACAAAAACTTGCTGGTGGTAAGAAACAAGTGCAAAAGAAGAAGTAAAACAATAACTTTGCAGTTGGGTCAAAAAAGTTATCCTCGATTTAAAAATGACCACAAAACACAAGGGTACTTTGGCCGTTATTGAGCAAATATATCAAGATATTCCAGCGTTCACAGATGTGTTCACGGAGGAATCTTTTTACATGTTTGCATTTTGTTTTGTTTGTGCAACAATTCTTGTTGCATTTATTCTATCTAGATTTATAAAAATTAAACCCGTTGAATTTTAAGTAAAAAAAGCGATGTAGCTCAAATAAAATTTCAAATAAAAGTTATTTGCCACATGCAACCATAACCAAAGTAAATGAATTTGTAATCTACTAAATTTGCAATGCAGCTTAATTAGTTCAAACTTTCACATATTGTTCGCTATTAAAAACTTGATAGAATGATTCTGGGCCAGTAACTCCTGCACATCTGACACATGATTGTTTTTTTTAGGCGGAAACCTGTTTAGCCTTGGATGAGTTCACTGCTTCACAAAAAACAAAAACGGGTTAAAATATTTTTTTTTTTCTGTTGTAGCAGCAACACATACAGTAAAATCGCAAAATGCGAATTGAAGCAACAAAATTGCAATAATTTTATTTTAGTTCATTTTTACTGGAGTCTACCAACCAGACAAAACATCCGCAGTTCGTATGTGTTAAAACTTATGGAAAGGCAACATGTATATTTATATAAGGATTTATACATATATCTATGGTTAATCTCTCATAAGAGCATTTTTGATAAAAATTGGTTTTGTGCATCAAAATATTAAAGTCCTTATGAATAACCAACCTAAACTGGTCAGAACAAAGTGAAATTTGTGTATTTTACTGAACTCCATTCAAATTTTAAATCAAAATCCACGCTCTTGAAAATCTCAAATTTTTCACTTGACTCATTTGTGGGCTTAACCATCAATGCATATGTGTATGTAATGTAAAATTTAAAATATATCTTTAAGCATTAACTGGGTGTTGCAGCCTCTGCATCTGTGTGCATCTGCAGTATATATGATTGATGGCGACGAGATCAGTGGCAATACAGTAGAAAAAGAATATAATTCAGATAAAAAAAAAAGTTCAAAGTAAGACATATTGAAAATATCAAGGAGGAAAAGTTTAAGTCATGAATGCATAATGATAGCATGAGGATCCGGTTCATGCCATTATTTTTTGCAGCGATTATCAGTTTCATTAAGAAGTCAGCTTTTTTTTTATAAATTTGAACAGTTTTATTACAAAAAATAAAAATGCAAGAAAAGGAAACTAGAAATTCAGCAGCCAGTTAGGCGAAGTGAATATTTGTTTTATTCAATATTTTAAAAATGGAGCAATGCATCGGAAATGCAAATCCCATGTTATTGTTAATATGGAGGCTGGAGCAAAATTCGAGTATGATATAAACCCTAAAATTGTATGCTCTAAAGGAGTTTTTAACATAGAATTAGGGGAATTTAATGATAAGGCATAAGAGAATACAACCCACCGGGTTAATAAATTTATGGATCAAATGGCAGTAAAAGGTTATTGACAATATTTAAGCATAATTAAAAATTGGTAAGGTAGAAATTACACAGTTTTTCAAAAAGACCAGAAGTTACCAAGGAATAATGTCTAAAAGCTGTTGTTTAAACTGGTTATGGTCGGTAAAGAAGTCTAACTCAAATGTGGGTTGATGAATCAAAAATAAATATGGCATTAAATGATGAAAAGATTCTTGGTTCGACACATTAAAAATGCAGGAATTAACACAAGATACACCATACATTCTTTCAAGTATGTGCTTCCTCCTACATAATGGTATGAGAATTTATTTACAGGCAAGGAGTCGGGCATATTTTTGGAGTTGAAGAAAATATGAATCGACATCTGTGCGACTGCGGTACACCGAATGGAATTTGCCTTTGATTTTGCAGTTCCAAAACGGCAATGACCCAAAGCATACTTCGGCTATTGTTATAAAGTTGTAACAGGGTACGATGTTTAAATCCAATTATTTTACACCAGATATAGATAGAAAATCTTTGAAAGATTGTTAAGAAAAAGCTGAGACCCATTTATGCAAAAAATCAAGAGCTCTGGAAAATGGTTTAAGAAGCTTGGTATTCTATACCAGATCATTTTTGTTAGACCCTGGTGGTATCAACACATAAGAAAAATAAATTTAGTTTTACTTTTTTAAGCGTTCACATTATTATTTTTAACCCTTCGCGTGACACATGATTTTTAAGTTACTCGGAGTGACACGTGGGTTCTTTCGTGTCCAACCCGGTTTGTAAGGGTGAAAATGGGGTAAAAAAATCTGAAGAAATTAGATACACATTTTGGACATTTTCCTCGATATTCAAATAGTTATATGTTAAAAAAATTTATTATTAAAAATATAAGAATTATTAAATGTTGTTATTTCGCTTTTCGTACAATCCTGGCTAAAAAATGCAGAACTTTCGATACAAAAAGATAACTCAGAAAATCCCATGGGATATTAAAATCAAAGCTTCAAATCATAACAAATAAATATTTGGCGGAAAAAAATTTATTTTGATTGCTTAATAATTTAGGGTAAATAATTAAAATACAATAATTATGAAACAAATTTTTTATTCTTAAAATATTCCAAAATTAATTGTAAAAATGATTTTTACATTAAAAAATGTGAAAATCAAAATTCATTTGCTACACATTGAAGGCACAAATTCAAGCTGTGCTTTTTGCAAACTGGGTTTTTGAATAGACCGCAACAAAATTTCGTTTTTTTTTCCTCTACTCGTTAACAGAAGTAGCACCACTTTTTTCTATTCAACTTGTCACTCGTGTCGCTTTCATAAGGTTCTTCATCCTCCTCAGACGAGCATTCACCATAGAAGCTACATTGCCGAAGTCTAAGAGACTTCCGCGTGACTCCCAGCCTCACCTATACACTAGTGTTGGAGAACTATCGATACTATCGATGGTGAGTCACTATCGGCACTATCGATGGGCGACACCATCGAAGCTCTACAATATCGATAGTATCGTCGATACTGGAAAGATTTCCAAAACTTAGAACATTTTATTTTTTTTAATACCATTTTGAAGTATAAAATCATACACTACTTCAAAAGCAGTACTATTGCAATGACCAAATTTTAAATAAAGCAAAATGGAATCTTGGCCTTATTCAAGACGATGCCACACGGTGGAATAGCACGTATTTAATGGTGAAAAGAATTTTAAAAACCAGACATGCGTTGAATAACGTTCCGTCTTCAATCTCAAGCGTGCAATGGTTACATTACTGCCTTAAGAAGAAATCTCCAAATTGAAATCATCAGAAGTTTGCGAAACTTCTGAAGTTGATGATGACTCCAATTTTGGACAATGTAATGAAGCATCTTTCTTTGATTTCGTATAATAAAGCCGTGTAAATAAAAATGTAATAATAATGCCATGTATCCCGAAAAAATGAATTTTGAAAGGCCAAAAGCAGTATTCGATACCGGTCCCTTACTATTTTGGAATGTAAGAAACGGCAGAATTACAAACATTGAATGATAGATAATATTCACTCTTTTCACAGATTAATGAAATGGACATGACTTTTTTCAACACCGGTATATACCTATACAGCCGGAATACACAAATTTTGTAATATTTGTTTATTCCCGCTAACTCTGTTGACTTCGAGCGGGGTTTTAGTAAAATGGGACGCACTATTACAAAACAACGTTCTCTACTTAAAGACAAAACAGTAGATATGTTAACATTTTAAATAAAAACACCTTTTAGTGAAAAAATATTAACAGAGAAAGAGTTTTAAGCCATTTAAAAAAAAATTGACTTATTTTGTTTTTATAGCGTAGTTTATAGGCTTAAATGGCATTTCAAAATAGTTGTTTCAGAAATTCATTTAATTTTAATGTCTATTTTTCTTATATACACATATGGCCAAAATAATAAGTACATGGTCATTTTATTTCTTTGATGATCCATTTAATTTTTTATAAAATAAAAAGGAACAAAAATGAAATTTTATGTAGAAATTTACATCTTATAAAGAAGAAAAATTTATAATAAAAATGAAATTAACTTCATTGCAGCTTTAAAGAAAATAAATCCGAAAAATTGACTGAATAAAAAAATAAGTACATCCCGTGTCTATAATAAAAAAAAAAAATATTAAAATGAATATTTAATCAGTTTTCTTGTTGACGTTTCATTTACTACCTCAGTAGCCGGTATATCCACCTTTATATTGAATGATTTTGTCGATTCTTCTTGACATACTCGATATAAGCTTACGGCAAGTATCAGTTGGTATCTCATACCATGATTTTTTAACAAACTCCCATAATTGGTCCTTATTTGAAAATGTTTCTTTCGCTAATTTTTGCTTAAGCACTCCCCAAAGTTTTTATGGGATTTATGTCTGGTGACTGACTTGTCCAATTTAATAACGTAATATTGCTGTTCTGAAACCAATCTTTAACCAACTTGGAAATATGTTTCGGATCGTTATCTTGTTGATAGATCCATTTAAGAGGCATATTTTCCTCAGCATATGGCAACATTATGTTCTCCATTATATTTTTATAAAGAAATTTATCCATGGTGTCGGAGATTCGATGTATGGGTCCAAGAAAAGCATCCCAAACCATAATGTTGCCGCCCCCATGCTTAACAGTTTTTTTTTGTGAACCGGACATGAAACTCCTTGCCTTTTGGGCGACGAACATTTCGTCCATAATCATTTCCAAACAAATTAATCTTGGTTTCGTCACTCCACAAGATGTTGTGCCACTTCTTTTCTCCATCCGGTCCACACCAATTAAAATGGTTTCGTGCAAAAGACAAACGCATCTTCAAATTTTTGTTTCGAAGAAATGGAACTCTTCGGGCTATACGTCCATGCAAAAAAGCAGCTGGTAGTCTGCGTCGAACAGTTCGGGCAGAAACTATATTAGCAATATCCGCAGAAATCACTCTGGAAGACTTAAACGGATCCTTTTTAGCCAAAGTGATATTACGAATATCTGTTGTTTTTGAAGTTTTTTTTGGCCTTCCGCGGGTTTCATTTGCGTTTTTCACTTTAAGAGCGTTCTGCACAAAACAAACAGACCGACCAAGGGATTCGGCAATAGAACGGAGAGTGGTGTTCTGGTCCCTGAGTCTTAAAATCAATCGCCTTTCTTCAGGTGTGCAATGTGACTTTCGGCCCATCTATTTATTTTAATAATTTAATTTATTGCCACAAATACAAGCGATTATAATTAAATATTACAAAAATAAACAAACCTTTTCAAAACGAATTAATTTTTTTTAGTAATTTATAAAAATATCACTTTGTACTTATTGTTATGACCAACTGAAAAACGCACTTTAATATAAAATTTGAACGCACACAACTGTTGTGTGAAAAAACGGTAAATTTTTGTTGGCTAGAGCACTGCCAGATTGAAATAATTATAATAATGGTATGTTTTCATAAATATATTGACATAAAAATGAATAAATTAAGTGCAAGTGTATGATAAAGTAATATACTTATTATTTTGGCCATATGTGTATATACCCTTTTATCATTATTTTGATCTGGGGCCGAATCGCCGCATCCGTGACGTAACGGTTTTCGTATGAGATAAAATTAATCGTATGAGAATTTCATGAGATTAATTTCGTATCTCATGAGATTCTCATACGATTAATTTTTTCTCATACGAAAGCCGTTACGTTCACGGATGCGGCGACTCGGCCCCAGTTTGCAACTACATAGTTTTTGCTTCAAAATCATTTTAATTGTTGAATAAAAAAAGCGCATGTTTAAAATAATCTTATCCTTGAATACATTTAATTCGATAGTATCGATAGTTTTTGTGATATTATCGAGACTATCGATGTGGAAGGAATAAACAATCGTAGACTATCGATGGTGTCGACTATCGATAGTTCTCCAACACTACTATACACCCGTAAAAAAACTACAGTCAAAATAAAAAAAAGTTTGGACAGAAAAGACCCCATGTGCCACTCGGAAGGTTAAGCTTAAGTTTTATAGTTATATTTTTTGTAAATTCAATTTTAAGACTGCTATTTTAAAAGTGTTATTGTGGAATAAATGTGTTGTTTTATTATTTCGTAGTATTTTGTTAATAATTGGAATATAAATTAAAAAATCTGTTTCTCTAGGTTTTAAATAAAATTTCATGAATTTTTTTACGTAATATAATCCGTAAAAGGTTTGGATAAAATTTATCCATGTCATTAAGAATGTCGTCTCATTTGCCTCAATTTAAAAGTTATACTTTTATCACTTTTTTGATAGTTTTTATTATAATTATTCTTAAACGACGAAAATATGTGAAGTGGTTGTTATTGTCAAAATTGAAGAGAAAATCATGGTGGAATAAATATAAGGTGTTCTCATCCGGAATATCAGAAAGAAATAGGCTGCCTTGACATTTTCATACAAAAACGTTTATATGAAACGCTTCAGATTGTCAGAAAAAGGCAACATATCAAAGAATATTTTGAAAAATGTCATGGGATGAGAATACCTTCTAACTATTCCACCACGGAGAAAATTCAATTTCGACTACTTGTTACTCCATATTTTGACAGTAACTTTCATCGTTTACATTTTTAATGAAAAGAAAATGTTACCCCTTTCAGCTGAGAAGAAAATGAAATCACTTTTCCATTTTCTTCGACCCAAGTATTTCCCTCTGCTTATGTGCCACTCTGTATGTATAAAGTTTGAAAATTAAATTTCGCTTTCTACGGATAACTTTGCAAAATGCGCAAAAAGAAATACTTATTTTGCAATGTTTGTTTGTATTTGAGGCAGTTAAAAAAAAAAAAAAAAAACAAAACAAATGCATGATAGCACACGAACCGTTAACCGATGCTAACCCACGAAAGCAAGAGAGAGCATAAAATGCGCGCCCACCACCCCACACTAGAAACGGAAAAAGCACAACAACGAATAATCATTGCTAAATTGGAGAAGTGGCGCTTATGGAGGAAACTCAGAGTTGCAATCAATGCAAGAACAAGTATGCAGTTATCTCTTTCAGACCGATTCTTTGAAGATGGGGAATCGCAGTGCATGCAGTTGCACCTATAAAAAAAAAAAAAATTCAAAAGCTAAAAGAAAAACAAAATGCAAAAGATCGAACTAGGCGCCAAAACACAACAGAATCCCATGAACAAATAGGAATAAAAGTCAAGCAACGTTTTTAATGCAACTTTGAACAGATATTTTGAAATTTTCGGAAATTCCATAAGATTCTCGTGCTAAGCCGCATTAACCCTCATCCGGTTGATTTTTTTTTATACTTTTATGTATAAGTCAATAAGTCAATTTAACAAATTGATGACACATAGATATAAAAACCCTAAGTTTTCATGTTTAAACAAAATAGCAATAAACATACTTTTATGTTTTGATTGCGTTCGTTTTTATTTTTGAATTTACTTTAGTTATATTAAAAAGTAACAAAAAATTGTTACTTTAGTTATATTACATCCATCCATAACTGAACATTTAATAAAAATTCCGAAAATAGTAAAACTCTGGTACCAAAAAGAAAAAATTATATATATTTTACGATTTCAGGTCGATTCCATAAAAAACAAAAAGGATATAAGCATTTTAAGTTGAAAACGTCATTAATTTTGATGACAAATCCGGATAGAGGTTAAGTAATTAAATCAATCATTTTATTAATCAGATACTTTTCTTCGTATACTCTGTGCTTTGGAGCTTCTTAGTATTAATGTGTTTATTTATTATACACTATATATGTATGTATGTATGTATGTGCTTATGAGCATACAAACACTAGTTCTCTGCATATTTAATAAATACAAACATACTTCTAACAGCTTGTATCTATAAAATACGAATGCGCACTCGTATCTCTCAAGTTCAATGTCAAACTTGTTTTACTTTCGTGGATTTGACTCCACTCTTTTATTGTTTTGTTTTCTTTTTTTTTCTTTAAAAAAAAAACAAATACTTTTTCCTCTCTATTTTTTAATTCAGTTTTCGTATTTTTTGTTTGCCAAAAGCGTTAATAATTGGCCACAAATGTTGTGGAATTTAAAAAAAAAAAATTCAAAATTCGACTATAATTAAGCGCTACTGTTTCGTGAACTTTGCTTTTGTTGCTAATTCGTGGCTTCAAAAGAAAATTACTTTAAACTTTGAAACTCCATTTAGATGAGTTTTCGTTTCTGTCATGTGGTTTTTTTTATACTTAATGATGTGTTTCTTACAGAGTAAGTTTTGGAGATTTTTGTGCTTAGGGAGGTGTACTAAAATGTGTGTGGAATGCTTATAAGTTTTCAGCAGAACGCCGCAAAACTCTCTTGCGTGTCATAAATTAGGAGAATAGGCCTAAAATGAAGGGAGGTGAGGTCTAAATGAGTCAAAATAAGTCTTTGTTTGTTTTGGTGATTACGAAACCTTCTTGAGAATTTTAATGGTGAAAGACTTTCAAATCTAAGTACACTAGTGGCAATTCCCATAAACTCACATAAGTTTTCTCGATTTTTTTATTTATTTTCAATAAAAGCTAGTTCAAGCAAACAAAAGCGTATTTGAATATTTATATGTTTATATAAAAACGCGTTGAAAAAACCAAATTCACATATTCTTAATTTTTGTTAGTCATTTTTAACTTAAACACCTATTTTAGAGCGGCAATTCACATAAACTCACTATAATTTAACTTAGGATAATTAGATAAATTAAAATAACTTTCATAGATAGCAACCTTCAAATACTTATTTTAGTAATCAGTACATTTTCCGTTACGTTTTAGAACCTGGATCTACCTTTTAGGCATGGATAAAACAAGGTTTTTTAAATTTTGAGTCGGTATGCCTCTCAAAATAAACCTCTTTTATTGCAGTTTTCAGTGTATTCACTGAATGAAATTGTCGCCCTTTTGCGTAAACACCACGAGCTAGGATTCCCCAAAGATTCTCGATAGGGTTCAAGTCTGGGCTTCGGGCGGGCCAATCAAGAACATTAATATTTTTTTGACAAAAGAAGTCCATCGTTTCTCTAGAGCGGTGAATTGCGGAGTTGTCCTGCTGGAAAATGAAGTCTGTACCACAAAGTTCTTCTGCCCTCTCTATCATCATTGTTTCCAAGAGTTCATTCTTTGAGGAACCCATGATATTTCCGTTGTTCCATTTATGGCAAAACCGGCCCAAACCATTACTCCACCGCCTGACGATGCACGACTCATGCAGACTTCTTTATCGACCAACTTGTCGTGCCAATAATATTGAAAGCCATCAGGACCATCTAAATTAAAACGTTTCTCGTCACAAAATAAGACTTTAGACCACTGTTCACGCCACTGAATATATTTTTCCGCAAATTCCAATCTCTTAGCTTTATGAGCGGCAGTCAAGGGAGGTTTTTTGAGGCGTTTGGTGTAAACTACGCGGTCTGATGCCTTCAAAATTTGTCGAACACGTCTGCTCTTTATAGGTAAATCGAGATTTCTCACAATCTCTGTTGACATTAGCTTTTCTTTAGTGGCCAATCGGATTATATCTCGGTTTTGCCTTTGGGTAACTTTAGTATTTCTGTCATATCTCACGTTTTTACCATAAGATCCGCGTAGTTTTAAGTAATGGCATATTAATGTTTGAGATCTTCCAATTTTTGCCGCTATTTCACGCGTCGAAAGCAATGATTCATTAAATGCCTCAATTTTAGCTTTTTCTTCAGGCGACAGCAATTTTCTTCTAGGCATTTTCACAATTCTAAAACAGATGAAACGAACATGGATTCTTTAGTTACAAAAAATACGAACACACTTTAAAAAGCCATTTCCAACCTTGAATTAATAAAACGTTGCTTAAACTAAGGAATTCAATTAGCTGAATTTATATGAACTGCCACGTTGAAGCACTGTGAAAACATTAGTTCAGTTGGATTTCTGCACGCTCACTCCAATGGCACGATCACTCAATAACGGTACACATATGTTTATTTTCAATAAACAAACAACAACTAATCCCTAAGTAAACTTTTTTTTCTAACGCCAAAATAAAGAAGATAAGCTTTCTTTTCAAATTAAGCAAAACTGAGTTTATGGGAATTGCCACTAGTGTATATAGAACCATTTATGACATTTCAAAAATACGGAATATATGGTAAAAAATTAGGGCTCTCGATTTATTTCGAGCTTTCTTCGGCTACCCAGGTACTCGAACCCCGAAAAACCCCCGTTAGTTCGAAAGCCCGGGTATTCCGATGTGTCCGAGTTATTTTGTAATCAATGTCCAGGTAGTTCCGAGCTTTTGAACAACCTTTAGTTTAGTAGGTAAGACAAACTATTTCCAATGGCATCTCGACCGCTTAAAACGGCTGTATAATTATGAAATCGGTGTGATAACAAAAAAACAAAAAAGTGCTGCAAGTCCAAGCCCTCAGACTGACACAAATACAAGTAACAAAACTACAAATACAACAGTAACTAATACAACAAAAAGCAAGGGTAGTATAGGTGCTCGAAAACCGAGAGCTATATTAAAAACCAAATATCAAATGTAATATTTTCTTTATTTATTTATTGTTTCATCAAGCAGAGCTGTAAACTTTTGTAGACTACTTAACAATTCTTATAACATAACGAAACTTTATCACAATAATAAATACAATTAAATGTAATTTATAGTTTGTAAATGAGCAGATGTTGGATGTATTTAATGCATAACAAACTGTGGTAAGGATGATGATAGTGTTGTCGATGTAGCGAGTAATGATGAAGCGGTTGCTGGAGCATGCCCTGGAAGGCATATAAGATAATTAATGATAAAGTTGTAGTAGAAGGAACTAGTGTAGATGAGTTCGCATATGAGTTGTTACGAGCATCAGGTTCAATATTAATTATTTTATTGGAAGAGATTTTCCAGCTCTCGCACGAAAAACAAATTCTTGTACTACAATCCCTTTAGGGCAGAATGCTTTAGAAACGAGGGTATACAAAAATTTCAATAGGAGTGAAGATCTTAAAGGATGCAATATCTCTCTGTATATGCGAGTTAAGTTTAAAGCACTTGATTGATGAAGTAGACTGCTGTAGATTGTTAGAGATGTATGTGAAGACTGTGTCGGCTGAGGTGGTTTCCAATAGGCGAGACAGACCACGCTAATATCAGACGACGTTGATGTAGATGGAAGTCCTTTGGATGCGGTGGGAGCAATTGCAGATTCAACAGAGTGTGTAGTGGGTAACATATGACTCAACTCAGTTTAAATATTAGAACAAGTTATATCTGGCGATGAAGATGAATGTAACCGTGAATAGTCCGGTTTTGAAATGCTGGCTTCACCATGCGATTATCGTTATACTATAGTTGGCACGGCGGCGACTGGAGAGGTAAATAGAGTCGCAGAAGTATTGATCAGTAGGCTGCGACGAAGGACTGGGCTCAGTAACACTAGCATCGACAACATTTGCATCAGTATCTGATGGATCGGTATTACCCTTTCTAGGTTTAGGCTTGGCTCTAGTGGCCTTCTTAACCGATTGAGCAGATTTCACAGATTTAACAGCAGAGATTGAGTTAGCGTATGACTTGTTGCAGTGGCGGCCGTGTTGAAGTGGCAGCCGTGGCGCAGTGGGTAGAGTGCGTGACCCATACGCTAGAGAACCCTGGTTCAATTTCCATCTGAAAAAGAAAGTTTTTTCAATTGAATTAATTTTTCTGTTCGGCCGTCACCTCTCTGTAGACAATGACAAACCTCAGAGAATTAAATAATGCCATGTAAAGCTTCTTGAGAACATGCACATTAGCCGTTCGGAGTCGGCATAAAACTAGTTGGTCCAGTTCTCGATCAATTGTGTAAAAACATTAATAACACGTACAACACAATTTGATCATAATAAGTTCGGTCAAAGTCCTTTCAAGGGCTGAAATGGTCAGTTTATTAATGTATATTATGACTTGTTGCACTGTTCTGCGTGATGTGTCACTATATTTTGCAGGCGTGCCACGCCTTCAGGAATTCCGGTCGTTGACTTCATCAAGTCAGATAATAAAGCAAGCAAAGCGCTAGCCGACACACAGTGACATCCTGAGCAGCGCCCCTCCAAGCAGAGCCAGACAGGGTATCGCCAATTTTGATAGACAGCCCGGCGTATTTTGCGTGATAGAATTCTGCCTATACAGGAGATAAAAGCTTCATAAGTGGCCCACTCTGACTTGCAGATAAGACAGCAGGTGATCATATTGGCTTTTTAGTAGCCCTTTTTAGGGTCGAAAAAAATTATTTCTTAAAAAGTCTCCTAGAGGATAGTATCATATTTAAACTATATTCTTTGTATTTTAGGAAAATACTTAATAGTTTGGAAGTTATTTTTATATAAAGGATGTATTTTTTTTATATAAAGGATGTATTTTTTTTATATATGGATTTGTTCGGTGACCTTTGTCGGTGACCTTTCTCAAACTCCGGGTTCGAATCCCGGTTCAGTCATAATGCTACGCTTTTACCTTTCTTAATTTCTTTTGTTATTTCTGATACACTGATTTGAAAAAAACATTATTTTATATAACGTAATAATTAATAATGTCTTTGAACTATCTGTTAAACTTTTTAAAAAGTAGTTCAGTATTTATTATTTTCACATTATGGAGATGATATTGAAAAGGAGAAAATTAATTAAAACTTAAATGTTAAGTTTTTTGGAAGTAAATGTAGTAATTCTGTTTAAATGCCTCAAAATAGTATTCTAGAGTTTTTAATTTCAGTCATTTTGGGATAAATTGTTCTGACCGTAATATTGAACAATAATCTGTAATGCCCTGATATGGGAAAATAAATAGATAAAAAAAAGAAAAAAAAAACCTATAAGAAAAATACTATTTGTGTAGTATAGATCAATGTATCAATGTTTGTCTTACTTGAAAAAAAAAAAACAAAAACTTCAAGAACATGCCAATTAAAAATTAAACACTTATTAATAATACCATAGTACGTAAACAGGAACGTAATCGAATGGTCTCCAGAAATCTATCGGAACTGAACCTTTAGTTTTTATTCCGGAAGAAAAATTCAAGTATAATCAGATTTTTAGAAATAAGTGCCTTTTAATAGGGTTACAAGTTTATTTATTCATCAAGGTTACCAAATGTTTGCTTTCCAACTTCATATAGAAAAAAAAAAAGTAAAAACTTTGCAAAGAGCAAAACGACTTGATGAGCGTAAAGCACAAATTCAAGCGTAGGTTAATGGATGACATTGAAAGTGGGTGGCAAAGGAGTGGGTCTGACAAATACTATGAAAAGTACACTCGGAACACTATGATATTACATGCGAGCTATATTAGCGTCGTGTTTGTTCTATTCTCTTTGCAGAAGCTTCATTGAAAACGAAAGCGAAAAAGCGAAAAACATTGTAGTTACACACAATATAAAGTACCTACCTACATAAATATAAGATAGTTATTTTTTGTCAGAAAAAAATAAAACCAAAATGACAAAAGTAGTTTAAAGATGTAAGTCGCACAATTTCGGGTATATTATGTGCGCTGGGAAATGGCTAATATTTCCATAGATATACTTAACCAAGTCTTTCATCTCTTTTGCTCTGCAAGACAATGAAAAAGCTTTTTTAACAGTTAGCAGGGTTAAAATAAAGTAGTTTGAGGAAGGTTGTGTATTCAACTCAAATCCACGGCCATGTATCCCACATCGCACCCTGTGCGACCTGCTGTTCTCTCGCTGTTGTCGTGCTTGCCTTGCAGTCGGAAGCAAGAGCAGCGGTATGAGGTCCTTCCGATTTGTTATGGCTATGGCAAAAGCAACAACCCTTAAATTCAGCTGTTCGTCCGTAAAGGTTCTCGAAATATTTTCATTACTTTACATACACTTCTGTATATTTATGTTGGCTGGCTGAGAGCGTACCCTTGGATATATGTGTGAGTGTCCTTTACTTAATAAATATGCTCAAATTTAATAAATTATTTAAACTATGTGGCAAAGGAACCTTAACTTTTCGACTTAGTTATGGTGTAAAAAGACACAAATAGCGTCGTACATACAATAAAACTATAAAAATATCATCACACTTTCGTTCGTTTAAATAGGTTCATATGTTTTTCATATGAAAAATTTCCATTATGAATGTATGTACATAAGTATTTATGTATATAAGCACTTGCAACCGGTGAAAAGGGAGAGTAAATACTTCCTTGTTGTTTTTAATGTCTTATACGTAAACAGTTGTTTTTTTTATTTTTTTTTTTTTTTTTGTATCTATATGCATTTAGTTGTCTTTGGAATTTTAACTGCACTTTCGACATTAAGTCGAATCCAACTGGGAGTTAAGACTATAAAAAATAAATGCCTTATGTTGCATACCTCGTTATCAAAAGTTTGTTTAAGTAGGTCTATGATAAAGTGAGTATTGGAAAGTTTTGGGAGCAAGAGTAGATTTTACATAAACATTTATATCACATTAAATCATAGCGGTTTCTTTTTGACTGAAAAAGTTACATCGAGGTGCGGTTTTTTTCAACAAGCTAACAAAATATTAACTCGTATTTGAAATCGCAAAACTTTTTATCAAATGATGTTCTATTAATCATTATTTTTTACATTCAAAACCTAAATAACTCATTTACAATAAGAAAGATTTTTATATAAATTCTAGCAGAGTACCGGACGATGTTCGGATAGGCTTAATTTGAGTAGAATTTAATTAATAGCAAAGGAAAAACTAATTTTTAAAAAGAAGTTGCTTCTAAGATACTTTTTCTATTTTCATAATTGAATTTTTGGAGTTTTGTTTGGAAAAATAATTTATTAAAGTATATGTACCCGGTCTTGGACAGCCTGCTTAACTTACTAATTTTTCCATATCTTTGTTATCCGAGGAAAGAGTCAATTTAATTTTTTTTTAATGTTTTATCAGTGTATTATTAAAAAGAGCTGACCCGACTTACGTTGTTTTGCCCAAAATTGAATATTCGATGTATCTATTTTTTGTTCAATTGATGGCGGTGTGGCATTAACAAAGCTTAAATATTTCTGAAAATTTTAATTATGCCTAAGATTACGTAAAATTCAATGATTCGAATGGAAAAACAAATTAAACATTTTTCGCCACTTGGAATTCCACAGAGAATTATGATTTTTGAAAAGTGGGCGTGCCTATATTTTAACCACGCATATTTTTATTACATTTGCTGATAGAAAGCATAAGAACTTAACTACCAAATTTTAGTTCAATATGACCAAAATCTGAAGTATAGCATTTTTAACGATTTGTGGGCAGTTAAAGAGGGTGTGGCAACCCATTTTTGGTACAGTTGCCGACAGTAGGCATACGAATTTAACTACTAAATTTTAGTGTAATACGACTAAAACCGTCTGAAATAAAGCATTTCGATTGATTTGTGGGCGGTAAAAGTGGGTGTGGCAAAATTTATGTAGCCTATTTTAACGCAGTAATCTAAGAAAGCATTTGATGTAGCTTTTAGTAGAATCCTTTAAGTAGTTTATGAGTCTATTTCAAACATACATACATACAAACAAACACAAATATTTTATAGATTCATGGGGATTTTTTTTAATATTTTGTTTTTAATTCTACTGTCCTTTTTTATAAAATTTTAAAGTTTTTTTATTTTATTTAGGTTTGTTATTTTTAACTATTTTTAATATGCTTACTTTTTATGTTTTTTTAAATTTTTGATTAATTTTTAAATTTTTTTATTTGTATTTTTGTAATTTAATTTTTATTATACCGCCACGTTTAAGAAACGTAAAAGGATATATTAATTTTGTCACTCCGTTTGTAGCGCCCATAAGGAGGCGTGGTAGGTATAGAAAAGTATATATATTCTTGATTAGCATCACCACTTGAGTCGATTTAATCATGTCCGTCTGTCTGTCTGTCCGTCTGTGATCACGATTACAGCCGTAATTTTCAAGCTATCATCACGAAATTCGATTTTTAAGCTTGTAGTTAAATAAAAATAAAGATCAATTTCGAAAATGAGCCAAATCGGATGAAAACCACGCCTATCTCCCATATAAAGTGACTTTATCAAAATGGTGAAATCTCTAAGAAATCCACAAAAATTAATATATGAACTTGAAATTTTGTAAATAAGCTTTAATATTTAATATGCACTCCGAGTATGAAATTCAACGAGTGAAAACCACGCCTATCTCCCATACAAAGTAACTTTAGCAAAAAAACAAAAGCTAATATTTTCCGTTAAAACTATGACGAAAATGTTTTAACAAATAAACATTTTATTGGTTGCTTAAGACTTTGAATATACTTTGGTTCGGCCATTGCCCATGGGGGTAGTTTAACTTCGGCCCAGTCGAAGATCATTTCTTACTAGTTTCAACACACAACGCAACATCACATTTCTCACATTTAATGCGAGATTGGCGATAATGGCATTCCACATCGTCGCTTCTCGCCTTTGACCAGATAATGATCCAGTCGATCATATCGATCTCCTTCCAGAATTCGGGATCTGTTTAGAGTCCTTACCAAAGAATCAGCACGCAATTATGTTGGGCGATATTGCGCCGAAATTGAAAATGAGTTACCGACTTCTGCCCAGCCTTTCGATGTAAAAGCCTCTTCTTTTTTCGAAAAAAAAATTAAACAAATTTTGAATATGTATTTTTTTTATCAGGCATAAGACATAGTGATTTTGTTTTTTTAATCCATGCGATCGGTACTTCCTAACCTCCAGACCTGAAAATGATCTGTCGATAATAACACTTTTTTCTTCAAATCGACTGTACGACTTGCTTTTGAAACCGGATTTTGTCCATGAAAGGTTGATGCCACAGGAACGCAGCGATTTTTATTTTTTTTACGCAAATGTCGAGATTTTCCAATGTTGCATCTCCATTGTTCCAAGATTTGCTTTGCTCATTATAATTTTTGAGCTCAGATGGCAACAATTGGTGTTATTTTTACTCTCAATCTCTCTATTGAATGCCAATAAATCACATATAATGTGTTGTGTCCAAAATCAAAGTTATCACTTACTTCGTCTTTTTTGCCATTTTCATAGTTAAAGAGTGTAGATCTAAAGAGTATAGATAAATCATAAATCAATTTAATTAAAAATTATATTCGACTGCTCTCAGATATTTTTGTAAAATTATGCTTGGTGGGTAAAAAAATAAACTTTGGAATATCCAGGAGCAGAATTACAGCACGAGTGCTCGAGGTAGCTTTTGAAGCATAATTTTTTGAATTTCGACAATTCGGTAACGATGCCACTATTCCAAAAGTAGAGACAAGTAACACGGTTTAACTCGATAACGATAGCTGCAATTGAGCCACCTGATTATCATATTTCAAAATTTCGTTGTTCTTTCCTATCGATATGTACAATAATTTCAGAGCTTCGTAAAAGTTTTTCAAATCTAAAAGGACACTAGCTGGAGTGCATGAAACATTGCGAGACTTTAAATATTTTAAGCAAAATTTTAAAACTATTGCTTCTGAGATTTTGCAGAAATTTTTCCTGCTCGATGGAAATTGTGAATTTAATTTTGGCCTTAACGATAGATCTGATTCATTAAAATTTACAAAACATTTAATTGTAGAAGCTCACCAATACAAATTGTTAATCCGATGAGTTATCAGCGTTAAAAACACTGTTCAGCTGGCTGATTGCGTTGTCACGTATTTTAAAAGCGCTGGCGCTGATTGCAACGTCTCAATTTCTTTCTGGATATTTTCGCATTTAAATGCACATATGTATGTATGTTTGTGTTTTGCATATACTATTGTATATAGGTTTTTTGTTTTTCTTTATTTTTATTTATGTAACACACTCGACGTCAATTGCAATAGTTGTAGGCAGAGAAAAACATTTTCAGTTATTGCCATATTATTTTTTTTTTTAATTTTTTTCACTTTATCAGCACAAAATAATTATAAACAAATACAAGACACAAACACTCTCGCATATACACACACGCGCGCGCTCACGCAGACACTCAGCAAAGAGTCGATGGAGGTAGCGGTTTTGATAAAGGGGGGCGTAGGTTGATTGCTGTTATTGTTGTTGGAGCGCAATCAACGAGCAACAGAACACGAAGAATAATATTCAATTTGAATTCAATAAACGGACCATCTCCATACAACTTAATGCGTTGCATTCATGGCTGGGACTTGCAAAAGTTTGTGACCGATTCGTTTATTGTTGGTTGTGTTTATTATAAATACTCGAATCATGAGGAATTGATATCGGCGCACCGATACTCGTCAACGATTACAATTTTGTGAGCAAGTGCCAAACACAAACACACTTAAAATACATACGCTCAAGCAGCACACATGCAAACAAGTGAACTTTTTTTAAGATTTGATTGCTGCCAGGATTTCAAGGATACATTTTGCAGGATTTTTGTCAAACTCTTAGCTTGTATTTTTTGTATTTTACTTTTTTTTTTGTGGCAACCTCCAAGTAAAAATGCCCGATAACACAAGAGGCACGACAAGCCGCGACGTTATTGTTGACGATGATTACGTTGCTGCTGCTGATGACGGCTGTTACTGTTCCATGACACCACCACTATGCCAGGCCTACACTCACAAAGCTACACTCACAAAGACGTGGGCTCAGAGGATACGCGCACCGCAATGGCAACAGAACGTCTGCTGGGAACACTTTCCAGCCAAAGTGCAAGGGGATGCCGTATGATACTGTGGGAGAGTGTGAGCAAATGAGTACGTGTTGGGGGAGGGACAGGCGGCAATATTGCTGCTGCAGTCTTCAAATTTGCCGAAAACAATTTATAAATACTGGCTTATGTTGCTCTTAACTCTTGCGAAAGCCTTCAAAAATCACTTGACTTGGCCAACACGGCATTAATTTTTAAAAATTTTTTTCTTCGAATATATATTTATTTTTTTTTTTTAAACAATAACAATTATTTCACCACAAGTAACTGTACGCTTTTATCCGTGAAATATGAGCATGTATCTGCGTGTGTATCGACAGCACAAACTGAGGCGCACAACAACAAATCGAAAAGGTAACAATATAGCGACTAACTAACTACGCAAAAACAAGCAAAGAGCAACCGACCCGAGTAGAGCCAAGTTGCGTTGATTCGAGATCCGTCTATACGTCTGTCGCCTGTTCGCTCATTCGCAGCGCCTCACTACTTTATGTTGTTTTGTTATTTTTTTTTTCTTCTACTTTTTTTAATTTTTGTTTTTTTTGTTTTTTTGTGTTAATTAATTTTTTCCTGCTGTCTACTTTTTTTCTTGTTAATTTATTTTGCAAAACTTTTATTTTCTATACAATTTTTGTTGTTGCTTGACTGAGCAGCAATGCCGTAGCTCTCTGGACATGATTTTGTCACTGACTAACAGCAACGCACAGATGGACGAGAATGCGCGCTGTGCAGCATATCGTTTCATCGGTTCGCTCCCAGTCATCCTCCTTCGCCTCTGAAGCCCAACAAACGACAACAGTCGACCGCCCGCCTACCACCCAAACGACAACTCCTGCCACTGTCCACCACCATCAAAAATACGAACGAAAGCGAAAAGTAGAAATATAACTTTAAATATAAAATCCAAAAGCTCGTCAGAGAAGTTGTATCTATAGAAACGCGCACGCTGCTGAAAACATCTTGCAATCTTTCTATAGGCAATGTATACGTGAACAACATGTTGGCGAATATGGTACAAAAGCATTGTTTGTAAAATCAAACTGCAAAAATTCGCAACTTCGTAATATAAACAAATGCTATGCTATCTTCATCGATTTGCTGTGCTCTGCTCTCGCGCTCTGTAAAATTGTTTGGGGCTGGAGTGAGTACTTCGAGTTTTGAATTTTTTTTTTTTTTTTACTCTTGAATATAAACCCCTTTATGTAGCGGTACTGCTTTCTTTTTCTCGCAGGTTTTATCAGAAAGCTTTTGCTTAAAATTCAATAAAGCAATTCTCAGTTCGTTGATGGTGAACACTTGACTGACCGGCCTTTGGCGTTTAAACTGTATTTTGCAATTTGATTAAGTTGGGCAACAGTCAGCAGAATGTACAATTTGTATTTTCAATAAAGTTTAAGGCATTTATAGTGTCATTTAGCTAATAAATGCTTGTTTTGAAAATTTGGTTTGGAATTGAATAGAATGAATATAGGGATGTAATTGCAAAGCTCATAAGTTCAACATTATGAAGTGGAAAGTTTTTTAACTTTAGAAAAGTTAGAACTATAACTTAAGAGTTCAGCTACTACAGCTTTTATGCATTTGAAGCCACGACCCAGAAATCATTCAAGAATTTCAATGTTATGTATACCAGTTCCCCAAAACAAGTTTTTATGGGAAGAATTCAACCACCAAAACAACGGTTGGGCATAATCCTTATCGTTTACCTATATCTAGAACAACCTTGGGAACAAAAAACTCCCGTCTTATGAGGACTTGTACTTTCACTACAGTTGACAGAAATAAATCATACTTAACACTAAACAGCAACTAACACTGCCTTAAAAGAATTGAGAATTGTAAAAGTTTAACTCCCCATGACTTCTGTTTTTACATTTTGCAAAGTTTGGAATAAAACTATATGTGAAACATTTTATTTTCAGCACAGACGCAAAAATTTCGCGCTAGATCGTTGACTTGCTAGCCTTTTTTTACAGTGCTACCATTAAGTTGGGCATTTTCGGCAGAATATATAATTTACTCTTCGTTTAAGAATACAGGTCGGTAGTTTTTACCCTGCAAAAAAGGACTTTGTTCTAGTCGAATCGATCCATATTAAGTTTCGTACAATAAGTAATCATTTTTCTAGAGAGCCGAATCACTGAGTGTTGTTGCTACTACAACGACAGCAATGTAAGATGTGAACCCAATTAGTTTAACAATCTTCGAAACTATCCCTTCTGACCCGGAATATCCCGGGTTATTCTGGGTTTGTGCATCTGTCATCTGGTGCTTAAATATATATTTGAGCGCCATTTTTTTGATGTTTGTGCGTGAGTTCGAGCTTTGTAAACAAGTCAGTGCTTGTTGTGTTTTGCGAATTTAGCAGTATACAATTCAGTTGAGCAAAGACTTTGTCTGAAAATTTGTGTTTCTAACAGAAATACCAGAATTGTGGAAAACAATTCATGCTTTATTCATCATGACAACGCACCGGCTCACATATCTCACTTGCACACGACTTTTTGACCGAAACCAATGTTCATACCGTTTCACAAGGTCTGTATTCAACCCAACATGGTTGCTTATCACTTTTTGCTATTCCCAAGATTCAAGTGGAAAATATTTCGCGGAAAGCGTTTTGAGACGATTGAGGCGATACCGGAAAATTCGCAGGAGCTGCAGGCGATTGCAAAATCAGCCTATGAAAAGTGTTTTTTAAGATTGGAGAAAGCGTTGAAATATGCGTATTGCTTGCAATGGAGATTGGAGGAAATACAATTAATGTCGATAAATAATTGAACCGTTTTCGTTTTATGGGCGAATTCCGCACATTTTTGATGAGACGGTATAAAGTGATACAAAGCTGTAGTGGAAATATTAAATACCTTTTGATTGGGATGTTCTCGTTGGTTGCTGCCGGCTTGAAAGTCTGGAAAAGAAAAGATTTATTGCTTACATCAATTTTCAAATTTACAATAAAACCTCTTACTATGTTCGAAATCGTTGTATCTTCATTTGGATCGGTCGCGATGCGAGCGATTTTTTGCCTAATGAATTGATGTACCATGGGCTGTTATGAAATATTAACCGTGCTGAGTATTAACGGTTAAATCTTTAAATTTTGACCTAGATAGCATTCGAGATCACCGATGCTGAATGAAATGCAATTAAAAATAAATGAAGGCACATCTTAAGAAAAATACATTAACTTAATCTACCTTCAGCCTCGATTATTGATTTTTTTCTATCAGGAAACAACTGAGGCTGTGATCAAGCCAATATTCCTAAATTGGGTCAAACCTTTTGTTGTTTTTTAGAGCGATGAATATTGATTTGCTTTTGTTATTCTTTGACAGAAAGATTTCCTTTTTTTTAAAACAATATAACAATATAGCCTTCAATGTTCTCAACTCAATCCATTTCATACCATCAAAGTTCTTCACTTAAGGTCTAGTACTAAGAGACTGTAATTGTTGTTAACTTCATTTTACACTGAAGCTTACGGGATGATTCATATGCTCATTAAATCAAAATTTGTGTTTTGCAGATAAATAGTATGAACAAATTCTTTAGGTCAGGAGAGTTTGTAGTTCCGACATAAATTAAAGCTTGGATAAATAACTTAACTTTACAAATGGTGTTATGAGGGACGATTTGAGAGCTTGTAGTTATTTTTAATATATATAAATATAACACAGAGCGATACACAAAGTACAATTTTGTTTCGAATAATTCAAAATTGATATTGTTACCATAATTCAAAAAAGATCACACAAATTGCATTTTTAGTAAATAGTTTAGAAGATAAAGAAATTGGAATGTATAAATGACACATGACTTTTAATCTTGAAAAAATTGCTAATCAACTGGAATTGAAAATCCATCAATATTTACGTGTTGAAGTTGTAGTTGGTGATAGAGAAGTTTGTGGATGAGAATGCCTTATAATTTGAATTGACTGAGGTAAAGGCATAACACTTGTTTCTACAGCTTTCCACCACACTTAGAACATACTACACATGTAACACTTGATTGGCCTTTCCATCCAAATAATCTATTTCGAATCAAGGCAGACTTGACTGAATAGGTGTTACACTTGAAATCCTTGATTTAAAACTAGGAAAAAAAAAATCCAACCAATCAGAAATCATTGTTACAATACTCGTATACTCAAAATTTTTTGCTTCTTAAAAATACACATTATCTTTTATGCTTTCAATCTTTCCTATATACATTACTTGTAAGGACCCATTGCCAACAACTGCAGTTAAATAAGGAATATAATTATAGTACACACCAAATTCGTTTGATTGGAACAAGTAGCAAAAATCCAACTCATTTTATTTATAAACCCATCTTGACATTTTCATTAAGAGCAGATCTTCATTTCATCCAATCTAGAATAATTACATATCAATTAAAGCTAAAAAGATATTAACATTATTGAATTGGAAAGGGAAATTATTGATTTCAGGCAGTGTGCGAAGTTATCGTAGACTGTATAGATAAATCGTTAAATTGGTTTCACATTAAAAAAGTTTTTTTTTTTTAATAGCTTCGTTAATGTTAGGTTTAGTGCTTAGTGTTCTTTGCAGCATTTCAAACATAAATCAGCAGATTGCTTTAACTAAAACTTTTTAAAATCTATCTATTTCAACAAAAGAGTTCTTCGCACAAGTCCTCAAACTAGTAATATTAAAAGCAAAAGCAAGAAACGAGTTATATAAGATGCGAAACTGCTGAAAGCTTACGAGTTGGAAGCTATTGCTTTTGCTCTGAGGCATCTGAAGTGCTACCGTCGGCAGGTTTTTCTTCATCTTCATTATTTCCAGAATCTTTGTCTTTGACAGCGCCCATTGTGGTGCCAGCAGGCAACGCTTTTTCTAAGGCACGCACAAATGCCTCTAGATTACCAGAATAAGCAGCGGCTACAGCCTCAGGTGTTAACTCAAACTGTGACACCACCGGACCTAACTGAGCCGACTGCAAGGCATTCGAAAATAACGACAGAGCCTGCTGAAACTGAGGAGAAGAAATAGTGTCTTTGATCTGTTGCTTCTTGCTTTCATCAGAATCATCGGATTCGGGCAGGTGTACGCTAAGAGTTTTGGCACGATCCGGATCAGAAATTATTTGATTGATGGCATCTGAGGCAGTAATAGCAGTCGAGAGATCAATGTTTAGTGTACGACCGGAACCAGCTTCAGGTGAAAGGTTGGATAAGTATGATTGGAACTCGGGTCCGCTGAAGGGATCTGAAGATTTCTTACCAGCGGTGCTGCCACCATTACCGGCTCCGCCTTTGTTGCTCTTAGCTTTTGGTGCTGATGGAGTTCGCGGCACGGATGCAGCAGTGTTCTCCGGTGTTGGAAGGCTGGTTGCAGCAGCAGTTGACGCGGTCCGATTAGAAGTCGGTGTGCTGACTGTGCGATTGTCCGCAGAGCGACTAAGTTGAAAAGATTCAATAAATTTAAATACATAAAAAATGCGTTCATTCCCTATACTCACTTCATTGAACCAAGCAAAGAGCTCAGACCACCCATCTGTCCAACACCACCGAACAGCTGCATTAACTGCTGTTGTGACATGTTGTTCAGCATGTACTGCAGATCGCCACTGTCGTTGTTGCCTCGTGTTTGTGATGGTGGATTGTTCATGAGCTCATTAACGCGTCTGCAATGTTCCTCATCTTTGTCAATTTTAGGCTCCTGCATCCAAAAGAACATACGACGCGACGAAGTTTTGAATTTCAGCACATAAACACGTCCTGTTTTGCACTGATCAACCCGCTTGAACTCAAAATCATCAGGAAAAACAATGAGATCATCTTCAACCTGATAGGACAAAAAAAGTCAAAACCTAATTGTTGCCTCAACAGTACACTCAGATTTAAAGCAATTCTACCTTTCCTGAGGTGCGATCCTTCCAGCAGAAGTGCATTAAGCCGTCTTCGCTTTGTGTCAAATAAACTAGCCCCTTACGGCTGTCGGGATGCACCATTTTTCCAATCATATTCATGCGACCAGCACGGAATTCCACCAAATTGGAGCCACTGGTACTTGTGCTGCTGCTGAGTGCATTCTGACGTCCGAACATATTGCTGTTATTTTTATCGCAATGGTCTGGCGAAAATTGTTTCTTTTGAAAGCCTCTGATTAATTTATTTATAAAGGTCGATATATCTTACCTTTTAAACGTTTATTGAATTATAAATAATATTTTATTGGAACTTTTCTCAAAGCTAGATTGCAAATTTCTAAAATTTTAAGAATGATAAGCAAATTTCAAACGTCAAATGTACGTACCTCAGTTTTTGTAGGCATGAGCTTTTGATTATGTAATTAAGTACATTTCATTAAGTACATGCACAGTGGCAACAAACAAAGGGGCACAATAATGTACCATTAAACGTAAATAACAAAAAACGGTGGAATAAAGAACTACTAAACAAATGCCATGACAACCTAATAATCAATCACTGGCCATTTCACGGAATTGTGTTGCGCGTCAAATTTTTGAACACAATTGATCGAGAACTGGACCTAGTTTTATGCCGACTCCGAACGGCTAATGTACATGTTCTCAAGAAGCTTTTACATGGTATTATTTACTCTCTGAGGTTTGCCATTGTCTGCAGAGAGGTGACGGCCGAACAGAAAAATTAATTCAATTGAAAAAACTTTCCCTGGAATTGAACCAGGGTTCTCTGGCGTATGGGTCACGCACTCTACCAACTGCACCACGGCCGCCACAAAGTGTTTATTTTGAGTTCAACCGAAACTGCTCACACAGAGATGCGTCTATGTTTTCTAACGTATTTTCAAATGTTTTGTACCTCCACCACCTTGACATCAATTTACTTGAGAAAAAAGCTGCAGCCATCTCAGCGTACACATTTTTATCGGACCATACTGATATCAAGGCCTCATCTTCTTCACTAGCCCAAGTTTCTTTCTTCGCTTTTTTGTAAATACTAAATTGTATAATTTTAGAAACAGCTGTTTAGACAGTTTTCAACACAAAACCGTTAAATATTCTTCTTTGTCTTCTAAAAAGTTTCATATGAACGTACATTGTCATATGAACATTGAGTTTTGATAAATTCAGAAAACAAATTGAGTTTAGTTGAGTTTCATTCTACATAATTGTATTGGGAACTCAAGAGTTTATTTTGACTTCTATGCAAAACTCAACTGGAAACTCTGTGTAGACATAGCATTAGGTTTCATCTCCCACATTAGAGTACGCACTGGTAATAAACACAAGATGTAGAATAATAAAGAAGTAAAAGCAACGAAAAGTACATTAAAAAAAGTAGCTGCAGGGCTGAGAGCTATGAGTTAGAATTATTAAAACACAGTGAATAATGAACAACAGAAAATGATTTGTGTTGGTTTAACCCTGCAGAAGTCGCGCGGATTACATATGTAATCCAGTCATGCAAAATTATGAATTTCACAATTGTCTGCAATCGATATTCATTGATGTTACGTACTATAAGAATTATGTTTATGTTGTTTTTTTAAATAAATATAATATAAAATAAAGTAATAATAAAAATTAAAACAAATAACCAAGCATTTTCAAATTGCCATCTCTTATTTTAAACTTTAAAAAACGGATTACATATGTAATCCGCGCGACCACTCTCGTCACATTTAGGTACGCGACTACTGCAGGGTTAAACAGTTTCATCTCAGAACGAAAGAGAAAGCATTTTTAGCCGTATTTGTCAGTTTTCACATTTAGATTTTCACAAATAACCACATCACATTTTATTAAATTTTATAAAAATTAAAAAAAAATCAGAATAAAGCTGTGATTATAAGCAAAATGAAAGTTTTATAATAGAAATGAAAATTTTGTCATGTCGTAACAAAGAATGAGATAACTTAAAGTGGTTTCTACTTAATCAATACTTTCAGACATCGGCACTTCAGAAAGTGTAATGCATGATACAATTAAAAGGTAGACTCATATTGGAGAGCAAGTTGTCAATTGTTGCAGGTTGAGCTAGTTGTCAAAATCAGCTGTTAATTTTCGTTTTTCTAATTGTTGTTGTTACTTTTGTCGTTTGTAGCTCCTACAGCTTTATTGTTCCAAAATTTCTCATTTGAGCAGCTATCTTAACCGGGCGTCTCGACTAGTAATAATTCATTGCATCCCATCTGACAAACATCAAATATTGTTAATGGAGACCATTCAATTGTCAAAGTTGCAAGCCATAGATTGCCAACGCGAACTTGGCATTGAGCTGTAATTTTTCTGAATTGGCAGTAATTTTTATATGTGCTGAAAATTAAATCTGCTGCAAAAATTAAAGAAATTTAATATAAGGCTCGAAATTTAAAAAATTGAATTAAGTTCTTGAAAATGGAGTGGCGTGGAGAAGAAATTTATAAAATAATAAATTTATACCGGCAATTTGAGTGCTGATTTAAGGCATCAAGCACGCACTAGCAGCGTACTAATTTGTTCGGCGCCATTTTAAAAATGAAAATAACACAACATCAAAAACCCACCCTTGAAATATTGCCATTGCTTGAAATGGATTTTGACAAATGGTATGCAATAAATTATTGCTAGTCGAGAAGCCCGATAAAATGAGCTTGCCTTGTAATTGTATCATGGTGTAATCATTATACAATTATACAAGTTAGAAGTGACAACTGGCAATTTTCTCACGAATGTCTTGCACAGGCTGTCATTTGCCTGTACATTTTACTTTCTATTTTTTTTTTTGTACTTTTTTCGTTCTATAGTTTATACTATTTTTGACAGTTGGTGCTAGCCGAATAAACAGTTACTCCTACCTTGTATAATTGTATCATGGGTGTAATGTATCAAAAATCTAAACATTCTTTCATTTTACATTTTTTCTGCTCTACTCTGAGCGAATAAAAGAAATCGCCAACTATCGCATCTTAAAATGAAATATTATCAACACCATAATTGTTTTTCGCAAAAAGGTGGCAGTCCGCGGTGCCGTCAATCATCATTCGTCGCTTGTATTTCGTAAACGAAGAAAAAACGAACGGAAAATTGTCTCGCCTCTTGTTAAATTTTTGCTTATCACACGCAGAAAAATCAATTTTCAGTAAAAATTTCCTTATTTGAATTCAATTAAACTGTAGACTTGTTTAAATCCACAAATTTCTTGCGGGTATTTGTTAAATCGAAAAGAAAACTGGAAATGAGATCAGAGAATTGCAAAAGAACATTTTGCAAAACTGTCTGAAATCAAGACACGGAAGAAGAAGAAGCAGAAGGAGCAGCAGTGTAGTGTAGCACTAAAATCGTGGATTAAAAAGTAAGTAAAATAAATTTTAATCACCTCACCGCATTGGTTAATAGTTTTTTTACTATTGTTGTTGTTTTGTGATATATTTTTTGAACCTGGAACAGTTGCGATTGGAAGTGGTTTTTCTTGATTTGAACATTTACAACTTTAACTAAAAGAATACATCTTGAAAGCAAATCGTAAAAAATTTCACCCAAAAAGAATTGCAAGAAATAAAGAAAAAGTGACAACGCAACCAAGCAAGCAGTAGAAGAGCAACGGCAACAGCAACAACAATAGTAGTAACAACAACAACAACAATCAAAGAAGACTGCAAAAAAGCAGCAAAGGTGCGTACAGAAATGGTGGATTAGTTATAGAGGGAAAAGTTTTAACTAAAAAAAAAACGTTAATACATTTTTATATGGTATCAATATTTCTGCATGAAGTTTAAATTTAGAAATTTACCTAAGAATACTGCTATACTTTCTGGTTTTTTTCTTAAAATTATTTTAGTCCAAATAATTATATAAAAAACTTAAGAAGTAACAATAATATTTTGCCTCAAATTAAGGCACAGAGCCCACTGAGCCAACTCTAGATTTCAAGAACTCAAGACTGGAAATATATGTAATTTAACCAAGTTATAATATATTTAGGTTTATATTTTAAACTACATATATTCGTGTATTTCCCTAAAAACATTCATTTTGGAAAGGAGTCCTATATTAGAAAGAGTAACCTGTGAACAATTATGGTCCTTTTTTTAATTGCAATCTATTGGCATTGCATTGGGGTCACTTTAAATCAGCGAAAGTAATTAAGGAGCATGAAAGACGACACTCGTTTGAGCAAAGAGCTGCTTAAATTTTTCAATTAAATTATGTAATTGATTGATGGATTCTAACATCTACCAATTTCATAGGTTGTATGGCTCCATGTTTTTTTTACCTTTTATATATTTATAAAATGGCGGTGGTTGGTTTAAACGAGACACCTGTTAAGTTAGTTTTTAAGCCCTGAACATGAACTTTATAAATTAAAACGAAAAACATATTTCCAGGATAAGAAATGAGAGTTGAATGAGAAATTTTTTGTAAAAAAATTGAGCATATGAAAAAATGTATGCATTCAAAAGAATCACTCAGAAATTTTTAACGAGCAATTCCTCTTTAAATTTCAGTTTAATAGGAGTTGGTAGTAAAAGAACTTAACATTGTCCATATCAGTGCAAGCAAAATAAAAACCAAACTAGATCTTGTTCTGGGATTGCATTTCAATATTCGTTCAGTCGTTCAAAATTTTATATTGGATGGTTGTCACAATACTAAGTGACCACTCAAGAAATAGTGAAAACTCTATAGAAGGGAAAACTCGGCATATCCTGCGTAATATTTTTTTTTTTAAAGCTAATTGGCAATTTTAACACTTGAAAGAATTAACCTTGCTTCCTATGACCAAATTGTGTTGTTATTAAATGTTGGTATAGAAATGATCAAGAACTTGACCTACTTGTTTTTATGTCGACTCAAAACGGCTTATGTACATGTGTTAAGGAAGCTTTACATGGCAATATTTACTCTCCGAGGTTTGCCATTGTCTGTGGAAGTGACTGCCAGTTAGAAAAATTTATTTCAATTGTAAAATTTTCAATTTTCTGTCAGCTGGGATTCGATCCTATATCCTTGCGGCTCGTCAGGCACGGAACTATCCACCTACTTTAACGATTCACTGCAGCATTTGCCCACCAAAAAAAAAAAAAAATAAAAGAAGTCATTATTAGTACTTGTTAATAATTATATTGTTTAAATTATAACAAAAATTTAAAGATGTCGCTGTTCATTAATTAACATCAAATAATGACCTATATAAGCTAGCTACTAATAAGATTTGGAGATTCTAAATTTGACTTTACTTAGTGTTGATAGTTATGTCATAAAAGTAAGCTATGAATGTAGTACCATCAAATTAATTTACCATGAATTTTTGATCGAAAATCGTTAAATTACTTTCGGAAGACCGCCAATTTGTGAAAATGACAAGTACGAGTTATAAGTATCTAGTTTAATAGTATATTTATTTTTTTTTGTTTCAGATGAATTTAGGAGGAGCAATCTTGGTCACCGCATTTCACCTTTTTTTTCACCACAGCGCTCTATAAAAAATGCTGTATCTAGCTTAATATTACATTTTTTTAATAAAAAAAAAAAAACTAAACTCTCTTGAATGTGTATATTGTTAGGTATAAAAACCCTCATTTAAAAGTATCCCTTAGGTTTCCTTAAAAAAATTCACAAACATGATCTTTATTTTCGGCCTCTAGGTATATAGTCCCCCTTAAAGTTAAAACTTAGTTTATTTAGTTGCATTCCTTTAATTAAAATGAGTATTTTTCTTTACCATTTTACAGCTTTTGCTTCGCCCATCACACATAAATAAGCATCAAGAACAACGAACGTTACAAACCGTTGAGAATCTGCTTGAATATAAAAAAAAAACGAAAATAAAAAAGACATACATTCGAGCGACGGAGAAGAAAATTTTAAATACGAACAATGGATTTTACACCAGGACGCGCTCCTTTCGATGATAAGGAGGACTACACGCCCATGCGTAGGCCAAAATCTGCTGTATACCCTCCACTGCAAACGAACTCGATCAACTCGATAAACTCTGCGTTCAGCACACAACTTTCGCTGTCATCCCCCTTAATGCCCGGCTATCAGAGAACTATTTCGCCTTCCAAATTGTCGCCAAATGCGCCGGTTTTCGAGCCTTTAAAACATTCTAATGAAAGTGCACAATATTTACTTCAAATACAAAATCAGCAACAGCCACAACAGCAACATCAGATCCAACAACACCCGTTGCTTCAACAACATCAAAACCATCAACATCAGCATCATCAAAAAAACTCAAGACCTCAATATCAGGAGCAGCAGTATCAACACCAACAACAACAACAGTTTACAAGTCGGCAGCCACATACCTTCCAACCTCATGAGCGTCAAAAACAATTCTCGCATCAAAACCGTCATCACCAACAACAACAGCATCAACAACAACATCAACAACAACATCAACAACAACATCATCAACCACAACAACAGCAACAACAACAACAAACACCACAACAACATCAATCGTACGACAACGGCTATGAGCAACACCATAACCATCATCAACAACAGCAGCAACAACCACAAATATATTCTTCTATTCAAAATCGTCTTACTCGTGTAGCTGGTGGTGCTTCTTCCTCCAACAATTACAATAATTCGCCTAAGAATGCAATTTCCAACAATTACAACAACTATCATTCGGGGCAACGTCAACAACAATCATATCAACATCCTAACGCACGACGAAACCAGTCGTCGGCTCCTCCACCGACTACAGCACTCGAACTTGAGACAATTGCTTTGGATTATCTTCAGACTGTCATTCAATGCCTGAATCAGAATCCAGGTCAGTTTGACGCTGTTGCCACACGTTTCCTCAACATCTTTGATGGCATGGAGAGTAACAACTATGTGCTCTGTAATGCTATGGAAGACATCTTCAAGGAGTCTATAGAAAATCCTAACTTCCGTTATATGGGTGCCAAACTCTACAATCTACTGCATATGCTCAACCTTAAAAAGGACTCATTGTTCCACCAGCTGCTCAAATGTAAGTTAGACTATCATCAGCACGATCTGGTTGAATACATGAAGGAGCCTAAATTGCAGCAGAAGGTGCGTGAAACAGCGCTATTTCTCGCCGAACTCTACATGCAACTACGCGGCGATGATTCGCGCATTCACCTCATCGCCGAAAACATCGTATTTTCACTTAAACAGTTGCTCTCGAAGGTAAGTGCCGACAATGTGCGTTGTATTTGTCTTACGCTGAAGTTGGCCGGTTATGACTTAACCGCCGATTGTCCCGAAGATATGCAAAAAATCATTGAAGAGTTAGATTCCATCAACTCCCAACAACTTGGCAAATTCCCTCTGGCTGCCAACGTAATCTCATTGCAAAAGAACAACTGGGGACGCAAACTGTCCTCATCCAGCTCCATTTGTGACGAAGAAGAGAAGCTGAAGACTGCCGAGCCACTGCGTGCTAGCGATGAGCCAATTTTCTATGGCCCTGATGGTCGCGAACTATCCGCAGATGAGGCCGAGTTCCTAACATCGAGTGTTGCTGTCTTTGGTGCAGCAGGCACAAGCTCCAATGACGACGAGGATGTAGCCGATTTAGATGTGGACTTTGATCCAGAGATGGACGAAGAAACTGAAAAGGCCTACAAAGAGTTCTGCAAGCAGAGTGCAACTTTATAGAAGCGTTAATTGACATAGGCAGAGCATAGAGTTGTTTTAGAACCGCTGAAATTACAGTTGAATGAATGTGATTTTCCTTGATTATGTGATACTCGTATTATTAAAAAAAAAACAAATATTAACGAACAGTATGCAGTCTTTTTGTTGCAAAATAAAGTATTTGTGTGTGTGTGTGCTGTATTGATATTCTGCGTGCTTAGAACTCTTGTTTTTGTTTGCTTTCAAAGTATTTAAAATTTATTAAATTCATTCACAAAAGCGTAAGAATGCGACCTTATCACGTACACAAACACTCACACACACAAATACACATCACACACATAAAACGAGAAGAGTTCCTCCAGTAATAAAATTATTTATTTGGAATTTCTTTCAAATAAATTTAAATTAAAGAAAAAATTAAACAACCAATGCCAGCACACAACTGTAATTTCAGCACCGCAGCTAATTCAGATATTCAGCTATAATATTTTATTTGTAGGCGTTTTTAATTCAATTTCTTTTTAATTAACTTTTATAATTTTAAAAAAATATTTCTGTCATTTCGTACACAATCTCTTTAAGTTTAATTAAATTTAAACTCAACGAATCAAAAAGAAAAAAAAAAAACAAAAATACTATTTATTTAGAAAACGAAAATTCAGCAAAAAAAGTGCTTTGTTACTAATATTTCACATAATTATTTTAATATATATTGTAAAATTATTGAGCAATCGATTAAATTTATATTGTAACGACTATTTCTTCAACTTTAATAGATTTTAATGAACTATGTTATTTTTTAAATAAATTTCATATTTGGTTTTTAATCAGTGCCTTTTTCCTTAGCTTTATTCAGTGCTCTCTACAGTTAAAGAACGGAGCAACAGCTGAATTTAAAAGTAAGATTTGCAAAGTAAGGAAACAATGTATTAGTCGGCATCGGTAGTCGAGATGGTACCACAGGGTAGGGGTTCCGGATTCGAATCTCGGCAATGGTCCTGCGCGATCTCTCTACATTTCTTTACTCATATCTAATCAACTGAAATTGAAAGTTCATAAATTTTGAAGACTAAAAGTTGTCATTGGTGGTCGACTAAAAGTCTATCTAAACATAAACCTTAAATCATTCACAAAAGAGCAACATTAGTATCAATGACCGCAACAATCCCCACAGTTATTTGTATAAACTAATTTTGTTCTAAAGATTACATAAGTTAGAACTTATTTTTTTCATGATAAAAAAGAGTTGGTGAGATGGTAGGCAAATCCACCATAGACCAGATATTTATGCTACGACAAATCTTGGAGAAGAAATCGACACACCATCTTTTTGTCGATTACAAAGCTGGTTTCGACAGTCCAATAAGGAATTATCTATATTCCACCATGTCTGAATTTGGCATTCCTGCAAAGCTCATCCGTCTTTGCAGAATGACACAGCAACACCAGCAGCACAGTTAAAATCGGGAAGGATCTTTCTCCATTCGATACTAAATGAGGTTTCAGATGAGGTGATTCCTTATCGTGCGACTTTTCCAACCTAATGTTGGAGAAGATCATCCGAGCTGCTGATTTGAGACGCAGCGGCACGATATTCTACAAAAGTATTATGCTGCTGGCGTATGTTGATGATATCGATATCATTGGCCATTATACGCGCGAAGTGAGTGCAGTATTCTCCAGATTAGCGAAAGAGTCGAGTCGAATGGGTCTTGCAGTGAACGCAGATAAGACGAAATACCTAGTGTCAACAAATAAACAGTCCCAGCGTCTTGGAAACCACGTCACTGTTGGCAACATCTCCTTCGAGGTTGTTAAGGGCTTCGTCTACCTGGGATCCAGCATTAACTCTTTCAACGATGTCAGTATTGAGATAAAACGAAGGATAATTTTTGCCAACAGGTGTTACTTTGGGCTGAGTAGGCAATTGAGAAGCAGAGCCCTCTCTCGACGAACAAAACTCACGCTCTATAAGTCACTCATCATGCCCGTCCTATTTTATGCAGCATAAACTTGCACGTTGAGCAGTTCTGATGAAAAGACTTTGGGAGCCTTCGAGAGAAAGATCCTTCGTAAAATCTTCGGCCCAATCTGCGTCAATGGCGAGTACCGAATTCGATGGAGCCACGAGCTATATGAGCTGTACGCTGACATCGACATAGTTACGTGCATAAAAATCGAGTGGCTCCGCTGTTTAGCGAATGGAAAACGACGCACCAGCGAAAAAAATATTCGATTCTGTGCCCGGTGGTGGTCAACGCAGAAGAGGACGCCCACATCTTCGTTGGAAGGATCAGGTGTTGGATAACCTGACCACGCTTGGTGTTTCCAACTGGCGTCAGCAAGCTCAAAACAGAAATGGCTGGCGCAATTTCTTATACGAGGCCAAAACCGACCTACGGTTGTAAGCTACAGATAAGTTAGTAAGATGGTAGGCGTTCCAGATAATTGATTATATTTACTAATATCTTTGGGTAACAACAATATGTGTACCATAGGTGGTAAAAATGCCCAAATAGTTGTATTAATTAGCCCTATCATGAAAAATGTTCTCCCGGGAATAGCAAAAGGAAGTTTCCGTTTTTAAGATAAAGCTCGAAAACTTTTTGAAAATTTTGTATGCAAATTTGTTGAATGAGTATAAAATACAAAAATATAATGTCTTTATCTGCTATCTTAAAAGCGGAAACTCCCTTGTACATTTCCCGGGAGAAAATTTTTCATGATAGGGCTGATTATAAATGATCATAGTAGTTAACTGACCCGACCTATTTGTTTTTTTCTTTTTTGATTCGAAACTGCTGTCAAGGCAGTTTTGGCTTGAAATAGGGAGAAAGATAAGTGAGAAGGAAAGGGTAAATAAAGTGAATCAATGTAGGATGTTCTGTTTTGTGGCGGAAGGCTAGAGAAACGTGAATATGAACATGCCAAAGGAATGATTCCTGTCATGAGAACTCATGTATTTTTTTTTTATCAATTTACGAGAGTTAAACCACATTCCGAGTTAATTGTCTTAAATGCTTGTATCGATGTGGAGTCTGGTCAATACCAAAGGTAAAAGTCAACACCAAGAACTGTCGAAAGTCCCTAGACGATAGTATGTTGCCTATTTAATAATAATAATAATAATAATAAGGCCCATTTCAGCCTTTCAAAGGTCTTTGACCGAAATTCTTATGATCCCAAATTGTGTTGTGTGTGTTATTAAATGTTTGAACACAGTTTTGATCGAGAACTGGAACTACTAGTTTAATGCCGACTCCGAACGCCTAATGTGAATGTTCTCAAGAAGCTTTACAAGGCATTATTTACTCTCTGATGTTTGCCATTGTCTGCAGAGAGCTGACGACCGAACAGAAAAAATAATTTAATTGAAAAAACTTTCTGTGTCAGATGGAATTGAACCAGGGTTCTCTGACGCATGGGTCACACACTCTACCCACTTCGCCACGGTCGCCAAATGCCTATTTGCATTTTTGTATTTCAGCACAATACTGATATATGTGTATGTGATGTGTCTAACCAGGTTACTTAAGTATATCTTTCAAAAACGTTAAGTAATCGCGTGAAGTTATGGGAGTTTTCACGCATGTTAAAAATATCCCTTCCCATTTACTAATATTTCCATTTGTAAGATTTTGATATTGCATTGGAAAATAGTTTTTAAAGTGTTCGAGTAGTATGCCACGCCCCTACTAACATATAGTTTTAAAGATTTAAGATTTGATATGTGTTGTGAAATTGTTTTTAGGCAAAGGAATTTTATTTCCAACTAACACCCAAGCTCCTGTTAAGATTGCGGCAAGTTTTATTGAAGCTTATGGAAATTTCGATACTTAAGAGAAAATAACTCCTTTTGACTTCTATAAGGACAAAAAGGCGAACTTTTTATTGATTTTTAGAAGCCCCTTGAGCTCGACTTCAATCAACTTCCATAAAACTGTTCCATAAAGCTTGTATAACACTTGACTGATAAAATTTATTTGTATCTTATATGATAGATAACATGTAATTAAGGTTATAGCTTCCATGTCTATGTACTTTAGTTTAAGCTGCAGCTTGTAAAGAAAGTTACAGTTTCTGTAACTTATATAGTGCGAAGCTTCTATTCGGTACAATCGAGAGTCATCAGTATCTTTTGGAGCTTGAATGGAAAGTAATATATTCTGTCAGCTATTCTAAGATACCTAAAAGAGGCTTTAGTCTCCGCTGGACCTCGAATGTGAAGTTACAACTTCTATTGGGTACATAGTGCAAAGCTTCAGTTTCTATTCCGTGCATGAGAGGATTCAGCTTCAGTTTCTCTTGGAGCTTAAATGGAAAGTAAGAACTTCTATTACGTACATGGCGTGAAGCTTCAGCTACTATTACGTTGGCTAACCTCTCTGCAGACAATCACAAGCCTCAGAGAGTAAATAATGCTTTGTAAAGCTTCTTGAGTACATGCATATAAGGCGTTCGGGGTCGGAACTAAAGAAGTTGAGTAAGTTTCTATAGTACTTCTAATAAGGATTTATTGAAATTTTTTGCAGACTTAGAGTAAGCTACTTTGTTCTTTTTACCGAAACTCTTTTGAAGTTTACGCTTCTCATAACTTCCGTAAGCGAAAGTTTTTCTAAACTTTGAACTAAGTCTCCATAAAACATCTGAATTGAACTTCAGAAATAGTTTACATGAGTTATCAATCAAATATGTATATCTTCCTTCAAATTTTTTAACCTCATCGAAGTTAATGTGCTTCGGTTTATAACGGTTTTGCCTTCTACTTTATTGATGAAATGTTTGTGACATTTATTTCTTGGATTTGCCTGTGAAAGTATTTAGAAAATCTTCGTAGGACGAAACATTCTTAGAATCTTCGAAATGGCCAATACAGAGATTGGAACACTCATAGCGCATTCTTTTCTGAAAAAAATTCTGCATTTTTTCTGCCCTCTTCAAGAACTCTGCATTTTTTCTGTTCTTTTCTAAAAAAAATGTTGACCTCAAAATAAAACGTGTTCTTTTCTCGAAAATGTTGACCGCAAAAGTATAACAAATGCAGAATTTTCTGACCTGTAAAATTCGACGGTTCTGTATTCTGCCCTCTAGTAATACCAACATTAAAACAAAGTAAAATAATTTTGACAACTCATACTTTGTGCTAAGAAAATTGTGATAAGCAAAGATTTCTAATTTTGAAAAATGTCTGAAATTGATTCCAATATGTTGTTGGTTAAAGTGGTTAGTTTTGTAAAAAATGAATTGCTCGATTCGTCATCTTCATTACCGGAAGACGAATAAAATAATAAATAAATAATCAATAATAAATTAGTCAGAAATCAAAACAACAGTGCAGCCAATATTAAAAAAAAAATGTTGCATTTTTTCTGTTCTTTTCTCAGCTCAAAAGAGGTCAACATTCTGTAAATTCAGGTCAGAATCTAAAAAATTCTGCATTCTGGAAGGGCAGAATTTTTTTTTGAGAAAAGAATGCGCTATCAGTATTTACCCTATAAGATGTCTTTCAGCGCAAGTGGAGCGTATTTGTGGAACTTATCTTTTATATTTATTAAAAGCAGCACACAGAATAGATACAACCACCTTGTGCCAGCACCACAAAAAATACCTTCTACTACCACAACAATACAAACAAACTGTACTAACCAAAAACTACAAAATGCATGAAAAGTGTTGCCCTTGCCGTACAAAATGCAACATAATTAATACCTTCTAGAGACACTAGCAGGCACAATTTAATAGAACGCTCCCTTTCTTTTTGTGTATCTCGGAGATACATTTAATAATAAAAGCAGCAACAACATCATCAACATGGTAAATACCAACAAATCCAATTGGATAAACGTAGCAGAAGCAGCAGCTAGGAGTGCTCAATGCTTCAACTTGGTTCGTTTGTACGTTCTCAACCAAGCAATAGAGCGACGGCAAGTAAGCAATTCAGTTCGAGTCCCTCATTCGTGCCGTTCGTTTGTGTTTTCGAGTTTGCATCCGGCAGATACACACGGTGCTAAGATATTAAGAAAAAAAAAAAAAAAATAGAAAAAACACACAAATTGAAATACAAATAAATAAAAAACAGCACCATACAACAAAATAAGTTTTCATTTTTCTATTTGGTAGAAAAAACTCAAAGAGAACAAATAGCTACTTATTTTCATTTGATTTGAAAATAAGTAATAAACCGATTAATCTTCATAACGACAACGGTTGAGTGGTTTTTGTTATTTTTTTTTTGTTTTTTGGTGTCAAGCAAGTAAACCAGTCGAGAAAAATAATTGCGTGTAAAAAGCGTTCTGGCTCCTAAAGATATACTTCAAAAATTTATGTGGCATAGCTAACAAGTGTCCTTTTTTGGATCTTTCTCGATTTTTTTTTTATTTTGTGGATATTGAAAAGTTTTCTCTGAACACGCTCAGAACTTGTAATAAAATTAACATAACTTTACAGTTAATCGTGGCACAGAAGATACAAGGTAAGCGCTACATATTGAGTAAAGAAGAAAAACACGATTCCAATAAAGTCGTCTCTTGCATATAATTCTGATGATTTTTATTTGGGCTGTGGTCTTTCAATCGGTGGCTTTAGTTAACTAAAGTCAAATAAAAACAACAACAATAGCGCATACGTCAGTATGACTTCATAGTCGAGACCCATACATATGCATACACACTCATACTTAAAACCAATACACACCCATATACATGCATAACGTACCAATACAAGCATGCAACGTTGTTGCGCTCTCGCTCGAAAAAAATTACATCAACACAACGATTATTTAAGCCATTTTCATCATTCTGGTTATTATTTTTGTAGTTGTTTTGCTTTGCTGTTTTAGCTGTTGTGGCTGTGTGCTACGGAGAACAGAATAGCAGCAACAACAACAACAGCAACGAAAGAAACAGAACGAAGAACCGAGATATCAAAGTTAAAAACATTCCCAAACAAATCGGGTCTCAAAGAGAAATAAAATAAAAAAGTAGCGGCAGCAGTTTTTCAGTGTTCATGAATTATTTGCTTTTACTTTCCCTGCATTTGTTGTGATTTACATTTGAAAAAAGAAAAAATAAATCATGAAAATATCCCGCTTAATTTTGTCAAACATGTACCGAAACCCTGTCGTCAAGTTTCTTTTGAACTACTTTGAAGGGGCTACTTTTGAGCTCTGAAACTGGATAGGACAACTCGGAAACCCTATATCAATATCTTAGCTGTACAGCTATCCGAAAGAGCTGACTTCAAGCTTTTTACTGTCTCATCCTTTTATCGAGTTTTCATTGAACCATTTTCCCCCAAAGAAATAAGTTTAAATATGATTTCTAAAGTCGTATCTTGAGGCACATCAAAGGAAGGTCTCTATAGCTCTTAGTTTGCTCAACTTTTTACTGGTTTTGACTGAATCATTTTCCCCTTAAGAAAATGCCGAATTTAGTGTCTAAGATTGTGACTGAGGGAAGTACCAGAAATACTCCCTTTCTTCTAGGGACTTCAACTCTTTGATGGAAATTAGAAAATGCGAAACTGGATAGGGAAACTCTTGTATTGTTGTCTTGGTATTGTTTTAACATGGATCATTTTTCCCATTAGAAAATATTTTATATATTACGTCATTATTTTAGTCTATAATTGTAAAAGAGTAAGAAAAAAACAAGAAAAATCGGTGCTATTTCCCGTTTTTAGGAACTCAAGTTCGCTTCTCCTCCAACCATTTCCTCTTCCTTTAATTTAATATCATCTCTAAGCCCACCACATCTGTTGAATCCTTATTTTCACAATTATTTATGAATTTGGTTGGACCGTTTTTCCCACAAAAAAAAAAAAATGTTTATAAAATAAAAATAAATAAATTGGCCATTTCAGCCTTTGAAAGCATTTTGACCGAACTTCTTATGATCAAATTGTATTGTGCGTCTTATTAAATGTTTGTATACAATTGATCGAGAACTGGACCTACTAGTTTTATGCCGACTTTGAACGGCTAATGTGCATGTTCTCAAGAAGCTTTACATGGCATTATTTACTCTCTGAGGTTTGTCATCGTCTGCAGAGAGGTGACGACCGAACAGAAAAATTCATTCAATTGAAAAAACTTTCTGTGTCAGATGGAATTAAACCAGGGTTATTTGGTGTATGGGTCACGCACCAACTGCGCCGCGGCCGCCATTCGAAAAAAATGTTTAGTTACTATTTTTTACTAAGGTTACTATAAAAATTTTATTATAGTTACTATGGTTTACTTATTCCTTTCTTCTTGGAACTTAAGCTCGATTGGACCAATTTGGTTGGATCAAGAACAACCAGAAAATATCAAAACTATTGCTATTCTATTTGAGTTCTAGTTGAGTTGAGAGGTTAAAACATCTAGAGTTTGAGTTTTACTTTGATGACTGAAAGTCCTTTCAAATCTGTTGAGATCAATCGGATTCCTACATTCACATTTTTTATTTTCGTGACTTCGATTTGACCATTTTTCTTCTCATTAAAGAAATGAAGTTCTTTAAGTTTATTGAGGCTATTTGGGCGAAGAAGAACCATAAATTACCGAAAATTTTTCTATTATTTTTAAAAGTTGAATTCGAACTCTTAATTTTTTTCAAGCATTCATTGAATTCATTGAGATGAAACGTTTTCATTTCAAAATTTAGCATCGTATGAAGATAAGAAGATAAGCCTAAAGATTTCTTGTTATTGTAGTTCCGTAGCTTTGGGAAAGATCTATATTTTGCCAAATTTTTTAAAAACAACATTCAATTCAAATGCTTATTTTTTTCATATAAAGTGCACCTCTGTGTCAAAAACGATCTAAGCGCTAAAGGGTTAAGGCGTTTGAATGCCTTTAAAATATGTTTTAGATTTTTTTTTCATCTTTAAAGAAACTCACAATAAAAATCTAAGCAGAGTCCTTTGTCAACGGAACTGCACACAATTATTTTCACACACAGGACAACAACAACAACAAAAACAACAACAACAAAGAGGACAATACCAAAAAGGAAAAAAAAATCCTTTAGGCAAGCAATATCCAACCTCTTTGCCACCACCAACAACAGTGTGGAATCTGTTGCACGTTGTTCTTGTCTTGAATGGAAAATCGGTGGTGTTTCTGGCGGCAACTTCTTAACCCTCGTAGACTGCTGCACAGCGTTAACTCAACCAAAGCATTGCGTTGAGTTTGGTTTATTTTTTTTTTCTTTTGCTTTTTCGAAAATGTTACAAACGAGTTAGACAAGATTTGAAGACTTGTATAGCGCCAGAAGCAGGCAGCAGTAGCCAGCATAAATATGTTTTTTTTTGCTTAAAGCTTTACTTTGAGGTTATGTGATTCTTTTAGTTTGAATCCGGCAAGTGTTGCCATTGCTAGCTGAATGACTAAAGTAGCTATTGTTTGTGGTTGTTGTTGTTGTGCTCGTATTTTTCACTTTGAATTGTTTTGAGCTCATCTTAGTTGTACTTTTTTTATTTGCATTTCCCTGTATCTAATTTTTCAACTCTGTTTTATTCTCTGCTTCTCTCTGTTCTCTGTTTAAGCCACTTTCGCCTCATGCCAAGCCGTACCCATACCATGCAGCGTGGCACACCTTGTTTTTGTGTTGTCTTCCAATCTCGTCGTCATCGTCATCGTCATCGTCGTCGTTGTCTTGGCGTGTTAACAACAAGTATTCTTGATTATTTATATGCTGCCTCTTTGTTGCTAGTTTTGGCTCATTTCTTCTGTTACCAATTCTGTTTTAACGCATCCTTCCCTTTGCTGCATTATTATTATTATTCTTGACTTATGCTTTGCCACTCCTACGGCATGTATTTTTGGGTGTTTTATGCTTTATTTTTGTTATTTAATTTCTGTCTGCCGGTCGTTGGGTCTATTTGTCTGACTGTAGCTGCATATGCAGTGACTTCATCGTGTTCATCATCACCGATCTCATCATAATCAATCTCATCATCATCATCATCATCATCATCATCATCATCATCATCATCATCATCATCATCATCATCATCATCATCATCATCATCATGATCATCATCATCATCGCCTGTCATCATCATCATCATCATTTTGAACTCAGTTACACGTTCTCTCTTACCTGGTTCGCGCAATATTCAGGTCAAAGGTACTCTAATTAATTTAACTCTACGCAAGCAGCATTCACCTTCACCATCTCTTCGTTGTACAACCCGGCTTTCCTTTAAATGATGTGCGTTGTCAAAGTTAACCTATTTTTTTTCCTTCATATATTGCATTATTTTCTTTTTATGATGTTGTGTTCCATTTGGAAAATTAGCAACATTATAAAATGGTATCCGTTGTACATGGAGTTGAGTTTCCGGTTCCATTTGCAGCTTAGTTGGTTGTGTGTAGCTTGTCCGAATTGGATTGGCTTGTCTACCTTTGTGTAATTTGGAAATACGCTCCAGTGATTAAAGTCAGTGAAATGGCCATAAATGCGTGAGCTCAAATATACCGGCATGTAAACGGTTCTGCTATTTTTCACCAAGCTTTTTTTGGCTCGTAAACCAACACTTAATAGGGACTTTAAGCATTTTCAAACAAGTTAATTTTTCAAATAAACGCATACGAGACAGTTTGAAGCAACCTTGGAATTAAAGTTTGAATTAAATAACTTTTAGTTTCTTCAACGTTTTAAGCTGAGGAGCCTTAGGCGAAGAACAAATTCCGTGTAAGCTTGCGTCTTTGGAATATCTCAAGAAATGTGCATTAAAAGAAAAAAAAAAAAAAAAAAAGATAGAAAAACTTTTAGTCTTGGAAATAATTGACCTTGTCAAATAAAGTTTCCTACTCAACTTCACTTCGAAGAATAAATGCATATTATGATAAAGAATTCGAAGATCTCTTAACGACATGGCAAGGTTATTCAGGATCGATCTCATATGGGTACCCGGTCATAGGGATATCGAGGGTAATAATCTGGCTGACGAATTGGCAAGGAAGGGTCGAACACCCTTTTAAATGAGGATTTTATTGGTATACCCATGTCCTCCTATAAACTCCAGTGCAAGAAAAAAATCCTTGAGACTTGCACAAGTACGTTGGGAATACCTTGGCACATGTAGGGAAGCTAAGCTAACATGGCCTCACTACGACTTAAAACGCTCTAAATGACTACTTGAATTAAGCAGGGTAAACCTTTCAAAAATAGTAGGAATCCTCACGAATCACTGTCTAATCGGAACACATGCTCTTCGATTGGGACTTACATCAAATGATTTCTGCAGAAGCTGGAAATGCGAAGAACAGGTAGAAAATGTCCAGAAATTTCCTCTGCGAATGTCCGGCGCTAAGTAAAAGAAGATTGGGAACCCTGGGCCATCCCTTCTTAAATTGACTTACCGAAGTCTCATAATAAAATTCATAATCCATTCGAACTGGTTTGTTGAGGAGGGATATCTCTCATAGTTCAAAAGAGATTATGTGGCATCACAACGGGCCTGCACTGGCCTAAGTGTACGAGTCGTCTGCCGGCTCAGCCATCAAAACCTAACCTAACCTAACCTATCCGGGTATGGCCCTTCGGGGAGAATCGTGGTGGCTGTGGTTTGCTATCTATATCGCGGGTAGAGCAATCTTGCTCAGTGTGGAGTTGCATTCTCAACTCGGGTGCTGTACCCCTTAGTACGGAAGAGATGTTAGATAGGCCTCCACCCAAACCAAGGGTTGCGAAATGTCATCACAACATGGGGCTAATTTGGTAAATTTGAATACTCAAAGGGGCGCAGGCCGACGCAATGTTTTGGTCCCGTACTTGGAGCACCGTAAAATTAAGCCGTCAAGGCAGGTGTCTACGTTAAACATATTCGGATTTTCTGTGCCCTTTGCATTTCCAAAAAATGTAGTCAGGAAAAAGTTTGAGGTATTTGTCCTAAAAGATACAATTCGCTACTTTTTTCTCAAAAAAAAAAAATTCAAACCTGAAATGGCATGCCCAAGGCGGGAAAGTTATAGACTTTTCAAATAAGTTCAAGTTATTAGAAGAAACTTTTGACAAGTAACTTCTTTGGAACATTCAATTGAATAAAACTGTAGACAAACCTACATATGCTTTATTTGCCTGTGCACGACTTTGTTGAGTCCCTGAACTCTAGGAGTAGTACTACTGAGACTTTCTCCATTAACTATAATAATCGAAAACGAGGCATGTTTCAATGCAATTCAGGCTGGAGGAATAAAAGATTACAGATCACAACAGAATTTTACGGGTAACATAAGGATTCTTAAAATCTTCGAAGATATCGCTTTTCTGAAAGTTCAGGGCAAGATGACGCTCTATTGAGGTACAACAATTGAGGTACTACAAGTCATATTAAATAGACAAGTGCTGAGGAGTGAGCTTATCGCTAATTCAGGGTCGTAGTAATTTCAAAGTGATTGGTCTTAACTTGAAAATGGAGCAACAGCAGCAGAGGTTTATGACTCCAATTTCCAAAAATTATTTCCAGTGGAATATATTCCATCAATATCTTAAACGGAAATACATGGCATTGAGGTATCTGTCCGCAAATGTCGGAAATGTAGGAAAGCTATGGATTTAAATATCTATATGCTCTCAAATACTCAAGAGTTAATAGCCTTGACTCTTTGAGAGTTTATAGATATGGAAAATTTATAGATTTATGAGCTGATCAGGACCGGAAACTTTATGAGTTTGAATTAAAAGTTTTTAGTTTCTGGTTGTGTTAAATCACTTAATGCATTGGAACAAGCATTAAAATAGAAATGTGGTGGGACTAGAACATGAAGGATTAGAAGGCAACGAAGGGGCAGGCTGCCTTGTCAAAAGAGGGGCTTCCTCTAATCTGCGTCGAACCATTTTGTAGTCTTTCTGAACTATATTGTCGAAGTGGTTAGGATCTGGAAATATAAGTAAGTCCTGTGCTACTGGAAGAGTTGCAGAGAACACTGGCAAACTAACAAAATTTCTAACTCTCAATACAACTTACATACAACTTCTAAGAGATTTTTACAGAGGGCACCGTGCCCTCAGATCATTAAAAAAAAAACCTCACATGGAGACCTCGATGACTGCAGACTCTGCAAGGAGAACGAAGGAACACATTCTATGTGAATGTTTAACAATTTGGAAAATCAAACCAGTAGAAAAGTTGCATGCCGTGCAATAAATATACATATATACTATACATAAAGTCGGATTGAGTCGCATTGACAGTGTAGTGAGATAGATCTGAAAAATCCCATAAAGAAAAAAATTCTTGAACATGCTAAAGGTGGTCAGTGAATCTCCACTTAACAAAACTGTGTTGGATTAATTCACCACATCAAAACTAATTTCAACATATTTGAATCTATGTCGATCTAATTGTCAACTGGTGTGGTGAAGTCATGTATTCTTTCATTTTTTAAGCGCAGCAAAGTATTTATGTACATGTATTTGTTCGTTTATTTAGTTGTATTGTGCTTGCTGAGAACAAAGAGAGAATAGAGTAGAGAGCAACATGGAATTTATTGAAGCTCTCGCAACACAAACGCATGAAAATCTGACTATCAAGCAATGCATGGCATTGTAAATGATTTTTTAAAAACTTTACACTTTAATTAAAGATACTTATTCTTAAAATTTCGTCAAGAAAATACCCCTATATCCTTTTTCAGCACAAATGTGATAATTTAAAACTTATTTCATAAAAATCGGACATGTACTTTTGGAGTTTAGCGGCAACAAAAAATGTTCGCTTCGTAAATTTTCGAATAGATAGGTCGCCGTGCACTATAAATAAACTAACTTTTTATCATGCGACTGAGGAACTCAAATCAATTGAACCACGTTCATATGTATTAAAGATAAGCCCCATTCAATGATTCCTGCTTGGAGTTGATGCCTTGGATAGAATTTGGTTAAATCTTGAATAAATCTTGGATTAAAATTCAAATAGTGGTATCTTGAATACGTATAAGAGTAAAGGTCACGAAAATAACGAGTATGTTTTATTTTATTGTGTATTATTTTAAATTTTTCTATATTATTTTATTAAAATTTCTTCCCTATAGAAAGAAGTTTTAAAGGCTATTGACTGGAAAATTGTATAGGAACTGCAAAATATATAGTAGAGGTCTTGATTTAATCTATCTTTTGGGTAGCCTGTTTAGTATGGCAAATGAAAGCCAAACTTTAATTTTTTCGATCCGATCCTAGAGCGTTAACGTTGAAGTTTCGCGATTTTGCATTTTTGAATAGTTAATTTCTTATTTTTAGAAGATGCTTTTGAATTAAACTCTATTTTTATCTTTCCTAAAAGATTAACTTAGATCTCCCGAATCTTTGAAATGTTTCTAAGGTAATGATGCCATATAAAAAGAAAGAAAGAAAAAGACTACATACATAAATACTTAAATTTAACGATTTCCTACACGGCCTAAACAATGCTAAGTAAGTGTTCAGTAAACATGTGTTCCTTAATTTCCTACAAAATGCTTTCCGTTATAAGTGAAATTGTTGGCTCAATTCCATCATTGACGGCTTTCATTATGCTTCTATAAACACACTCCAATGGAATTTCCACTTAAATAGGCCACCTGTGAAAAAGATTTCTTTCTCTCTGAACATTTTTATGTCTTTTCATATAAACAAAAAATTGATATATTTTTTGGTTTTTTTTTTTTTTTTTGTTTGCTACTAAATAAGTTTAACCTTGAGTATTTTTTCGGATTTTATAAACAATCTGTGTTTTTTTGTTTTTTTTTTTTGTATTTTTGTAATGTATTGTATGCACAGCTGTATTTTAGTGTTATAGATACTACTTAGTATCTCAACTGATATTTCCGCAATTACCGAATGATTAAAATATCATTAGACTGAAGTTTAGAGCATTACAATAATTAACTGCAAATGGCTTATTTGTTGAACGCGCTTGAATTGTAGCAACTTTGAATAGGGAAGGATAGCGATAAGCAAACGCAGCATGATTGATACGGCTGTCCTGAAATGGCTACAACCCTTATATTTATTTTTTTTTGGGAACTAACGTTGCTTGGTGACGCCGATTAAAGGCAATGCAGGCAGGCGGGGTGGTTTTTTTCAAAGCGGGCTATTTTTAGTTCAACTATTTGAACTATGATTTGGGGAGAGCTTCACCTTTAGTTTTGGGTGTATTTGAGACTAAAATTAATTTCATGAAGAGCAATACTGATCCACATTTCTTTCAATAATAATACAATAAAAATAAAACAATGTTCTTTTGGACAAATTATGTCCATCAGACATTTTATTCAGAGCATTTCTACATCGAAACGATATGAGAATGCATGGAACCAACCCAAATGGTTTTAGATTATTGGTGTAAATACAACCATATTTGTATAAAATTCTTTTCACATTAAATTACGATTTAACCAAAAAATTGCAAATTCAATCGAAACATATGAGTACGAATACTTGTTTCTATTTGGAATCAATAAATATTTATGTATCTGTTGAACTTGGCAGAATTAAGTAAATGCTTAAATATACACTGCGAGATAAGATAAGAATTGCGAGAATCGCGGTATAAAAATAGAAAATACCGTACGTTAAAAGTTGAGTAGACAAAAAGAAAAAAAAACATAAAATAACAAACATTTCCCACTGTTTACATCATGGAAAGCAAAATATATGGCACAATAAATTGCGATGTTCTTGTGTTGTGATGTGGGAAATCTTCGAATGAGAGGGCGGTTGGGTGCGTTTACGGCAAAGACCTTCTTACAATGCGCAACAGCGTAAACAGACGTCGATGCAGACGACTGACAACATTATATTGGAATTGATTGCAAATATATTGAGGTGAGTGTAGAAAATATTTGAGTCATGCGAGTCCAGTACGGGCGCAGATAAGATAAGCATGGTGTTCAGGGAAACGACAACACATGGGCTGGTGTTTGCTGTTGGTGAAATCACTAGCAAACAGCACCAACATAAGCAGTGGTAATGATTGAAATATAACCAAGTTATGGATGGGTTGACATTGAAGTACACTAAGAGAAAAAAATATAAAAATATTAAATTTATCCAAAAACTTTTTTAATTTATCCAAAAAGCGAGTCAATTTTGCATCAATAACGCATTTGCATAAATCGACTACGTTAATATTTAAAATTTATTTAAATATTTTCTTAATTAAATAAAATATTTAAATTTTAAAACAGAACTAATAAAAAATTTATTAAAATTGTGCACGAATTTTGTTAAAATATTTAATATTTAAAAATAAAACTATCGCATTTAAAGAAAATTTATATAGAAATACTGAATTTAAAAAACAACATATTTAAATTCAACAAGAATTTAAATTTATAAGAAGCAAAATATGCAGGTAAATGACAACCAGAATATATCAAGTTGTCCCTCAACCCTACATCATTTCATATAGCGACCACTCATCGCACTCACAAATAATCTTGGCCAAACATCGACCCTATATTACCCTTGCAACATTAACTAAATGAGAACTATAAGAAACCTCCAACTGCAAGAAATAAACTGCAGGAACAGAGTGCGATGCTGTTGCTTTTTGTCGGAATATGTGTGTATGTACGTGTGCGATGCTGTTGCTGCTTGCTTGTATGGAATATGTGTGCACATGTGTGGTATAAATAAAATTTAAATACGGGAAAAAACAAGTTGTAAGGAAAATATTTGATTTATCCACGTAAATATATAAATAAAATTTATACTCAGTCGTGGATAATGTTAATATGCGTTATTTCCCTTGGTGTAGCCACCGAATTTTCAACCTGCAGATCATATATTAAAAAGGGTTTTTAAGTGCAAAATACGTCATTTTGGAAATGTTTGACAGTTTAAGCGTATTTAAGGCAAGTTTTGAGCAAATAACTTTAATGAATTGAAATTTGAGATTTTGATGCATGGCATCCTTAAAAAAATAAGTATCTTGATTTAAGGGTTAGGCATTTGAAGCCCAAACTAATAATTTTAAGGTGTGGAAAACATAAGAAAAGCTCAACAGAAGAAAACATTTTTACAAAGTCCTACTGTAGCATAACTATGGCTATAAATGAGTGGTAACAATTTCGTTTTTTTTCACAAATCTAACCTGCAAATCTAATATATAAAATTCTTCTGTCACGGGGTGCGTGATCGAACTCCTCCGAAACGGCTCGACCGATTTTCGTGATCCTTAGCGAGGATATTAGTCAGGGGTGAGAATCGAACAACATCTATTTTTCATCCCCCTAAAATAAGGGGGCGTGGCACCTCCCATACAACCCAAATCTACGGTAGCGAATAGCTCTGAAGTTATAGGTCGCATAGTATCGGAATTCGGTGTTCTATCTCAATTTACAAGAGCCGTTCCACACGTAAAATTTTATGGGCGTTGAATGTGGGGCGTGGCAATTTTTCAGCCAAATTTTCAGTATAACTTTCAAGCTATAAGTCACACATTAATGAAACTCGGTTAGAACGTTCTATTTAGTCGTGTCTTTCGACTTGCAAAATTGAGCCAGTATAGGCCAAAGGGGTGTGGCACCGCCCATACAATTAAAATTTATCATATCGAATAGCTTTGGAACTAAATGCCGTATAATAATGAAATTCAGTATGGAGCTGCCACTTGGTGATATATCTACTATAAAACTGGGATGGGTTTTGAAAAAAGGGGTGTGGCTCCGCCCATACACTTTAAATTTTTGATATCAGATAGCTTTGGAACTAAATGTCGTTTAACAACGAAATTCAGTATGGAATTAATATTGGGTGATATTCTTCTACTAGAAACCTGAGACGTCATTGAACAAGGAGGTGTGGCTCCGCCCATACAAGCCAAACTTGCGATATCGAATAACTTTGGAATTGTAAGTAGCACAGCCTCGAAATTTGGTTATCAATTTCCACGAGTCTTTCCAGTTAGAGATAGAGATAGAGATAGAGATACAGACAGAGATAGAGATAGAGATAGAGATAGAGATAGAGATAGAGATAGAGATAGTGATAGAGATAGAGATAGAGATAGAGATAGAGATAGAGATAGAGATAGAGATAGAGATAGAGATAGAGATAGAGATAGAGATAGAGATAGAGATAGAGATAGAGATAGAGATAGAGATAGAGATAGAGATAGAGATAGAGATAGAGATAGAGATAGAGATAGAGATAGAGATAGAGATAGAGATAGAGATAGAGATAGAGATAGAGATAGAGATAGAGATAGAGATAGAGATAGAGATAGAAATAGAGATTGAAATTGAGGTTGAGGTTGAGGTTGAGATTGAGATTGAGATTGAGATTGAGATTGAGACTGAGTTTGAGATTCAGATAGAGATAGAAATTATTTCCGCTACGACAGCAACGCGTCGGGTACCAGCTATTTACCTATAAAAATGTTTCCTAAAAATAACATACATGGCAAAACAACGTTTGCCGGGTCAGCTAGTTTCTCTATAACATCAGGATTCTTAACTTGTGGTCCTTGGTCGCGAAAGTTCCACTTTAAGCTGAAAACGTCTTATGCTTAATTAAGCAACGTTTGTAGAAAGTAACATCTTTCAACATTCATAGTATTGAAATTATTGTTAAAAGAAAGAATTTTTTAGATAACGGTAGAAAAGTAGAAAAACGTGTTTATCGATTTTAGTCGTTTTTTGAAGTGTTTTACTTGGGTGAAATCTCAAAAGCGACACTTTTTTCAGACACCGTTTTCTTAGAATTGATGTTGGTTTTTGCTTGCTTCGGCGAACAAAAAATATTTCTTTGTTCGCCGTGGGTATACACTACCCACCAATCCAAAAACCTTTATTAAGCAAAGTTGTTGATTCATTTTTAAGTATTAACTGAAGATGTTGCAACAGATCACAATAATCTATTAAAAGGATTGTGTTTTGGCTATCCTACATTCTGGATTGTGTATTGGCTATAAAAATGTTTCTTTTTCTAACATACGTTGTCATTACTCAGTGCGCATCACAGAGTAGGTTTATTTTTTTGTTGAGGTGAATCTGCTTGTGTTGTTGGTACATGTTTTTGTTTTTGTATAGCGCGGATGAAAAATGAACAACTGACCACAACACAAGTGCGTTTTGTTTGTGACAGAAAAGATAATAAAATTAAATAAAATTTACTGGTGTGAATAATTGGGTGTTTTTATATTGACTTTATGTTATTTAAAATGATTTAATATAAATTTTTAATGTTACCTTTCATTATTTATATTGAAACAAATTTGAGCTTTGAGGCCAAGTATGTTGACAACAAGACAACATGAAGACAATGAAGGCAACAACCAACACCAACAACAACGGCTCTGTATAGAGCAAATCACACAGCAGACTAGACAGACGGTTTCGTTGCCCGCTACACCAACTCATCAGTAGTCTTGCATGACTTTTCAGTTTTCACCACTCAAGCTGCTTAGGTCCTACTTATACTGCCAATATGCCGAGAAAGTTACCCGGAAGTTTATTTGACAGAGAGAACGCTTTTTTCATAAGAAACTGAGTTCTAATCTACTACTTTTTAATTATTTTATTAAAAACAAGCCATTAAACTATCACGTCTATAAAACTGCCAATTAGATTCTATTCTCTCGTGTGTCCAACAAAGAGGCTTGGTTTTTTTTTATGTTCGGATAAACTCTGATTGGTTACTGCCATTGTGTGTTTTAGGTTTAACAACGATTTCTTAAAAACTCCCTATATAATCGTTGTTCGAAAGCATTGTTTCTTCCGTTCAACGGACCTCTCGGTTCGTAAAATTGGCATCGAACGTTTTATACACGCTATGGCTTTCGGCCCGGACCGACTTCCGCCCATACAAAGTGACTATATCAAAATGGTAAAGTCTCTAAAAATTCCACAAAAAGTAATCTAAAAACTTGAAGTTTGGACATAAGCTTTGATCTCGAATATACGATCTCAATTTGAAATTTAGCAAAATCAAATTAAAACTTCATCTAGCTCCTATACAAAGTGACATCACAAAAATAATAAAATCTTCATAAATTCTACAAAACTACATGTACGGACTTGATATTTTACATTTAAGTTTTGTTTTAAAATATATACTCTGATCACAAAATTTGGCAGAATTGAATAAAAACTTCGCCTATCTCCTATATGAAGTGACGTCATCTTGCTTTGAATGTACTTAAAGGGTTATGTGGCAGTCAGTAGGGCAAAAAATATCGATATTTCAGGAATTTTTCTTGAATTTTTCCTGAAAAGATGTATTTACATTTATATAAATATTTTGGTAACTTTTGACTTAAAATCCATATTTTTTTATTTGTAAAAATAATTATTTTTAAAGCTGCTGTAGCCGATCTCTGGGAGCTCCTCTAAAAAAATTTCTCTTGCGGTGAGCACGATATCTCTGGAATGGACCATCTGAAATTGAAGAAATAAGCAAAATATTAATTTTTGTCAAAATACCAGTTGCTCAACGATAAAAGTAGATTTTCAACATTAATTTAGTACTCAAATGATTTTTAAAGATTTATGGGTGAGAAAAAACCTTCGACCAATTACTAAAAAATAAACTTAAAAACTTGCATAAAAATTTAAAACTGGTAAATTCAGTCGTTTCGAGAAATCTTGTTCACCGACTAAAAAAAAAATTTTCGGAAATCGCGTTTAAAGTTTCGTATTCCTAAACATTTTTTGGACTCTTGCCGGCGTATAACTCCTGAACTCTTTCAGTCACATTGTCGAATATATTGCACAAGAGAATTCAGCATGTCCAAAGAATTATTGTTTTACGGAGATTAGATTGTTTGATTTCTCTACGGTGCTACTAGTTGGAGTGCTCATTTAGCTCTCTGAGAAAAATTTAAATGTTTACATTTTTTACCGTTTTGATTTTCTAAATGAATTTTTTAGTAAGGTCTTGTAGTAAAGCACGTGAGCCTCAAATTCAAAGCCGGAAGGAAGTGTTTTAAAATAAAAATTTTTCCTATATGTAAATAGATTAAATAATTTTTGTTCTTATAATAATAAAAAGACTAACCACCTTTAATATTTTTTATAAAAGTCATAGAACAATGCATGTTTGAACCGTTTTTAAGCCCAATTTTGAGGCTTTAATTCAAAACCGACTGGCTAATTACCTTATCTTATTACCTAAGATCTTATTTTTTACCCTCATTTTTTATGAACATGCGCGGGGAGCGAAGAAAAAAACATTTTTGCAAATTTCATATATGGGTGCTCTAGTAATTTCATGGGTGCTCTAGTACCTGTAGTGTCAATGTCCAATATATTGGATATGGTTTTCCAGACCGGTGAGATATACAATCTCCAACTTTTTTACACATTCATGGTCAAGGACCTTAGATTACTATACATACAAAATTTTCAGATTTTAAGCTCAACGCTACGATTTTCGTGACTGAAAGGCTTAAACACAGTTTTGGGATATTTTAAGTTAAGACAAACTGAATATAGTTCCTTACTAGTCTAAAATCGAGTGTCTTTAAGATATATTACAAGTATAGTGCCTAGAAAAAAAAGTATTCGTAAGAGATGGACTTATACAGCCGATAGATCATTTTAATAGATCTTTTGGCGGTAAGGAATTTTATCACATTTCTTTAATAATTTGACATAACGAGGTTAATGAATTTGGTTAACTATACAAAGTACATTTCAAGTGAAAGAAAGGGGAGTAATATAAAAAAATGGTATGACTTCTTAAAGAAAATAAGAAATACGTGACAAATTTGAATAAAACGAAATAGTGTTGTATAGCGGCCAAGCAAATGGGAATTTAGTTTTTTAAATTAAAAATTTCGAACTTGAGTGCTGAAGTGACAAAGCGAAAATTGTTAATGCAAATATTTCCAAACAAATTATTTAGGAAAAGCGTTTTTAAACATTAAGTGGAACAAATAAACAAAAAAAAAATACCTGAAAGCCACTAAAAGTGACCAAATTGGGCGAGTTGTAATTTGTTTTTTGACAACCTTTAAGCAATATATACATATATACGAGTAGCGAGGTATATATAGAATTTTCAATTAGTCAAAGGCGACTTTTCATAGCTGAAATTTTACGCCCATGTGTCAAAACTGTCGAATTTTGATGCAGCTGAGTCAACTGACATAACAAACATAACTGCCAAAATAACATTTTAATGCCGAAAGTTCATGCTTCTCTAGGCCATGAAAACATAAACTTATGTATCTATATAATTAGCTACAATTGCTTTTTATAGCCAAAACAATATAGCTACTTATTATCTAAGCGAATTGCTTTTGCTGCTAACGGTTTTTACTTCCAATGAGTTACATCCAAACAATGACTAAATATTTTATACATTATTTTTTAACTTGGCCATAAGAGTTTTTTGTATGAGTGAGTGAGTGTATTTCAAAGGCAAGCTTAAACAAAAAGCTTTGTAACTAAAATTAATTGCTTTTGTTGTTAAGCTCGCGTAGTTGTGTTTTTTGTTCCGTTCCTGTTTTGTGCAACTTGAGGCAACATTTGATTGCATTGTGCAGCTGCAAATTGCAACAATGTTTGTCTTAAGCCAAGGTTTGCCATAAATCTTCAAAAGTTTTTCTTTAATCAAATCCAACGAAAAAAAAACATGTTTTTGAAAATGTGTTTCTAAGCTTTAGCCATTTATTGGTAAAGGTGCAACATGTGCACAAGGTGTGGAAGGTTATTCGTTAGCAACATCAGCATGAATGAATGCTTTCTCTGCAATGTTCAGTTTTTTCCTTTTTTTGTTGGATTAAGACAACAAAATTAATAAGCATTATTCATCAATTATATTATTTGTTGTTTTTTTTTTTTTTAATGACTTCTTTTAATAAACGCTCATTGTTGTGCAATGCTTTTATTGTGTTTTTTATAACAACTAATGATGTATGAAGAGATTTTACAAATAAAAAGAGTTGAATGATCGCTATGCTTAATGCTGCTGATGTTGCTGTTGTTGTTTTTGTTGTCGCAGCTGATGAATCACTACTACTAGCGGGTAATGTGCTTAGAGCACCGCATAATTGGGTCAACATTTCTATAAAAAAATTTTTTTTTGTTTGTTTTATCATCTGCTGCATACTTACATGCAATCATTCCGTTCCACATACAAACAACATTAAAAAAAAAATAAAACTAATTTATTTTCTATATAAATCTTTGCATATCATATAGCTCAGCAGCATCTTGCAATGCACAGAGTTTTGCGTTTTGCTTTTCTTTTTTTTTTTTTCGTCCTCCTTTTGGACACACTTCTCTAAATGCACTGTCCCGCTTAGTTTTGGCTTCAACAATTTGTTTTGTCGTCAATATTAAGTTTTTTGTGTATATTTTTATTTTATTTCTATTTCGTGTGGGGCGTCGTCCACATGATCTTCGTCTCTGTCGTCATGTGTGCCCGCCTGTTGGGGAAAACGCATAAAAACGCGAGAAAACAAACAAAAACAAAAAAAAAAACAATTTCATTGGCACCAAATCACTCGCCGCTTCTATGCAACCAACACCACCACCAGGTCTCATTATTTATGTCAATATTTTGTGCAACCATGGCAACGCCCGCTATGCAACATTGCAACATGGCATTGTATGGAATTTGACCAATTTTTGTTGTTGACATTTTGGGCTTTCTATGCTTCGATTAAAGTTGTGAAATTGTTGGAAAAGTAATGGCTTATTTGAAAAAAAAAGTATTTAAAGATATATTTTGTTTTAAAAATAGCTTAAATACTTGGTTATAATTTCCCTCGGGATCCACAAAGTCTAGATGGGCACAAAATTTATAAATAGGTTAGAAAATACATTTCTGTGAACAATAAAAACCTGTGATAGCTGTGTGGAAATAACACTACTCAACAAGATTTTTACACAGACTTCTTGACAAATTTTTCTGGAAAAAATTTTGACTCCTTAGTTTGAAGTTAGAATCAAAAACACTCTTTCACGCGAACTTCTTATGATTTTTGATGTAGGATTTGTACGTAACATTGAATGTACCGTCATGGCGGATTCGATTTTTATTAATATACATATATTAATCGGTAGTAATGATGGTTTAAGACTAAAAGGAGCCTTGTGTACTGCGTCAGGGATATATTAACTTTGTCATTTCTTTTGTAGCGTCCATAAGGAGGCGTGGCAGCTACAGAAAATGAGATATATTCTCGATCAGCATCATCATTTGAGTCGATTTCGTTCCACATACCAAATTTTGAAGCTGTCGTTATGAAGCTTCCTTTTAATATATGAAGATAAATTTGACAAATGAGCCAAATCGGATGAAGCCATGGCCACCTCCAATACAAAGTGACTGTATCAAAATGGCAAAATCTGTGAAAAATTTCACAAAAATTTATATAAAAGCTAATTGTTATTGATTGGTTCTAACACGCCATTCTGGTTGGAAATAATAAAAAATCGAATGAATCAAGTCGTAACTCCCATTCAAAGTGACGTCATAATAACAGTATAATCTCTTAGAACAATCAATTGAAATTTTTACACAAGTTTCTGAAATAGCTTTTCTGAAAATCTATTAAAGAAAGAGGAAGAAAATAAAAAAACTTTCCAGGGTTAAAGCATTCTAAAGTACTCTTAGAGGCGTACGACCTAAAGAGATTCAAAGAATGCATGATGCTAACAAAGAATAATCTAAGAATCATTACAGGACTGCTAACGGGTTATAGGTTGAACTATCACCTTACAAAACTCGGAATTTTTAGTGATGACACATGGAGGACGAAAAATCTGCGATGACCGTTACATCGTTCTGGGTTATCACATAATACCAGATAACTCATTACAATCAAGAGACATAGGACATATACTAGCATTTATATCAGAGATTGGACTAAAAGAGGTTCTTTAAGTCCATGCAGGGGCACAATAGATCTTAAGGTCGCATTTCGAATCCCAACAATAATAACAATTCTGAAGTAGAAGATCTATTATCTATTTATAGATGTTCTCTCCAACCCTAACCACCCGTTTGGGTATTTGTCATTCAAAATTTAAGCTCATTTGAGCTCAATGCGGTTGACAACGCGTGGAAAGGGAGAGGAATAGATTTAAAACAGCCAAAATAATTAATTTATGATATATTTTTTGTAGCCGGAATAAACGTAAAAAATTGTTCCACATCAAATACGATTTTTTTGAGGTTTTTTATATCAGTCCAGCTGCCAAGACCGTCTATTGTAAAATAGTCGTAATGTTTTGGGAGGAATCAAAATAAAATCTTGAGTATATTTTTAGGAACCAACGAGGAACCCAATTTTTACACATTTATTTAATAAGAAGTTAAGACTCTATACGGAGAAGATGCAAGTTACTTGTTAGTAAGTCAGTTTCTAGTTCGATATTGAGCTTTATCGAAGCTATCATGCAGCTCTTACATTATTTTTGAGAGCAAAACAGTTTATGTGAGAGTGAATCTACAAGCAAAGCACTTTGTCGAGTCAGCTTATAAGCAACTTCTGTATAGCTTGTGAGAGTCGGGATGCTTATATTAGTGCGAATCCTCATTAGATGCTTCGCGAAGACATGAGCAAAGCTAATTTTTAAAGCTAAGTAAGCTTTAAAATGTCTTTAACATTACTTGTGAAGAAACTTCGCATAATTATTGATGAGAGAGAAGAAATATTCCTTGGAATAGCTTTTTATAAGTTCTATTTTTAGTTGGGGAGCAACTGAGTTTTTTCGAATGTTACTAATTAGCAATAAATTTGTAGAGGGAGTTATTTCTACGAGAAATCAATGTGGGTTGTGTGTATAAGCAATTCGCAACTACATTCTTGAGAACAGTCTACATTTCTAAGAAATAGTCTTGCAGACTGAATATCTTGTGTACACTAAGGGAAAAAAATATTAAATTTATCCAAAAACTTTTTTAATTTATCCAAAAAGCGAGTAATTTTTGCACCAATAACGCATTTGAATAAATCGACTACGTAAATATTTAAAATTTATTTGAATACTTTTTTAATTAAATTAAATATTTAAACAGAATTAATAAAAAATATATTAAAATTATGCACGAATTTTTTTAAAATATCTTTCAAATATTTACTTTTTGAAAATAAACTATCGCATTCAAAGAAAATTTATATAAAAATATTGAATTTAAAAAAAAAACATATTTAAATTGAATATGTTATTAATGGTTTTATGGTATTATTTTCTTCATATTGCGTTCATCAAATGCCATTGCCTGTATAATTTATTCTCGCTTCACTTTTTTCGTTCTCTAATTTATACTATTTTTGACATAACATAGTATAAAATAGAGAACGAAAAAGTAATGTCTAAGATATATGAAGGTAGAAGCAAATTATGCAGGTAAATGACAACCGGTCCAAGATGTTCTGAGAAAATACCGAGTTGTCACTCCTCCCTACATAATTTAATTTCTTTGCCAAACATGCATACTATATTGCTCTTGCAACAATAACTAAATGAGAACTATAAGAACTGCAAATGCAAGAAATAAACATGTAGGAGTATGTGTGTACGTGTGCGATGCTGTTGCTGCTTGCTTGTATGGGATATGTGTGTACGTGTTTGGTATAAATAAAATTCAAATACGGGAAAAAAACGAGTTGTAAGGAAAACATTGGATTTATAGACGAAAATATTTGAATAAAATTTATACTCAGGCGTGGATAATGCTAATATGCGTTATTTCCCTTAGTGTATAGACTTGTAGATATATCTTCTTAGCAATTTTTATTAATTTTCTATTAAGTTAAGAATATTCCTTGATGAATTTTGGTAGTTAGGCGTAGTAATTAATATAATCTCAAGACTGGCAAATCTGACAGGCCATTTGGAATAGTGTCATATAAGAAAAACGTAAAAATGTTTAAAAAGTATCTAATCTTTCTAAAGATTTTAAGAAACATAATTTTTTATTAGAATATTGAAAACTTTTTTGAAACAATTCAGCTTGAAAGAGATTTAGTTGATTTTACAAGAGGTCTACATCTAAAGTAGGGTAAAGGTTGTCCCAAAAATACCTGAAATATTATTTTTGTACGAATTTAATCATTTACCTCGGTAGTCGAGTTGTAGAACTCATTACTGCCAACCCAGAGGTCATGGGTTCGAATTCCGGCCATGCATGGTCCTATGTTTTAACCTTTCTTAATTTCTTTCCTCAATTCTAACCAACTGAGATCAAAAATTCTTCAATACTTACGACTCTAAAGTTATAGTTGGTGGTAGAGAGGTTTGCATAGAGGTCGCTAAGTAAATTTATTTGACAATTTAAATTTATTTATTTTAAAAGTTTCAGATTAATTTACTATATATCACTTACCTTCCACCCCGTTTCGAATCAAGACAGAATTGACAGGTTAGGTTTAACACCTAAAATCCTTGGTTAAAATAAATAAAAAAAAGAAACATGGAGGTTATGTGTAAAATAGAACAATTGACGAATCGCAGACCATTCGTTCTTTTGACAAAATTTTATATGACACTTTGACCCAATTATAAAAACCCAAAAGACCACTGGCGTCAAATCGCAAGTTCTCAGTGGCCCATTCGCGTCGGCAAATAACACTACCCTGTAACTTTATCTGGAGTAAAAGCATTGTCGCGTTCGCTGTGCTGCCATACAGTGATTTCCTGTTGAAACCAGATGCTTTAAACATTCGTGCCGACCAATTTATTCCCTAAAAAGTTAGTTATGATGTCACGATATCGAATCCTATTGAAGGTAACCGCGTTTCTGCCAGCTATTTTGAGCACATGTTGCATTACAAAATGGCGCGTGGTTTAAAATATTAGATATTTTTGAACACCTATGAGATATAATCAATTTTAATATTTTTTTTTTTAACAATTGTGAAAATTCTGTGAAAAATTACCTCTTTGGCGGAGGTAGTATTCATGTTTCATTCGAATTTCGAAAGAATTATTTTTTAAATTTACAAATTTTTATTTTCATTTTAAAATTGTTATATTCCCCCAGTAGAAAAAAATTTCTTTATGTTTGGCATATTTGACAGCAGGTACGTTTACGTGCAACAAAGTGTATAACGTGATAAATTTTATCTATTTGTTTGTCTGTTTGTTTGATGTTTAATGAAAATGTATGTGTGCTATTTCGCTCTAGTATGATTAATGAAATAATCCACCTACGTTCCACATGCTGGGCAGCCATGTTTTAATAGCCGCCATAATGTTGATGTAATATTTTTTGTATTTATACAAGTTTTTTAATTATACTAATTTTTCAAAAAGTTTTTTGTTTTTTGTTTTTTTTAAATACAACAACTAGGAAAGAGTTGAGAAAAATCTACGAAGTCTGACCAGATACCCCAGTGAGCTAGCCGCGTGCTGCGGATAGACCATAAAAGTGCGCTGACTCCAGTAATTACGGTACCGCGTTTACGCGCTCAAATCACGTACTTGGCCGGTTGGTCGTTTGTGTTTATTTTGTTACCACTTGCTTGGAAAAGCATTATAAAAAAACGCTACAAGTGAACACACACACTCATATAAAATGTAATGGAATAAAATGCATATGAAATGCATAGAAACAAAAAAGCAAACCAACTAAAGTCTGTCGATTGCTCCGTTCAGTTTTGTTGGGGTCTAGAAGAACTCAACGAAGCGCGCGTCAGTACTATTCCGTCCATAAAAGTGCGTGACTTGAGTTTTCTATCGATCCATCTTGTTTCACGCGCACTGCTTTGAGGCATTGCTTGGTTTTCCATGCAACCGCATTTGTTTTCCTGGCCCTCTGCTAGCTGTTGGCTCTGCTGCAGGTTTGTTGTTGGTTGCTTGTTAGAAATGTGGTCAGCACTGTGTATGTAGCGAACTGCAAGGTGTTTTTGTCTTTTACCACTATTTGAACACGTCCCAACACAGTTGAACTGCTGTGTTGCATTTTGTAACTTTTTATTTTTCTTTTCCCCATTCGTTTTTTTTGTGCTCCTGCAGGCATTTTAAGAAACTTTGACGTATTGGAAAAATCATCAGCAAGCAAGATAATTCAAGTGTATGAGATGGTTAAGAAAGCAGGAAAAACTTGTGCAACGTCTGTAAATGAAGCACATGAGTTGTTGGTTGTATTCATGCAGCACTTTCAGTTGCTGGAGGCAGTGGCGGCTGCAGGATGTGATGTTGGCAGTAGTAGGTACCTTTGAAAGTTTGACCAAAAGTTTTCAATTTTCTTGTGTTAGCTGCTATTTATTCAGCCAAGTTTAAAAAGGTAACAGTTTCTGGGATGAGGCGCACTAGCCCCATGCGATCCCTCAGTTCGTCCAGCTCTGAGTTTAGTTTGAGTTTAATTGTCCAGTTTAGCTCAATTTGTTATTGCGCTTTTCTTTTTTTTAGCATTCTTTTTTCTGGTGTACAGTTGAAGCTGTCGATCATGATTAATTGCTGCATTTATTTTCTTTTAAAGCCATTTTTTAGAAAGTTTATTTTCAATCTAAAAGTTTATGGGAACTTAATTATTTCTTAAGTTGATATGACAGAAAAATTTGTAAAGTGAAATTTCTTTAAGTGAAATAAGACTCTGATACATTTGTATCATAAAGGGTCACTTTATTTTTTAGACCGCTAAGGGGATGCTCCCTATTAATTTGTGTTGATTTTGAAGATTGTAAGTGATAGTTAGTTGGAGGGTGGAATGATAGAGTAGTATCGGTGAAGATTAGTTTTAAATTGACATACCTCAAAACTGCTGGGGAACATGCTCGCAGGGAGATTCTTCCACAATTTTACTGTACGTCCCAAGAACGAATTATCTCGGTAATGCGAGGTTCTATTGGGCATCAAGACAATGGAAAAAAGATGGGCTTGGTGAGCTGCCCGAGTGGACCTGGGAAACACTCGAGCTAATGGCGTCAGGTCATGTATCTCCCTTGAACACTTCCCATAATAGTACCTGTACAAAAGGCTTAGGCAACCAACATTGTGTCGACGCCTAAGAGAGTTAAAAGAAGATGAAATATTTTCATCTCCAATCAGATATATCGCACTGAAGTACACTTTACATGTTTGAACTGACATTTTTTGCGGTTTGATGTCATACGAGAAGACAATTTTCCCCGTAAGCATTTTTGCCTTTCTTCATCTGAACTATAGAGTTATCCATTTTCCCCTTCGGAAAGTAAAGTTTAAAAGAACACACTTAAAATGCATATTTCGATAAAATTTTTATTTCGTTACAATGTTTGTACTTTGTGAGAAAATATCCCGCAAACATTTTCTGAGTGCCTCGAAAAAAAAAAAAGAATCTAAAAAGAGTCTTCTTATGAGTGTTTTATGAGCAAGCAAGAAAAAGACTCCTAAAGGAGTCTTTGATATAATTGTAAAATGATTGCTCAGAAATAGGACTCTAAAAAGAGTATTTTTTATGCGTGTTTAATGAGTACGCTATAAAAAGACTGCTAACGGAGTCTTTGATATGATACGCAATAAAACACTGCTAAAGGAGTCTTTGATATGATTGTAAAATGATTGCTCAGAAATAAGACTCTAAAAAGAGTATTTTTTATGCGTGTTTAATGAGTACGCTATAAAAAGACTGCTAACGGAGTCTTTGATATGATTGTAAAATGACTGCTCAAACATTGGACTCTTAAAACAGCCATATTATGCTTGCTTTATGAGTTCTCATAAAAAGAACTCATTAAAAATTCCTAAATAAGACGATATTATGATTGTCCATGACAAAGACTCACAAAAGGATTATACTTATGTTGCATGAGATATGCGTAATTATAAAAAGGTCTTATATACGAGTGTTTTATGAGAACTCGACAATAAGGTTCTGAGAGAATTTTATAAACTTTTGAGCTATATTTTTATCTTCTTAATATATAAAAACGTAGGTGCATATGTATGTCTGACTCTGATCAGAAGCTGATCCTCTGTAATTTGTAATGTGATGGTAATTTGTGAGAATGTGAATATTTTTTTCGAAGTCAATACTCCAATACGTCATAATTTATCTTTCAGTCATTCAGCGTGCAGTTGAGAAGCTTGCAGAATCGAATGAAGTCGAATCGGATGTGGCAAAGTGAAATTTTTAACTTTTAATTTTCCTGCAATTACTTTTTATTTGAATTCTTCAGTTTTAATATATTTTAAATAAATTTTAATTTAAAAATAGATTTCAACCTAAACGTATCATTGTTACTTCTATGAGTTCTGAAAGAGTTTTCATTATGAGCCTTTGAAGATTCCATTACATTCTTAAGAGTTTTAAGTATGGCTATTAAAATAGCCTTAATTTTGAGTCCAAAAGACTAATTAATATGGGTTCTAAAAGAGTATTTATTATGAGTATTTTAAGAGTCTTTATTATGTGTCTAAAAAGAGTATTAAATATGAGTCTTCATTTTGGGTCCAAAAAGACTAATTTAGATGTGTTCTAACATAGTCTTTATTATGAGTCTTTAAAGAGTCTTTATTCTGAGTCTAAAAAGAGTATTAAATATGAGTCTTAAAAGAGTCTTAGTTTTGAGTCCAAAATGAGAATAATGCAGTAATTATTATGAATCATATTTTGAAGCCCATAACCTGCGAAAATGTACTCATAAAAGAGTCTTTTTTTAAGCGTATTATGACGATAAAAACTCATTTATACGAGTCTTAAAAGAGTTTTTTAAGAGTCATAATGTTTGCTGGGTAGAAATAACGAAATAATAATCCTTATGTTACGATATTACGATGGAACGTGGAATCTATAATTATTTCATTTAAATATTTTCCTCGGGAGTTTTTGCAGGACTTAATTCTTTTGAGATAATTTTCGATGATTTTTGTGCATAACTCGGGAACTAGCTCTGCAATGTCTTGACGAATCTTGGTTTTTAATTGCTCAAGAGTTTGTATTTTAATTTACGTAAAGACCATATTTTTTTGCGTAGCATAAAAAAAAAAGTCCAGAGGCGTCAAATCCCCCGGTCTCGGAGGTCAATTGACTTCGTCCAATCTCGAAATAAGTCGTCGGGGTAATTTCTGTTCCAACATAGCCCTAATTGGTGCTGTTTTGCGGCTTGTGGCCCCATCTTGTTGATACCACTTATTGTCCAGATCCATATTTTTAATTTGAAGCCGAAAAAATTGGTTAACATACGGCCATAATGCTCAGAATTGACTGTAACGGTTTCCCCTTGATCGATTTCAAAAAAATACGGACCAATGACACCACCAGACCATAATTAACACCAAACACTCACTTTTTGCGCATGTAATGGCTTCTCCACAATAGCTTGGGTATTTTCAGTGCCCCATTAATGGCAATTTTGCTTATTCACGAATCCACCTAGAGTGAAATTGGCCTCAGCGCTAAAGAAAATTTGCTTGGAAAATCAGCATGTAATGCTTGTTGTTCCAGTACAGTTTTAACGCATAATTGTAAAATGGCAAATCTTTTAACTACACAAATTGCACTTTGGATGACATGAACATTTGCCAGCTGCCAAATGCCCGAGCATAATATATGCCACTTTCCTTCAATGTTTGTCAACCAAGAAAAAGGGACTCAATTTAAAATGCCGGTTACTTCTGGGACAGCCAGAAAAAATGCTTCACCTAATGAGAAATTATGCTTCACCTAATGCTTCACCTAATGAGAAATTAATTAAAAAGATGCCAGTGATCTTTTTCTGTCAAACTTATGAAAGAATGAAGGAGCAAGAAAAGATGATTTTGCATGGTTTTATAGCTTAACCCAGTAAAAAAGTGGATCATCCTATGAGCGATGTGCTCCCTGAGGAGCAGTGGACTGCTTCCTATTGATCCAAGCTAGGTACATTTTGTGCCCTCTGTTAACATTGCATGTCCTAGGAAGGGGAGCGTTCCCTATAACATCCCAGGTGAGCAGATAAGAAGCGATCATATATGATCCAAATGGATCAATAAAGAAGCTTTTGAAATATATTTTTCAATAAAAATATTGAGAACATTTTTCTAAAATGCACGTCCCTCACTTATGGTGTTTTCGTTTCTACAAAAAAATGTTGCCCTACCACAGTGCAACATTTTTTTAAGTGATGCACTCAACCCTGAAAAAGTGCAGGTATTGAACACAAAACACTGCCCTTCTTACTAACCCAGCTGATATATTTGTGTGAGCCAAAAATAAAAAATCTGCTATACTAAAAATATTATAAAGTGTCAAATTATGAATGCATATATTTATCCTTGTCTAACACACGCATTTCATAATATTTTCGATTAAAGCAATCAGCTAATTTTCAGGACAACATTCTCCCCTCATAAAGTTTCGCATGCCAAGAAATGTGCCTTTTTTGCCCTCTATAAATGTAACATTTTAAGAAACGAACACAGACTTTTTTCACCCGTTTGCTCTTATTTTATAATCGAACACGAAAAAAGAAGAGGGCAATGAAAAGGCAACATTTTTTGGTAGAAACGAAAACACCATTAGTTTCCTAATTTTTGCATTCATTGTTCACCTATTGCTTCTAAGAAAACAGTGAGGGAGCTCTAGTGCAAAGTGCTCGCTTTTTGTTCCCATAAAACAACAAGAGAGCGCTCCCTTGTTGCTCCTCATGGGAGCGATCCTATATTTTTTTACTGGGAAGTGTTCGTTTTTTCGAGACAGAAACAGGTGAAAATTACCTTTTTTTTCGTTACTCCCTTGTTACTTACATCTTGGTTTCACCCAGAACAATTAAAGCGACCCAGAATTTGCAGAATTTTTCGATCTAAAATAGCTTACATCCCTCTGAGAGTAATTTCCTATTTGCTCGCATTACTGGACAAATACTTTCTCGAGACAATTCACTCAACTGCTTGAAAACGTGTTCATTGAATTTTTTTTTCTGCTTCTAAAATGAAGACTATGAGCTCATGTGTTATAAACAATATGAGGAATAATTATAAACAACATGCCAGTGACTGTTGACAACTGCAGGTGGAACTGTGACAAAAACAATTCTACCGATACTTAGAAAGTGTTATCATCATTACACTAGATGAATAGACATCTTTGCAATTTCCTGTCAAGCGTACAGCGAGCTACAAATACACTGAGCAAAATAAGATGAACTACATTCAGCGAGAGACAAGCTTAGATGGCTTGAGTTGGACTTTTACAAGAACACACCACGTTCAACTAAAGAAATTATTAAAAAGACGGTCACGTTATGCAAGTACCAACATTTTTTTCTTAATGTTAACAAGCCTTCAGCTGATTTAATGCCAGTTGCAAGCTGCGATTGAAAAGCAGCTCACTGCAAAAGGTTCGGTTCGGCTGCTGATGCACTGTTAGATTAAAGCGTCTGTTTTTAAGTCATACTGAAATCATTGCTTAGTCAGTGCATTGATGAGAATGATGATGAGTTAGCTATCCAGCTGCTAGCCAAAGTCAGCTATGATTGCGATGATGATGAGCGATAAAAAATTGACAGCTATGGGTAGCTTAAGTTAAGCACATCAATAGCTAAGCGCATCAAGCGAACGAATGTTTTTGCGGGAACGGCATCGATAGATGCATTCTACTGTGTTGCAAACAATTATGCTCAATGCTCAGAAGCTGCAGTACAAATGTAGGAAAGCTCAAGAGGCTCTTTTGGTCTTGAAAAGTCGATGGAATCGTGTCTGTAAATTTAATTGACAGCTAAAGCTAAACAAGCGGGATTTGGAAACCTTTTGAAATGCTTTGCAATTAAATAGGAAAAAAAAATTATAGCCATGGGTGAGGCAGAGTCAAGAAGTCGCTTGACAGCTGCTTTGTTTAAGTTTTAAACTTGAGCCTTTAAATGCTATGCAACGGTCTACAAAAGTCAAGGCTTTCATTTGGCTAACCATGACTAAACAGCTTCAACTTGACTGAATTGAATTGATTGGTCTTTAGATAATAACTGCATTTAAAGCGCAATAACCACTTTCAACAAGAACAACAACAACACAACGTAACGAAGACTTCCTGCCACAAGTACAGAGACAAAAAAAAAAACCGAAAGATTTCCAGTTTTTTGCAAAATGTTTATTTCTTTTCTTTTTTCAGTTGAACTAGTTTTCAGGCAACGCACTGTTTGGAAATTGCAACGGAATCACGTTATCAGTTTGAAGTTTCTCACGCTTTTGAAAACTGAAATGTTGCCATTAAGATTGAGTAGGAAATTGTTGCTAAAATTGTGTGTGTTCCATATTCATAAATTGATTAAAAATATTTGTTTTTGGTATAAGTTTAATACTCAAAAATACAACTGAGAAGTAAAGAATATGCCTAGAATGTTCCGCACCATAAAAGTTAATTATCATGGGGATCTTTCAAAAAGAGCCATTCCTAATAGTAATTGGAGTAAGTTTATCTACAAAATGGAAGTTAACACAAAAATTTTACAACTGTTGTGGAAAATAGCACGATACGACAATACGACTAAATACGACAACTTGTGAAATCCCTAAATGAAAACATGTAAGAATTATGTGAGACAAAATTTGTGAAAATTAGAAACAAATATTAAGCTATTGAATTTAAGATTTAAAATTATGATAGGATCGTTATGATTTTGATTATGATAAATTATCATAAGATAATATATGAAAAAGGTTGAGGTTGGCTGTGTCATCAACACACCGGTATGTATTTCGACGTGATTACATATCTTTATGCTTGTCCTAATCCTTGTTCAAATTTTTGTTCGAATCCTTATCATACTTTAGGACACAATACTTGTCCTAATTCTTGTCGTTAACCTTGTTCTTATCCTTGTTCTAATACTTGGTTTACTCTTGCCCCTATTCTAATTCTAATCTTTGTTCCAATCCATCTCCTAGTCCATTCAACAGTTCTTGTCTTTATTCTTGTCGCAATTTTTACCTTATCCTTGTCCTATTGCTTCTCCTAATCTTTGTTTAAATCTGTAACGTTTTTTTTTTTCTAATCCTTGTCCCAATAATGTTTTGATTCTTATCCTAATTATTGTTCTTATCGTAACCCTGGTCCTCGTCCTTGTGACTGTCCTTATTCCTACTCTCATCATAGCCCCAATTCTTTTCCTAATTCTCACTCCAATCATTGCCCTTGTTCTTGTAATTATCCTTGTCCCAATCCTTGTGTTAGTCCATGCTATTATCTTTGTCTTTATACTTGTTGTTATTCTTAACTTTATCCTTGTCCTAAGCCGTGTCCTTATCTCTGTTAAAATCTGTGACATTTTTTTTGTTCTAATCCTTGCCCCAATTCTAGTCCCTAGTCCCAGTCATAATCCTTGTTCTTATTCTAATCCTAGTCCAAGTCCTTGACTCTGTCCTTATTCTTTCTGCCATCATATCCCGAATTCTTATCCTAATCCTTGTTCCAATCGCTGCCCTCATTCTTGTCGTTATCCTTGTCTCAATCCTTGTCTTAGTCCATGCTATTATCCTTGTTTTTATGCTTGTTGTTATTATTAACTTGATCCTTGTCCTAATCCTTGTCCTTATCTTTGTTGAAAACTGTGGTATTTTCTTTGTTCTAATCCTTGTCTCAATTCTTGTCCTTATCCTTGTCCTAATCATTGCCCTTGTCCTAATACTGGTTCTAGTTCTTGTCTCTGTTCTTGTCCATACTCTCATCATAGGCCCAATCCTTGTCCTAATCCTTGTCCCAATCTTTGTCTTAATTCTTATTCTAATTCTTGTCCCAATCCCTGTCATTGATCTTGTCCGTATCCTTGTCCTTATATTTGTCCAACTCCGTGACGTTATTCTTGTCCTTTTTCTTGTCCCAATCTTTATCTTAATCGTTGTCCTCATCCTAATACTTGTCTCTGTCCTTATCCTTACTCTCATCATAGCCCCAATCCTTATCCTAATTCTGATTTCAACCGTTGCCCTTATTTTTGACGTTATCTTTGTCCCAATCTTTGTCCTAATTCTTTTCCTAATCCTTGTCTTAGACCTTGCCCGTATTCTTGTCCTAATCCTTGTTCTTATCCTAATCTTTGTCTCTGTCCTTATCCTTACACTTATCATAACCCCAATCCTTGTACTAATCTTTGTTCCATTCGTTGCCCTTATTTTTGTCGTTATCCTTGTCTTAATCTTTGCCCCAACCTTGCCCTAATCTTTGTCTAAATCGACGTTAGGAAGTGACGAGGAAGTGACGTTATCCTTGTTCTATTTCTTGTCCTAATCATTGTACTAATCCTTGTTTAAGTTTTTGTCCTTGTCCTTATCCATGTTTTAATAATTTTCTCAATATTTGTCCTAGTACTTGTTTCAATTCGTGTCTTAATTCTTTTCCAAACTTTATCCTTTTTTTTAAGCTGTGTCTCATTAAATTGTTATCCTTATTTTTAAAACTCTCTTAATCCGTGCCTCCTAGCTCTTGTCCCAATAATTGTTATTCAATCCTTCTTACGATCTTTATCCTAATACTTCTCCCAATTCTTATTCTAGTCTTGTCCTAATACTTATTTTGGTTTTTTTTTTTATGAGAATAAAAAACTCACCTTTACTATAGAACCTTGAAACTAACTCTAGTGCTTATAGCCACACAGCTGTAATGCAACTTATGCACTTTTGTTGCATTTTTAATGCATCAAGCGACTGGGTCTAATGATCTAATGACGTTATAATTTTCAATTTTCATTGCAAGGTCAGAAACCAGCTTTTAATGTCATTAAAAAAATTCTGCTTTTCGCCTGTAATAAGCAAGAAATAATACCATGCAACGGTATTGCATTTTTATTGCGTAAGCTGCTTATCATCGCAGATAGCTAATGACATCACAATTTTATTTATTTTCGTCGTGAGGTCATTTAAGCACTTATTTGTCAATATATATATTTGGTACTGCAATATATATATTTATTATATTATACAATATATATATTTGTAATATATATATTTGGTATATATTCAGCGAGTAATAATTTCATGCAACGCCATTCATTTTGGTTGCATTTTCGATTTCGAAGCAGACGCCAACATCACTCTGATAGAAGGGCATATTTTGCAAAATCTTACTTTTGCTTATTCTACAATTACTTATAAGTATCTAGCAACAATTTTTACAAGCGTTTTGCAAACCAAGTGTTTACGTTGTTACTCGTATTACATGTATTGGCCCAGCTTTTTTGGTTGATTGGGACCGCTTCAAGACCTAAAATAACCAAAAATAGCATTGAATATATGCGCTCATGTGTTCCACAAAATGCTTAATAGTTTTGAGCTACTTTGTAAAGTGCAAGTCGTGCATTTTTCACTCAAGAGATAAACAAAAAACAGCGTTAACATTGCATATAAACACAACAAATTCATATTTTTAGCCTCCCCATCAACATCAGAGGCTATCTCTAAACAAATAAAATTTTTAACACGAATTCCATTGCAATATTTCATATTTTAGTTTATTTTTACATGCATTGAAAATAAAATCCTGGCAAAAATAAAAAATGCACATAATATTTACAAGAAAAAGAAAACTAGGCCTCCGACAATATTTGTTTATCTGATGCGATGAAAATGTTTGAAACCAAATTTTTCAGGCTTTAATAATTTTACAGGAATTGTTGTTCTTTACTTCACCTGCATTCGATCTGGGATGAATAAATTGTGGTTGGCATAACCTTCGTGTAGGCTTCAGGGTGTTAAAGCAAATTTATTGATTGACCTGAATTTGCTAGTTATAAATATAAAACGCTCATTAAGGGGATGATTAATACAAACAATGCTTTTGTCTACATTTCTGTATGGCAACAATGCGAATTTATTGTGAATTGTGTGGCGAGTAACACAATCACTGTTCAATGATGGTGAAAATCATGGCTTTTATGATAAAATTATATTTATATTTATCTATTTACTCCACACAAGAAAAGAAAATTATATTTAAAAGCATTTTTCGATGATTAAACGACCCATGACCAATGATAAGCATGTTTGACATACCAGGGATGCCAACACTGCGGTTTTAAATTTCTTCATTCCATTTCTTAAATAGTTTTGGCCTTAATTTAAGCTTTCAAACAATTTTTATTGACAAATTGCTTCAGCAAACAAAGCTCATTGTTGTATTTTTTATTGAAGTGAGAGTATTTGCAACGGCGTAGGAGCGTATTGTCAATAAATGCAATAGCGCAATTCCCAATCTTGTGGAAATGGTCTTGCATCATAGCATTTGCAAAATGGTAGAGTACATTTTTACTCGACACTAACACAATATACAGAGCTGCACTTGCTACTCTTTTGCAAATATGCAACACTAAAAACAAATAGTTTTTATTTAATGTACGAATGCAATAAAGATTGCAAACTGACAGTTACTGAATTGTATCTGACTGAATTGTAAGTTGATTGGGAAAAAAATAAAGAAAAAAAAAATTTTGCAAAATAAGCGGAAAAAGACCGTTCACAATTGATGCGAAATTTTTACTAATATGTTTTCGGTATAAAAGGGCGTAGGAAATGAGAATAAGCAAAATATTTTTATATGATTGCAAATTGGGCGAATATATTTTACATATGCTATGATGCAAGACTATTTGCACCGAATCGTGAACAGCCCTAATATGTATGATTTTTTTGTTGTATGTTTGAAAAAGTTTTGCATATAAAACGCAATAGGGCAATTCACAGTCTTGTGCAAATAGTGTTGCATCATAGCATTTGCAAAATGGTAGAGTATATTGTTACTCGACACTAACAAAATATACAGAGATGCGCTTACTATGCTTTTCCAAATATGCAACACTAAAAATCTAAAGTTTTTATTTACTATAGTAATGCAATACTGAATTGCAAACTGACAGCTGATTGGGGGGAAAAAAATAAAGGCAAATAAAGTGATATAATATGTTGCAAAGTAAGCCGAAAAAGATTGTTCACAATTGATGGGACATTTTTACAATTGCACGAACTTACAATTTCAAATACACAAGATTGTGAATTGCCCTTACATGTTTTTGGTATAAAAAGGCGTTGCAATTGAAAATAAGTAAAATATTTTGATATTATTGCAAATTGAGCGAATATATTTTACATATGCTATGATGCAAGCCTATTTGCACCGAATCGTGAACAGCCCTAATACGGTTTTTTTTGTTGTATGTTTGAAAAAATTTTACATATAAAACGCAATAGGGTCTTGTGCAAATAGTCTTGCATCATAGCATTTGTAAAATGGTAGAGTATAGTTTTTCTCGACACTAACAAAATATACATAGATGCACTTACTACGCTTTTGCAAATATGTAACATTAAAAACCCATAGTTTTTATTTACTATACGAGTGCAATACTGAATTGTAAACTGACAGCCGATTGGGGGAAATAAATAAAGTCAAAAAGAAGTGTTGCAAAGTAAGACGAAAAAGACCTTTCACAATTGAAGGGAAATTTTTACAATTGCACGAATTTACAATCTCAAATACACAAGGTTGTGAATTTCCCTAATGTACTTTGAAATTGTGAATGTCTTTCATGAATTTACTATGAGTATCAAATTTATCATAAATACAAAATACAAACCCAAATAACCCACATTGTGAATACCCCTAAATAACGTTTTTACTTTTGAGTGTGATCGAAAAGTGGACATGAAATAAAAAAAATTTGTAAGAATTTGGTTTTGGAAATCTAGATGGTAGTATCTAGGAGTATATTAGGAGAAACATCTTTAACGAAGCTTTTGAATTTAAATCGACATAGAACAGGAAAAACTTCAAGGTAGGTCGTTACAAAAAAGTCGACGGAAAAGATAGGTTAGGCTAACACAATTTTTCTATATATCGGAGTATTTCGTGACATATCTCTAAACATACATAAGAAATCCTTAATTAAGCATGTTAGTTTCTCAATTTTTCCACAAAATACTCTAGTTAGAAGACCATGGTTATGAAGGGTGTTCACAGAGGATTATAGTTGGTAATTTAAAGTTATGAGCCACTCAATTCCTCAATGCCAGTCTCTCAATTCTTCCACAAAATACTCTAGTTAGAAGACCATGGTTATGAAGGGTGTTCACAGAGGATTATTGTTGGGTATTTAAATTAATAAGGCTGATCAACTAAGTGTGAATACCGCTAATTATTCCACATAGCAAAATAACAAAATAGCGGAAACATTTGCGACGATATGTTTAAGAATGACAATTGTCACAAACACAAGTTTCATAAATAATTTAAAAAAAAAGTAATAAACATATTCATGTCACGTCATTAAAAAAGTGTAAACTACTATTTTCATACTTTTCAAAGAGAAAAAAAAAACTAAATAAATTGTCCATAATAAACATAAACAGTGTTTCAATGACCCCAAATTTACAGAATATAACATTAATTACCGTTATATTATAATACAAACTTTTTCCACAAACGAAAGATTTACATATTGAAAAACGTAACCAGCATGAATGTAGAGTGTTATGCATCGTTGCGGCCATCATAAAATTGCCCTGCTCACCACAACCACAACAACTGTCTACAAACTAATTATTAAAATTTTCACATCCAAAAATCACAAAAACAAAAAAAAAATACAATAATAATGAAAATTAAAACTTTGAAATTTGTATGTGTGATTTTGCACTTTATTAACTCGCAACGCAAACATCTTTCAACGTACAAGAACCACAAAATTAAGTTAGTTAAATTTGAATTTAACAGTTCGTTGCCGCTAAAATTATAGTATTTAAATGAGAGAACAACTTGTGACGCAAAAGAGAAAGTTAGGCAGCAGAATTAAATTTTGAACAACTTTTAGTGGAGCTGCAATATTTGCAGTAGATGCTAACAGCAAAAATTTACGACAGCAACAGGAAACAGCAGAGGTTTTATGACAAAGTCACACGTTCATAATTTTAGCTTAAAATAATGGCGTTTATTAAGAAAAGTTATGAAAAGTCAAAATTACAAACATAAAGTAGAGAAAATTTAACTATAGTTTTGACATAAGAACAAAGAAAGAAAGAAAAAAAAAAATACGGTATTGTGCCACTTTTCTAGGTTATATTTTTAAATTTAACTGGAAAAAAATAAGTAGGTATACAACAGCTAGGGACAACATTTTATGATAGTTGACGAAAATTGTTAGAAGGAAGAGTGTGTTACGGTGTAACTTTTTTACACTCATATGATTAAATTTTGTTTCGAAATTAAGAGTTTGGTATTTTTTTCTTCTTAAATTGATAATTCTTTTTAAATTAATTAGAACAATATTTTTTTCGTTCATAAGAATAGTTTTTTTCTTTAATTATATCTGCATGTTGAGTTGTTGTTTTCGGGTTGACATCATTGTTTTCATTCGAGATTTGATCGTATGGCATGACATAATTTTACAAACTATTCTGTATGACATTAAAATTTTATTAGAAATAAAACAAAAGTGCGATAGAGTTTTAAGATCGCACGAATGTTTTGGCGAGCGGCGTGTTCAATGTCAAAGTAATTGTCAAGATTGTTAAAAATAATAAATAAAATAGACTGGAAGATCAATTAAGAGATAAAAACTCTTGAAAAGAATACATTTACAATATTTTATATAAGGTATATATATGTTAACTATAATGGAGGAATATTTAAGTCAGAAAAACTAAATAAAAATTAATGATATTTAAGCAATGAATTCGTGAAATCAAGTGTCTAGGGCTCTATTGGCGCAAGCCCTATTACTTTTTTTGTATCGAATGTCCCGACCAAGTAGTATTAGATATGATATGTTATCTATCTATTAATATTAGATATGACAAAAATTTCTTAGATGGTAACGCTTAGGAAAGGTTTAAGTAATGTCAAAAATACAATCAGGTTCTCACAAAAAAAAACGGACAAACTTGAGAACCTCCTCCTTTTTGAAGTCAGTTAAAAATGGTTGCAACTTAACAAAAAAACCATGATTTATGAATTTGAAACAGTTCTTGGTGCAATGTTAAAAAATACTAGCCAGAAAGTCCAAGTTTCAGTTTTAGAGTTTTAGACAGCTTTAGAGATTGGCAGTTTAAGAGATAAATAAGATATATTCATCATTTCTGACACAAAACAATCTTGAAAAGCATTAGTACAGTTCAAAGGGGCATCAACTAAAGTACCTAGATATTTGACAAAACTTTAATCAATGATAAACACTGAAGAACCTTTACTATTACGCGAAATCTTAAATCTAAAGGGTTTTTAAAAGGGAATTGGGAGCAACACAGGCGGGTTGCTTAAATTACAATTAATTTTATCATTCTTGGAGAAAATAACAATTTCTCCGAAGACAAGAAGTTGATTTGTACAAATTTTGTTACACAGGTATAAGTTTTCTGCTATAGAAATAATAGACTCTACTTCTAATGATAATAGGCTAGTACTTAAATTTGAATGCTGTAGCTTTCTGTTATTTCTTTAAGCTTGAACCACCATTTAGGGGATGTCCTATATAAATTTGTAAGCATAGTGTTGATTTTGGACGATGACTAATAGTAAAGTTGGATACTTGTCGGTGGATATTTGAAAGGCAATATTGGGGGAATAGTCTTGATGGGCCCCCATGATGGGCAAGGTAGACTTGAGAAATACTCGAGCTGGTGGAGTTCTTTCGTAATTCCCTCGTTCGTTCGTTCGTAATTTCGGCATAAATGAAGGCATAAATGAATGACAAACAACATTACCTGCAGTTACAAGCTGATTCCGCGAAAAGCTGTTTCGTTTTGTTTTGTTATTTACTATTGCATTTTTCGCATTTTCATTCCAATACATTGCGATGCTACCGTGTGCATCTTCTAAGGTATAAGAAGATTTCCAATACTTGAGACAATAAGAAAAGATAGATCGATTCACCCACCTTCCGACTGGGTATTTTTAAAAAATTATTAAAATTATTCAAAATATTTCAAGCCATTGAAAAATATGATAAAACAATTCAAAATATATAAGAAATTAAAAAAAAAACAAAACAGAAGATTTGTCAAAACATTTTCAGAAAAGATAATAAAATTACAATTTTTTCCGTGCGAGGGTAGTTTCAAAAACCTTTTGATTTTTGAATATCAAAATGTTGACGAAATTGTGACAAATAACACTATGACACAAAAAAACACTTTTGGCAAAATAACAGCATGCCACTATATAGGTTCGATACTATGATCAGTGGTGAGTATAATCCTAGCGCGGTTTCGCGAGTTTGGCGCCAGTTTCCTTTTTATGGCCCATTTTATATTGTGAGTTTTAGTGATTTTGTCATAAAAAGGTACTATCAGTTTTTCTTCAATAACTCCGTCAGAAATAGATATATCGGTTTATTGTCTTTGGCAAAGTTATAGCTAACAATCCAATAAACAAACATATAAACAAAACATACTTGTAAAATAATTTGTTGCAATTTTTTTTTAATTTAAATGTCAAAAAATTTCATTTTTTTTTTCGGTTTTTTAGGCATAACTTGAAGGGAATCCAAAGTTTGTCTACACTATCTTCTACAAAATTGTAGCCGAAGAAAAATGCAACAACTCTTGTCAACATACTTATGTGATCTGAACGTGTCTACACTACTTAAAAAGCTCAAGAAGATCATTTTTAAGTGAAAAAAATTAAGGGAATCCAAAGTTTGTCTACACTATCTTCTACAAAATTGTAGCCGAAGAAAAATGCAACAACTCTTGTCAACATACTTATGTGATCTGAACGTGTCTACACTACTTAAAAAGCTCAAGAAGATCATTTTTAAGTGAAAAAAATTAATTTTTTGGGCTGTTTTCGCAACTTTTCGACGATAACTTCTAAACTAAGCAAAATTTTAACCGAATATCTTCCACAAAGTTGTAGCCGAAAATAATGAAACAACTCTTGTGAACATACTTATATAATCTAAACAGGTCAACAGTATTTAAAAAGCTCAAAAACACCATGTTTTTTATTTAATATAAACTTAAGTGATAAATGATGGTAATGCAATTGATATGGATCTATAAAATGAATAAGTTACTGTTTAGTAAACGGAAAACCCAAGTGAATCAATCAATAATCTCGCTTATTTGATGCAAAATCTAAAAAATTTATTTCAATACAATAAAATTACCGCGACCATTTTTGGCAAAGGAAAGAAACCATTAGTGAGGTTATATGAAAAACCTTTGATATAATCTTTTTATTAAAGTCGGGCTTGAGTACTTGTACATATGATGATACAATAAGAAGGTACGGTAAAGAAATTCACCACATCGACCTAGAATGTTAGAATCATTTCAGAAGCACAAAATACAGACTACCACCGTATGTAAAAGGAAAATTTCTGCAGAAAAATTTAGGTTTATATTTAGCTTTTCTGTTGAAATTTTTAATTAATTAATTGCTAAGTAACATTAGAACTCTCTTACTTAGCAGCAGTCAGTGTTTGTCTTTTTGTTTAAGGTTGATGTTTTCAATATGAATATCAAAGACATGCTCCACATGCTTCGAATTTTTAAGGCAATATTATAATCACTCGATGTATGAACCATGCAGTTGAAAAGCTACTGTGTCCATAATATATTATAATTATTTAATTTTGCATAACACTATGTTGAAAACACGCCGAAGCGTTTCACGGCGAAGTGTCAATAGGCGAATTGATTCATCAGTTTTACTCCCCATCGCGGCTAAAGAAGTTTCACTTCAAATAAATAAAAGCATTAATTTTTTAAATTATTTTAATCCAAAAATTAAACTAAAATGTTTTCTTTCGCTTTTTCATTGCAGGTAAGGCATTCCGCATGGCTGTCGAATTCAAGCTCCAAAAATATTTAATGAAGCATTAAATTGAGCTCCCGTAAGTTGTGTACCAGCTCAATGGGTACCACTATTATACATCAATTTTTTTTTTTTGCAATCTTTTGTCGTCTGCAAATGTTGTTGTTATTATTGCTGTTGTTATGGGTGAGCCCCACCCCACTTGGCAGCTAAGTAGCCAGCGGAAATATAATGGGATTTCCTTCCGTTTCGGCTTTGTTAAAGTGACGTGCAGTGCGGTGTGGTTGTGTGGCTGTGTGTCATAATTTAATCTAATTAGTAAGGATTTTTCAAGCACACTCATTCCATGAGTTGATTGTGTGAAAATCTGTGGCTGATGTCATCAATACAAAGAGTTTCAAGCCTCAATTAAACTGACAGATATTTAATATAAAGGTCAAAGTAACAAGTGAGAAAAAGTTATTTATAAACAATAAGAATAAAAAAAAAATCATAAAATTAACAAGGATGAGAAAATTTTGAAAACTACTCGTTAATATGTAAGAAGAGATAAAAATTGCGCAATGCTATTTATTACGAATGCTTGCGAACGCATTATCAATGCAGCAACGGCAATAGCAAAGGCGGCAGCAGCACTTTGCATGCATGATTAATTGTGAGAATTTTATTCCGGAATGTATGTATTTCGTTGACGCTTTGACGTTTGGAACGCTTTAATTTGGCATATTTTTTTGAACAACAGACAGTCGCTACTGATTAAATTCCTTCATGCTGATTAAATAGGATGAAAAAAATAATTGGAAAAATCAAAAGCTATAAACATTAATTGAAGCATAAAAACAACAAAAACGCATTTTATAATATTTTTTATTAAAAAAAAAACAAAAACATTATCAATTGAATTGACCGCTTCTGCTGCTGATGTTGCCTCATTAACCCTTTGTATGCCGCAAGTTTGGCGCATGAATGAATTTCACAGAGCTGCTTGTGATGGGTGCGTGTTTACATCCACATCCACATCGACATCATCATGTTTCCAATTCTCGGCAGTAGTTGTGCACATTTTATTCTGAACGCGTATGCGTTCCTTTGCATATTTTTGTAATTATTCACTCGTTGTTATTGTTGTTGTTGATGTTGTTTTTGTTGTTGCATTGTTTTTTTATGGTTTTCACCTCGACCTCTTAAGTGTATTTATTTACTTTATGGCGACTGACTACAATTCGAGAACATCTCGAGTTTGTTGCATGCTTGCTTGAAAATATATTTTTTCTTTTTAATTTGGGGAGGCGTGAAGAAATTATTTAATTGTACGCCAAATTCGCGAATAAGAATTTCAATTGCGAATAAGAATTTTTTTGCATTTACCTGCCATAAAATGCATTGAGTGCAAAGAAAGATATGAAAGAATCTCGAGAATATTGTTGCAATATTGTTCATTGATTAGAATGATTCCCTCCTATGAGAAGACTTTTTTTTATAAGTTTTCAAAAACTTTCATTCTTCAATCTCCATTTTCAAAACCCTCTTTCCCACTCTATTTATTATTAAATACAGACAAAATACTTAGAATTGCATTCGATCGCACCGTTTTTGAGATAAGACCAGTGTAAAAACAATTCTGTCACCATCAGTTTGAAAACGATGAATTTCATTATCATCTTATTTAATTACTATTTTTTTCAGATTTAAATTGCCTAATTCTTATGAATTTCACAAAATGTATAAATAGCATCATGACATCATCAGTAAAATCGGATGCAATAATTTCAAACTTAATTGAACAATGTTTACTGCAAACATTGTCGCAATTTTTGTAGACAAAAATATTTAAGAATTTTGAAATATTTTGAAACTATGGGATGTTTTTAACAGAACAATTTTTATTCCACTAATTTTAAGCAGTATAGTGCAATACTTTCATATAAACTCCGGCCAAAACTATCAAGAACTGTCATTGATTCGAAAGAATTATATTTAGGATATTTGATTTGGAAAATTGCTGAAATTGGACGTTACCATATAATCCAGCCAACAATTCTACTTTCAATAGGTTCCATTTTCCATGTTCTCAGACATTGCCACCTCGATATATGTAACTTCAAAAGCAACTGTGAATGCAAGTTAGAAAATTTCATTCTCGAAAAAATTTTGTTAGGGTCACACGGTGCTTGTTTGCTCGGCATGCAATGAAAAATTTTTATTCTCTTTTCTCAATTTGTAGGTTACACGACAGAAATAGGCACGCCGAGCAAGTTTTGACATTTCATTCAGTTCCATTACTTTTTCTCCTAAACTTTATGCCAACAAGGGTTTCCTACAACTATTTTCTTCATATTGTTATTGCACAATAGTAGCACTTTTCTTCAAAAGAATTACTATTTAGCTACTTTAACACCCAAATCTTTGATTTCACCACCCAGCAACACTATTTGCACGGTGCTCGCTGCCCTGTACACCGAGCAAAAATGAACATATTTTGATCGGCCTACAAAGTGTTCATCCTCTCACAGTCTCACTGATTTTTGACAGTTTTGCATTGGAAACAACAACAAAATCATTTGCTCGCCGTGCAAACGAGCATCGTGTGACCTCAGCCTTAGTAATACTTTGTTGTAAAGACCGATTTTTAAAGTTTGTGCGAGAAACTGTGTTTTTTTGCTTCCCGAGTAGCCTTTGCGAAGAAATTTATCCAGGCCGAGAGAGTATAATTTTGAATTTTGAGTAATGAAATGAAAATCTACTTCGAATTTATGAAAGTTAATATTTTTCTGATTCGAGAATACTTCAAAAGTACTTGTGAAAGCATGTTCCAGTGTTTTTTGAGCGAACTTGTTTTTCTTGGTTCCTGAGAAGCTCTTGAAAAGTAATTTATAGTGGTCGTAAGAGTATAAGCTCAAATATAAGCTCAAGAAAAAGAGTCATAAATAGTAATTCGAGTCAAAGCTGAGATGGAAATTTGGAAAAGCGAAAATTTGGAAACTCGCACAATACTCCTTCTAAAGTGTAAAGGGATGACGGCCGTGGCGCAGTGGGTAAAGTGCGTGACCCATACGCTAGAGGACCCTGGTTCAATTCCATCTGATACAGAAAATTTCTCAAACGGCATGCAAAATATTTATTCTTATATGTCAACAATTTTTGTTAAATAAACATAAACAAACATAAACATAAAAATATTGCCAATTATAGCTTCTCAAGAACATGCACATTATCCGTTTGCAAGAATGATAGAAACAAGATTACGCGTTCAGCAAATGAGAGAGAAAGATTATGACGTCATCCAGCGCTATTGTCAGACTTTGGAATAATTTTACTTTGGGGCCCACTCCTAAATATTTTTTTATTTTTATAATATGTGTATGTACCTCCGAAGTCAATTGGTGCAATAAAATTTTGTAGATCTCGAATGGTTTACGAGATAAAAATCGTGAAAGTTTGAAAAATTTACATTTTTTCATATACGAAAATATCCATTTTTTTTATACAGAAGTGTAGTTTTTTTTACTTTACTTTTACACAAGAATTTATTTCCAATTTCGTCAATTTTCCCAAGTGATCACACAGTTTCATTCATTTGTTATGCAGAAGCGCTGCGTGACGTCATGCAGTCAATTGAGAAAGAGAGCATTATATAACGGGACTGCGGAACGCGTAATCTTGTTTCTATTATTCTTGATCTGTCCGGAGTCGGAATCAAGCATAGTCGGTCCAGTTCTCTGTAAATTGTGTACAACATTTAATAAGACGCACAACACAATTTGATCATAAGAATTTCGGTCAAAGTCCTTTCAAGGGCTGAAATGGCCAGTTTATTTATTTTTTAATTTTTGAGTTTCATCCTGTACTGGGAATTCAAGAGTTTTTTTATTTTTTGAGTTTCATCCTGCATAATTGTACTAGCAACTCGAGAGTTTATTTAGTGTTCAATGGCAAAACTTTACTTTGTACGGGAAACTCAAATTAAAGTCTCTGCGTATACATAGCATTAGGCAACCCTTTAATTCAATTCAAATTACTAAGCGATCCTCTTTACAAACAACCACCACTTAATACTACTTTCTCTACCACCAACTACAATTTTGGAGTAGTAAGTATTGTTCCAATTTCAGTTGATTAGATATGAAGAAAGGTTAAAACGTAGGACCATGACCTGTCCGTGTTGCAAATATCTTTTTTCAAAATATTAATAATATCCACAAATAGGTAAGATCCAAATAAATTTATATAATGCAGGATCTTGTCCCGAAGCACACTGTGAACATTGTGAGCAAATTTGTAAATGATCTCTTTTCTAAAAAATTTGTTGTTGTATGTATAGTTTAAATGGAATATTTTTTAAAAAAAAAGGCACAAGATTTTATGAAAAACTTTAAAATAAAAATAAGAATTTTAAAGGAATTCCAAAATCTATGGATATAAAAATTGGTCTATTTTATGTGCCGCTTAGTATAAAGTTGAGATTTATTTCTTCAGTGATCAGTGAGACTTTTATTTTGGGTGTTATTGACTCATGCTGCTGTCATAATACTTTCACGAATTATTTCCAAAGAAATGCTTTCCATTTAAGCTATTTTAATATTATTTCTGATATTGTCAATAAAAAATTTATAATTTTTTTGCAATTCAACCACAACGCTAACGCTTCAATAAATCGCAAAAACATTATAAAATACTGTGCAATGAATTGAAAACCACTTTTCATTGTTATATTGTTATTTTTTTTGTTTTTGTTTTGTATTGATAACAGCCACAAAAATAATAATAAAAACAAAAAAAAAATACTAAACAAAACCGGCAGCTAGAGTATGGCACAATGCATGATGTCATTGTGATTACAAGTCACAAACTTACAAACATCCAGCTGTACGTTTGTAAAAAATTGAAATAAATCTATGCAGTCTATAATTCAGTGGCTATTTTTTGTTTACTTTGAATAGTAAAAAATGAGGGAAAAAAAAAATTGAAAATTTTGAAAACAATGCCGCCAACAACCTGACGTTCTGAGCGTGATGAATCATTTTATATGTAATTGTTTTTATGTGCAAGCAATTATTTTGAAATTTCTTAAGAAATGCTTGAAATAGTTTGTGATATTTTGAAAAATGAAATTAAGTGTTATACAACAATGCGTTTGCATTTGGCGCCACATTTCCTGTCAGACGTAAAGTGTAGGGTAAGCTTTTTTTCCCTTCACTGTATTTCCTTTGTTGCAATTTTTTCTAATACTTAAAAAACATTGAAAATGCATTCTAAAGCCGCGATATTGCATGACGCAAAGCTGTTTGCATGTTATCATGCTCAAGACAAGTGTAGGGGGGGAGAGAACTAGAATTTTAAAGCCGGCATAAAGTAAAAATGGGTCAATAAAACAACTGATTTTTTCAGCAAATTTTAATATAAAAAAGAAATACTCGATATTAGCCCGTTTAGAACAAGTTTTAATATGAAGTCAAAAGCAATGAAGCGCCATTGTTGTCTTTTTAGCGCAATGAGCACGTTTTTAAAAATATCTCTTAAATACATGCTCTTAGCAAGATTTATAGTTTTTGAGTTTAAACGATTCTCAGAATAAAGCATGTGTCACAGAATATAAAAAAAAGCGCTTGACTTTTGGATGCTCACAGCTACTTTGCTTAAGTTTTATTAACTCTTGCCAAGATTTATGAACGCCTGGTTGTTCACCTTCAAATTTCTAAGCGAATTTCTAATTTCAATGTTATTATTTCATGTGATAAAATTTTTGTAGTTTCTCAGAAAATATTTAGTGTAGAAATAAGTGAGTATCGAAAGAACTTTATTAAAATAAATTATATTTTGAGGCATATACATACATACCTACATCAATTTAAATGTAACTCACTTTATGTTTGCTTGTTTGTTTGTTTGTTTGACCTTTATGCATACAGATCTAAACGGCTGAATGGACTTTGCTCAAATGGGAAGACACACTTCTTATCTTTGCGAAAGAATTGTGACTGAATTTGTTTTGATCACGCCCCTGTCGCCCCTTTTCAATTTATGCAAAATTCAAATAAAATGCAGTAAAATAATTCTCTATGATTTAATTTAATGTGACCTTATAAGTATTTATTCAATTGTTAAGACTAATTGTTGAGCTTGAGGTCAAGCATGTTAATGAAGAAAACAACTATCAACAACAACTCTGTAAAGAGCAAATCACACCGCTGACTAGACAGCTGTTTCGTTGGCCTCTACACCAACTCATCAGTAGTCTTGTGTGATTTTCGTGACCTCAAGCTCAACAGTTAGTCTTAACAACTTTCTATGGTTTTGGGAAATAATTCATAACTTGATAATTTTTTTAAAGCATAAAAAATTTAAAAAAATTACCGTTATTTTGACATCAAAAACATGCACTTATCTCCAAATCATTGAAAATTCTCATAAAATCATTGAAAATTCTCATAAAATCATTGAAATCCTCAAATTCTTTCACAACTGAATTGTTCGTTGTAAAATCGTTTCGTATTAAAAAAATACGACATTTCAAGCAAACTTTTGCAAATTTTGTTTTTTCGTATAAATAATTTAAAAATTTTTTTTGACACGAAAATAACATTCACATATCTTCAAAACTTTAAAAATTTTTCGTACAATAACGAATTTTTTACATAATAAAGGGTGTACACTGTATAGCAGACCATCTCGCCTTGAAGGAAAGAAAAAAAAAAAATAAATGTCGCCGCACACCAGCTAATCTGAAGCATAATTGAAGGAAATTTTGAAAAGAAAAATTTTTTTTCCGTACGTAGGAGTCGCGCATTGACATATTTCTTCATCACTTCGGTATTTACCGTCCGATCTTAAAGAATGATATGTCTATATTTTGGTCTCAGGTAGACCTATTTTTTGTTACTAGGACCTATTGACCCCAGTTGGCCCCTTATAGTACTGACCCACCGGATCTCAGTTTCTACCATCTTAAGGTACCATTTTGATTTCAGAAATGGAAAGCCCGTAAATAATTATTAAACTTTAACGAACTCAATTTTTCGCTATTTCCACTAGAAATATTAAAAAAATTTTTTTTTTAATTTTTTGCAAAACGTAGGGAAAATTTTTTAATTTTTTTGTCATATCGTGTTATTTTTATAAAAATTCCACTGAAAACATTCTTATCCCAATATAATTGCAAGAAAATTAAAAAAAAAGAAAAAAAAGAAACAGTAGTTTCGACTATGTCGTAACACAAGAATTATTCAATTCGCTTTTGATGACATCTTTTTTAAAAAATATTAAGCAACATATTAATTCCATACACCCGAGCATATGACCTTTAAAAGATTTCCGGAGAGGGTTAATATGTATGACCGACCCCCATTATTTTTACAAAAAAAAACATTTTTTCCTTTGACACCTATTCCCTCCGGCCACTCCTTAGGGGGGCTCCCATACAAATTTTATGGTTTTTGTATATTTATTCCATACACCTGATCATATGACCTTTAAAAGAGTGCCGCAAAGGGTTAATATGTATCACCGACCCCCATTACTTTTGCAAAAGGAACATTTTTGCCTTTGACACCTATTCCCTCCGACCACTCCTTAGGGGGGCTCCCATACAAATTTTATATTTTTTGTATATTTATTCCATACATCTGAGCATATGACCTTTAAAAGAGTGCCGGAAAGGGTTAATATGTATCACCGACCCCCATTACTTTTGCAAAAGGAACATTTTTGCCTTGGACACCTATTCCCTCCGCCAACTCCTTAGGGGGGCTCCCATACAAATTTTATGGTTTTGTCGATAAAACCGGAAACTGCCGATAAATAGGTAGCAAACTTAAGCAAACAAAAACATCAAATATTGGCTTTATATATCATGTAATTGTGTAAAATTTATTTAAGTTAGAGAGTTCGAACATGAATTTTTCTCCCAGTGAGGATCAAGCAGACCAACAAGTGCTAACATCAACATTGTACGATCAGTACTTTAAGTACACCTCAAATTGTGGCTCAAATTGTGATATAAATACCCACACCTGATCACTATCAACCACCCTACTTACTCCGAGAATGAATTATTATACGTCAAAAAGAAAAAAATTGTTCGACTGAAATTTTTTTTTTTACCGAACGTAATGGTGACCCATTTACTTTTTTCTTTCTAGCTTCAAAATTTACCGTCCGATCTTTAACCCTCTGCAGCTGACGTCGTAGTCTGACAGACACTGAAAATCAAAACTTCGTGCGTACAAACGTGAAATTCGAATATAAAAAATCGTTTTTATCTTTAAAAAAAAGTATTTTATTTCAAATTTTATTTTTATGTTAGCCTAATAATTATTAGCTGTTATATGGAATAAGGTCAAGAGAGTTACAGTCAGAAACTCCATCATAAAAAAGCATTATAAAAGCGAGGTCTGTTAGACCCCACGTCAGGAATATTGTTAAATTTGGAGCACGTCAGTTGCAGTGGGTTAAGAATGATGTGTGGATATTTTAGTCCCTAAGAGATCTCCTCTTCCTCTTTTGAGGTCATTGATCTCAAATAACCCCTAGTAGTACTTATCCACAAGATCTCAGTTTTAACCATCTTAAGGCACCATTTTAACTTTATATATGAAAAGCTCGTAACATTTTTTGAAAGTTTTACTAAAAAACATTTTCGGTGCATATTTTATAAAAATTATACGATATGACAAAAAAAATAAAAAATTTGCCCTACGTTATGCAAAAAAATTAAAAAATTAACGTTACACTAGGCGGTTCCATGAGGGGCTTCATGACGCTGTACATTTTTTTTTTATTTTTTTATCATGTGCACGAAGATCTCACCTTCATTTTCGTTTCATAAAATTAACCTTTACGCCAGTAATCGCCGAGTTAAAATTCCATGCAAAGTTTTTTTATGGTTATAGCATTTTTACTGCATTATGTGGTTGCCACCCAGAAATCATGACGATAAGAATTTTTTTCATATTTTAGTTATGAGGCGTAATAACACATCTATGCTGTCGTAAAACAAAATTTACCGTAGCACGTTTCCTGAGTGAGTAATAATTCCATGCAACGATAAACCATTTCTGTTCCATAAGCTGCTTTCTTCACCTGACCTGACCTGACGAAGTGAGAGTTTTATTTTTATCGTAAGACCAAATATAAATCCTTCATTTTCCTTTTTAAATATTTATCGTAGCTTATATACACACTGATTTAAAATTCAATGCAACGCCGTTGCATGAATGTTGCATTATCGATCTTTGAGAGGCTCTCTCTGCGTTCTCATGACGTTAGAAATTTTTTGTCTAATTTTGTTGTTAGGACTTAGGTTTTTATTGGCGTATTATATTTTTATCCTATCACTTATACTCAGCGAGTAATAATTCCATGTAACAATTTTCAGTTGCGTTGCTAAAGTAGCTCCCACCGCGTTCCGATGACGTTTTGAATTTTTTTTGTATTTCTATAATATATATATAATATATTGATTTCTATAATGAAATCAATGAATTTACCTTTACGGTCGTACGATTAATTTTATCATAGACCCCTTTTACATTGATCAAGTCTTGAAATAAACTTTTTTTTACGTTCTCTTTTAGACTTGACGAAACATTTTACATTGGTCAGGAACTGAATTCAATTTTATTTCTCCTTTGCTTGTTTTCTATATAGGGACAGCCTTACAATTTTCAGCTACAGAACACCAAACGCATGCAAGCAAACGAAAAATAATGTGAAGCGCTTTGTCAAAACAGCGAAAAGCACAAAAGGAATAGAAAAAATACCCTTTCGTCGCTTCCGATGTGCGGCGAATTGCCTAGAAACTCACAGACTTGAATTCAAGTCTTGACCAATGTAAAAGGGGTCATAGTTCCTATACTCAGCTAGTTACAATTCAATGCAATGCCGATGAATTCTGAAAAAATGCCTTTTTCCCACTTTTTTGGAAACTATCCGGTACTACGTAACTTTGTCACGTCAAAAAATCAAAATGGTCACTACGTGTATTTGCCTTCCAGTATTATTCTACCCGAGTAATACCGGTCATATCAGCTAGTCAGTCATATATAAAATAAAACATTTTTCAAGTGGTTTGTAAAAATTAAAATTAATTTATGGAACACGAGCTAATTTATTGCCCTATATACTTGACCATATTTAGAAAACTGGACCAATGATGCTTAGGAATTTTAAAAGAGCATCAACATTTTATTAATAAATGTGTCTTATTTGAAAGACATGTGTTTGGTTTGTTCTATTAAATAGGAATGCTCATTATTAAGTGTTAGCCCATCAATCGAAACAGTCAGATGCAGATTTTTACAAAACAGCTTCACAATTTAAAATTTCGCAATTTTTTGCAAACCAAAAATATCAGCACCTAACTTCAAACAGTGGTGAGTTAAACTATTGAACCGCAAAAACCATTTTGTTGCATTTATGTGTTTTGAAGATGTGTTTTGTACGCATTTTGTGCATCAAAAAGATTTTAGAAATGTGCACATTTACTCAAAAAGAGAAAACAGTTTAAATTAACTTTATATCTCTCCCAAATAAAACTCGTTTAACTAGATCAGAGCAATAGAATACATAAAACAAACACACACATGTACACATATTTTCGACACATTTTCTATTTCAACAAATTCTATTCAATCGACACTGAAAGTCATTAAAACGAATACAAAGCAAACACTAACAAGAGCGAACGATTTCTAATTTATGACTATCTTGACAGCATCAGATACAAAATTAAATGAACTCAAATTGATTGCGTCACCGCAGTTCAAGATTTTCTGGTGCTAATTTAAGATTAAATAAATAAATGTAAGAAGATAAATTTAGTTTTTTTTTTTAGAAAAAAAAAGAAGTGGATACAAATACAAATTAAACGCACGCAAATTTTATTGCATACTTTTAATGGATATTTTTTAAAATGTTGTTTTTTTATGCTTTCCAAGATTTCAAGTTTAGATAGTTTTGAGGCATGAAATGCTTATGATTTTTTTGGAATGCCTAAAAGAGGTTCATATGACATAAGACACTTAAATCGTAACCATCAGTCTTAGTAAATATCTCATGAGATAATTTTATTATAAAGACCATAAAGTACATATTTTTTCTTCTCAAAATATTCATGTTTCTTAATTTGCATTTTAAAATTGGGAAACAAATTTCTTGATTTAATTTTTATTTTTTAGGCTGCTGTTGTGTATAGTGGTCCAAACTAAATTTCAAAAAGCTATCCAAACTGTAATTAAAAACCAAGTATTATGAGCGGGTATGGGCACCACTACATTTAAAGCTTCTGTGTTGATTCTGTGCTTGTTTTTTGCCTTTGCTTTGTTGTTGCATTTTGTGTTGCTACATAAGCCTTTTCTCTCAATAGCTCTCAACTGGCTCCGAAGCTTGCTCGGTGCCCATAGCTGATTATGAGTGTAGTCATAACTACCTCTTGTCTTAGTTTTATTGACTATTAAGAAGTTGTTCACTTAATTTTTAAATAATTAAGCTTTTCCATTAATACACAGCAACTTCATTTTATTTGGCGGCAACCGTTGGTGTGTCTGTCAATCAATGGAGCCGCCGGACAACGCCCCAATTTTCAATGACAATACCAACAACAACAAAAAAAAAAAAAACCAGCAACAACAATGCATTATCACTTTAGGGCTAGAGAGTAGAATAAAGCGTTCATTACTCAGCTTTTTTTACAACTTAGTTCATTAAAAAGTTCATCTGCAACACAAAACAAAAAAAAAAAAAGAGTAAACTTTCCAATTGCCAATTAAGACAAATTGATTGCATTGGAAAATGCCAAAAAAAAAAAATTTAATAGAATATGTATTGAAATTGGAGCTGTTGCTGCTGTTGCTGCTTCAGTGCCATGGACAAGACAAAGACTGCGACATAGACAAAAGTGGTCCATTAGCTTAGAGATACCTTAAAAGCAACAAACACACAACACAATAAATATTATTGCCCCTAGCACTCAAAGTCCGTCCGCAGCATCTTTCATCTTCTTTGCTCAACTGCAGCGCAACGTTGGCGCAAACAATTTTTGAACGTTTGACGTTTTAAGTTACGATACGATCTTTAAAGTATAGGCCGGCAATATTGCTGGCTATTGTTGTTGTTTTTGTTGTTGTTCTTGTTGTTGTTGTTGTTGTTGTTAGTTTTTAATTGAAGGCAATTATTGAAACATGCCAACGGCTGTTGGTGTCAAATTGTGAAGAGGGGAATTCAACTCTATTCAATTCTATTCAATTCAATTCAATTCAAGAAATGGTAGCGCAAGATAACGAAAATACGAGAAAAGTATGAAAAATGCGATAAAAGGGCGCGTCATTGAGTGCCAAGGCTTAGCTCAACATAAAGTTGATGACTTTGACATTTAAAGTGATAAAGATAAGAACCGAAAAAGCCTCAACCTCATCTTAACTCATACATGTGCGATGGAAGCATGCTATTTTAAGAACTTTGGATATAAAACTTGACGAAACGAGCATGAAATTCGAAACAGTTGCTATACATTTGTGGAACGTGTTGACATCATCATCATCATTATCATCGGATACTGCTCCAGTTTTTCGTTGAAATGAACTGGCTTAACGCAATGTTATTAAATCGACAACTCGTGCTTGCAATTCTATGCTTAGTTGAATATATGCAAAATATGCATTTGTTCAGGTCACCACCAGTCACCTGATTCACCCAACCAACTCCACCAGTTCACTCACTGCAACTACTCTAGTGGTTTACGTGACAAACGACTGTATCATGTGTCGAACAACCAACAACTTTTGCAATATGATGATGATTATATGACAATGATGATGATGATGATGATGATGATGATGATGATGATGATGATGATGATGATGATGATGATGATGATGATGATGATGATGATGATGATGATGATGATGATGATGATGTTGATGATGATGATGATGAGGATTATAGCAATGATGACTGCATTGTTAGATTTAATTTTAGAAAGCATTCAACTTCTAGCCGGTAACTAACGTAGAGGTTATTACCTCATACATTTTTATTTATTAGTATTTTTTTCGTTCTTTTTTTTTTGTTTAGTCACCATTTTAATTACATTTTTATTTGCATGTGTCATTGTTTTGAAAAAATTAAAACGATGCAGACTTTTTAAAAGCAGTAATTTAAGCCACAATTAAGCACGATTCTTATTTGGCCGACTAGATTTCAAGTTTTAAAGGTAATATACCATATAGTACACTGTAAGAAATTCTTTTTTAAAAAAGAAGTTTCTTATTTAAAAAGTTCCCAAAGTGTATCTCACTTATAAAGTTTATGTTCTTTTGTTCATCGTATATGACCTTGAGCAAAAGCATACCTTGCTTTTATCAATACACTTTTGGAAGGCATTTTACTCCATTTTAACCATTAATACCCATTTTAATTCATTAATTCTTAATATTGTGGAATTAAAATTGAAATTAATCAAATTTTTAAAAAATTTAAAATAAATTTGAGCTTTAGGCCAAGCATGTTGACAACAAGACAACATGAAGACAAAGAAGGTAACAACCAACAACGGCTCTGTATAGAGCAAATCACACAGCTTGACTATACAGACTGTTTCATTTTTAAAAACTGTTTTGTCTCATAGAATAACATCTCAAGAGTATTTGATTTTCAAAAAGTTTCAAGTCAATCGGAGTAAAAGTCCGGGAGAGAGAGTCTTTCGAAATTGCGATCTTAAGGCTCGATCGTCTTAAGACTCGATCGACTAGGAACATCGTAGGATTTTGTTTTTTCCGAAAACTCTATTTCTTTAACTCGGTGGACACGATTACGCAGAAGCGAATGTGCCGATCCTATTCAAATTTTGCACACTTCATCACGATATAATTGGCTGGTGATAGAACAAAGGTTTTTATTTCCTTGATCACAAATTGCAAGAGGCAACTTATTGCGGTATAGATAAAAATTAAAATTTGATTTTTTTTTCATTTTTTTTTTTAAATCCTCAAACATGATTTACACTCTCCTTTTGATAGAAAATATTTGGAATTTTGATTTCAGTCAAAGTTCTTACTAGTTATTTTTGCCACCACGAGGATATTTATTTCTTAGGGGTCTCCGAAAACCAGGTCTAACGGCTGAATCTTAAAATTTGTGTATAAGAACTTTTATAAATTCTTTGTATATAAAATATTGTTTTTACAAAAAAATTGTTGAATTATGTAAAAAATAATTGGAGTAAAAAAAAATTTTAATATTCCCACTCTAGGAGAAATTATTTTATACTTTTCAGTTCGCTTTAAAAACGTGGTATTTATATTAAAATTTTTCTTTCTTAAGGGGGCATATAGCTAACAAATTTTTAAAAAATATTTGTTTTTTTTTCGGCGGAAAAAAATTATCCTAGTTCAGGCGATAGCCACTTAAACAAGAATTAATTTGGTTTTTGTTTTTTCCTCAGATGTTCTAGACTGGTGATATCCGGTACACCTTCAATTTATTTGACATTTTTTTAAAAAATCAAATAACGTCAAAAACCGTTTCAAAAATTCTCAAAAAATAAAAAATTATTTTTTGTATTCTTTAAATGCTAATTATATGTACAAAATTTGAAAACGATATCTTTTTCCTATTATGAATAAAAATTCCCGAAAAAATTTTTTTTTAAATTTGTAACCTATATGCCCCCCTTAAACATATTTGCTCTTACTTTGTAGAAATTTTTTGCAAGCTATTTTTTAAACACAAAATTCTTCATTCTGTCTTGATAATGAGTTGTATTAAAAGTTTTTGCTCGACAACCATATGAACTATCTCGACAACTATATGAACTAAGTCATACCTACCATCAGCGTTTCCAATATTTTTTTTTAAATAGTCGAGACTTTACCACGAACTTGAAATCGCCAGCTTAAAAAACCTTCCACAACCATAAATTCAGCTCAAACAGAATACTTCCCAAAATTACTATCTAAGTTCGGGCCCGATACATGGATTTTGAAATTTTAATGCCTGATTATTGCACTACTTTTCTCATAGCTTTTGGGAAACTCTGAGGGTCAAAATAAAAACTTGAGAACTATTTTGTGTGGGACAGTAATTTTACATTAAGAAATTATATCTTTTTCTAGTCTTACATGGAACATGCGACCAATTGGGCAATACTGGGAAATACTGGGTAAATGTTTTCATCTATATATAAATAGGTGTAGGCAGAACAGTTAAGAAACATTTTCACCCGTGTTTCTCTACCGATTTTGATAATTCTTTTTTTATATCAATGATAGTGGGGAGAAGGAGTACACCGAATAAATATGGTGGGCGTGGCACATCCCATACCAATCAAATTTGCGATATCGAATAACTTTAGAGTTAATCAATAAGAGTGGGGAGAAGGAGTGCACCGAATAAATATGGTGGGCGTGGCACATCCCATACCAACCAAATTTGCGATATCGAATAGCTTTACAGTTATAGGTCACACAGCCTCGGAAATCGGTATTCGATCTCAAATCACACGTACCATTCCACTGGTTACATTTTATGCGCCTTGAAAGAGGGGCGTGGCACTTTTCAGCATCCTAAATTTTCGGTATAACTTTTGACCTATAAGTCACAAATCAATGAAACTCTGAAACTGAAAAATTTAATGAGCATTAGACAAGGAGGCGTGGCACCACCCATATAATTCAAAGTTTTTATATCGAATAGCTTTGAAAGTAAATGCTGTATAACAATTCCTCAATATGGAATTGCCACTTGGTAATATCCATCTACTAGAAAACTGTGATACGCATTGAACAAGGGGTGTAGCTCTGCCCATTTTTTGAAATCGAATATTTTTGAACGAAAAAGTCACAGAACATTGAAACTCATACTAGAGTTATCACTTGGTGATGTCTTTCTACTATAAAACTATGACAGAAATTCGAAAAGGGGGTGTGGCTCCGCCCATACAAGCACAGTTTATAATATCGAATAGCTTAGGAAGTAAAAGTCACAGAACATGGAAACTCAGAATGGGGTTACTATATTGTGATTTTCTGCCGGTGGTGCGTATGGCGCGGTATGAGTTCGGTTATATTTCCACATGAGTGGAGAAAGAAAAAAAATATTTTCAATAAAAATACAAAAAAAATAAAATCAATTTTTAAATTGTCGAATTTCGACCAAAGGCGACACTAGTAATAATAATTTGCTTAAAATAAAAGGGTTGGAATAGATCTTTTACAAAGTTTTAACCGGTTTTTTTATTGTAAAGTCACATAGATACATACACATGCAAAGTTTTAAGTACAAGATAAAAGATAATGAAATGTTCAAATAAACGGTATTGCAGTGTAAACGTTGATAAATTTTATATCATATTTTGAGTTCTATTTAGTTTTTTAAAAATCCAACAACTGAGTTTGTGGTTTTCAGTCTGAATGGTCGGTTAAGAATAAGAATTCGAATATACCGTTTGATTAAGGTACCTTGAAATATTATAAGGCGACTATTACCCAAAAATAGACCAAGAATTTATTAATTTTCATATTTAAATAAAAAAAAAATTGAGCTGATATCTTTTTCCAGTTTGCAAACATGTTTACTGACTATAGCTATTTTTTTTATAAATATTTTTCGCATAATAAATCATGAATGGATCAAAGAAGTACTATAAATTTTTCATAGAATTATATTAAAAACATACAAATTATCATAAAGAAAAAGAAAGAAAACCATTTATGAGGTATTTTGAAATTTTCGTAACGTCCGCTAATATTAGTCATTCACACATAATTCCATCAACAAATGTCGATTTGGGCGTGTGCTTCTATGTTGCTGTTATCAACAGCAACTTTTTTCTATGTGTGTATGGCTTTATTTTTATATGTATTTTTTTTTCTTATTTACAACCTTTCAATCAGTCATTATTTTTTTCTATTTTTGTTTTCTTTTTAATTTAGAACAAATTTAAAAATTATTTGTTTGCAAACATTTTAAAAAATATGTAGTTCAAGTGCATGTGCTCGAGCGATCATTCCAGCACGAAAACATTTCAACATTCTTCGTTTTATTTTCTTACTTTGATATATTTATGTATGTTTATTTATTTCGTATGCTTATTCATTTAAATGTTTTTTCAAATTTTGTTCGCTATTTTTATTTTGTTTCTTGTTTCTGCCGGCTTTTTGGCGCGACACATCGAAGCCGAAAAATGTAGATGATGAGGTCATCATTCAATTTATACGCTTAAGAGTTGCCCCAACTCAATAAAGTTATAACAACAAAAACATATAAATCAGCTTAGGTACTTACTCTTGTTATATACATTTTCATATATGTTATATACACTAATATATGCTAGTATGTGTGTGAGCATATCCAACAGCTTCATTGTAGAACTTTTAATTTTATGCCGCTTGGTGTACAATTCAAAAAGTAGTCTTGTGTTCTGATGTGGTCACAGCTGTTCTATAAAGAAGAAGAAGAAGAAGAAGAAGAAGAAGAAGAAGAAGAAGAAGAAGAAGAAGAAGAAACGACTTTAAAAATATTGTGTGTGCTTTGCTCAATAAAATGTTTGCCAATTTTGTAGCTAGACGATATTGTCTGATGGTAAAAGAGAATAGCTTTGGAACTTGTTTGTTTGATGCTATATTGCAAGAGGAGAGGCGAGGGGGTCACTTAAAATCATGTTAAGTAAATCATAAAACAGCTTAGCGTGTCATCAATTTATTCTAGACACTAAGATAAAATGCTCACATGGCAGATAGGCTCAAGTCAAACTATCTAAATATACACCGCTCTAGTCGTGCATGGAGCATAAAGAATTATGTTGTCTCACTGACCTTCAGATTTATCATATGTGTGAATGGTTTAAATGTGATCTTGGTGTGATTAACAACATATTCACAAAATGTTCTCGTGCAGCAAAATAATTTCAATACTTTTAAATGGTTTATGAAGATTTTTTTAGCTACCACCACGTGTATTTCTTTAGTTTTTGCTCTGAACTCATTAATGCAAAAAAATTTTACTTTTGAGAGAATGCTCTTTCTAGATGGTGCTGAAGTTATAAAACCCAATTTGGTAAATGTTGTCAAATTTTCAGCTGAACTTTTGAAAATTCTAAATTATGATCGCTAACCCTCTCACTGAGTACAAATAAAAGATAATAATTTTGTAAAAACCAACGCAATGTTCAATTCGGTTTATTTCAATTTGGAATTTTTCCTATTAGCTGGATTGCCTGATAGTTCCATATAAAAAAAAAAGAAAAACAAATAGCCATTGGTTACGGGTAAAAAATTTGCGAAATCATGCAAGGGGTCGCTGATGAGTTGTTATAGCGACTAGCGAAACAGTTGCCTAGTCTCCTGTGTGATTACTCTATATAGAGTTATTGCTAATTATTTTCTTCATAAACATACCAGACCTCGAGCTAAACAACAAGTTTTAATAAATGAAAAAATTAGTAGAAAATATTTTTTAGAAAAAGGAAAATTATTAAATTTGTGACATAAAAACTTATATAAAAAAAGGCATTAATTAATTTAATCATAGCTAAATAATTTGTTTTTGAAGTGAAACCTCTATTTTCCAGTATGCAGTAACAAAATAATGGTTAACTATCGGAACTTTAGCGATCTCGGTAGATATCGGTCGCACTTGGCAGTCTGTGTGTTCCGCATGCGCATAATCATAGACAATGTTTGCTTTTTACACGTGTCTTGTCGAAAATGGTTGCTGTATTCACTGAAATGTAACTTTACTACGACTAGACATGCACCAACTGAAATTCACCACGCAAACGTAATCACCACTATTGTTAAGTGGTTGTGATTTCTGATACCCCCATCTGATTGGATGTTTGTAATAATACTAAAGAGCTCCGCAAGCATAACAAAAATTATTTGCAAGCTATGTCCCATGCTTTCAAGTACTTCGTCTTTTCTATAGTCGCATTTCAAAACAAGCAGTGTTGCAAGGAGATAATTTGATATGCATTTAAGTACTGCACAAAGAACCTAAAATACCATCCAAGCATAGAACTACTCGTATATAAGAAAACTAAAATACAAAGATCCCAAATGAAGAAAAATATAGAAAAATGTCATGCAATATACTGGGGCATTTTCAATGTTTTGATTTTTTTTTTTTTCATTCGTTTCATATCGGCCGAACCTTTCTGCGTAACCGTTATTTTTAGCCTATCATGCTTCGTTTTCGAGATATAGCGTTTTTCGAATTTTTTAAAGTTATGTAGTCATATCGACTGACCCTGTCTGCTTGTGCGCCCTGAAAACTGAAACGATCGCTGCACTGATTATTCGATGCATGGTGCACTCGGTAAATTAATAGGGCTGTTCAGGATTTGATGTAAATGGTCTTGCATCAGTGCATTTGCAAAATGTTAGTGCATATTTTTGCAATACAAAAATAAAATGTAAAGGTTTGCATTTGCTCTGATTTTGTAGATATGCAACACTCAAAACCCATTGTATATATTTGCAATTGCATATGCATCCCTGCTGTCACCTGCCAATTAATTATTTTTTGCTAAGAAAAACAATACAATTGTGATGGATTCAGAAAAGAAAAAATAAAACGTGAAAAACCAAACAAAAAATGGACGGACGAAGAAATCTGCAAAATATTTTGTCACCTGCAGGAAAGCAATGAAATAGAGGTTTGTAATAACAAGAATTTAAAGCTCTCGTTTGGCATGGTTGTGTTAGCTGGTTGTTTTTCTTGAGCAAGTCAGCTGCAAATTTGTTTTGCAATAAGTGTTGCACAGTTGTATTAAAGACCGTTCACAATTGGTTGCAAATGTTTGCAATTGAAAAGTTTGCTTTTCCATTTGCACTAAATTCTGAATAGCCCTAATATTTTACTTCGTAATTTAACTCAAGCACTGCTTCGACAGTAAGGAAAGAAATATGCAATGCTTGTTTTGTTAGATTCACTTCACACAGAACGTTTTTATTCGTTATCAAGACTATCCTGACATATATAGCAATAATATACTGTGCAGTAGTGAATTTTAGAGTAGTGCAGTAGTTGATTACAGGGGAGTTATATTTTATTTACATAAGCTACTTTTTAATTTTTTTTATTTCGAACTCAATGTTTCTTTGCGTTTTGTTAAGAACGTAAGATTTCGGAAATATAAAAACAAAAATAAAAATTACAAGCTCGTTTTTAAAGTTCGAAAAGGATTAATTTTTGAATCGATAAAGAAACTTGTGACATAAACCACCAGTTCGCAATAGAATTATAAATAATTAATTTTTTAAAATTTACTGGTGGACACTGAATCGTAAGCCAATATATCTTCTTTCTCAAATGAATTCCAAATGATATTTTTTTTTCCCAAATGAGCAGAGAGCGCATTGGGAGCGTTGAGAGTAAGAATCGAGAGCAAAGGCTTATGTAGCAACACAAAACGCAACAACAAATCAAAGACAAAAACGACCACAGAAACAACACAAAAGCTTTAAATGTAGTGGTGCCCATACTAGCTCATAAAGAACACCCTATTGCTTGAATCAAGCAAAGAGGCTATCATTTTACACTCAAGCATAAAATTCTCAATTCTAGCATTATTTTGCTAGAATTGAGCAAATTTAAACACACGATATTAAGAAGAAAATATTCAATTCAAGAAACATTTCCTTAAAACTCAAGAATATTTTATTTTTATATTCAAGACTAATATTTGCTTGAAATGAGAAAAATTTGCTTGATTTAAGTAACAATTTGCTGGAAACTAGAATAATTTGCTTGATTCAAATAAACAATTTTCTTAATGCTAGGATGTTTTGCTTGATATTAGAAACTGAATTTTCTTATTATATTTTTCTCACTTCAACTTATATTGGCATAACTATAATTCACAACATGTTTAACATAATGCAACACACCATGGTGCGGATAAACTAATTGTGGCATGTCTCGAAGGCGCAGTGTATTATCTGCTTCTGATTGGACTTGCATGTTTCCAAGTAAAGTAACAGATAAGACACTGCGGCTTCGAGCCATGCCATAGTTTGCCAATCAGCACCATCTTAAACATGTTTTCATGTAAACATGTTGTGAATTATAAGCATGCTAATATAAGTTGTTGTGAGAAAAATTTACTCGATTCAAGTAAACAGTTTACTGAAAGCGAAAATAATTCTCTGCTATTGGTAAAATTGAAAAAATATTTTCTTAATTTAAGTCTTCTTTCAGGTTTAAGAATCAGGTATTTTATTCTTGTTTCAAGCAATCATTTATTTTACTCAATTTTAGAAATAAATGCTCATTATAAATTTATTTTCCTTAATTTTAGTTTTTTGTGTTTGATTTCAGCAAATGAGGCTTAATTTTAAATTTTCTTAGATCAAGCAAAATATTTGCGTATTTTAAAAATATTATTTCTCTCCGTGATGTTTGTCACCCTTCAAATAGAAACATGGTGTCTGTAGTATATCGATGACAGCAAATTTGTTGAAATCAAGTTATGTCATTGCATAACCATAATGCACGGAAAAAAAATTACAGATGTCCTTATGTAAATGTCGTCACTATTATATTGAGTGTACTTCAATGACCGAAATGTTTGAAGGGGAGTGCTGGCAGGTATGTAACACAAAGTACACCGGTTCAATTCACAACTTTCGTATGTTGTAAACGCTAGTTTATTATTTTTTTACGTTATTTAAAATAAATATTAAATGCAATAAATAAAAAAATTTAATTGGTAAATTCAAGCGGGAAAATTCAACACCTGTTAGATTAATTGTGGAACGCATTGAGACCAATTGCATTGTATGCAAATTTAAATGCTTCTTTTCACTTCACACAAAATAATCAAATCCTACACATGCTATCTTCAGGCCATTCGCATCAATTACAAGAAATGAGCAATAAAAATAAAAAGAATTAGAAATACACAATAATGGAGGTTTTATAGCGACTGTGTTTGTGGGGGCGTTGTCAGGAGGAATGCCTGACAATATAAAAATTGCAAGTGGATGGAGCAAGACTGACGGCACCCACTGACTGCACCACCATCGCATGCGACACACCCAACTTTAATGTACACATAATCTCGTTTAAGCCATATTCCAGACAAGGACTTCCTATTTCCGCAAAGTGCCAACTTTCCCCCCTTTGCCCCAACACTTTCCCCTCAGTGTTGGCGTGCTATTTACTAATGTAGTAAAACGTTTATTAATCCACCCACGGCATGCGAATGAAAACTCAGCCTAACTGTCAGTCTGGTTGAACTGGTCGGTCTGGTGGTCGTTTGGGTGGTTTGGTGTTTGTGTTGCCAATGCTACAGGGTGTGTTAAAAATTGCTAGCAAACAGTTTTATATTGCTTTCTCACATAGTGATAAGGCTGTATTTTTAGTTTTTTTTTTACGATGTTCCTTTTTATATGCTTCGGAAGAACAGCTAGATTTAAGGAAATTATTTAAAGGCGTCCTTTCATTTGTCAGCGTCCTGGTGAATTTCTATTTTATTTCCTTTTTTTGTGTTTTTTTGCTTGCAGTGCGGAAATGCGTTCGTTTCTAAAGTTAATGAAGTTAAAATTGAAATCTTCCTGACTGAAATTGCTTTAGTGGCGACCAGCATGTTTAAGTGTACGAGGACGTATGTACGTACGTAAGTGCTTTAAGGACGTTATTATGCTGTCACAACTTTGTTGTTGTTGTTGCTAATGTTGTTGTTGATGTTGCTGTTGTATGCTCATAAATTTGGCGTCAGGCGTCTGCAATGGATGTTTGCCATCACAGTGTAGATTGTTTGAAATTTACGAGCGGCAATTTTTGTGGAACGTAACTGTTTAATGTCTGCATTTGGCGCCAGCTGACTTCAGAAGCAAACTTTCAATCACATGCACGTTAGAAAAAAAAGAAAAAAACAACAATTTGCACATCATTACAGAGTGTAATGAAGAAAAACCATACAAGTTATAATGTTAAAATTTTATGTGGAATGCGTTTTATTTTTTGTTATAAAAATTTTACGATATAAACAAAAAAGTAATCATTTTTACACATTCCATCATAATGTACGAAAACATTTTAAACAACAACATAGCAATGTTTCACAAAATATGAAAATAAATCATTGACCCATTAAGCAAAAATTTACAACAAAAAGCGCGATAACTCTTAAAAGCGTCAAGCGCATGTGTTAATTTAATCAACCACTTAATTCTGACATGTGGAACTTATTTAAATAAGTAGCAGTACTTTCACTTTTTTTGTGTTTTTTTTTCTATGAGTATGACGATGAATGAATTCAAGTTCAGTGAAATTAAAAACATTCTAGTTACACTCTAGTCTTGGTCTGTGCTATCCTTGACTTTTAATTATAATTCTTGACTCAGCTGAAGCCCCGAACTCGAGAATATGATGTCAGAATTTATAATGAAAGCAACATCATATAAAACCATGCTACTAGTATGAACATGTGTAGCTTATGTATAAAAATATATTTCCTCTTGTAGTTTATTCCTTTTGTACCATCACAATTATAACAGAGACTTATGTTAGATTTCTTAATGTTAAGACATTTCAAGCATTCATATAAAATGTTTGAAATAAAAGCCTAAAAAAACTTTTCAAATTAAGTCATGCAAAATACTTAGATAATGACACATATCATTTTTTTTAAATTTATTTTTTAGTTTTTCTTCTCCGACTCTAAAAGCCAACCACTTGAGTTTAATTTATTTTTTTTCCTAACTACTCTGATACAGACAGACAAGTCATAACCATTAGTTTTCTATAAAAATAAATCTGTTTAGTTTGAGTTCGGATGATGATGACGTCTGCCTCATTGTCAGATGAGGTCATTATTGATCATGAAGTATTTTGTTTGCAGTTTGTATGGAATTTAATATGTTGATATGCATTGAATACATATCCATTATGACCGACTTCACTTCGGATGTGCACACACCAAAACATGATTGATGTCAACTTATTTTAAGCAGTTTAGTTCTGCTCTACCGACTCATTTAGTTCACTTAGAAGCTCATTAACGAACTTTAGAGAACTTTAAAAAATAAAAGTAATAAACACGTTAAAAGAAAATAAAAAGGTTTTAACTCATGCTGAAACGCCTTAATTCTAATATTTTTTTCTCTAAGAATAACTACCCAGTGGACCAAACACTCGTTTCCGATACATTCAAGAACTTGTCGTGTAACAAAGTTACTCTACAAATGAATAACTTTTACTTAAATAACCTTCAGAAACTAAAATTTTGTTCCGTTAATTTTAATTTACGGTTCATTTAGGAAGTTTAAAAAATTTTTTTTTTATAAATATTTTTGATTTTTTCGGCTGGCTGAATCATTTACAAAAAAACAGTAAAAAATTGCTTAGTATTGAAGTAGCTATGCTATGAATTAGAAAAATATGTTTATAACCAAAATCAACAAAATGGTGGACGTTTTTAAAAAATTATTTTCATTGAATTTTCTAACCTCAAAAATCGAGAAATTTGTTTCCGATTTTTTGATCCTAGTTCATGTGATAGCCATAAATGGAAATAACACATTTATAAAGTAGAGCGAACATATAAATATTTTTTTAATTTGTAATGGTTTATGGCTATAACATAACCAAACATAACATACATTAACATAACATAACAATAACATAACATAACATAACATAACATAACATAACATTACATAACATAACATAACATAACATAACATAACATAACATAACATAACATAACATAACGTAATATAGCATAGCCTAGCATAAAATAACATAACATAACATAAAATAACATAACATTGCATACCATGACATAACATAACATACCATAGCATAACATGACATAACATAACATAACATAACAAAGCATAACATGACATAACATAACATAACGTAACATAACGTAACATACCATAAGATAGCATACTATAACATAATATAACATAAGATAAATATAACATAACATCACATAACAAAACATAACAAAGCATAACATAACATAATTAAAAAGAATATAACATAACATAACATAACATAATATAACATAACATAACATAACAACATAACATAACGTAACATAACATAAAATGACATAACATAACATAACATAACATAACGTAACATAACATAACATAACATAGCATAACATGACATAACATAACATAGCATAAGATAGCACAATATAACATAAGATAAATATAACATAACATCACATAACAAAACATAACATAACATTACATTACATAGCATAACAAAATATAACATAAAATAACATAACATAATATAATATAACACAATACAACATAACATAAAATACCATAACGTAACATAATATAACATAACATAACATGATTTAACATAACATAATAACATAACATTTCGGAAAAACTTTTTTGAAATTTTTAATTTTTACAAACATTTTTTTTTTTAAATCCCTATAAATCCCTATACGTTAATTTACTTTAATCAGTCTGATTCACGTCATGAATACCCCAATGGAAGGTTTTTCAATATGAGTTAAAGTTGGAAAATTTAATTTTTTGTTAGACTTTATGTGCTTTGAATGTGCTTCTAATGTGCTGCTTATGTGCTTATTTCCTGTTAATTTCCTTTCATCACCCCATTAATATATGGGCGCAGTTCATGGCAAAGAGCAAACTTATCCCAAATATGCTGGAATCCACACATTTTATTTATAGCTTTAGTTTCTATACAACAGCAACTCGGTAATTATTCTTCGTCCCTAAACAAGCATTTCCTATGAGATCAATTAATTTAACGAACTGCTCCCAGTAATCCTTTGAGCACAATTTAAGCCGCTTTAAATACACACCAATGCTTGGTGTCGTCTGGCAGTATTTGTGGGTTTATTGTATTTGTTTTTTTTTTTTTGGCACATGCTTGGGGCATAAATTAAAACCTTTGGTTTGTTTACATTTAAAACAGGTGGAAGGACGCAGCAGTGAAATTTATTGGAAGAGCTAAATAGATAAAGACCATTGGAGCGATACGTTGCACAAACAAAATTTAAATAAAACCTCAAAACATGAGGCACAAAGTTCTGAGATTGAAGGATATTTATAGAATCAGTACCATATGTAGTGAAATTATGGGGATTCCATTGAGCTGGCCTGTGTTTGAACTTGCTTTTATTGTATTTATTTATGTGATGCCAATAAAATTGATTGTGAAACTGCTTAAAAAAAAAATAGAAAATTGCCAATTTTACAATTGCGCATGTCAAGAAAAAACATGCAATACCCACCAACAGCAGCAGCAACAGTCATTATTATGCCATCTTTATTGTTTTTATTGTTGTTATGATTTCTGGCTGCATTACGTTGCCTGGTTCAATTTCATGTTATGGCGTTTTTTTCGTAGTAACCGCGAAGACAAGTGTAGTCATCGCTAGATGGCTTTTTCGAGCCAAGTACAGGAGCCTCGAGTCTGTCGGCACACGTCAGTTTTTTTGAAAACAAACACATTGGGGCCAAGTAACTGTTGAGCCAGGCAGCCACTTGTTTACACATGTAAACAAAATTACGTTCCACACGCGTAGTTTGCTCACAGGGAAATTACACTCTTACATATGCAAATGCACTTGTTTTCATTAAGTATCTATTTAGTAATTTTGGAAAACTAATTCAAAGATTTCGTAACAAAGTGTTAAATAATCTTTGTTATGGTTGCCAAACAATTTCAATTGTGGCGGGTAATGTGTTAAAATATTGCCAAACGTAAAGAAATCATTAGATATTAAACAGTGTCGATCACAGCAACAGCATTTGTCTCATTTACTCTTTCGTGTATACGCAAAAAAACGAAGTGTTGCTCCACACGCGTGTGTACTACGCGATCGACACCTGCTCTTATTGAGCAGTTAATTAAAGCTTTATTGTGATATGTGCTAGAAAAGGACAAGCGGTGGTCATTTACAGGGCCGGCTTTAACCATGTTTGAGCCCTTGGGCACACAGACTATTTGGGTATTGACAAAGAGCGTATTTTTTGAATGACGTAAGGGAGAAAGGTCTCCCCCAGGCTCGTTTAGCTTACGGAAGTATCAATAAATAAAACTTTACTAGTTAGAAAAGCTTGATTTCGAAATATCATAAATAAGATATATTGAAGGGATTGAAAAGTTTCCACTTTCTCCGGTGCTAGAAATCGTTACTTTTACAGAGTAAAATTTGAGTCAAAAAGCCGCAAATGTAATAAATGCGATATTGATTTTGTTTGAAGATGGTCGATATGCAAATAGATCCAGCCAAATAAAAGGCTCTTATTGGCAAGACAATTTCAGAATTTCACGTGAAGCGGTCATATGAAAAAAGTGACATCCAGAATTTCTGAGATATATTTTAGTTATGGTCCTTGAGGATGCCTTTTTAATATGAATTTTTTTTTCTTGCACGAGACTAAGTTGTGAAACTAAACCGAGAAAAAGCTTGTGCAAAATTAACAAAAAAACTATTATAATTTATAAGATGTCTTTGGCAGTTTTCAAACTTACTAGTTTTTGGTCAAAACATCTAGGATTTACATGTTTAACTTACCAACATTGATTTGGATAAATAAACTAAGTATTTTGTAATTCATACATTATGGCTTCGACAGTTTATATAAGCGTGCTTGCTTACTCTGACGCACACAGTGCTCAGGACCATACCATTTTGATAAAAGTGTCAAGGTTTTCGATGGTTTAGGTATCTACACTATTGTTTGATATGTTATATACTTGGCTTGGATGAATCAAACATTTTTGTTTTTGACAAGATATCGAAGTAGGAGCATTAGACGGTACCTCAAAAAAAAGTTCGCCGTATACCAGCGAATATGACGTATTTTTGCAAGATAATTACGAAAAAAAATTTTTTTTTTTTTACCGAACGTAGTGGTCGCGCATTGACATATAACTTCATATCTCTGGTGTTTAAAGTCGGATTTTAAAGTTTTTGTCTCAAGGAGACCAATATGACCTCTATAGAGGTCATTGACACCAGGTACACCGTTCTAGTACTTACCCTCCAGATCTCAGTTTCTACCATCCTAATGTACCACCCTAATATTAAAAAATAAAGCGCTTAAAATATCAAAAATATTTTGCTCAGGAAGTATATCGATATTTCCAGCAGAAGTATTTTAAAAAATTTTTGAACATTTTTTGCCGAACGTAGGGCTCCCTTTTTTAATTTTCATCATATCTTCGGTAGTAAAAGTCTGATCATATTGAATGACATATCGATGTTTTTGTCTGAAAGAGACCAATTATTTTTTCTCCAAACTAAAAATAGAAAAAATATTCCTACAAGTCCTTGGAAGGCCTTAAATTGATTTTGAGGAATGTTAAAGCTCGTAAAAGAATAAAAAAATCTATGACCTCTCCTTGAGACAAAAACAGTGATATACTAAACTTTAAAATCCCACTGTAAACACCAGAGATATGAAGTTATATGTTCCATGCGCGACCCCTACGTTCGGTCAAACAAAAAAAAATAATTTTTTCCGTAATTGTCTTGCAAAAATACGTCATATTCGCTGGTATACGACGCACAGTGTGACGAGTCCATATAGCGAGTGGACAAAAATAGAAGGAGTTATCCGAGAATCATGAAATTTTGTAAAAAAGAGTTTTACGATGAAAGAATTATTTTCGCAAAATTTCGTTCAAATTGAATGAATGGCACGCCTACCTCCCATATAACCGAAATCGGTAACATGAAATAGTTCCCCAAAATATTATCCTAGGTAAATAAAATTTGGTACACATAATTCGTTTAGAGTTATAAACAGCTGGTGTGAAAATTAACTAAATCGGTTCACTAATATGACCACCTCCCTTATAACTCAAATCGGTAATCAGGTATATTTACACAAAAAATTACCCCAGATCATTTAAAATTACTACACATAGTTATTTTGTAGCTATAAATAGCTGGTGTGAAAAATAACCAAATCGACCGACTAACACGCTGTTAAAACAATAACAATTTTTCGAAAAATTATGAAAAATTGCATTTTGGACCATTTTTAAAAATACGATTACTCAAAGAATCGGACGTATTCGGAAAATTTTTTTATAGATTCTAAAAGATAATAAACCATACTTACAATGTTTGTTGGTTTCAAAGGTGATCTCAGCGGAACTTGGAAGAATTTGACTAATAAATTTAACAACATTTTTTATTTATCCATAGTTTTATCAATTTTTGAAATTTTTGAAAAAATTCAATTTAACTTTTTTCTTCCCAATAACAAAAACCTTATTTTTTACTATAAATTAACTTCAAATGAAAATTAAAAATATTAAAATATCTTGAAAAATGAGTTAACAAAAAAAAATTTGCCTAAGTGCTCGGAAACGAAAATTGTACCATAAAAAAACTATGAAATTGTATTGACTTTAAACAGGTGTAGCGTCTCCAAAAATTATTTAATGGAACTAAAAATTTAAATTCTTCTTAATTGGAGTATTTCCTTTACAACGATACCCATTTTGTATGATTTGATGAAAAAAAATTTTTGATTTTTGTCCACTAGACGCAACACTGTGCGACGCACTCTTTTTTTTTGCATAGGAGGTGGTACGGTCTAATGTGCATTGTATAAAACAATATGTTACTTTGGTGCATAAACATAAGTTTTTAATTTCTATACAAATTCCTTTCACCCAGCCGGCTTAGGTGATTTTACTATTGCTTTTTTACTCGGTGTACCAAAGGAATGGCCAATTATGAAGCACACATTTTTTAGTAAGTGCTGTAGGAATTAATCACCAAATAAAAAAATATTGTTAGTTAGAGATCTGGATTCGTTTACGAGATATCGGACGTTATGTGCAACGTTATTCACCCATCGACTCAAAAAGTTGTAGTTGGTGGTAGAGAAGTTTGTGGAATGAGTCGCCAAGTAACTTGAATTGACTGAAGTAAAGGCATAACAATTGCCTCAGATTTTAATACAAAGATTTTTACGGCATCTCGCCAGGGGCGGAATCGTGAATTTGTTTGTATAAGCCCTAGGCTAATATGATAAGAAATTATGGGCCTTCTTTATTACTCAAATCCAAAATTTCTTCCGAAAAAATACTCAAAATTGAAAGTTTGAGTTTTGCCCGTTTATTAAGGAAATTTCGTGCAATTTTTCGGAAATCAACTTTCTCATTTTCATTTTCGCTGAAACTTTTGAAAATTTTCATAATGTCATCACAATTATTTTTTAAAGTCAGCATCATAGTCAACCATTTGGTCTGACTTGAACTTTTTAAACCCAATTTTAGTTTTGTTTCACGATTTAACAGTTCGCATCTATGGGTCGAAGTAGAAAGGAAAACATATATTTTGTGTACTACTCCAAAAACGACAATTTCGGTTGCAACCTTAACAGATTCCTGACCAACTAGGTTAAAGGAATGCGCAGCACACGGTACATAATTTTCGGATTTATTTTTTTGTTACAGTAGTTCTTGTACACCATTGTAGTGACCGGACATATTAGCAGCGTATTCATAAGACTGTCCGATACAACTATCCATTTGTTTCTAAAAAGTCTGACTACTGATTTTAATGAACGATACACATCCTTTATAAACTTTTCCTCAAAAGCAGTATCGCGATACATTTAATACAATTTCAATTTAATTTCAATGGAAGCTGGGGGCCCTTTGTATCCACGGGGCCCTGGTCTGCAGCCCAGAAAACTCTTAAGTAGATCCGCCCCTGCTTTTTGCCTCGCTAAGAACATCCCACACATGTTTCATTTGATTGGTCCTTCTTTCCCACTTATCTATCACACCATTTTCGAACCAAGGCAGACTTGATTAAAAAGGCATAACGACTAAAATCTTTGGTCTGAAAAAGGCAGACTGGACATAAAAGGTAAAACACCTGCAATCCTTGGTTCAAAGTTTAAAAATTGGATAAAATATTTTAAAATGTCGAATAATCCCATTTTGAAAAAAGTCATGTCGAACAATTGGAAATAGTGAATTTTAAGAAAACCGAAACTGGAAAAACTGAAAATTTGTACAAAACCCGACTTTTCGAAAAACTCCTCATCAAAGATGTTTTATGTTTTCAAACATTTTAATGTTGTCTTGTTTATTGTTACCATATTGCTTAAAAATATAGGTGAATTATTTGTACATATTTCGCCTTACGTCACACTTGTATTAAATGATAAAAAAGTGAAGTCAAACCGAAAAACTAACCTCCAAAACTTACCGTTGCGCAAGCACAATTTTAACAGTGCACAGCATTTTTTGAAATTTTACAAATTATGATTGAAACAAAAGAAAAAACTCATTATTGCTTGGTATAGCTTTATCGCTTGGTGTGACGTCACTCTTGATTATTACCGTTTTCATCGTTGATATAATTTTAAGTAGAAATGTAAGCATTAATAAAGACAGATTTAAGACACAAGCGTACATATTTAAGATTTAACTATTTCAAGCTAGAATGATCGCATCACATCTCAGTTCATCTTGATAACAACACGAGCTCAAGTTCTACACATAAGATTAAAATCCTTAATCAAGAAATCATAGAACATGATTAAATTAAATTTGATTAAATTTAATTTGCAAAGAAAACGCACGCTCAATGTATAAAAACGGAGATATACTGATAGACACTAGTTGACATCTAGACAGACAGAGAGACAGACACTTGTTGATGTATTGCGCCAGAATAGCGAAAGTTTTATTGCACTAAAATAGTTGAAGCAACATTTTTATTGCAGACAGTGCGATTGTGTGGATTGTAATGCAATTTCAAGCAGCTCTTTGGAATTCATTGACTTTGTATGGAGTTGCATGGAGCTGCTTATGACGACAATTGAAACCCACCCTCAATTAAAGTTGAATCTATGCAGTAGGAGATTCAAAAAGATGAAAATTGACTTGAGTGTGAAAAGATTTAAAAGCAAAGAAATTTCAATTTCAATTGCGTTTAGCTTGAGGAAATTTAAACGCTGAGCAATGGATTTAAGTGATGAAAGAAATTAAAATTAATATACAGCGCAATAAAGTCATAATGAATACATTATTCGAGAATTAAAGCTTAATTAAAAAAAAAATATTGTGGATCGTCAATCCATCAATTGTAATTATTATATTAGCATTTTTAATCAAATTATGCAAAGCAGCTAAAAATAGTAGGTATCTTCGAATATGACGCATCATTTTTCATTGATGCATTGAATGTATTTCGTATATTCTACTAGCCACAGCTCTTTACGCACTGCCGATTAATACATTGACTCTGCTCTAATGAGATTCCGACACGCACATTTGTTGGTTTTATATATTTCCTAACGGTAAAAAATGTGTGCGATCTCATTAAAAATGCATAAAAAGGTTGGTGCACAGCGCATAAAGAGTGGAACGCAACCATAGAGCCATAATTGTACGCAATCAAATTCCATTATATTACATCATAAAATTAACACATGCCACAAAGAAGTTATTTTCTACAAATATGGGTCAGTTTTTTGACGTCAATGTCGTCATAGGCGTCAATTTGTCTGAAGTGAAATTTTAAGTCTGAATCTGCTGTTCCACACCGCGATTAGCAGTATTTTTGCTAATTGAACCCACCCAAATACCGAGTAGATCGGTTGGAGAACCGACTAATTTGATGCTAATTAAAGTTCGTGTTACGTTCAAGTGAAGTAAATTGCGAAAAATTATAAATTTGACACCCACATGAAACACTCGATGAATACTGAAAAATGGCGCTTATTAGTGTGTTGAATCTGTGGAACTAACAATAAAAAGGGAAAGATGTTTCAAGGAACAAAATGTTTGTGTGAAAGTCACGAACTCAAAAAAGTAAAAACGATTGGGATGAATAAAAAAAAATTATTATAATTATTTTAAGGCAAAAGGGATTTACTAGTGAAATTGGAAAGGTTAATTTTACTCATGTACAAATACCTAACTAAGCCTGGGGTCTAGAAACTGTCATTAAAGTTAACAACAGTGTTGCCTTGTGCAAACAAACCTCATAAAAGCGTTAAATGACAGGTAAACATTTTAAAGCACTTTATCATATTTCAATTCAGATACCCCCCCCCCCATTCATTTATATTAAGATTTAGAGAAAAATATATAAAGAAGTCTGTTTCTGTACTCACTTCAAGTAAAACTTCCAGTAAAATTCGAGTAATAGAGAGTCAAAATGAAAACGTTTATCAAAAAGTACGAAAACGACGCACAATGGTTCAAAATCGAAAAAAGACTGCCAAAACCTCAAGGAGTTGTCTTATCTGCATAAAAATGTTGATACACTAAGGGAAATAACGCATATTAACATTATCCACGCCTGTGTATAAATTTTATTTAAATATTTACGTGGATAAATCAAATATTTCCCTTACAACTCGTTTTTTTTCGTATTTAAATTTTATCCATACCACATAGTGAAGCCGTCAAGCAGAAGCAATATCGCACTCTGTTCCTCTTAATGAAGTTTTTAGAATTAAGATTCTTGCTTGTCGCTGAATACTCCCAGTTTGTTATAGTTCTCTTTTGGTTTTTGTTATGAAAATTATATAGCCTAGATGTTTAGCCAAGATGATCCGTGAGTGCAATGGGTGAGATTTTGTTGGGAACCGAGCTCCGTTCATTTTTAAAAAAATGGAAAATTTAAAGAAATTGTTAGTGAATTGTTCTGCAAGAATTTTTGGCTTCAATTTACGTTCAAAATAAGTAGGGCTGCAAATTGTTAAACATTTGTTATGTTATTAATGTGGAATTTTTATCGTATTTACACAAAAATTCTCAAAATTTCTTCATTTCTAATTATAAAAATCTTAAATTCTGAGTATAAAAATATTCTTTTAAAAAAATGAACAGTAAAAAAATTCAAGACATTTTAAATTTTTAAGATTTATGTACAATAGACAACCCTGAAAGTAATGAGCTTCTGACTCGTTTCTTTTATTTCTTCTCTCTGTTCTTTATAAATAACGAGCTGTCAAAAAACGCAAATAACGCCAGAAAAGTTAAAATATTTTCTACTTTCCTTACGTAAATTGCATTTTTCCAACGTTACGCACGTAAGCATACGTAAGCATAAAACTCTCTCTCATAAGCTTTCATACGTTTCTATTCCATTGCGTTCAGAGAGTCGACGGACGTATATGCAAATGCAGTGAATGAACTTCCAGCTTAACTTTATTTTTATTAAGTTGCTAACCAATTGCATATATATATTTTTTTTTTGACACAATACAACAATTTATTTGTGTCACTTTGACAATCTGCTGTTTGAAGCTCGAGATTCGTGCTCGAAGAAATTTTTCAAATAAAGTTCGAGTAATAGAGAGTGATATTTTCTTCTTTTCTCTCGTACTGGAAAAAATGTGTAAAGAAACGCTTTCGAGAAACTAGTTAGTTGAAGTGAGTATAGAAACAGATCTAATGCTTCTAACTCTACACTTAAGGGAGGTTTTGGAAAAAGCAGGTAAAATGAAGACATTTTTAAGAAGATATTTTCTACAAATGCTTATACACTATATTAAAAAAAAATTTGTTTGCAAGTTCATTTTACATCTTCAGCCTATTTTAAAAATTTGTTTTTGTTTTTTAAAATTGATTAAAAAAATATGGCGGCTTTTGTATAAAAAGATGGTAGTTTATGTATTAAAAAATGAAAAAATCGGGCTGCATCATAGCTCGACTCAGAATTGTTTGAAAAAGAAAAATAATTCGTTCGAAAAAAAAAAATGAATGCACATCTTACCGAAATGAAATGAAAATATGAAATATTAACCTTTTCAGTCCCAAATTAGCCCTGGCGGTGCCAAATATTCCAAACTTTATTGAGGATCAGTTTTTGCCCTATATAAGCTGAGTAAGAAGTTTAAAAGCCGTATTCCTGCTGTTCCTAATAGATGCTACAAAAATTTTTACAAATATTCAAAAAAATTTTAAAAAAATTCTACCGCTCTAAACATCACATAGTTTTTCTAACTGAAAATGGAAATTGGTCTAAATATTGGTTTTCGAAAAAGTTCGATTACAAATTTCACCAAAAATTAAACACAGAATCTAAATTTACACCATTAAGATAGTTCTGCAGAGATCGAAACAAATGATAATCTGAAGGTGCAAGGTCCGGGCTATATGGTAGATGCATCAAAATTTCCCAGCCAAGCTCTCTCAGTTTCTGCCGGGTCAGCAAAGATGTATTTGGTCTGGCGTTGTCAGGATGGAGCACACACCTATTCTGTTGATCAATTCTGGCCGTTTTAATTGTATTGCTTGCTTCAATCTCATTAATTGTTTACACTAGAGAACAAAATCAGTCGTTTGACCCGGTTGTAGAAGCTCATAATGAACAATTCCCTTCCAATCCCATCAGACGCACATTATTATATATCTTGGTGTAAATTTTGGCTTTACTACCATTCAGCTTCATCTTGCTTCATCCATGATCTTTTTCGCCTATTATTGTCGTACATTATCCACTTTTCATCGCCCCTAATAATTCGCTTCAGAAATGGTTCGATTTAGTTCCGTTTAAGCAGTGATTCGCAAATGGATATTCGGTCAATTAAATTTTTCGCTGTTAATTCATGTGGCACCCAAACATCGAGATTCTTTGTGTATCCAGCTTTTTTCAAATGGTTGATAACTGTTTGTTGATGAATGCCTAGTTCCCTAGCAACGTCCTACTTGCTTATGTGCTCAATTTTTTCCATGATTTCATCGACTGATTTTATCAGTGATTGGTCGACCATAGCAAGGTACATCTTTAACATAAAAATTATCAGATTGAAAACGAGTAAACCACTTCGCTACTATTATTCTAGTTACAGCATTGTCTCCGAAAACTTCATACATTTTTTTCAGAAGCCTGCGATGCATTCTTATTTGACGATATTATTCCGAATTTTCACTCATTTTTAAACTTAGATAACTTTTCACAGAACGATGCGATTTTAATAACGTCTTCTAACAAAATGAAGCTTAAAATGCCACCTTTCAAGCAAGCATTGCCAGATGCAATTAATATTATCAGAGAAATTACATTTTAGAGTCATCTAGCGACAATTTCTAACCGAATTTTTTCAAAAACCCAATATTTAAAAATATAATTTTTTAATTTGATCCTTTTTAAGTCGCTTGGTCGCACACTTGAGTTCACTCGGAATAATTTTGAAAAGCGTGTTATAAAAATTTATTTTCGTATTTTTGATTTTCTCCTCTTATTCAACACATTTTAGTCTATTATTTAAAAATTTATTGTTAAAAATCGGCGGGTCCCAAACTAGAAACAGAGCAACAAAGTCAGTAGTTGGGGTTGAAAGGGTTAAGAAAATTAGAAAGAGAAAAAAAAAACATAAAGAAAACAAAACAAAAAAAAAAAAAATCGGTCGATTAGTTTCTTTGCCGTAGTGTGGCTCGTTTTGAAAAAGTACACTGAAAAAAAAAATGTTTTAAAATTGACGACAGTTGTTATTAATTTGACGAATTTTGTATTACAAAATAGCTTGCAACAAATTTCGTCAAAATATGAGCAAATGTGTTTAAAACTTTTGAAAAACATATGAAAAAAAAGATACAGTAGTTTCGACTATGTCGTAACACAAGACGTAGAATTAGTCAATTCGCTTTTGATGACATCTTTTTTAAAAACTATTTAGCAAAATATTTATTCCACACACCTGAGCATATGACCTTTTAAAGAGTGCCGGAGAGGGTTAATATGTATCACCGACCTCCATTACTTTTGTAAAACCAACATTTTTGTCTTTGACACCTTTTCCCTCCGACCACTCCTTAGGGGGGCTCCCATACAAATTTTATGGTTTTGTCGATAAAACCGGAAACTGTCGATAAATAGGTAGAAAGTTTAAGCAAACAAAAACATCAAATGTTGGCTTTATATTTCATGTAATTGTGTAAAATTTATATAAGTTAGAGAGTTCTAACATGAATTTTTGTCGCATTAAGGATCAAGCAGACCAACAAGTGCTAACATCAACATTTTACGATCAGTACCTTAGGCCCACCAAAGGCTCAAAAAGTTATATAAATACCGACACCTGATCACTATATCAACCACCCTACTTACCTCCGAGAACGACGTATTCTACGTCAAAAAAAGCAAAATACGAACACATTTTTTGAACACATTGTGTTTAATTTTAAGCGAACATTTTTTTTTCAGTGTATGTTTCTATCTTTACAAGTACTCTGGCACACCGGGTTCTAAGCGCTTTAGAATCTTCTTCAATGGTTGTACAACAATAATCAATTGAAAAAAATTCGATTTTCAAGAAAATGTTTGCCTAAAACCTACCTTAAAAGTATGGAGTAGGTATTTTGAGAACTTTCTAAAGTTGTTAGAACTTTATTATATACGAGGTGTGTTCAAAAAGTAATGGGAGTTTTGAGATTGTTGCAAATTCTTTATATCACACAATAAAACACGCATTCCGGTCAAAAATATTCTAAATAATGATTGGTTAAGTTTGCACAGGCACACAAGTTATAACGAATTAAAACAAATTTTTGGTTTCATTAGGGTTTTATTAGAAACTCTTTTATAAATACATTAACATTTCAACACCATATATCTAACTATTCGTTTTCTTCCTCTTTCAGCATCATTTCGAAATTTCCTCAACCCGTTGACATTAGACACACCCAGTGAAAATGCCAGCGGAAACTAAAACTGCACCCTCCGCTGGAACGGAGAACGATACTCCGACGAAGAGTAAAAACTCATCCAAGGCCGCCTTGGCGCGTGTCACTCTACTCGATGGCTCTATTCTGGATGTGACCATTGATGTAATATACTTTGCTGGCGTTAAAAATCTAAAAAAAAATAATTATTAAATATTTGAAATTACAGCGTAAAGCCAAGGGACGCGATTTGGTCAACTCTATTTGCGCCGGTCTGAACATCATCGAGAAGGACTACTTTGGACTGACGTATGAGACGCCCACAGATCCACGTGTTTGGCTTGATTTGGAGAAACAAGTGACGAAATTCTTTCGTTCTGATCCCTGGGTGCTACAGTTTGCTGTAAAATTCTATCCACCCGAGCCATCGCAGCTGCAGGAGGACATCACGCGCTATCATCTGTGCCTGCAGGTACGCAACGATATACTCGAGGGGCGCCTACCATGTACTTTTGTCACGCATGCGCTGTTGGGATCGTACCTGGTGCAGTCGGAGATGGGCGACTTCGATCCCAAGGAGATGTCCGATCGTAGCTATTTAAAGGATTTCAAGATAGCGCCAAATCAATCACCCGATTTGGAGGAGAAAGTAATGGATTTGCACAAGACCCACAAGTGAGTTACTTTGCTGTTAGGGTGTGTGGAAATGGAATTTTGATTTTTTTTTTTTTTGTCTTCCGTAGGGGTCAATCACCAGCCGAGGCAGAATTGCATTACTTGGAAAATGCAAAGAAACTAGCCATGTACGGCGTTGATTTGCATCCAGCCAAGGATTCGGAGGGAGTTGACATAATGCTCGGCGTTTGCGCATCTGGGTTGCTGGTATATCGCGACAAGTAAGCCCAATCCACTTGGGTCCAAGCCTTACTAGTTCTAATGACTTTTTTCACAGGCTACGCATCAATCGCTTCGCTTGGCCCAAGATCTTAAAGATTTCCTACAAGCGTCATCACTTCTATATCAAGATACGTCCTGGTGAATTTGAACAGTATGAATCGACTATTGGTTTCAAGCTAGCCAATCATCGTGCTGCCAAGAAGTTGTGGAAATCATGTGTGGAACATCACACTTTCTTTCGCCTAATGACACCTGAGCCACCGAACAAGTCAACATTGTTCCCACGTTTCGGCTCCAAATTCCGCTATTCCGGACGCACCATGTACGAGAGCAAGAAGAACCCAGTAGATCGTGCAGCACCAAACTTCGAAAGAAGTTTGTCAGGACGGCGTCTGACCTCCAGAAGCATGGATGGTATGATTGATAAGTCGCTAAGCTAATGAAATGCTCAACTTAATGTATTCTCTTTGTAACCACTTAGCACTTGCCTTGGCCGAAAAGGAGAAGGATGCTCAGAAACGTCACACCATGGGACATCCTCCAGAGCATATTCCAGATTTAGACTCGCCACGCAGTCGCAGTCCCATCAAGAAGGACAAAAAAGAGAAGGTACATTTATTTTTTAGTGGATAGCAAATTATTTTAGTTGAGTTTAGTTTTCTAGAAATCTTTATAATTTTTAATTTTGTCTTCCATAAGAAGATGAAATTGTGTTTTTTTTTTAATAGCTAATATTTTACTCCATTAACTGATTAACTTAAAAAAATATCCTTTTTCTTTTTCTCGGTTTCCATTGTTTTTGTAACTAACATACATTTATTTGCAACTAAAATATTTTCAAATTATAAACACAAAAACAAAAACAACATTCCTACGTCACACAACTATCTAACACAACCGAATAACCGTTATCGAAATCGAAAATATTACGCATCTGAACTTCCTACGCACACTTGGAATGAATAAACGTTTCCGCCTGCGTCACACATGTGCTCCACTACCAAACAAATACACTCAAACACACACACACATACACACCTTACTACTTTAACTGTTGTGTTTTATAAAAAACAAAATCCTTCATATTCAATTCATAAAAACCTATCGTGTTAAAATCCAAATAAAAAGTTGAAACGTGAATCGAGCACTGGCACAGCTTCAGCCTCCTCGCAGAGCTCGATCGAGGGTGATTACGAAACCGGTGCTGCCGTCGCAGTGGCCTACCATATTGATGAGCAGCAGGTTAACTATTTTTCCAACACTTATAAATATTTTTTCTTCTTTTTTAAATATGATTGAATTTTTGATTTTCAAATGCAAATTTCTTATTTTCAATATTGTGCCAGCAGTGCCAAGTATTTTTAGTTGAAATTTAATTTTGCTCCCTTCCTTTAAGTTGCTTTACAGACAAAGCTTTATTGTTTTTTGATTTTGAAATAGTGCCTTTTTTGTTGTATTTACGTTTTGAAAAATCCCATTATTTTTATAATTTGAAAAGTAGTATTTGCTTTCCTTATATAGAATTAAAAAAAAATATATATAGTAAGATAGAAAATTGGGTATTCATACCGTAATATTTTCCGTAGACTGATCTAGCAATACTCTCTAATGATAGTCGACTATTAAAAGAACGGAGAGTTCTTATTTTTCGAAATGTTTTACGGTGCGTTACAGAAACTTTGCATCTTTTTCTATTCAGACTTTCTACCATTAATATAAACAAAAAAAAAACGACTTATCTGTAAATATAATGTCATTCTAATCCCGGTATAAGTCCGCCAAAGCCCAACTTAGCCTCTTTTCAATGTGTTTTTGAGTAGGTAGTGATCTGGGTGTAGAACTCCCTTACACTTCCAGTTTTATTCTGGTGATTTTTCTTTTGTGATCCTCATACCAACTGAGGAGTTTTTCTGAAACAATTCATAAATTACATTATTGTCCGTAATGACCTTTCTTAGTTTCGTCCCTATACCTGACCCATAATCTACATGACACATTCCCTACACATCTTATCCACTTTCTCACAAACGCCTTTGATGTTTTTATATATTTTGATGCCAATTGGGGCTCAAATTTTGGACGGTTCCAAACCGTACCATTTTGAAATGATAAAGTTGAATCTAAAACGATAAAATGATAGGCACTTAAATGCAAAAAATAATTTGTCCAAAAACATATATGCTTGTGAGAATAGAGTGAAAGAAGATACTTAAAGTTCTACAAAAACACACTGTAAATCGTCCTGTCAGAATGTTGTTTATGTTAATTATGTCGAAGTCTCGTGATATTTTGTAACCATTGTGAATACGAGTCAATAATCTTATATATTAATACGCAAACATCGAATATTGTGGTACACTTTTTTAATAAAAAAAAAAAAAAAATAAATAACTGGCCATTTCAGCCCTTTGAAGGACTTTGACCTAGCTTCTTATGATCAATCGTGTTGTGCGTGTTATTAAGTTTGTACACAATTGACCGAGAAAGGGACCTACATGTTTAACACCTACTCCGAACGGCGATGAACGTAATGTTCTTATTCTCAAGAAGCTTTACATGGCATTTGATTACTCTCTGAGTTTTGCCATTGTCTGCAGAGAGGTGGCGGCCGTACAGAAAAATTATTTTAATTCAAATAATATTCTGTCGCTGCTGGGGTTCGAACCTGGGTCTCCAGGTTCTTTGACATAGCGGCCACGCACTTTAACCAACTACGCCACGGACGCCACTCACACACTTTTTTAATATTTATAATAAAAAAAAAGGGAATGAAATTTACATCATTCGAAAGGTACTGTGCCACAGATGTGCCGAATAATAAAAATAACAAAAAAATTTAATATATTAAGTATGTGATTATTACGTTTTAAAATAAATGTATGCATTCTCATTCTCATGGCTGTAGTTTGAACCTCTCTTCTTAAGCAAGAGAAATTTCAAAAAAAAAAAAAAAAAGATTTACAAACAAATACTATTGCTGCCCTCTTTCTCTCTTTGCATGCAAAATTATAAGGACAAGTAGAATGCTAGATTGAATCAGACACTTTAACAGAGCTATGTAACATTGTTGATGTTGTTGCTTTTTCTTAATTTTTCTCTCTGTGATAGCCTCATGACAAAAATAGCCTAAATATTCATACCGTTCCGATACTGCGGAGAAAGCCGCTGCAAGAACCAAAACTCATTAATCATTCAACGGCGTTGCATAGAATTATTACTTGGAGTGCATATGAGGCACGACATATATGATAAAACAAATATTATACTGTTAGGAAAAATTTAATTTTACAACAATAAAAAATGAATTGCATCATAGTGTTTCTCAGGGAACCCCTTTATTTAAGTAACCAGAATGCACTAAATGCAAAAGAAAAAAAAAATTTCATTGAAATTAAAATAAGGACAAGTATTAGAACAAGGATTATAATAAGGATTAGAAAAAGGATAACAACGAAGATTTGGACAAAGATTAGGACAATAAATAAGATAAGGAGTAGGACAAAGATTAGAGTATAGAATTGGACAAGTATTAGCACAAGAATTCTGCCAAGAATTGGGAAAATGATTTCGACAAGGACAAGGAAGATTTTGACATACCTTAAACAATATTTGGGGCAAGATTGGGAAAAGTATAATGACAAGAAATATAACAAAGATAAGTACAATAAGTACAAAGATTTAGAAAGGAAGTGGGACAAGGATTAGGAAAGGATTTGAACAAGAATAAGGTCAGAGCTTTGGACATGGATTAAAACAAGAATTAGGACCGGAAGTAGGTCAACTATTAGAATACATATAAGAATAAGAATATGGATAAAGACAGGTTTGAGCACGAATGCAAGGATAGGGACAATCATAAAGATACTCTGTCACGTCAAAATCTACTGATGTGTCCTTCTTTTCAACTTTGCCAAGCGTTTTTCAATAAAAAAAAGCAAGAGAAAATCGATATTGGCATGGTCGAATTTCGCCCACAGGCGATTCTAGTATAAATCAATACGTGATGATGATACATCTATACTCCCATACGCACTTGGCTTCTTGGGAACCTTGAGATTTTGCAATTTTTAGATTTCATTGCAACATTGCAAAACATTGCGCAACTAATGCAAAGCAATATTGCCTTACATCACTACTTTGTCAAATGATGCAGTGCATTTGAAGGTGTTTGTGAACACCACCGTGCAATGTTTGTACTTTAGCGCCAACTCTTTGTATAAATAAAGTAAATAAAAAAATGGAATATATATTCCATGCCTTTTATATTTTATGCTTTTAAATTCTGTGGAACTGGCAGAAAGTACATCTTTGATGCGTTTGTAAGTGACCATTATATTAAAAAATCATCTACTTATTTCGTCCCTTGTTTTCGTCCCCACAAAATTTTTTCCCAGATTGTGTTGCTTTTCTTTTTGTTGGTGATAAAGTCACTTTTAAAGCGCAATCTTGTGCTTATTAGCAAGAGCTTCCTTTCGTGTGTCCATTTATTATTACTTTAAATAGAATGGTAAATAAGTCATGCATTAATAAAATCAAATATTTAATAAATTTCTAATTTAATCAATTTAATAATGTATAAATATACTTGCTTTGTTTGTGAGACGTCTATGTTGCATCATAAAATGAAATGATGGGCCGAAATGACATCTGATGCGCATCGCAAATGGTTGCGATGCATTAGTGAACACACTAAAGAAAAAAAAAAAAATAAATAACTGGCCATTTCAGCCCTTGAAAGGACTTTAACCTAGCTTCTTATGATCAATTGTGTTGTGCGTGTTATTAAGTTTGTACACAATTGACCGAGAAATGGACCTACAGGCTTAACGCCGACTCCGAACGGCGATGAACGTAATGTTCTTATTCTCAAGAAGCTTTACATGGCATTTTGATTACTCTCTGAGGTTTGCCATTGTCTGCAGAGAGGTGGCGGCCGTACAGAAAAATTATTTTAATTCAAATAATTTTCTGTCGCTGCTGGGGTTCGAACCTGGGTCTCCACAGGTTCTTTGACATAGCGGCCACGCACTTTAACCAACTACGCCACGGACGCCACACACTACATTGTCAAAAATAAAGTATGGATGTTTATGAACATTTGACTTTGCAGTGTTGCATTGCAACTTGCGTTTATGAAGTCAGCCCTTCTGTAGAAGTATAATTATGATTTGAAAATATTTGAGAAAATCATGAGGAGGAGAATAGATTATACGCTGTAAGGCATGCTTATTTTATCTCTACACTTTTGGCGGATATACTTTGTATATTGCTCTGAAACTGATTATACCAGAGTATATAGTCAAACAATGGCGATGTGATGGTAAAATTCCGTGAATTTATATTTTTATCGAATATTTCAGGAATTATATGTAGATTGGCATTGAATCAATGTATATTCCTTATTTGTTAAAGTCGTTATTTTTCATCTATAGAATGGTATATGGAAGGTGTATCGCGAATTAAACCCTGAAATTTTTCATAATAGCACGTTGTTTATAGAAATTCAATTCATTATAAGATCTCCAGTAGAAAATGCTACTCAGAATTAATCAAATATAGTGTGTGTTAAACAATATCAAAGAGAAAATAGTGAAAATATTAAAAGGTTCTGGTATTTCAAACCCCAAGTTCCTAATATTCAGTCTTTAAACCTTTAACTTTAAATTGTGAAATTAAATATACGAGTATGTATGTGAATGTTCTATCCCTCTTAGAAACCAACAAACCCTACAACCTGTTAAGAAATGTTTCATACTTATTGAAATGTTTAAACTTATTTGTGTATTTCCCAACCTTTTCCCCAACACATATAAATAGGTTTATCAGAAAAAATACCTCAGGTCGCACATTGGGATCGCTATATACGCTTGTTAGAATAAAATTAGTGCTCCTATAAAAGTTAGATTTTGCATGCTTTGTTAGTTAGAGAAAATGAAGAAAAAATGTAAAAAAGGGCGTGATGAGTCAATGGATGAGCCTACCTCCCTTTTATCTATCTACTTATTTTTGTGGAGAGACAACAAAACTGAATATCGACATAAAATTTGCTTCAGATGAATGTCTTTACATATGTAACGTTATGGTTAGTTCGGAGTCAATCGGGGGACGGTTACTATTACCTCTCATACAAATGTATTACCGCCCATTTCAATTTAATAACGAAATTTTAACTAGTTTCAACTTTTTGCATATATTGTAGAACCAGTGTGAAGTTAGTCCAAATTCTTTATTCCAAATTTTCAACTCAGTCCAACATGAGTTACTAGCAATTTTGAAGTATTTTTTTTGGAAAAAAAACGACAAAAGAGCTAGAAGATGAAAAGTTCACATCCTGGATTTGTGAAAATTGTAGTTTTATAAAGACAATCGAATGAAACTATGCTTAAGTTCCGGTCTATCGTCCTTGGTGCCGAAATGCGAAAAAAATGTGATTTTTGTATGAAAGTCCGATCTCCACACTCCGAAAAATGTCCCAAAACAAAAGTGCACATCCGGGTTTTTAGATATGTGATAGTGCAAATTTTTTTCTGACAGTATGAAGGTGTAATCTATTCTTTTATAAGCAAATCGCTTTAAAATTTCGACTTTTACAGCTTTCTCCTCTTATAACATTATTATGACCTGACTTTTTCACTTCTAGGCCATTTTACGGTATGAAAGACGATTGATAGCAATTTGTTGATAAAGAGATGACTAATTTGTGTTTTAAATTCTATTCTTTTGTAAAAAAATTATCAAACACCTATTGTTTTCATTGCGGCGAATTGAGTTTGCGAATTGCGGCGAATTGAATTTTTAACGCTTAGAAAATCGCTTCGTCCGGCTGCCTTTTCTTCTTTATTGCTAAGCACATTTATAAATTTAATAAAAATTTCTTAAGGATAAAATATTTTTCAAATAACCTGAATATATCTAAAAAATTTTATATTCATAAATCAACTTTTTTAAGGGAAAAATACAACTTTTGTTCTTTTTTTACTAAGAGCCCAATTCTTTAACTTCTTTTTAATTATTAATTACTTTATAAAGTTTTTTAAAGTAAAATTTTGACATTTGTTTTTTTTTAATTTTTTTTTTTTTTTTTCATAAATATTGTAATATGTAAATGTATGCTTGTCTTAATCTGAAAAGCTTTAAGAATTAACTTCAAACATATCTCGAGTTTTTTGTATATAAATTATTAATGTAAAATATATTGATATTTTTTTTTTTTGTTTTAATTTTTTCAACTTCTACGCTTGATAAAATCACAGAGATTTTCCTTTGCCAACCATAAAAAACATCAAAATATATTTCAGAGAAAAAAAAGAAATAATTGGCTTAACAATGTTTAGACTCACAAACACGCAAACATAATCCACAAAATCCACACATGAAAAACTCATCCACAAACCCGAAATGCTAAATATTTCCTTTCAAATTCCCGAAGTTCCGTCTTTCACTGTAGAAGAATGGCGCGGCTCGTGTGCCATTTTTGCTAAGCGCGTAAGACTCTAGCTAGCTCACTCTTACTTACATATTAACTGCTAACATTACTTGTCATTATTTTAAATATTAAATGTAGCATGCCACAGCTTATTGAAGCCAGTATCTTAAATATTCGTATAAATATTAATATCGTTTATGTATTATTCGTCCTTTGACGTCTTTCCGTTGCAATCAATAATATAACTGTCTCTTTTTAATCGCTTGACAAAAGGTGCCAGCTGGCGCTGATGCCGACAAGGATGCCAAGTTAAAGGAGAAGAAATTGAAAGAAAAGGAAGAGAAGGAGCGCAAGGAGAAGGAGAAGAAGGAGAAGGAAAAGAAAGAGAAGGAACTTAAGGACAAGGCAGCCAAGGCAGCTGCTGGTGCCGCCGATGCGGGTGGCATAAATGGTAAGCTTGAAGTAGAGTGTTGAAAGTGGATTTAACTTATAACTGTTGTTAAACTATAGGAAATGATGATTTGAATGATTCCAACAAATCGGAGAAGGATTCCAAATCTGGCAAAGGATTTGTAAGTATTGGCAAAAGAGCCGAAGTAGCTTAGATCTAGCTTAGTTTTAAGTAAGTTCTTGTCATCTAACGCGTTGAATTAACTTCAAGTGTGCACTGATAAAGCGTACTTGTTGAAATGCGGGGTAAAGAGGGGATTTTAAATGATTTTCTTTTGATTAATTGACCCGTTTTTACTTAAGTTTCAATTAAAGTAGCTTAGTATTTAGAACCCTGTAGTTTAAAGCTTAAGTTCTTCTTATGATTTGTAAAAATTTTTAATTTTTATTTTCCCCCCTTTGTTTCTTTTCGTTCTGTTTTTCTTTTTCTTTCTTTTTCGGTTATTTTCAAAAAAATCCCCAACTGCGCTTTGAAATCAACAACAATTCAGGGTGGTGGACTTTTCTCCTCAGGTCGCAAGAGCAAGAGTAGCTCGCCGACCAAAGAATCCAAGGATAAAGATAAGTCCGGCAAGGATAAATCAGGAAAGGGTAAAAGTGGTGAAAAGGTGCTCGCCGTGCTGGTACCGGCTGGTGTTGATGGACAGGGTGAGAATGATAATAAGCGTGGTTCCAGCAACACGCCCTCTGGTCACACACGTCCCTACGAATACTCCGAAGGCAACGGTGAAACTAGCCCAACACGCAAGTCTTACATACCCGGTGGATTCCGTTACGATCAAGATCCCAATAGTGGCAAGCCTGGCCAAGATGGTCAAGAGCAGCTTTCGCCTGCTTCACAGCAGAAGAAAATCGGTCTCGCCTTCAACTATGCGCCAGGTAATGAGGACAAGTTGCGGGAACAAGCCGATAAGTTGAAATCGGGACAAATTTCGCCACGCACTCGCGAAAAGCTCAACAAGGGTCAATTATCGCCCAAAACTAGAGCTAAATTGTTGCAGGAAGGCAACTTGTCGCCAACTACTCGTGCGAAGTTGCAGGAGGGCGCCGGTGCTGTCGTCGATCCACTTAATGATGTTCAAAGACGTTCGTATTCGCCTACGAAGGGTCAGGGATACACCTCAGGTGCTCCCGGAACCTACAAGCCTCTTGTTGACCCAACAGCTGCTTTCTTGGAATCACAGCGCTATAATAGAGAGCCCGGTTATGCCGGATCCAATAACAAAGATGGTCAGGGCGTAGGCGTTGATGGCAGCGGCACTGGAGCTGCTGGTTTAGGTAAGGATGGCAAGCCAATTGATGCTGCTGTTTTGAGTAAGGATGGCAAGCCAGTTGGAGCTGGTATTTTGGGCAAGGATGGTAAGCCAGTTGAAGCTGCTATATCGGCTAAAGATGGCAAGTCAGTCAGTGCTGCTGGTACTTCACTCAGTCCTAAGAAACATAGAGCACCACAGCCGGGTGTGGCTGCCGGTGTTGCTGCAGGTGCTGCGGCCGGTGCTGCTGCCGGTGCCGCTGCTGGTACTGGAGCTGCGGGCAAGCCCAAGAAACGACGTGTCAAAATCATGGTCATAACATCAAAATTCGATCCGTCTACAAAGCGTATCGATTCCGAAAACGGACACATTGAGCACTCTACGGGAATTTTAGACCCCAGCACTGGTTTGATTGATACCAAATATGGTCTAATAGATCCGAATAAGGGCACTTTGGAGGCGCTTAACTCCAAGACTGGCAAGCCCCAAACCTATCAAGGTGACATCGACCCCAAGACGGGTAACCTGCACTTGATAGCGGGCGTAGCTGATCCTAATACGGGACGCGTTGATGACGCATTGGGTCAGATTATTTGCATTACACCCCAAGACAATCCTGTAGTTGAGCTTATTGTCATTACCAGTCGCATTGACCCAGCAACGGGCAAGGTGGACACCGTTAATGGCGAAGTAGAGCGTTCCTTGGGTGTGCTGAACATAGATTCTGGCTTGCTAGACACTAAATATGGCGAGATTAATACCAGAACTGGAGAATTGAAGGCCATCGATCCCAAGAGTGGCAAGATTGTTGTTTCCAAGAATGTTAAAATTGACCCTGCAACTGGACAGATAACGATCTTAGGCATTACTGATCCAAAAACGGGAAAACTCGATCCTAGCCAAGGACGCATCATTGAAGTGGGCCAACAAATCGATCCTATTGTTGAGGTCACTTCACTCTCTGGCAAATATGACTCGAAGAAGAATGTCATTGAGCCCAAAACAGCACAGGTAGAAACTTCAGGTGGACAGTTTGACCCCAAGGCCGGCAAGATTGACACTAAATATGGACAAATTGATCTTGTTAAACATACTATTACATTCACTGATCCCAAATCGGGCAAAACGGTTACGCGCGATATTAAGATTGATCCTGCAACTGGTCAGATTGTACTCAAAAATCAAATCAATCCCAAGAATAACAAACCCGACAAGGACTACGCGCGCATTATATCACTACGCATTGTACAACAACGTGTTGACCCCAAAACAAAAGCACCCATTACCACTGTCAGTGCCGCCAAGGATAAGGAGATCATTGTCGATCCCAAATCGAATCAAATTTGGATGCCAACCGGTGCCAATGATCCCAATACCAAGGAATCGCAATACATTTCCAGCGCCGTTGATCCCAAGACCGGCTACGTTATCACCATCTATGGCTATCTCGATCCCAAGACCAACGAAATCAAGAAACAAACCAAACTCGATCCCAACACCATCAAAATTGAACCCACTTCGGGCAAAATCTACACTGCCACCGGTGAAGTTGATCAAGCAAGCGGCGAGCCACTTTTCGCCACCACACAAGTTGACCCTGAATCCGGCGAAGTTTACACCAAAATTGGTCGCATTGACCCCAAAACAGGTCGCATCGTCATCGTCAGAATCATGCTCATATCCAAGCCCGACGAGCGTGGTCGTCCCGAAGAGATCGATCCACAAACCTGCGAAATCGATCCCGTTTCCGGACGTGTTCTTAAATTTTTCAATAAAACTGTTTACGTTTACAATATGATCGATCCAATAACAGGTGAAATTATACAGGTTGATCCCAATGATCCTCGCTTTGCGGGTGCACGCACCACTGTGACCCACACCATGACGCTGAGCGGCGAAATTGATCCAGTGACCGGACGCATCAAGAGTGAATATGGACACATTGACCCCAATACCGGCGACATTGATCCAGCAACAGCAGTTCGCGATCCTGTTACCGGTAAACTTATTCTCAACTATGCCCAAATCGATCCATCACACTTTGGCAAGGATGTCAGCACCACCACCGAAACTGTTCCAATAACACGTCAGCAATTCTTCGATGGTGTCAAGCATATGGGCAAGAATGCTTTGCGACGCGACTCGGAGGCCAGCTCCGAAGATGACATGACCCAACAGTATGCTACAGAGAATATCAAGGAAATGGTATCGGGCAGTCCTGTATCGCCAACGGCAGGTGCAACAACGACCACAACAACCAAACTGGGCAAATACGTTAGCACTCCGACCGTAGTGAAGACAACAACCAAGCAGATGCTGACCAAGAATGACGATGGTGTAACACACAATGTTGAGGAGGAGGTGCGCAATTTGGGTACCGGTGAGGTGACATTCTCGACGCAGGAACACAAGGTTAGCTATAGAGAAATGAGACAGAGAGAGAGAGAGTGTGTAGCTTGTAGAAGCTGCGAGTAGTCGCTGTTTACATTGCGTGCTCAAGTAGAATGGAGCATTAACATTGAATTAAGACATTGCATAACTTTGGTTTGAAGCTTGACTGACACTTCATGCATGCATTTTTGTTTGTTTATCCAATTTTATTGTTAATTTTTTTAAAGCATAGATATCTTTTATTTTGAATTAAACACACCCACTGCGGTGTGTGTAGAGCGTAAGTACTTTTTTCATAAACATTTTTGAGCTAAATAAGAGAAAATCAAATTATAATTGAGATTATTAAGTTAGGTAGTAAAATTTTGATTCACAAAAATAACACTAAATATCGCTTAAACACTTTTAGAATTTGATCTTGAACCAAATGTGAACTATAAAGAAATGCCACTATTTACCAGCTTTTTAATTCTTATGTGAAAGTAACGCTTTTACTAACATTTTACTTTGCCAGTATTCCGTTCGCTCATTTTTTTTTACATTTAAAATTGATGTTTTGTTTTTGTTTTGTTCTTATGTTCCGTTAATTTTTTAAACGTAACGCCACACTAACAGGCTGATGCTCCGCGAGACGATTTAAGCGGTGCTTACGTGACCGCTACAGCTGTTACCACACGTACAGCTACGACACACGAAGATTTGGGTAAAAAAGCAAAAACTGAACAATTGGAAGAAAAGACCGTGGCAACAACACGCACTCACGATCCCACGAAACAGGAACAACGTGTCGTAACGCAGGAAGTTAAGACGACGGCAACGGTAACCAGCGGAGATCAGGTAGGCAAAAAGACGCTCTATGGCGAAGAACGCCTTGAAAAGTGGCATGTTTTATATGATTTGGCATGACGTACTTTGTTGTTTTATACTTTTTATATGTTTGTCATTATGTTGTGTATGTATTTTGAATTTTGCCTTTGCATTTTAAACTGTGTTTGCAGTTCCAAAGAAGAGACAGTGTTTCGTCGACCAGCTCGGGTGATTCAGGTACGCCCATCGATGGGCCATATGATGGCTCCAGTGTGGTGCGCACCAGCACAAGTTACCAGGTTTGTTGACGCAATTAACACTCGAAGTAATACAACTCATTTCTAACTAATGCAAAAAAAAGAAAGCATTTTGAATTGTTTTATCTACTTAATACACTTAGATGGATAGTGCATTTTGCATCATTGTTGTAATAATAGTCATTGTTTTCACAGCTGTTAACGAGATATTTTCTATTTTATAATTTTGCACTTTATTTTCCTTAGCAATCTCCTACGTATGAAACCTCTACCACCACCTCTACCGGCCCACATGTTGAACAAACCCGCGTTATACTTGGCGAAGATATGCCTGGCTACTCTGGACATGGCGAGATTGTCTCATCGCAGACAGTGAGCAGTAAAACGAGAACCGTCGAAACGATTACCGTAAGTTTTTGTTGCTAAATCCAGAATTTACTAGAATCTATTTTTAAGACGTGAGAATGACATGAAAACCTTGAGTCAACTCCATGTGTGCTGATACAGTACCGATAATGACACAAGCCCAAGAAATTTTTGCAAAACTCTTTAAAAGTTTAGGTTTAAGTGGTAAAATCTGCTAGACTCCATTTCTAAGTCGGAAAGATGACAAAAAACCGCAACAAAAAAATCGTTGACTCCATGCTTATTGGATTATTGGGAAAATTTTCATCAAACTTTAGGACTAAGTAGTTAAAAATCAGAACTTTTCGGTGGTGTGGGTACTTTTCTGACCAAAAAACCTAAGATCCTTCCCTGGCATAAAAACCCATAAAAGTTGAAAGGTGAAAAATTAAATTTTTTCTTAAAAAAAATCATGGCTGAAGTCCCGTTAGTGGCGGTTTTAAAACCATAACTCACATGTCATCCCCATTAGGTTGCATGTATTCCACCAAGTTCTGGTTTTGCAATCCAGAAGAAAATCCAAAGAGTAGGAGAGACCTGGTTTTGATTTGTCCATACCTACTTATCTATTAAAATAATATGCTACTTTCTATGGAATGTGAGGGCTGTGTTCGCTGGCGACGTTAGTGGCATGTTTCCCCACTACTTTAGTAGCTGTTATGCATATATTGCTCTTTACGAACTTGAGCCTTGTAGCCTTGGAGTAAATGCTGCAAAAAAAAGAGTTGGTTCTGTTCACCTACCTATGCGGGTCAACCTACCTATGGAAGGGCAAGTAAGGAGGTCATGCATCTATACTCAAGAGATATTATTTCATTCCAAAAGGACTATTATTGTAAACCCTTACGTTTCTTGACTTATTCCTTATACAGTTAGGTTTGGTTTTACTGGCAAAATAGTGCACCATGGATACAAAGATGTGTATATTTCTGTACCGATGAGTGAACGCTAAATGACAAGGTCGGATGTTCTACTTTAATGAGCTAAGGCGCTCATTGCCTTTTGCTGTGGGCTGATGTTCCTAAGGGAAGTTGATACATGGCTACTAAAAAACCTAGTCTCTAAAGCCTAGTAGCATCAACCTTGCATGGATACTAGGCATAAGGGTGTCGAGGGCACTGAAAAAGCAAACGAGCTCACTAAAAACGGTACCTTGCTGACATCAGTGGTTCAGAACCCATCGGCCATCCTGCTAGCGACTCTCAACCTGCTGTTTGAAGAAAGCATTGAACCAAGAACCAACATTAGATATTCTAAGCCCACTACTTGTAGAACTTGTAAGTTTATTTGGCTGTCTTTAGACCTTAGACACTCTAATGCCCTCCTCTCGCCGGTTAGTACAGACGTAGCCGTTATAATTGCCGTCAGTACGGGGTGCTGTTTAATAGGCAGACACGTCACCCGATTAGATCTCATTACAAATGACTTCCGTAGAAGCTTTTTTCCATATATTTTTACCGTAGTTAATTGCCATGTTCGCTTAATACTACGTGTCCCTTGGCTTGAAATCGAAGGTTCAAGGAACTGACGTCAAACAGATAGATCTTCCGAACGTTAATGCCAAAACAATGTCATATACTAACATCCATCTCACCATCTCCTGGGAATCACTTCCATGACGCCAGACGTGGCTTATTATAGTAGTTTCAATACCGGATACACACACCACATCTTCGCATGTTTTGTTTCATCAACATACTATATGAATAGTTACCTGTATTCATTTATCCATGACAATATATGGGCATTGTCGCCCAGTTGTAATTCTGCGGAACTCCACGACGACCCATGTAGGTCTTATTACTGTAACGACATATTATTCGCCACTATTTCCACCATATTTATCCTGAGCTACTAAGCAACATCTAACAGCCCAATCATTATTGCAGTCTATCAATCACCATGCTGCAAACCAGAGATTTGCACAAGACCAATCGTAATTTTTTGCCACTCGAATAACAATCGTCGTCAGCCACAATCGCACACAAAAATGAATGCACGCATACCTCTCGAGTTCGTAAACAACGATTGGTGCTAACACAGTTTGAAACGATTGCGAATATATACAAAGGCAGCATCCAAACAATGCAGACATTCGGATGCGTCGCTTAACACTCGAGTGTTTGCTGCTGCATGAATTTTTGTTGTTTTGATACTTCTCCGCCTTTATCTAGCAGCGCTTTGTGTTGTTGGTTTCCCTTTGCTTTAATATTTACCATTTTTTTTTTCTTTGTGCGAATGGATATAAAAGCATGGATATTCATTGCTTTTGGCGAATGTTGCTCATGTTTCGTTTCGTTGGGTATTCTTGTGTCGTAGGAATTCGTAATCGTGAGTGTTCGTACTCTATGGTATTCGTATCCGCAGTGATTGGTGCATGTATTCGCGCATTAATTTAAATGCAAAAGGCACATTCGGTGCTCGCATATTGAGGATACATTCGAAACGCCATTTGAATGCAATCAAGCTGTACTCTGGTGCAAACTGTACCTCACCATACAGTAAACTGTGCCTCTATATTTCAACGCATCATCCATGACAACAGGGCAATATAAATATATATAAATATAAAAATAAATATAACTACCGTTTCCTTACAAAACAGAGCTACCAGACATCATTCAATAGCTCAGCATGTACAATCTCACGGTTTTACAGTTAAACTGTTTCACCAATATTCGAAGCACCAATTATCCTATGTGTATTAACAAATATGCACCCAATTGACATGTTAATGTTCCAGTGGTATCGCGTTCGTGTTATTTGAGGTAAAAACTATCCCCGTGCTAATAAATTTCTCTTCCATCATTGCTACTGCTTCGGAATTTTAAGGCTATCGATTTATGCATGTCATGCATGCTTCATAGATTGGGTGACCCACTCAGGATCTGGGTAGTCCCTTTCATTTATTCAGGATAGGGCGAACCCGTTTCCTGAGACCATCTTCCTTTATCATTCCTTTGGATAGGCTGGCAAATTAAATTACCTGGCGGAGTTTTCCGTAAAAATTGCAGTGACGAAGAGAAGGAGGAAACCATCACTCTTTTTTTGTATTCCATTCCTTGTCAGAAGACGGCACACAATTCTGGGCCCCTTCTTATTCTTCAAAGAGCTTGTTGACCTGTCAAGCGCCTAGCTCGCTTTATTAAAAGGACAATGTGATTCCATTAATATTGAAGGCCATCGTTATCACAGTGGATCAAACTGATCTAAGTGAGCTGATGTATTTAACACAAGGCTGCCACTCCTGCCTGACCTCAACCTAACCTACTTATCTATTGTAAAGTCAGGAGTCTTATTAGAAATGAAATACACAGGTCTGCAAATATTAACTCTTATTTTCCTCGTTTGGATTTGAATGCTGATTTGGGGTGTTTTGGTGCGTAGATTACGAATATGTACTTGAATTTTTTCTATCACCCTCGGTTTTTTTGAAAAATCGCTTTGCGTGAATTAAAAAAAGGCGACTTTACAGACGTATTTTTTTTATTTCAATTAAGAAACAATTACATTACTTCGAAACATTAAAAATACATTTGAGGGACAGTAATAAATACATTAAAAATATTAAATACTCTTGGGGTATCTTACTTTTTTTCACCGAAGATGGGATTGTCGCTTGAAATTCCGAGTTGGATCATCTCGCTTTAACAGCCGAAGTTGGTCTGCCATCATGTTTTTATTCCACATTCCCTGACATTGACGTAACATCTCTTTCAAATCCTGGTGAAATCTTTCGTCTTGCTCTTCACTTACAGCTGCCAAGTTATCAGGAATGAGGTAGTCCAAATGCGAATCAAGGAAATGAAGTTTAATATTCATCGAGCATCTCATTTTGCCGAAATTTTCAATAATTTTCACCACAATTTCCTCATAACTAGGACTTTTGAGGTTACCTAGAAAATGTCTCACTACTTCCTTTAAAGATTTCCAGCCTTCTAACTCACCTTCACTCAATTTTTCATCCAAAGCTGTATCTTTCATCAATTTTCTTATGTCCTGACCAACGAAAATACCTTCTATCAGCTTAGCTTCTGACAGAGATGGAAAAATTTGGAGCTTATGCTTAAAACCTTCTCCTTATTTGTTCAGCGCCTTCACAAAGTATTTCATCATCCCCAGTTTTAGGTGTAAAGTGTGTAAAGCAAAACTTTTTCTCGGGAAACTAAATTGTCTCTCACAAAATTTTTTGTTCCAGGGACCAAAACTTACAATTTAAGGGATGAAAAATACTATAACGCTCCTACCTCACCTAAACCTAACCTATATATATCTGTTGTAAAGTCAGAAATTTTATTAGAAATAAATTATTTAAGATAACTCCTATTAATTCCCAATTTATCTTTACAGTACAAAACCGAACGCGATGGCATTGTGGAAACTCGTGTGGAACAAAAGATCACCATACAATCCGATGGTGATCCAATCGATCATGACAAAGCCTTGGCTGAAGCAATTCAGGTTTGTAATGGCTGAAATGAGTTCACACTTTCAAACTTCTAATAATAAAAACTGTTTCTTCTTTCTTCTCCTCCCAACAAACAGGAAGCGACAGCCATGAATCCCGACATGACAGTGGAGAAAATTGAAATCCAGCAACAAACACAATAAGCACACCATGTACACCACTACAAAACAACACACACACACACCAACACACGCACCCACAAAAATACACATTTATTTCTAAAGTTACAAACTTAAAATTAAATATTTTTTTATTTACAATAATAATATTTTTTATTTAAATTTAAGCGCCACTTTAAAGCAACAAGAAAAAAGTTAAAATTTTAATGAAAATAAAGCAAAAAAAAAAATATATATATATTTAAAATAAATATTACTTAAAGAGAAATAAATACATGTAAACAAATACATAAAAATGCATATGAATATATATATTAAAAAAAAAAAAATAAAAATGTATGTGTAACAAATGAGTTAAAAAGGAAAAAACCTGAATAAAACACAGATTTAATAATAAAAAAACAGAAGAAAATAAAATGATTTATTTATAAATTATATACATTCACTCTATATATAATATTAATAAATATATTAAAATTCATATTTCAATAAAATATCTAAATTTACAATGTTTAAAAATGTATGTAACGAAAAATATACCAATTGAATAAAATAATTCAAAATTGTTTATTCTTATCAAAGAACCAGAGCAGAAAAATGGCTAAAAGTGGAGTATATGACAAAGAAAAAAAAATATTATAAACTTCTTTATCATTCTCAAGAATGAATTAACTTAACTAAGAAAAAATGTGTAAAAAAAAGAACTCCACCAAAAAGCTTTATATTGAAAAAGTTAACCTAATTTTTGGAGAACGAGACCAAAAAAGTGCAGTTTGCAAACTTGAAGCTTGATGTCGAAAATACAATTAAGAATATTTTTCTCAAGGCTTTGCAATACTGTGTTCTATATATAAAAAAAACAACACTAAGAACTCACAAAATATCTATTTCTTACTCCACTTAATAACATTCAAATAATTTTGAAAATTTAGTCTCAAACTTTAAAAACGTTTGCTATAAATAAAAAGAAAAGCCTTACATTTACAACCTTATAAATGTTAAAATTTAAAAATAAAATCTAAATAAAAATATTACCACAACAACTCAAGACATTGATATTTATAAATATTTCAATCAATCATTAATTACGATCATAATAAAAAAAGGAAATTTGTCAAAAATGTGTTCATTGAAGGACTTTGCTAGTTAAACTCTATCTAATTCAAAAATCGAATTTGTAAAATGTTCTATAAAACATTATAAATTACATAAATATCAATGCTTAGTTTTTGTTGATGTTTGTAATAGTCGGGGTTTGAATGTTAAAATTTACAATAATAAAGAATATATGGCGCTTATATGATGGGAATATATGGCGCAATTATTAAAGAAAAACATTTTTCCACGAAGTATACAGAGGTTTGGAAATTTTTTGGCGATAGATAGAAATCTTAAAAGTGTTCTGTTTTTTTTAAATATCTATTCGCTCATGATTACTGCTGCATCCTTGTTATTACTTGTCATTTGGCAAGAATTAGCAATGGTTATAAGCTATAGAATCACTTTAGAATTATAAGAGAGCTATTATATGCATCTACTAGAATATGCAAGACTTAATCTGCTAGATACGTTATGGTGCAATTATTGTTAAAAATTATTTATTATCAATGTCGAAAGTGTCGAAGTGACGGTTGGAAATGCAAAATTTTCGATATTTTTCATAGTTTTTCCATAACTTTTGTGTCATTTAAGAAAATTTTGTCCATGTCTTTATTTAAAATGGTAATTTTATTTTGAGTTATGTTAACCCTTTCATGCCCGAATTAAAATGGTTGGGGCTATACATTTTTTGAGAACAAATATGTGTTAATCTTGACTCAAATATGAACTGACAATCATTTCAAAGTCTTTGGTGTACTGGACCTGTTCGTTTGTTACAGGATGTTATATAAAGGCATCATTGGGGAGTGGTTTGTCAAAGTAAACACTTTTATCAAGTTTTTGTTTTTTAAAATAACTCTCTTGCTTTTATTTATTGTTTTTTTTTACTTGGTTTTACAATAAAACAATAATTTTAATGTTTTTGAACACTTTTTGTAAAAACACTTTTTGATCTTGATTTTGACAATTTCACTCAACGGAGAACGGCTACGAAATAAACACGCGTACAGCTTACAATAGAATAAATAACTGTAAGTTTGCACAACTCATAAGACTACATAATGCAAAAAACCGCAGGTCAAAATAATGAAAACACTGGGACTTAGAAGCCTATAAGTACAATGTCGCCTAAAGGTAGCATTGGGCATGAGACGATTCATTTGAAATTTTGTGAAAAGCATACGCATTGACTATTGTAGAATCAAGTGAAGTTTATTATTAAAATATGAATCTTTGAAGACCCATGGGGCAATTTCTTTATGAACGCCGTCTTGTGGAGAAGAATCTATTTGGTAGATTGGTCCAAAAAGTTTCTGCAATGCTTATAGAAACTCACCGAAGCAATCGGCTACAATAAGTAGAGACAAATCCTATGGTCCGATGAATCCATAATAAATATAGTAGGTCTGAGTCCGACGTCCAAAAAATGCAGAAATGAACTCTAAATACATCACAAAATCCTTCATGTATGAATAAAGAAACATTCTTCGTGTGAAGTCTATTTTACGGGCCTATATTTTGGATGAAAGAAAACAAGATGTAAGTCATCTTGCTTTTCGCCGAATGGAACTTGTCCTTGATTCGAGAGTTCCAACACGGCCACTACCCGAAGAATACATTGAGTCTTGTTAAGAAGTGGTTACAGGATCATGCTATCGATGTTTTGATGTGGCTTGCCCAGTCACCGGACTTAAATCCGACAGAAAATCAGTGGAAGATATGTTAAAGAAAAGCTGGGACCCATTTATCCAAAAAAAAAAAAAATCAAGAGCTCTGGAAAAGAGTTTAAGAAGCTTGGTATTCCATACCAGATAATATTTGTAAGACCCTGGTAGAATCCATGCCTAAGAAATATAAATATAATTTTAATTTTTTAAGGCTTTCAGATTTTTTTTTTTATTATTATTTAATCCAAGAGTACAAAAAATTTTAATAATATAAATGACTCAGCGGGGTCTTTGAAGAGGACAACTTTTTTGCCTTAGAGGCTTATTATTTTCAAGTTTAAGTTTTATGATTCCATTTTTTTTAATTGTTTGGTTTATAATTAGAATATAAACTAAAAACAAAAATCTGTTTCTCCCAATTTTAGATCAATTACGTGGATTTTTTTTGAATATAATGCTTAAGTAAGATAGTTGATTCTATTTTATTGTCTATAACTGTATATTTTTCAGGATAAGTTTAATTATAAAAATAAATAAATAACTGGTCATTTCAGCCCTTGAAAGGACTTTGACCTAGCTTCTTATGATCAATTGTGTTGTGCGTGTTATTAAGTTTTTACACAATTGACCGAGAAATAGACCTACAGGCTTAACGCCGACTCCGAACAGCGATGAATGAAATGTTCTTATTCTCAAGAAGCTTTACATGGCATTTTTATTACTCTCTGAGGTTTGCCATTGTCTGCAGAGAGGTGGCGGCCGTACAGAAAAATTATTTTAATTCAAATAATTTTCTGTCGCTGCTGGGGTTCGAACGTGGTTCGTTGACATAGCGGCCACGCACTTTAACCAACTAAGCCACGGACGCCACTAAGTTTAATTAGATATGAAAAATAACCTGATTTCAAGGTGATTTCTGTTCAAACCAATTTAACAGAGACACTGATAGTGAGTGATAGTGGCTTATTTATACCCAATAAACATTAACCTTGAAGATTGGCTTGACCTCAAGTGGAGCTCTAGTTCGTTTCTCCAATCTCCAGTGCTGGATCTCCAATTGACCTCCACTTGAGATCCAAGCCATTCTCCAGGAAAATGGACCTTCTATCTCCAGTCTGAATCTCCTTCTATCTAAGGCTGAATCTCCACTTGATCTCCAAGCTCTTTCTCAAAGCGATCTCCAACCCAAAATGAAAAAAAGAAATAGTATTTTAAGAAAAAGCTTTTCCAATTATATTCTTATTTCAATCATTGAAAATAATTTTAAACCTAAGAATATTACACATTTTTATAAATTCATGCTTATTTGAAAAAGCAAAGTTTCAAGTTACTTGCGGGCGTATTTCTTCATTATATTCCACTTCTTCTTAGCTGTATCCATTTTCTTCTTCTGCTCTGCATTGCTCCTCATCTGAAGTTGCTACAAGCAACTACAAGCTCAAAATGCAATGCAGCTGCTTGGACAAGAGTAACTTCTCTGCAAACAATGTAGCTCCTACTGCAACAGTACAAGTTCCAGGTGCTTCTAGTGCTCCCCCTGCATGCTTATCTGATATCAAATCTACAATTTGCTGCACTTCGCGCTTTATTCTCGTTCTCATCTTACCTTTTATTATTTGAATTTATTTATTTATTGAAATAATTTGCTGCAGTTTGTTACTAACTTCATTATTTTGTTGCAACTCACTTTGTTTGACAAATGTTCACAATTTAACAAAAAAACACATTAACCAAAACAACCTAGTGTTGCCACATACAAAAACAAATTATTTTTTTGACACTTCAATAGTATTGCCACTTTGAAAACTAACATATCTCAAGGCAATTTCCAGTTCAACTCCAAGATGTTGGATTAATGTTGGAACTCCAAGAAGGATTAATGGTATGGAACAGTAGTAAATTTGTTTGTTATTAGGATCATTCCCAAACTTTTCTTTAAAGTCGTTCTTTATTTTAAAAAATCTTATATTTTACATGAATTTCTTATTTTTTCGGCTATAAAAAGAAAATTCATTTGATAAAGGTTATCTTGGAGATAAAATCTCTAAATGATTACTAGATTTCCCTTCCTCAACCCCTACACGCACTAGATTTACTTTTCTCGACCCCAAGAAAGCCCATAAGTTAAACGAAATTAAGAACTTTCAGAATTTTAGCAATTTTTCGTTGTGTAGCACCCTGTGCGGTCATAAAACTTGAAATAAGCCTTCAATTTGAATTCTTTGTTCAAAACACTCTTAAGATATTTTACATTTCTCAGTATTTTTGTGATATTTTCGAATTATCTCTGGAGTGACACCATTCAATTCAATTAAAGAGAAATGAGCAAATTGCAATTGCTCGGCTCCAAGAACTCTACTGAATTGGACAAATTTAAACCTTTTTTGATTATTGAGCGCAAAAATTACGATCTTTAACAACCTAAAAAGCTTTAAATCATAAGCAATAAACATTTTAGGATTAACTGTGTTGAAACATGCACGTTCATAATATTTCAGAAAAAAAAAACACAAAATTTGGCTCCCTCAACCGAGATAATCGAGTACATTATTCTAGAAAAAATCATGAGTGTTACGGATTAACAATGGGTGGGAGAGTTTAACAACGCATAAAATCGAATTTGTAAAATATGCCTTGTATAACATTATCTCAAATGCTCAGTCTTGCACAAATCGTGAATATCCTCTATTAAACATATCGCACTCCATCTTCAAAAAAGGCACAACTCAAAATTTACAAATTTTTACTTTTAAATGTTAAACTATTCGTAGTGATAACACTCCCTCAACTATCAAAATATTGCACTCAACTTTTTACTCTTTAATAAAAAAAAAAAATCGTTGTGTCTCCTTGTTTTGTATGGATTCCTTTGAAAAATAAACTGGTTTTTTGCTTCTCCTGAAAATTTTGAAATTTTGAGTTGTGTCTATTTTGAAGATGGAGTGCGATATGTACACTCAAACTGAAACTGTTCAATTCCATTCTACAGACGAGTTTCTTCAATTTAACAGTCTGAAATGTTAAATTATGATTAAGTAAAACAGTTATTATATCTATAGTACAGACTGTTAATTTGAAAAACTCGACTGTTGGATGGGATTTAACTGTTTTACTGTTAATTTTTTTTCTGAGTGCATGAAGTATGAACTCAAACCCTTTCATATGCTTAATTTTCTTACTTTATAGCAGAGTACGGAATCATCCGCTCGAGTGCATTCATGAGCGTACAATTCAAAAAGTTACTCAAGTAATCGTGCGAATACGTACCCTAGCAAATATTTTATCGCTCTCACCGATGAGTGCGTACCATTGAGTGAGACATTGAAAAATGAGATCTCATTCCGTACGAGCTCATGATCAAGAGCGCTAAAGAGACTTTTGAAGCTCATGAGACAGTAAGTGAGCAGTACACGGTAAAAAAGTGCAAAGCAAAATTAGGCTCTCAGCTAAGTCATTGCAACTTTTATGATTTGTGTGGACTGCTTGGACAATAAGCTATGATTTTTAGAAAAATAGGGTCCACTTGAGTAATATATGAAATAAGTTAAGCCATTAAACCTTTTTGTGATTCTGATGACATTTTGCGGGTAAATTTATTACTCTATAGCAAAAGGTTCTACTGAGACAATCTATGGAACTATTTGAATCATTGACACTTTTTTGAGTTTTGTGGATTCCTTGGTCAGAAATCAATGAATATCAAATAGATCAAATAGGTGTACCTGCTCCAAAAAAATTTCAATAATACAACTAGCTGCATTGATAATACCAGTGGAACCTATTCGACTAAAATTCATAGACTTTTGACAAGAACTCTATAAAACTCAAAATGACCAATACTCTTAATAGCTTCATAGATAATCCCAGTGGAACCTACTTGACTGATAATCTATGATTTTCATCCAGTAAGTCAACAAAACTAAAAAAAAGGGCCAATGATCGAACTAGTTTTATATATAATCCCATCCGAGTGGAAATTCGCCTAAGGATAGAGTCAGGAAATCAAGAAAATGATCAGAAAATCCTTACTTTGATAAGAATGGGATCAGGTCACCAAATAAGATGCTGATTTTTAACGTCAGGCACTTTTTGATAATCATACAACGTAACATTGTCAGGTTGGTATATAAAATCTGATCAGGTTACCTAAAAAGGTAGTCTAATCACTTTGGCATATTAAACCTGATCTGGTAAACTTATCAGGAAGCCATATCAGTTTTGAATACTAACCATGAATGAGACTTACCTGATTGGGAACCCTGACTGGGCTACTTGACACCACCCTGATCAGTAAAGAACTGATATAACCTTAACTGAACACAAAAAAGGTAACCTGATTACAACCTGATCAGTATTTCATAAAAATGGATAAAAGTAAGGATAAGAAAAGGCAATCATAATGCCAACCTGATAAGAATAAAATAAAGTATACCTTTCAAAAGAAGAAAAGATTTCCTGCTGTTAACATGATCATACTTTCTTCAGGTTTCCTTAAGTAATAATAAATTCAGGAAAACATGATATGCTCCTGATCAGATATTAATAAGGCTTCCTTAAAAGGGCTATCCATATCATATCCGGATCGAATTCGGACTAAAATGAGGGCTTTCTTAACATATTTCCACTCGGGCAGTTGAACCTTGTATCTGAAAATTATAATTTTTTGTTCAAGAAGTATACAAACAAAAAAAGTTTCAATTATTTCATTAGTTCCACAAACAACCCATGAGGAACCTATTGGCCTTCGAAACATCGGTTATTGTACAAAAAGTTCACCAATCTCAAAAAAATTACCAAAGACCAAAAAAGAAAAAAATAGCCAATATTTGTCCAAATAGTCTATAGCATGTACTTAAAATACTATGGTTCATCTTGTCTTATGAACACAGTGCAAAACTTTTGGGAAAAAATTTAAAAAAAATATATTTGTCGAGGAAGTCCAAAAAATCCATATATACGCCTTTAACTCATCTGTGAGCTCTACTCTAAGCGGACATCTCTTTTAATTCTTGGTATTCATTGTCATGTACGGTTCATGAACTGGCTCATGAGCTTCCATCAACTCATTTGCGCACGAGCTCATGGGTGCCAATACAACAAATATTTTTAACGTTCTCGTATATGAGCATTTACGATTGCTATTGAAATTTAGCTCTCGTGCGTGAGCATGAGCCTGAGACGTTTTAAGAAGTACACGAGCGTGTACCAAAATGTGTTATGCACGAGTTTGCGTGCTTACATGGGCGGACCTTTTCGTACCCTAATTTATACAAATGCATGGGGGAGATTTTATTCTTACTGGGACATGGCAGGACCCACTTTTTTATAACGGTAGATGTTGATATATTATTGTAAATATATTTTCGTTACGAACGATTAGTATTAAAAATTTGGAAAAGCACGGAACGTGTATCTTTGTCATACTTTTTAAGTTCTTATTAGAAATTTCTGTTGCATATTCGTAGATATAACCTTTATATGACATAAAATTTTATTTGTAAAACGTAGAATTTTTACTAATTATTATTTGAAAATAACATCGACTAACAATATTCTTAACCTCTGGAATACTTCAATGGAATATTTTGATGGAAAAAATTAAAACAAAAAAAGAAAAATATTTATATATGTATGAATTTAAAAAGCTTGTGACAACTTCTATGAAATTAATTGCAACTTACAAAATAATAATAAAGAAAAATCATGTATGGAAAACTAACAATTTGATGTTTTTTTTTGTTGCCGCCAAGCATTAACAGCTACTAACTTTTTGTTGTTGTTGTTTTTTTTTATTTATTTATCAATCTATAGTTTTTGCAAGTCCGCCAAGAACAATAAAACTGCATTAATATTAAATGCCGTTAAAAATCGAAGTGTAGAAAAACTTAGGAAAGTGGAAAATGACTGACATGCAAGCGTTAAGCGCTGGATAAAATACCAAAGCGACAAGCGGCGCATAAATGACATCAGTCCTGCAAAGACACTCTAGAGAGATGGGGAGCAGGTGGGAAAGGGGGGAGGGCGAGGTGTCTTAACGGTTACTACAGCCTGCCTGGTAATTGAAAAAAAAATATTTTTTTATTGACCATGTTTGTTGGTGCTAAAAACGACAGAATCACAAAAAAAAACAATAACTTTTCAATTGCACATCGAAAGAGTTATCACAACAACAACAACAGCGACTACAACAGCAACGAAAGAATTTGTAGTTGTGCCTGCATCATGACTGAACCCCCAGGTGACCGGAACATGCGATAATAATTCGCATTGCTGAGTGATTTTGCAAGGGATGCATTATTAATTTACTTCAATGTAGCAGAGGAGGGGAGTAGGTGAGGCGTTACCCTCGAATACATGGACACGGGTTTTAAATTTCAAAGTTGTTGTTAAAAGTGGGCGTGATCGGTGGCATAAAATTGCATTTTGGAATGCACTTTGTTATTTTATCGCCTCAGCCACTCAACCCACTATTACCGGGTGGTTCAGAGGTGAGTTAATGTTAAAGTTTACCAAGCAACACAGTGTTGGGAAGCAGCAATACTCCCCCTTCCCAACACTGTGTTGCTTGGGTTGGGTTAATTATTTTATCGCTATTCCGGTGCAGTGACTGATTTTGACGTTCGGTTTTGCGCTTTTTATTATTGGAGTTTTTATTGTTTTTTTTTGGTTTTTGTAAAATGTTGCTGTGGTTGTTGTCAGCATGTTGGTCACCGAAGTTGTTGTTGGCATTTTAGTTGCAGTTTTAAAATTGCAAAAAATGCATGGAAAATGAAATGTTAGCCTTGTAATTCAGCGTTTTTTTAAAATTTTTTTTTTGTATCCATCCCCCCTACCCTGTTAGAAAAATGTTTGCATGTGTGTGAGTATGTTTAATTTATTGTTGCTGCAGTTGTTCTATTTTTTTGTTATAATCTTGATTGCAAATTCAAGTCATGTAAGGGATTTTATCGCATACCATAGCGCCGCTGCCGTGTTGTTTTTATATTTTGCGGTTTCTTTTTTTTTCATTGTGGGATTTTTGCATGAATTGAAGTTTGTAATTTTTTTTTTTTTAACAAAATTATAAGTTCGCCATGAAGTGCAGCGTAGTACAATTATTAAATTGCAGGGCTTAATGCAAAAATTAAGAGAGGGCATTCATGCTGTTGTTTGATGTACGCTTTGACGAATATTGACCAAATCATTATCATTCATTTATATAGCATTTAACTGCCAAAGTTTTGATATGTGTTAAATGCATGACCTAAGCCTGAAAACATAATTTCCATCCGTAGTCGAAGAGATTATTAAAGAAAGGAGTAGTTAGTAGAAAAGTGATTCAAGACTAATTTTGACGTGACGACTTTAAGTTTTACCTGACAGGTTTCCAAAAAAGTTGAACAGCCATTTTTCCAAAATGCATCGACGTTGCATGAAATTATTACTCGCTGAGCATAATTGCTATGACCAAATGAATGGTACGACTGTAAAGGCTAATTCATTGTCCTTATGACAAATATAAAAATTATTGACATAATCGGGACGAGGAGAGAGTTGCATCTGCATTGAAATTTCAAATTTGTTACATGGAATTCTTACTCTAATATAATATTAGGTCTAAAATTTTATAAAATTTTCTAGCCAGGAAAGGCTAGAGACCTAAGATCACGACAAAAAAATCAAGACGTTTTGAGGCCGTGGATAGAGCCGCTCAAAGATCGAAAATGCAATGATCATGCAACGGCGTTGCATTGCAATTATACCTGAGTATATACACTGCGGTAAATGTTATAAAAATAAAATGAAGAATTTGTACTGGGTCTTACGACAAAAATAAATCGTGAGGTCGTAAACGACTAGCACAGCCCGCTAGTGCAAGAAAAATGCAATATTGTTGTATGGAATTATTATTCAATCAGATGGTGCTGCTACGGTAAATTTTATTTTACGACAGAATGGCTCTTTGATTTTATACAAAAATAAATTTTTTTGGCGCCATGATGATTGCCATGGAGGCAATCATCATAATACAGTGAAAATGGAACCACAAAATACGTTGCATTTGTAACTCCGTGACTATTGGCGCTACGGTAAATTTGGAACGACAGTTAAGGTGAGATTTTTGCCCACATGATTAAAATAAAACAAAAATTAAGGGGACATATAGGTTACAAATTTTTAAAAAAAATGTTTTTTCGGGAATTTTTTTTTTCATAGAAGGAAAAAAGATATCGTTTTCAAATTTTGCACATATATTTATTAACATAATAAATAAAAAAATAAATAACTGGCCATTTCAGTCCTTGAAAGGACTTTGACCTAGCTTCTTATGATCAATTGTGTTGTGCGTGTTATTAAGTTTGTACACAATTGACCGAGAACCGGACCTACATGCTTAACGCCGACTCCGAACGGCGATGAACAGAATGTTCTCGTTCTCAAGAAGCTTTACATGGCATTTTGATTACTCTCTGAGGTTTGCCATTGTCTGCAGAGAGGTAACGGCCGTACAGAAAAATTATTTTAATTCAAATAATTTTCTGTCGCTGCTGGGGTTCGAACCTGGGTCTCCAAAGTTCTTTGACATAGCGGCCACGCACTTTAACCAACTACGCCACGGACGCCACTATTTATTAACATTTAAAGAATAAAAAAAATTTTATTCAAAATTTTTGAAGCGGTTTTTGACGTTGTTTGATTTTTTTTAAAAAAATGTCAAAAAATTGACGGTGTGCAGGATAAAAAAAAAATAAAAAAAACAAATGAATTCCTGTTTAAGTGGCCACCGCCTGAACTAGGATAATTTTTATCCGCCGAAAAAAAAACAAAATGGAGGACATTTGAAAAAAAAATCGATTTTCGAGGTTACAAAATCGGTCGCCATTTTGTTTTTCTTCGGTGGATAAAAATTATCCTAGTTCAGGCGGTGGCCACTTAAACAAGGATTAATTTGTTTTTTTTTATTTTTTCTCAGATGTTCCAGACTGGTGATATCCTGCACACTGTCAATTTTTTGGCATTTTTTTAAAAAACATCAAATAACGTCAAAAACCTCTTCAAAAATTCTGGAGAAAATTTTTGCATTCATTAAATGTTAGTAAATATATGTGCAAAATTTGGAAAAGATATCTTTTACCTTGAGATCCCTCAGGGAAACGCTTTATGTAACCTAAAAGCACCATCGTTGCGTATATATTGCATGGTGCTAAGCTAAATGTTGATGTACTACATTAACCCTCTGCAGCTGACGTGCTCCAAGTTTAACAATATTCCTGACGTGGGGTCTAGCAGACCTCACTTTAAACCCTTAAATGCACCGGGTATCTTTAAAGATCAAGATTCAAAAAATTCCTACGGCTATATTTTTGGTTTGATTTTTTTCAAATTGGTTCTATATAATTTAGAATATTATAAGTTTATATAAAAAAATAGTTTTTACTTCCATTTGTCATACTTTTTAAAAAAATTATGTACAAAGTAAAAAAAAAATTTTTTTAAGTGTAATTAAATAAACACTATTTTTAACAGTTTAACTTCTAGGAACAGATAAATAATTTTGATTAGGACAAAATATTGACTGCTTTCAAAACATGTTCTTTAGTGATTTTAAGTGGTTCGAACAAATTTCGATCATTTGGCACCTCACTGGGTCACTTTAGTTGGTTGTATCTTTAAAGATACAGTGTGCACTCCCTGCAGCTTTTGATAATTTTAACTTTTTAAAATAAATGAATTAATAAAAATTTCATAACACATTTCTTTTATTTTGATATATTTTAAATGGTTTTTAGATATGGGTAAATTCACATTGTATCTTTATAGATACAACCACTTTTTTTAAAATAAACTTTTTTAAAAAATAAAATTTTTCAAAACTAAAAACGCAGTTTTTATTTTTACTCAATTTTACATAAAATATATTTTTTCGGTAAAAATCGGGGGTCTTGTGCATTTAAGGGTTAAACTGATTTTTATGATGAAGTTTCTGACTGTTACTCTATTGACCTTATTCGATATAACAGGTAATAATTATTAGGCTAACATAAGAATACAATTTATTCTGCGGTCCCTATCTACCGCACAAAAACAGGTTTGACTGTAATATATTTATGTATATATTAAATATATAAAATAAAAAGTAAAAGCAAAAGTAAAAGCAAAAGCAAAAGCAAAAGCAAAAGCAAAGGAAAAAGTAAAGGAAAAAACACAAGCAAAAGCCAAAGCAAAAACAAAAGTAAAAGTATGAGTAAAAGTATGAGAAAATATGAGAATAAAAATAATGATGAGGCAAATTTTGGGAACAAGGCAAAAGATAGGAAGAGTGGCGAATCTACATACGGGCTGAAAAGGCTTTAGCCACCCGCCCCCCCTTGGAGAATTTTTTGTATGGGAAAAAAATGAAAAAAAAGTCCAAAAAGATATTTCATCCCCACCTTGGCATACAAAAGTGTAGTTTCAGCCCCGCCTTTGGCGAATCCTGGATCCGTCACGGGATAGTTATAAGCATAGGCGTCCGCAGGAATAAATGGTTTTCCATTAAGAACTTGACAATTCTTTTTTTAAATAAAACGCAAACCATTTGAGATATTTCAAAAACTTTACTATCGGTTTGAAGTACAATCAAAACATTTATGAATGAAGCTCGACTTCGTTTATATGGCCACCGTGGGCACGTATGCAGCGGTCGATTCCTTGAACCCACACATTTCGGCCGAAACGGCCGCTATTTCGCGTTTAGTGTTGGCTCTGAGCTCTTCCAACGTCGTCGGCTTGTTGGCATAGACTAATGACTTGACGTAGCCCCAAAGAGGCGTAGTCTAGAGGCGTTAAATCGCTCGAACGTGGCGGCCAAACGACTGGCTCAATTCTTCAGATAAGACGCTCATCAAACTTACTCTTCAATAAATCGATTATAACGTGTGCTGTTTGGCTTCTGGGACCGTCCTGTTGGAACCACATGTCGTCCAAGTCCATATCTTCCAATTCGGGCCAAAAATAATCGGTAATCATGGCGCGATAACGATGGCCATTCACAGTAACGTTACAATCGTTATCGTCGACGAAAAAATATGCAAACCGCACCAAACAGTTATTTTTTTTTTTTTTGATGAAGTGCTGAATCATGAAGCACATGTAGATTTTTACCCGACCAATAACGCATATTTTGCTTATTGACGAAACCATTGAGCCAAAAATAAGCTTCGTCACCGAAGATGATTTTGCGATGAAATTCATAAACTCGTAAAATTTTATAATTTGCAGACGTTGTTCATTCGTGTACTTTTTTGTAATGAAAATGTTGAGTTTACTGAATAAATTGACAGTTACAGTTCGATGATAAGTGAAAGGCTGCGTTCAGAAATTTAATTCGAAGTTGTCAAGTCCCCATTGGAGAACCTTGCATTTCAAGGGGGGGAAACGTATGCATTGGTGTCCACGGACATGTATGAAAATGATGATATGAAAATGTAACATATACACATAGGAACTAAAAATATATAAAATTTTTCCAGTCCAGGGTGGGACGATTATGTCGACTGTAAAATATATGTAGCGCACGGTAACATTTACCGATGAACCAAGTTTTTCGAAATAGGTTTCCACAATTTACAAGCGTTTCTCTGGTCTTTTCATTATAAAATGAGAAACCAAACTAAGTACAAATGAAATAGAGTTGCCACAATATGCCAGTTTAATCCTTATCCAAAAATGGAACCTCAAAAAAAAAAACACTTTATGAATAAATTCATAGGCGCCCGCAGGAATTTTTCAAGGGGGGAGGGCAAGGTATGAAATGGTGTGCACGTATATGAAAATGTTGAAGGAAATAAAAATATTGAAAACAAATTTGAGCTTTAGGCCAACTATATTGACAACACAACATGAAGAAAATGAAGGCAACAATCAACAACAACAATAACGGCTCTGTATAGAGCAAATCACACAGCAGACTAGACAGACTGTTTCCTTGGACGCTACACCAACTCATCAGTAGTTTTAGTTACTAATGTAAAAGCGTTCTCTCTGTCAAAATTAACTTCCGGGTAACTTTGTCCGCATATTGGCTGTATAAGTAGGATAGTAGCTTGATCACAGTGAAAAGTCTTACAAGACTACTGATGAGTTGGTGTAGCGGCAAACGAAACAGTCTGTCTAGTCTGCTGTGTGATTTTGCTCTACACGGAGCCGTTGTTGTTGTTGTTGATTGTTGCCTTCATTGTCTTCATGTTGTGTTGTTTTCAATATACTTGGCCTAAAGCTCAAAATTTTTTTCAATATAACGAAAAATCTGCAAATATTTGCTTCGCCGAGGTGCCTCATTAACACATTTGTCAATAGTCTAATTGAAGCGCAGTCAGTGAGTGCGGGGTATGAATTTATCTTTCTTTGATTTGAATTTTTAGTTTGAAATAATGTAATCTCAGTATTTTATTTCAATTCAAAACTGTACACCTCTAAAGGGTGTTTTAAACCTGAAATCACATTGAGTATACTCACTGAAAAATACAGGGACAGGCATTTGAGTACAGATTTCATATCAAGTCATGCGTATAAAGTCATACTGAAAGTAACATACGTATACGGAAGTAATGCTTGCCATACTTTAAATAATAGGTACCTACTTTTCGCGAGCTTCTTATGAGTGTGGGTTAGAGTGGCCCTTAATTTTTTTTTTTAGAAATTGAACATGTGCGGTGCTCTCGTTTATTTCTTATCATATCAAAAGTATATTGTGAAAATTTCAAGAAAAAATATTAATATTTAGACGTGCCGCAAAGCGAAACTTCATTCAAAATATGCCTTTATATTAGAAAAAACTGTTTTTTTTCCAACAATAATTAAAATTAAGACAATTTAATGTTCTTTTCTAGTCTACTCAACATAATATCGTATTTAACATAACATTATCTCACAAACGATCTATCATCCGTTGAAATTGGCTACAAAGTGAGAAAACTACAACTATTTTGTCGAGCGAAAAAAAAAATTTAATTTTTTTCGAAAATTATTTTAACTAACGTTCTACAATTATGTTTTACCGATCAACTTATTACATTTAAAACAAAAAATATATGTAATTGAATCTATTAAAAGTGAAAACACTGGTTACCTTCATAACATATATGTCCTTCAAGTATTATTTTTTAAAATAAAAACAGTGAAATTATCTTTGAATTCAAGTGCAAGTCTTACTATAGAAGAATGCAAATTAATTAAACACTTGTACTTTCTGTGTTTTTAAAAAAGTTTATTATTTTTTATTCACTTCACTTAAACACTCTATGAACTCAAGTGGCTGAGCTGGACTAAAAACCTATCTGTAAAAATCAGTTCTTCTCTTATTTAAAGGCTTTTAATATAAACAAAACTTAGGATGGCTTGATCGCTTTATTATAAACAAAAGTATTTCATCACAAGTTTATTATTTTTTATTCACTTCACTTAAACACTCTAGGAACTCAAGTGGCTGAGCTGGACTAAAAACCTATCTGTAAAAATCAGTTCTTCTCTTATTTAAAGGCTTTTAATATAAACAAAAGTGAGGATGGCTTGATTGCTTTATTATAAACAAAAGTATTCCATGACAAGATGAAATATTGCATCAGCCAGAATATTTGCTGACATAACAAATTTTAAGCTTAAAAAAAGAATCTAAGACAAAACCATTCTTGAATCTTTAAAATACAATTTTGTTTACATTTACAATTTACTTATTGAATAAAAGGTGATCTTAACTTGCATAGATTTTTGGAAAAAGGCAAGCATACCTGCGAGTTCCCTCATCGATGTGTTCAAAAGTTGTTAGATTTTCACAAATGTTCGAAAAATTTACAAAGAAGTCAGAAATGCACAACAGAAAAAACTTTATTCTGCGATGAATTGGACAATCTATTTGATATTTCACACAGGGACGTTCTGCACCTAATCCGAATAGAGGAAGACAGCCAGTTCTTACTACTCCAGAGAGAAAATGGAAGACCCGGTTGCATGATTGACGTTGATGACGTCTGAAGAGCATGGCAGAAGCTCAAACGTAATCGGGAAAAAAAAAGAAAAACATAGGAAGCGCAAACTCGAGGAGAAGAAGCGGGAAAGAAGTATGATTTGTATAATAATTAAAAATTGGTTTAGCTTTGTTATTTGAGATCTTACGAGTATTATAATGTAGAAAGAGCACAGGAAAAATATCATATGAATTACAGTTTCCATGAGTATTAGTACTACCCAGATAGACAAATGTACCTTTTCTCCTCCTTTTGTGTTGTTCGACGAAACAACAGAAATTAAAGTTGACATGGCTAAAAAAATCCAGGAAGATGACCAGTTTGAAAGTGATAGCAGAAAGAAAGTATTTTTATCCAAAGAAGATGTAGAAACATTTATTAATAAAAATATCGTCGACTTTTTATCACCACCATCGATGAAACTTTCCCAACGTTTCAAAATTGGAACAGATTTTCTTTAAGTACATTCGGAAGATTGGAAATCTCAAAATGACTACACTGATGTTCTGAAAATCATTACTTCTCTAATAGTACTGAACGGCACAGCTTAACATGCGGTTAAATTAATAACTGATTTTAATAGCCTCCTAACTAAAAACACTAACTAACGGGATTATCTCCTAAAAGTATATATGTATTTCTGATTGCTTGATTGAGAATTTAAAGATTTTACTTTTTTAAATGTAGATTATTCGGGACTATCGTAAGAAATATCCAGGATACAGTCGTGAAATTTTATTTCGGCCCTACGAGCAATAACTAAAGTAAAAACAATTACGAATAATAAACGGTGTTAAATTTAAATAAAAAAAAAAAATAAAAAAAAACAAATCTATTGATTAAGATTTGGAACGTGTTAGGAACGTACAAACTTTATACAATTTATAATTGGAAACATAAACTTTTTTCAAAATAATTCATTTTACATATGTATTTTCGAAAAAAGTATTTTTTTAAAAAATTTCATTTTCGACGAATGATAGCACGTTGGAAAAATAAATTATATGCCTAATGCGATATTATGTTTCGTTGATTAAAAAATCCCACAAAATTGTCTTAATTTTAATTATTGTTGAAAAAAAAAACAATTTTTTTCTATATGAATGTGTATTTCGAATGAAGTTTCGTTTTGCGGCACGTCTAAAAATTATTATTTTTTCCTGAAATTTTCAGAATATAATTTTGGCATGATAAGAAACAAACGAGGGCACCGCACATATTCAATTTATAAAAAAAAAATTGCGCATACAGTTAAGGGCCACCCTAGTGTGGGTGTTATACGTACGTGGGTAGCTATTTATATTTCTGGCCTTGGCAACAGTAAGTAGCTTCACTTACCATCTAATGTTTACATTGGAAACTTGAGATTGTTGAACATATCCTTCTTCAGAAGATTTTGCCATTTGAATGCTATTTGTATTGTTAAGAATAATTTTAAATCGTGAACATTTTCATGTGATTATCTTTCATAACTTTGGAAGTTGATAATCAAGACAAAATTGTACATACCCTTCTTCAGAAGATTTTGCCATTTGAATGCGATTTAAGTTGTTAACAATAATTTTAACTCGTGAACATTTTCGTGCGATTATCTTCCATAACTTTAGACGTGGATAGTCAAGACAAGAATGCATCGATGAACTTTATTCTTTATACCGCGATAAAACAGCATGCTACAGCACTGTAAAAAACTGATGCTACAAATTTAATCGTGGCCGACCTTCGCTCCAAAACGAATTCCGTGAGTTATTTTACTGTCGACAGAGGTGTGTTGGCCTCTGTCTCTGTCAGAGGGGATTTAAACCCGAGATGTCCTAATTCACTGTTGGCATAGAATGTTTCATATATTCACTAGAGTTCAACTACAGTCGCCATATGATACGAATCTGCGTGTTTTTATCTCTAAGAATCCAAATCAAGTGTCTCGCTAAATTTGTGACATCATCATTAGCCATTTTCTGAAAAAAAATAAAGTCTTTATACAATAAACTTTGTAAAAATCATAGAAAATAAACTTTGATAAATCAAAAGATAAGAAAAATTTTTCAAAAGCCCTTCTCCCATGTATCATAGTGAAAATATGTGAAAGCTATGTATGAAGTCACTGCGCGAATTTCAAGAAAAACCAGCATTTAAGCAATTTGGCCATCACTGACATTTATGAGCAGCAGCATGACAGGAAATACCATAACATTTCAGAATAAAATCGCAAAACATACCTTCAAACATGCAAACTTAAAAGTGCCAACATTTGCATGTCCATCAATAACGTAATTCTAATGCTCGATAAGAATCACCGAATGCAAGGAATAATTTTAATTTGTTCCTTGCAACTGGAATTATTTCTTGCAAAAAATTTCAATAAATAGTCAAATTTTAAGGATTAAGATAAAGTTTTGAGGTCATGTCTGAATAATAAATATGGTCGTTGGAGCGGCATAACACGAAAACGACGACAGCTTAAAGTGGCTTTTGAGCATAGAGCAACAAGTGTTATAGCGCCGAAGTTTAAAGCAAGTTTGGTGGATTGGTTTGGGTGGCTTGGGTGGCTTGTGGAAGGAGAATAAAAAATAAACTAGAGAGTTTATGGAGAAAAGAGAGTTTAAAATATTCCCGCTTTCTAAGAAACTCTCTTGGCACATGCGTCTTTATGATGTTTGACTTGCTAAAACTGTTATACGGTACTCTTTTCAGCAAAGAAGGGGCTCAACTTTTACCAATAAGCAGAAATAGCACTCTTGTTTAGCAACTTCCGGCTCATATCCGCTAATTAAATGTTGAAGTGGAACCTTATGGAGTACACAACGTGTCTATGAAAAAATTATAGAAAACCTTATAATTAATAATTAAAAGCTATGGAGCTATAATTAATGTGGAACTACATTAATAACTCCCACCACTTCTACCACACGTATGAAAATATTCTTTTTTAAACTTGTCGAAAACGTTGAAATGAGCTCTATATGAACAATTATAAAAACTACTTTCTCAACAACGCACAAAAACAATTTTAATTAATTACAAAAATCGCGCTCCATTAATAAAACGGGGGAAAAAATGAACGAAAAGATCATTAAAGACTTGTGTTGGAGTGGGGTACATTGGCATGATTGACAGATGATCCGATATAGAAATCAGGAGACAATAGAGGAAGAACGTAGGCCTACTTAGTAAATATTGGCCATATTAATTAGCTATAAAGTACTTAAGAAAGCGGGTAGAAAGTGGGTGTTGAATACCTGTGAATTGCCATTGAAAGACCCTCACTTTGAAGCGCATTAACAGGCAGCTAATTAACTCCATCTATTCAATTGATTTATCGGTAATTGGTTCGCAAGAAAGGGTTGTTGGTAAATAGAGGAAATACTAACAATTTGCCTATTCGAAATAATTATTTATGTAGAAAAGGAAAAAAAAAAAAATTCAACTTTTGTGGTTTAGACGGATTTATCTTTATTTCTATCAGAATTCGCTCTAACATACATAAGCCTATCAAAAGAAATAACCGATTAACATTTTCCGAATTTTGGAGAAATTCTGGTTTGTTTTAAGAATTACTTTTTCGAAATTATAGGAAGTTTTAGGCACTGTAACGGAATGAAGAATGCTTTATTAAGGATTATGTTTTGAAATTTAAATATGCATTCATCACTTCAAATAATTTAAATTTTGTAATATTTTAAAGTGGCGGATCTAGAATTCACTGAAACTGTAGTTTTTTATCCCAAAAGGAGGGGGGGGGGAGGGGCTGAAACGTCTTTTTTGACTTTTTTATTTTTTTCCCATACAAAAAATTCTCCAAGGGGGTGCTAATGCTCTTTCAGCCCGTATGTAGATCCGCCACTGTTTTCAGATATCTATCCAGGTCTTTTTTCTGGATCTATAATATTTATACAATCACGCATACGAGTGCCCATAAGTCGGTGTGGTAGGTATAGAAATGTATACAAAGGGTGTTTTTTATTCGCTATAGTTTCTTTATCTGACGTATAGGGATATCTGAATAGGGAATAGGGATATCTGACGTCTGTATTGACTTATCGACGCCATTTTTTTTTTTTTAATTGTATTTTATTGAGTAAACATTAAAATTTTGTCATCTAGAGATTTTCGACCGAGAAACGTCTCCAGATATTGGAATTTTACATTAAAATTAACCGCTAGGAAATGATCCTGATTTTCATCGAAAAGTTATATTTTCGGGCGAGGCTCATTTCTGGCTAAATATGCAAACAAACAGAATTAGAGAATTTGGTGCGATGAAATGTTGCTACTAGAGATACTTAGATACTGGAGACTCCATTACATCCGCAGCGGGTAGTAGTTTGAGGCGGCTTGCACTCGGAAGGCATCATAAGTCGTTATTTTTTCAAAAATGAAGCCGAAGCCAACGTGATGGTCAATGGACCAAGCTATCACAAAATGATTGACAGCTTGTTGGTGGTTCCAGCAAGTTGGCGCAACGAGTCATACAGCCACCAAAACAATCAATTTACTGAAAGAGACATTTGGTGACCGAATTTTGTCGTGTTCTGGACATATCGACTGGCCGCCGCAATCGTGCGATTTGGTATGCCCCTCGATTATTTCTTGTGGGCATAGTGGCCAGAAAAGCACGATAAATAGTAATTATGGTATTTTTCAACGATTGCGGGATGTGGTAATTCCCATGGTATTTTGTAGTAAAAATCTCTCGCGTGGAAAAAAAAATACCACATGTGCGATATTTACCACGCGTGGGATAAAAATACCCCAAAATACCACAAAATACCTCAAAATACCTCAAGTTACCACAAAATACCACAATACCTCAAAATACATCAAAGGAAGATTTAAGGGATTTTGTGGTAATTTTAGGTATTTTGTGGTATTTTGAGGCATTTTGCGAGTGTGGTAATTTGGAGAATTAAGTGTGAGAAAAAGAGAATTTTCATGGTAATTTCATCTGGTGACACTGCTTGTGGGGTTACATCAAGTCATTGGTCTATGCGAATAAGCCGGCAACAATTCAGTAGCTTGAGGGCAATATTACGCGAGTTATCAACGAAATTCGGCCAGATATGATTGCAAGAATTGGGTCGATTGAGTTATGTCGTACGTCAAGCGCAGTCGAGGTGGTCATTTTTTTTGAAAAAATTTTCAAGCAATAATTTCATATCGCAAACTCTAAAGTAAAGCTGAAATATTGGTCATTTGTAGGCTTGGGTAGTTCATGAACGAACTAGTTTAATTGAACGATTCCCACACATGAACTATGTGAACTAGTTCAGTGTTTCCCGTTCTTTTAAGCGGGAAGTTCATTCACTGCATATGCATATGCGTCCGTCTACTCGCTGGCACAATTTACTCAAGAAAATTATGGCAGAGTTCAATGATTGCGTTTTACGTTCAGACTAAGCAGGGCTACAAACTTTGTAAAATATTTGTATGTTCTTAATGGGGAATTTTTTATCGTACTTACACAAAAATGCTTAAAATGTTTTCATTTATTATTAATAAAATCTGAGTATAAATCCCTGAGTATAAAAAAGTTCTTTTGAGAAATTAAAAATGAAAAAATTATAGACATTTTTAAGATTTATTTATCCCTAAAAGTAATGTGTTTCCGACTCGTTTCTTTTATTTCTTCTCTCTGTTCGTTATAAGTAACGAGCTAAAAAGTTGAAATATTTTCGACTTTGCTTGCGTAGCAAGTAAACGGACGCATATGCAAATGCAGTGAATGAACTTCCCGCTTTAGTTCATTTTAGTTCAATTGATTTGTTAAAGAGTAATGTTAAATAAATTTACCAAGCTATGGTTTGAGTCCTTGCTTTGTCCAAACGAACAAAAAGAACGAACGAACTAAAAGAACTCAATGAACGAACTAGTTCATTACATACGATTGAACTAAAAAGACCGATCTTTGCGGTGAACTAAAATGCCCAAGCCTTGTCATTTGTTTCATTTTTACGTGTTTTATTTCAAAAAGAAATCCTACAGCGAATCAAAAAACATCCAATTGACCAGTATCAATAGCTGAGTCGATTAAGCCACGCCCGTCTGTTCGACGAGCCTTTTAAATTGAAAAAAGAAATATCAGGTTAAAACAAGAGCCAAATCGGATGAATACCACACCTACCTTCCACACTATTAAATCTCTAAAAATTCCACAAATATTAAAGCAAAACCTAGGAATTTTGTAGATAAGCTTATATTCCAAATACAATCTCTAATTTTAAAATTTGGCAAAATCGGATGAAAACCACGCCTTTCCCCCTTGCAAAAATGACTATACTCGCTATAAATTTTTCATTCTTTTTTTCTATTTTTTGTCCTCATTCAAGCATCGGCTTTTTGCTCAACCTCTCTTTGAGGTTATATTTAAATTTGCTTTTATTTCCAAATGTACAAAACCTATTAAAATGACTGGGTAAGTGAACCCTAAAGTATTTACATTAACTGATGCAAAAAACCAAAATCCTGAATCTGCGCCTAACTGTGCAAAGGAGTTAACGAAACTACCCAGACTTGCAAATTGTTGCCTCTCCGATATCATTGTGATGGCTGTTGAAGCTGAACCCGTCGAAATTCAATTCAGCTCCATTTGCTGCTGTTGTTTGAAAATAAAAACGTGCCGTATGTATTTGGGCACTCAAAGCCGGCCGTCCTTGTGATGTTTCGTTTCCCATCATTACCTCCAGTGTGATCACCAATGAGGGATCTCAGTTGAAATATCGCAGATAACATCTATTCAACAGGAAATTGAAAGACTTAAAAGAAGCCCAAGTATAAGGCGACAAATATGTTTCATAATGATACTAAAGGGTCCGCCATCTAACGTTTTTTTTTTCAAATAGTGTTTATTTCGTGAATGGCAACACTTAGCACATGTCTAATTTGACCGATAATTAGTTTTATCCTTCCGCTGAACGAATATGGTTGTGTATACGCTTGAACAACGCTGGGAAATATTGCGACATTACTTTGAAAATCATGGTAATGTTTCAGAATGTGTGCGAAAATTGCGTACGGATTTTGGAAGAACTGAAGCACCGTCAGCTCCGTATGTTCGTTATCTTGTGAAAAAAGTGAAAGAAACTGGCATCCTCATTGATAAACCAAAGCGTGAAAAACCAAAAACAGTGCGTACACCCGAGAATATTGGTGCTGTGGCAGAAAGTGTGCGTGAAGTGGCATCAACATCAATTCACCGTCGTTCTCAACAATTGAACATTTCGGAGATATCATTGAGGCGAATTTTGCATAAAGACCTTGGTATGACGCCATACAAAGTCCAATTGGTTCAGGAGTTGAAACCAACTGACCATCCAATGCGTTTTCGCTTCGCTGAGTGGGCCTGCGATCGACTTACAGAATATGCCGCTTTTGCCAAAAAAATCATCTTTTCAGATTAAGCTCATTTTGATCTTGGAGAAAACCCGCACGCATACATTGAAAAGCCGATGCACCTAAAAAGAGTCACTGTTTTGTGCGTATTTTGGCCCAAAGGCATAATTGGGCCATTTTTCTTCGAAAATGAGCAGGGAGTGGCTGTTACAGTCAATGGCCATCGTTATCGGGCCATGTTGAACGAATATTTGTTCACAAAAATTGAAGAGGAGGATATTGGCAACATTTGGTTTCAACAGGACGGCGCTACGTGCGACACAGCCGAAGCTACACTCGATGTTTTGCGCCCTGTTTTTGAAGATCGCATTATCAGCCGCAGAGCTGATGTCGTTTGGCCACCTCGGAGCTGCGATTTGACACCGTTGGACTATTATTTGTGGGGTGCCCTCAAAGATAAGTATTACGCCGACAAGTCAGAGACAATTGACGATTTAAAGGACAATATTCGTGAAGCCATTGGTGAAATACAGCTGCACACAATCGATAATGTGCTTAAAAATTGGACCGATCGTGTAGGCTACTGCATGGGCAGCCGAGGCAGCCATTTGAATGAAATTATTTTCCATTATTAACCGGAAGGATTGAACCTTCAAATAAAAAAATTATCCGGATTTTCTCTGGATTTCCTCACATTTTGTTAGTATTTTCTCTTGTCGCAATCACGTTAAAAATAATAGTAGGGGAGAATAGGGCAATGGTAATGAAAGTCACCCACATATGCACAAAACCCGAGCGTCGCATAAACTACTTCTCCGCCCCAGTCTGTGCCCCAAAAATTGTGTTAAACGACTCGCGCATATTAGCCGCCGCACTGTAGAGTAACTAAAGTGTCCTTCATTTTGTGACTCGCTGATTTTGTGACTCGTTGATTTTGTAACTCGCTGAATTTTCGTTGATGTGAAATAAACGGTAAGTGTGGATTTGTTTTTACAAAATTCGATCAAAACTTTTACAAGTATTTATTTATATGTTCAAAATATTGATGTGAACTTTAGATTCTGCCAGTATTTTATAGGTTTTTTTATTTAAATTTTTTTTTTCTCATTAGAGCAGTTGTGGGAAATGAGAGTCAGGTGACTTTACAAAAGGTAAAGACCAGGGAAAGAAGGCTAAAGTACAGAAGAAGAACCCTGAAAAGGCAAAGCGGCAGATACTTCAAAAATCAAACGATTCTTTGGTGTCAGAAGTTGATATGAACCACTTATGCCAGGATGATGTAGACGACGACTGAGAAGATGCGGAGAACAGACGCCTTATATGCATCTATGAGCTGTGGTACAGATGTACTTCGTGTTGATCATGGGCTCACGCGGACGACACTGTGTGGGACTCAGCCAAAGGTTACGTTTGCGATATTTGTTAAATTGTCTCTGACTCCGATTTACCACAGAGTGACCACCATTGCCCTTACGTCGGCGCTATGAGAGTAAAATCTGCTTTTGTTTTTAATTGTTATAACTTCCAAAGTTGATTACTAAATTCTTTTAAACTGGTCTAAGTTAATAGCTAGATACTTGATGTTAAAGCGATTGCAATAAATATTTGATTATAAATTCAGATTTTACTTAATTTCTCGCTTAAGTGACTCCCATTACCCTATTCCCGCCTATATAGCCGATGATATGACAACATTCCTAACGTCTTGTCGTAATGTAATGTTGTAGTTTGTAATATGTCAAAGCTATGAATGTGAAGCCGCCAAAATACAACCAAAAAGTGACAGACTCCGTCTCAATTAAGCTACTAGAGGTCAAATCCTTTTCAAGCAATCATGCTGAGTTGACAAAAATCATGTAACGGTTAGTTTTGTGACACACGTCAATGTGCTCATTTTTTTTTCCTGTTGCATTGTGTATAAAATTTAATTGTTCTTGTGTGTTGGAGGCGGGACGGTGAGGCATGGTTGAATGTGGGATACGCAAAATCAATTTCAATAGAACGTTACTGGGGAACTTTTAACTTCTCTCCTACTTCATAGAAACAGGACAAAAAAAAAAAACAATTCCCCACATAATACACAGAAAAAAAAAGAGTAGAACTTTTACCTAAAAATGTAGTCAATTCAGCTAAAGTAATCCGGTGATTTTCAGTCAACGAATTTGATTAGGTGCGCTACCAATTTCTAAATGTTAATTATATGCAATTATATTGGGTAGTTTAACTGCGAGAGTAGCTAAAAAAACCTAAATATTTAGGTGTACCTTCAACCATAAAATAGATAAGACACATAATTTATTAGAAGAATTAGCTAATTTTTTTTAAACTATGACCACTTCAGATTAGGCAAGCCACCTACTAAGTGTAGAAAAATCATCTAATTATTTAGATAGCATTCCCACTTAAGAGTGGGAATGCCGTGCAAAAAATATGCAAAAAATTTGTTTTTTGTTTTGCAATTTCTATTTTGAAGTGAAACTTTCCTTAGGTGACTTTACTTCATTTCGTCACATGATAGAGAAGAAAGATTTGTTTTATAGTAGATAGAATGAGAGAGATATATACATTGTATAAATGACTGAAAAATTTCTTTGCCACCGCTGAGATTCGAACCTGTGATCTTAAGATTTCAACAACCAACGCCTTATCTATTGAGCTAAATTTGCAATCCAGAAATTTACTCTACATACCAATTAATCAAATTGCTGTAGATGGCCAGTGGAAACATAATTTCAGAGTTGTGGACCTCATATTTTTATATACATTTTGTTCACAAATTATCAAACGGCGTAACAGCACAGCGGTAAAGCGTTTGACTTGAACGCAAGCGGCCCGAGTTCAATTCTCGCAATGAGGCTTTAATTTTTGTAAAATTTTCTCACTTTGTTTTTATTTATGTTTTTTATAGGAGAGCGCTGTGCTCTTTACTTTTGCGTTTTGCAAAATTTTAGTTGAATTAACTAATTGTAATTAGGTGAATTACCTAATGCATGATTGTTAAATTAACTGTGTAAGTAGAAAAGTTGTTGAAAAGATTAGGTGAAATAGAAACTTTCACATTAGCTAAACTAGTTTAGGTAATAAATCAATTCTTTTATTTTCTGTGTACATATTCTTAATAATATGAATTTCCAATAAATAATTCAAAATAAAAAAAAAAAAAACAAAGCAGAGTTTAAGGCGTGGGAAATAAATAGTCATTTATTTAACCTATAAAAATGCCACAACAACTTTTTACTTTTTCGATGCAACTGCCTAACGTAGTTCATATTTTTAGCCACTCCACTCTTTTGTGAAAAAAAAAAACTAAACTACTCCGCATTGACCTTTATTAGGCTTAAAACTGTTGGTTCTGAATGACCACACATTTGTTTTTATTTTAGGGAATTGCCAAAAATTGCCAATAATGCCTAAACAACCGACCAAATCGAATTTAACGACTTTACGAACCATCCAAAAGAATTACGCACAAATTGACTATGAGAGGAAAAAAAAAGGGTTGCTCCACGCTCTGAATGTGCAATTTTCTAAAATTTCTCTGCATCGATTATGATGATTGGAATTTATTGAAATCTGCCTGTTGTATCCTTTTTCTATTTTATCAAATAAACCCTTTTTTCTGTGCTGGTCCGTCGACTTATTATTAAGCGTCAAATTGACTTTTGGCAATAAACGCATTGATAGCCCAATACATATGAAGATTTTGACCACTTCACTTAAATCCACCTTGCTTTGCTTTTGTTGGAGTTGTTGCTGTTATTTTTATTGCAAGCCTCCTAGTCAGTTGTTCTACGCCACTTATTCATTTTAATCTGCATTTATTGCCATTTTTATGTGACTTTGGCAGTTTTTACCGTTTAGTGAAAAATATTTATTCTCTTTTCTTTCTACCATTTTTGAGGCCGATTATTATCAGTTTCGTTATGCAATTTTTATTATTTTTATTGCAAAATGTGTTTATATCCTTAGAGCGTGTCCGTAGAATGTAGATTTTGTGCGTGAGTGGAATATTTAATTAAATCGATTATCAGTGGGACTTTGATATCATGAGGAATCCTTTATAAAGTGTTGAATGAAAGCGATCTGCTGATTAAAACAAAAGAAAAACGTTTGAAATGCCTAATTTGTTTTTAAAAGAGGCATTTTCATTTTTTTTTTTTATGAACTCTAACTCTAACTCTAACTCTAACTCTAACTCTAACTCTAACTCTAACTCTAACTCTAACTCTAACTCTAACTCTAACTCTAACTCTAACTCTAACTCTAACTCTAACTCTAACTCCAACTCCAACTCCAACTCCAACTCTAACTCTAACTCTAACTCTAACTCTAACTCTAACTCTAACTCTAACTCTAACTCTAACTCTAACTCTAACTCTAACTCTAACTCTAACTCTAACTCTAACTCTAACTCTAACTCTAACTCTAACTCTAACTCTAACTCTAACTCTAACTCTAACTCTAACTCTAACTCTAAAAACTATAACTCTAACTCTAACTCTAACTCTAACTCTAACTCTAACTCTAACTCTAACTCTAACTCTAAAAACTATAACTCTAACTCTAACTCTAACTCTAACTCTAACTCTAACTCTAACTCTAACTCTAACTCTAACTCTAACTCTAACTCTAACTCTAACTCTAACTCTAACTCTAACTCTAACTCTAACTCTAACTCTAACTCTAACTCTAACTCTAACTCTAACTCTAACTCTAACTCTAACTTTAACTCTAACTCTAACTCTAACCCTAACTCTAACTCTAACTCTAACTCTAACTCTAACTCTAACTCTAACTCTAACTCTAACTCTAACTCTAACTCTAACTCTAACTCTAACTCTAACTCTAACTCTAAAAACTATAACTCAAACTTTAACTCTAACTCTAACTCTAACTCTAACTCTAACTCTAACTCTAACTCTAACTCTAACTCTAACTCAAACTCAAATTCAAACTCAAACTCTAACTCTAACTCTAACTCTTACTCTAACTCTAACTCTAACTCTAACTCTAACTCTAACTCTAACTCTAACTCTAACTCTAACTCTAACTCTAACTCTAACTCTAACTCTAACTCTAACTCTAACTCTAACTCTAACTCTAACTCTAACTCTAACTCTAACTCTAACTCTAACTCTAACTCTAACTCTAACTCTAACTCTAACTCTAACTCTAACTCTAACTCTAACTCTAACTCTAACTCTAACTCTAACTCTAACTCTAACTCTAACTCTAACTCTAACTCTTACTTTAGATCTAACTCTAACCTAAACCGTTACTGTAGTTTAACTTTAATTTTTGAAAATTTAATTTTAATGAAAAAAAAACTCAATCATTCTGATTCTCTTTTTTTACATACAATTTAACTCAAAATTAAGGGCATATATGGGTTAAAATTTCAACTAATAATGTTTCGATCGATTTATTATGATTTTCTATTTCGAGAAGTATTAAACTTCAAACTTTGAAGAAACCATTAAAATAAACCATTTAATTGTTGTTACATATTGAATTCTTCCTATTCGACAAATCAAATTCTACCATTAATACTTCGTATCCTCCAAACTGTTTCGTGTCTCTTCCAAACCACTTTTCTTAATTATCCACTTTGATCAAAGATTTTTTTTTCTATTTTTGCTCCTACCCAAACCTCGAAAAAACTCGAACTAACAAAAGTCGTACAAAAACTGCGCCATTGATTGCCGAATTTGACCAAATTGCGTGCAACTTTTGTTAGCCCAAAAACGAAAAAATTACAACCAACGTGATTAGAGGCTAAAAGAGAGAAGGGCAAACAAAAGTGGTAACACAGAAAAATGAGCATTGGTGGAAACCGCAAATGAAATATCGACATGTGTGCCACACATAAATAATTAATTGACATAAAGACCATCGGTAGCGAAGAGTGGAATGCGTTCACTTCCACCAATTTCCGAAAAATATGAACCTGTGACCTATTGGTGGAGTGAGTAAAACTTTTGCGCGCCATGCAGGTGGACAAGACATGATATAATTTCCTTTTTTATTTTTTTTTATTTTTTGGGCAATTGCAAATGACAATGTTTTGTTCATTATTTTTTGGGACAAACAAATGTCCACCCCTTGTGCTGATGATTAAATCCTATGAATTTAGTGCATGTTTCGACCTCTAACGCTAGTTTTGTTACCTCAAAGCACAAGTCCACAGTTTTAATGGCGTTTCATAGGGCCGCGTGCATGTATGTTGAATGAGTTGAAGACACACAAACACTTACTTAAATGACATGTGTGTACATTGTCATAATTGTGGTAATTTTGGCTGCAACCCACATACGCACAAAAAAAAAACGATACAACTATTACGCACATGCAAAGCATTGTCCAAAAACTTACATATTCGCGTTCAATTAGCTGAATGGACATCAATTTGAATGTGTGTATAAAGTACAGTTAGCTTACCTATCTGGCCATGCATTGATCTATCCACCTTCATAGAAGACCAGATATTTATCCATCTAAACGTACAAACACACACATGCTCATATGGCTGTTTACATATTCATATACATTAGCAATATTTCGTTGTTATCTGGTAAATAAAATCTTCTGGCACAATTTTTTGGTTTGTCATGGCCCTAATTTGGCAATAATTCCAAAACAGGCTTTTATTGTATTATTTATGATTTTGTCCACAACAATCTAGGTATTGATCAACTCTCACTTAGTGACTAGAGGCTCTTTTGAGATCTCAGGATGTTTTCTCTTCCCAAGAAAAATAAAGAGTTAGAGTAAGAGTTAGAATTTGGGTTAGAGTTAGAGTTAGAGTAAGAGTTAGAGTTAGAGTTAGAGTTAGAGTTAGAGTTAGAGTTAGAGTTAGAGTTAGAGTTAGAGTTAGAGTTAGAGTTAGAGTTAGAGTTAGAGTTAGAGTTAGAGTTAGAGTTAGAGTTAGAGTTAGAGTTAGAGTTAGAGTTAGAGTTAGAGTTAGAGTTAGAGTTAGAGTTAGAGTTAGAGTTAGAGTTAGAGTTAGAGTTAGAGTTAGAGTTAGAGTTAGAGTTAGAGTTAGAGTTAGAGTTAGAGTTAGAGTTAGAGTTAGAGTTAGAGTTAGAGTTAGAGTTAGAGTTAGAGTTAGAGTTAGAGTTGCAGTTAGAGTTAGAGTTAGAGTTAGAGTTAGAGTCAGAGTTAGAGTTAGAGTTAGAGTTAGAGTTAGAGTCAGAGTTAGAGTTAGAGTTAGAGTTAGAGTTAGAGTTAGAGTTAGAGTTAGAGTTAAAGTTAGAGTTAGAGTTAGAGTTAGAGTTAGAGTTAGAGTTAGAGTTAGAGTTAGATTTAGAGTTAGAGTTAGAGTTAGAGTTAGAGTTAGAGTTAGAGTTAGAGTTAGAGTTAGAGTTAGAGTTAGAGTTAGAGTTAGAGTTAGAGTTAGAGTTAGAGTTAGAGTTAGAGTTAGAGTTAGAGTTGGAGTTGGAGTTAGAGTTAGAGTTAGAGTTAGAGTTAGAGTTAGAGTTAGAGTTGGAGTTGGAGTTGGAGTTAGAGTTAGAGTTAGAGTCAGAATTAGAGTTAGAGTTAGAGTTAGAGTTAGAGTTAGAGTTAGAGTTAGAGTTAGAGTTAGAGTTAGAGTTGGAGTTGGAGTTGGAGTTGGAGTTAGAGTTAGAGCTAGAGTTAGAGTTAGAGTTAGAGTTAGAGTTAGAGTTAGAGTTAGAGTTAGAGTTAGAGTTAGAGTTAGAGTTAGAGTTAGAGTTAGAGTTAGAGTTAGAGTTAGAGTTAGAGTTAGAGTTAGAGTTAGAGTTAGAGTTAGAGTTAGAGTTAGAGTTGGAGTTGGAGTTGGAGTTAGAGTTAGAGTTAGAGTTAGAGTTCGAGTTAGAGCTGGAGTTAGAGTTAGAGTTAGAGTTAGAGTCAGAATTAGAGTTAGAGTTAGAGTTAGAGTTAGAGTTGGAGTTGGAGTTGGAGTTGGAGTTAGAGTTGGAGTTAGAGTTAGAGTTCGAGTTAGAGCTGGAGTTAGAGTTAGAGTTAGAGTCAGAATTAGAGTTAGAGTTAGAGTTAGAGTTAGAGTTAGAGTTAGAGTTGGAGTTGGAGTTAGAGTTAGAGTTAGAGTTAGAGTTAGAGTTAGAGTTAGAGTTAGAGTTAGAGTTAGAGTTAGAGTTAGAGTTAGAGTTAGAGTTAGAGTTAGAGTTAGAGTTAGAGTTAGAGTTAGAGTTAGAGTTAGAGTTAGAGTTAGAGTTGGAGTTGGAGTTGGAGTTAGAGTTAGAGTTAGAGTTAGAGTTAGAGTTAGAGTTAGAGTTAGAGTTAGAGTTAGAGTTAGAGTTGGAGTTGGAGTTGGAGTTAGAGTTAGAGTTAGAGTTAGAGTTCGAGTTAGAGCTGGAGTTAGAGTTAGAGTTAGAGTTAGAGTCAGAATTAGAGTTAGAGTTAGAGTTAGAGTTAGAGTTGGAGTTGGAGTTGGAGTTGGAGTTAGAGTTGGAGTTAGAGTTAGAGTTCGAGTTAGAGCTGGAGTTAGAGTTAGAGTTAGAGTCAGAATTAGAGTTAGAGTTAGAGTTAGAGTTAGAGTTAGAGTTAGAGTTAGAGTTAGAGTTGGAGTTAGAGTTAGAGTTAGAGTTAGAGTTAGAGTTAGAGTTAGAGTTGGAGTTGGAGTTGGAGTTGGAGTTGGAGTTAGAGTTAGAGTTAGAGTTAGAGTTCGAGTTAGAGCTGGAGTTAGAGTTAGAGTTAGAGTCAGAATTAGAGTTAGAGTTAGAGTTAGAGTTAGAGTTGGAGTTGGAGTTGGAGTTAGAGTTAGAGTTAGAGTTAGAGTTAGAGTTAGAGTTAGAGTTAGAGTTAGAGTTAGAGTTAGAGTTAGAGTTAGAGTTAGAGTTAGAGTTAGAGTTAGAGTTAGAGTTAGAGTTAGAGTTAGAGTTAGAGTTAGAGTTAGAGTTAGAGTTAGAGTTAGAGTTAGAGTTAGAGTTAGAGTTAGAGTTAGAGTTAGAGTTAGAGTTAGAGTTAGAGTTAGAGTTAGAGTTAGAGTTAGAGTTAGAGTTAGAGTTAGAGTTAGAGTTAGAGTTAGAGTTGGAGTTGGAGTTGGAGTTGGAGTTAGAGTTAGAGTTAGAGTCAGAATTAGAGTTAGAGTTAGAGTTAGAGTTAGAGTTAGAGTTAGAGTTAGAGTTAGAGTTAGAGTTAGAGTTAGAGTTAGAGTTAGAGTTAGAGTTAGAGTTAGAGTTAGAGTTAGAGTTAGAGTTAGAGTTGGAGTTGGAGTTGGAGTTAGAGTTAGAGTTAGAGTTAGAGTTCGAGTTAGAGCTGGAGTTAGAGTTAGAGTTAGAGTTAGAGTCAGAATTAGAGTTAGAGTTAGAGTTAGAGTTAGAGTTAGAGTTAGAGTTAGAGTTAGAGTTAGAGTTAGAGTTGGAGTTGGAGTTGGAGTTGGAGTTAGAGTTAGAGTTAGAGTTAGAGTTAGAGTTCGAGTTAGAGCTGGAGTTAGAGTTAGAGTTAGAGTCAGAATTAGAGTTAGAGTTAGAGTTAGAGTTAGAGTTAGAGTTAGAGTTAGAGTTAGAGTTAGAGTTAGAGTTAGAGTTAGAGTAGGAGTTGGAGTTGGAGTTAGAGTTAGAGTTAGAGTTAGAGCTTGAGTTAGAGTATAACTCGATTAAGAATTAAATATTAAGACGTCTTGACATCATTTGACTTCTACTGGACTTAAACTTCATGTTATCTTGACTTTAACCTCGTCTTCAAACTCAGCTTCTATTTTGAATTGTCTTAGACCTCGAATTTTGACATCAACTGCAAATCGACTTCACCTTGTCTTCGAAATTCGACTTGACTTAAACTTGGTAAAAAATTCTGTCCCAACACTCATATTTAAAACCCAAATCGCAGAAGCAACCATATAACAGAATTTGATTTTAAAGGTATTTATTTTCAACCCAAAATCGCTGTAGCGAAGGGTGGTGGCGTCTCTGCAAGACCCTGCTTATTAATGGTTTGCGCTGGAAAATTGGTGTCCTTCACGGTTTCGTGTATGAGAAATCGAAAATTGACAAATGTCAATTGCACGAATTGATGGATTGGCGGATGTTGTATGGTGTAGACTTTGAAATACTATTTGCTGTTGGTGTCTTTTTCTGTAGGGCAGAAGGCGTGCAGAGGAGGTGCCCAAAACGAAAAAAAAAAAAAAACAAACATAATAAAAACGAAGCACGAAGGTACGCAGAATAGCTAATGAGGGAAAAGCGCCTTGACCGGAGTGTTGTGAGCAAGGATACTGCGTAGTCTATGCAGGTAAGTAGTGTAGTTATTTCTGTGTTTGTGTTGTATAGGTACACATGTATTATTAAATAGTGTTGGCGATTTTCGGAAAACCAGAGAGTGGGTGGACACAAGTGTCCCAATTCCTGACGCTACCTTGCGTGCGTCGTATAGGTGTGAGAGACAAAAATGCTTCTATACATTTCGTTTCATAATCAGCAACTTCCGTTCAGCAAGTTTAAAAGAATAGTTAAAGAATATACAAGGAAATACAATTATGAATTTATTGTTTCTGATATTTTATCCAATGAAGCGTGACGATAAATAAAATTTTTACAATTCAATGGGACCGCATAAAATGGTGTTTTCAAAATTTTTCAAAATTCTTAAAAATTTCTACAATTTCTGGTAGACTATTCAATTAACATCCAACAAAACTGTTGGTCGCACTTCCTTCAACCAAGTCGGGTCATCTACAACGGTTACACTGAGTGGAGCTTGTTAATCATAGAAAACAATGTTGATAAATGATATTTATTATAAATATATAAAAACAATTGGTCTCATACCCCCTGCATTTGATAACAAGTTTAAGCTACGTATGTACGTAGTTTTTCAGGTTAAAAATAATAATCATTAGATTTTTATTTGAGAAACTTAATGTTGGTTCTTTATAAAAATAGCGGTAACATTAAAGGACATGTGTGTTAACAAATTATGGGGCGTAATAAATAGTCTTATCCTAAGTAAAAATAGAGATAAATAGAAAAAAAAAATTAATTTCGAGAAATAAAGAAAGTTCCTTTAAATAGAATCGTATAGAATAGAAGTTATATTTTGAGTCAGAAAATACTTCTTTTGTTGAAAATCGATACATTGTCAAAAGAGATTTTTTTTTTGTCATTGTATTTTTTAAAGTAAAACTTCTTCTAACTACTGAACTAAATTTAGAATTGGTAGTAAAAACAATGAAACGAAATAACTTACCACTTCGGGTGATATCGGCCTAATTCGGTTGCCCGTATGAAGTGAAGCTTTTTTGTATTATTGACAATGGTCGAAATATTCCCTAACAATTAAATCCACTACCACAGTACAATGAAACTAAAACTCACAATGGAAATGTATTCACCACTACTGTGAAGAGGTTGTGGACTTGGACGCATATGGTACTGTAAATTGTATGTTTGTTATATTAACGAGACGCCTGAATATGGTTGATTTCTTGGGTAGTTCAGAAACTTTTGTGCATCTCTATTAATAATCCCGAGTTTTGTTAGTCTGGTTAATAGGACAATAAGAATATGAGAGTTGCCTTTTAAGTCTTGACGTGTCGTAGACGTGTTTCAAACCACCCCCGTTGTTTTTTTTTCAGCATTTCTTTGAACCATAGCTCAAATATATAAGTATAGCTACATATAAGTAGCTCTCTAGTGACATTAGTTTTTTAAAATTTTTTAATTACTAACAATTATACAATTACAAATAGGTAGATTTTTTCGTCAAAAATGGCTTCGAAATGGTGCCAAAAATTTAAAAATTTAAAAATGAAAAAAGCTCGACGTCACTGGAGAGATAAAGTAATAAACTAAAGAAAGCATTTTGATTTTTTGGTTTTAGAGGATCCAGTGGTGCTGTAGGCTGGTCACTGCACAAAAACTTTTTTCGAGGTGCCTGCGGAGATCTACAATAAATCCGTTATTTCTCTCTATTTTTTAACAAAATTTTTTTAAACATTCTTCAAATATTGTATTTTTATATAATAATATGTAAAATAAACCTACTGTAATAATTTTTTCTAAAAAAATTCATGAAAAAAGGTCTTTTTTAGACGATATATACCTTACCCACCCCTTAAGCAACCGTCAAATTATGGGGTATTCAATGGGATATTCTTACGCTTAAATGCTCATTTAAAATCGAATTGTATGCTATTTCTACTAATGCCCAAGGATGACTCCATCTCAGGGTGTCCCATTCCGATCTTCTTCCACGCACACCATCGATATTTACTGCCACAACAGCCCTTCTTGGACGAAGTTCGTGAAGTGAAATTCGTGAAGTCGAACTAAGTTAATCGATGCATTATTTTCTTGTGAATACACGTCAAAACTCATAAAAAGTCATCACACAAATATGTTCACGTGTTTTTTTTTGTTGAAATACAATTTTCAAACTGCTGTAAACAACACAATAAGCACACATAAACCAAAACGTTGTGAGTACATTTATGCTAGAAAATGTCAAATTTTCGAATGAAACTGTCAAAATGCATCGGGTAGTGCTTAGTCTTGCCAAACCGTACACGCAAAGAAAAAAAAAAAACGTTCATTGCCTGTTTGCCGCAAACGAACTTCGTTTGTCGTGCTTGGGGTCGTTATTTGCAAACGTTTCAACAGTTGTCATAATAATAGTCAATTGCGAGAAACGCGTCATTTAGTTGCAGGTAATTAATTTCGTTTGTCATATGCCCGAATGATTTTATATTGCATCAATTGAAAAATTTGTTTTTCCCAACTGAAAACATCCTTTGTTTTTCCCTTCGTTATATACACACAACGCTTATAATTCAGAGTTACTTTATCGACAAACTGTTCTATATAAACAAATTGGTAATTTGCTTAATACGTGGACGGAGATAGCAACAGAGATGAGAAGAGTACAATCCATAGAACGAAACATTGCGGTGAACGAAACATTTCTATACATGTAAGACTTAAAAGGCAGTCAATCAATATTTTTTTAAATCTGCTCAGGTTCTGCTGGCAGATTACAGCAGATTATAAGAAATATATTTTTCTGCCATTTATTTTTTTTTTTTGTTTTTTTAGAAAATCACTACTTGTGCTGTGATGTGCTCAAGTTGTTCTACAGTATGCCACAGAGATATTAAAATATTTTGCTAAAGTTCTTAGTTTTATAAAAAAACTATCAGAATGTACTATACCCAAAATTTATTTGAAAAAGAAAAAGGAATGACTCCAACCTTAGAAGTCTTAAACTTCAGATTTCTTTAGAATTAAATTAATTTATTTAGTAAACACGAAGATGTATCAAGAACAACAATGAAAACTACTTTTATAATAAAATTACAGCAGCTATAGTAAAAACGTTAACTTTGGCTTAAGATCTAAGAAACCATTGACATAACGAAGGAAGCGATGATTGTTTCTTATCAAAAAAATATAAAATTATTAACCACTTATGTAACATAACCATAAAGACTCAAAATTCAAAATCTCCAAAAAATAATTGACTACTTGAAAGTTCTCATATCAACTTAACATCATTTTTTGATACACTGCAGAGAGCTAAACACGGCTGTAAGTTAGGATTTATTGACTAGAGCAGAATTCAGCAAAAGCTGAGTAAACATCTTCATAGCCATATTTAACAATACATAAAGACCAACTTCGTCAGACATATAAATTTCAAAAAGAAAATTGACTGGAAGAACTCATCCGCCTCAACTCATTACCGCCACGAAAAGTCAAAGAAGAATACTTTTACTCAGTTCTCTGTCAAAACTATGAAACTTTAACTTTTTGTCGCTCATATTTGGTGTATTTTTTTTTTTTTTTTGACAGGAACGGTCAGAGAGTCTTCTCATTCGGCTACCTTATTTTAGGCCTGGTTCAGTTAAACATGACGTGTACTTAGCCAAGCGGGCCATTCAACTTTTATCGCAGATGAGGCCGCTTACAAACAAAGTCGAAAGAGATCCACCAAAACAATAAGCGCTAGCCAATGAGTTAGAGAGAGTGGAACATGGTAAATAAAACCAGTCTATCTTGATAAGTAAAATGCTTACTTGGTTCAACATATAATAGAGCACGTATCAGCTGAATCAGCTGCTCATTTCTATTCTCAGTGAAACAACTTTTTTAGTTGAACCTCTTTTAAGCCATTCTCTGCATAAACGTGCTTAGTAACATTTTGCCGGCTTTCAAGCGTACACAACAAAATCAACACTTCGCAATATAGCCAAGTTAGTAAGTTAAGCTGTCAAGTCGGTTGGCCACAACAAGGAGAATAAGAAGAAGATACAGCAACCAAAGTTAGCAAAGAAAAATAATAACAACAAGATGTGGAAGATATCAAAAATTACAAGAGCTTTGCTTATTTTGACCATGCTAATGTCATCTTTACAAAATGTTGTGGATGGCTCTGCTTGCGCCGGTTGCGCCGGTTTGGATGAAATCAATTTCGACAAAACAATAGCACGCTTTCCTTACTCTATTGTAAAATTTGACGTTGCCTATCCGTTTGGTGAGAAACACGAGAACTTTGCGCATTTTGCCAAAATTGTACACAAAAAGACCGATGACCTTCTGGTGGCTACGGTAGGCATCAAAGACTACGGTGAATATGAGAACAAAGCTCTAGGTGACCGCTTCAGCTTGAAGGAGAAAGACTTTCCAGGCATTTTTCTGTTCAAGGGCAAGTCTGACGATTACATTCAGCTACCTAGCTATCTTGAAGTCACCGTAGCCAGCTTGGAGAAGTTCATAACGGACAATACACCCATCTATATGGGCAAGGCAGGCTGTCTCAAGCAATTCAATGAGCTCTCCAAAAACTATGCAAATATGTCCAATAAAGAGCAGCTTGAGGTTATAGACAAGGCTGAGCAACTGGCAAAGGAACTTCTCAGCACAGAGAAGCAACAGGCACAGGCCAAGATCTATGTTCTCTTCATGCATAAAATCAATGAGAATGGTTACGATTTTGTGGAGGAGGAAACGAAGCGCTTGCTGAGACTCAGGGGTGGCAAAGTGACTGATGCCAAGAAGTCGGAGCTTACGCAGAAGTTAAATATTTTGGAAACATTCCGCGTTTCCAAATTGACCAAAGAGGAATTGTGAGTTGTGCCCTGAAATTGAGTTGGCTCCGAGTTCTGATTCTGTGTTGTATTATATAAAATTGTTTTGTTCTTTAAGAGTGTCTTTAATATAAATATAAATTTATTTGTTAATTAAAACATAATGTTTGTACTGTAAGCCCGGTCATATTTCATCAATATATTTTGAAATCTGGTAAGAGCACTTTTAGGATACGTCAGAGTCATGCATCATACTTAGCCATGCTTCGTTAGTTTTGCTGATATTGATCGTAATTATTTCCCAACTTTTCCAATATAATATAATTGTTGTTTTATTTTTAAAAATACAAGGCCATACGAGCTGATAGCTTTGATTGCTTTTCGATTCATCCACGTAATTCAATTTTTTTTTTATTTTGTTTTTTAGATTTTACATCTTTGGTAAAATAAACGAACAATTTAAAAATTTCACTAAATTACAAAAAGTATGCCCCTATTGTTGTATTAAGGTCAATATGTGTGGGTTATTTTTTCATGGGATATAACATATGGTTCAATAAGTCCCGAAACTAATTAATAAAAAAACTTGTTTTTGCAAATATTCTTTTTTATTCATCAACATAGGTTCCTTCAAGAACAATACATTCATTCCACCGCTTTTCTAACTTTTCAATACCGGTTTTGTAGAACGATTTGTGCTTCGCCTCAAAATACGCTTCAGTTTCAGCCATCACCTCTTCATTGGAGTCAAATCTCTTGCCGGCAAGCATTTTTTTGAGGTCAGCAAAGAGTCAGTAGTCGCTGGGGGCCAAATCTGGCGAATACGGTGGATGAGGAGGCAATTCGAAGCCCAATTCGTTGATTTTCGCCATCGTTTTCATCGATTTGTAACACGGTGCATTGTCTTGGTGAAAAAGAATTTTTTTTCTTCTTCAAATGGGGCCGATTTTTCGCGATTTCATCCTTCAAATGCTCCAACAACGCTATTGATTGTTTTTTCCTTTTCGAGATAGTCAATGAACAAAATTCTATGCGCATCCCAAAATACAGATACCATAACCTTTCCAGCCGACTGTTGTGTTTTTGGTCGCTTTGGCTTTCATCGGTTGCTCTCCACTCAGCTGACGACCGTTTTGATTCCGGTGTGTAATTTTGGATCCATGTATCATCCATTGTCACTTACCGACGCAAAAATTCATGTTTATTCTTTGTAAACAGTGCCAAACAGCTCTCCGAATCTTGTTGTTTTTGGTCCGGTGTGAGAAAACGCGACACACGTGAAAGCAGCTTAGAAAGCAGCTTTATCATCGACAAATGTTCCTGTAATATTGTTCCCACACTGCCTTTCGATATCTTCAGAGCCTCAGCTAGCTCGCGCACCTTCACTTTACGGTCGGCCAATACAGTTTTTTGTGTACTTTTTTATGTTTTGTGGTACAACTGCCTCATTTGGGCGTCCTGAACGTTCAGCATCATTTGTGTCTGTACGACAAAGTTTTAACACAGCATACCATACCGGCAAATGGTTGCTTTTGACGGAGCAGAGTCCGAATAACACTTTCGAAGCCATTGCTCAGCTTGGACGGTATTTTTCCCATAAAACCGTGATAAATTAACACACGGAATTGCTTTGAATCCATTATTTTGAAAATATCAAGAGTAGCATCACTTAAATCACTTAAAGTTCTGAACTAAACGATAGATTCTCATAAAATTTTTACACGTATTGTTTGAAGGTTGGAACTATAGAAATATTATATCGATATTTCGTTAGAGGTAGTAAGTCTCGGGACTTATTGGACAATGTGTTAAATTCGTGCGAATATTTAGGATTGGGCTGTATAAGAATGTTCAATAGGGGGAGGGGGGGTAGATAAAATGCCCCTAAAATAATACTCATACGTAAAATTTCAAAATGCCTATACACGTATATTTTGTTTTTTGGTCCCCTCTACCAGAATCTGTTGTTATTATTAAACCTTGAATATTGTTATAAAAGACTTATTTAATTAATTATTAAAAAAAAGGAAATATATTCCTTTTTTTTAAAGCATTAAAAAAAAGGAAAATAAATGAACCACTTACATAGATATAGGTATTGTTATACAATGGGGTGTATCTTCTTCCAAACAACAGTAGTACAACAATTCTTTAAAAAATTCCCACTGGGAGGAAAGTGTATTTGAAACAAACATATTAGCGACATCTTTCGCAGGCAACTCTGGGCTAGATTCATTTACTCTCCTAATACATTTATTATCCTAATAATAATATTATAGAAAGTACAAATATTTAGAAAAGACCTATACTGTAATAAGTTATATCAAATAAAAATCAACAAATTTATTAACACAATCTTTTAACATTTCTATATTTGTTTTTTGTATTAATTTGAAATGGGCTGCCATGATATTGGAGAAAGTTTGGAAGCAAAGACAAACTTTGTAAATATTATTTTTGAGATCAAAGAGAAAAGTTGTTAAAACTTTATCTCGAGTCCATTATGGAGCCCACGAAAAAAACTAATGTAAAGATCAGCCTTATGCCATGTCTACACAGAGAGTTTAGTTTGAGTTTCTAGTACAAAGTTGAGTTTTGCCACTGAACGCAAAATAAACTCTTGAGTTCTCCAGTACAATTTTGCAGGATCAACTCAACTTTTTTTTTCTGTTTGTCAAAACTCAATTTGAGAAATCCTTAAAAGTATGCTAATGTTCTTATAAAAAGGCACGTTCATATGCAACTTGTACAATTTTGTGATGAGAAATGTCAAAAACAGCTGTTATAAAATTGTGCAATGTAATATTTGCAAAAAATGAAAAAAAAAACATCGAAGAAAAGAACTTGGGCAAGTGTGGACGATGAGGTCTTTATATTAGTGTGGGCCGACAAAAATTCCGATTTGCGCAACGCAAGGAAGAACACGTATGTGTACGTACGCAGAAATGGCTGCAGCCTTGTTTTTAAGTGCGATTGTTGTCACGGCTGTGGATCTGCCGAAAAAATATGAGAATCAAAAGTAAACAAAGAAATGTCACATTAAACACAATTCTGCCGACGCATTTCTGTGTGAACTTAAATTAAACTCAAACTAAACTTTCTGTGTAGACATGACATTAGACCAGTTTTTCGAGTATACAAAAAGATCCCAAAAAGTATGCAGCGATAATTGAATACCTTTTTCAACTGATAGTAACTTTGATTATAGGGTGTCTCAAAACAAATTTAAAAGAAATGTTACCCTACAAGTATGCAACAAGAATGTTTGTAGACAATCGTTATCTGCCTTTATTACTGTACCATCATTGCAAATAATGAAATTTCAATTGATTTGAACAGTTCTCATTTTAATTTTAATTTTATATTTTTCAAGTTATTTTTTAAAAATCAGATACCTTTCCAAATTATATGCAATAATTTCAGTTATAGTCTTATTTTTATTTTGAGGACAAGATGCAAGCAAAGCACGATTTCAAAGATTTATTCTTTGTTTATAAATAAAGAATACAGGATTGTAGATGAATCCTTTACCTTAAGGCCGTAGCCAAAATATTCCTTTAGGGGAAAGGGGGGTGAGGGGGTGGCTTTGACAACAACTTTTGATGCTATATATAGCCAGATCGGATCGATCACTTTCTGAAGTTTCTTAAGTTTGGCCAGTTTTATTTTTTTTTTTTTTTTCTACAACAGAAATAAGGTGGTCATGTTCAATCGATGTCTTATCGATGCTTTCTGACTTCAAATTTTTAAATTAACGTCAAAGTTCACTTATCAATATCTAACGTCAAAAACGTCAAAAAGTGCAATAATTCCAGAATTTTTTTTTCCAATTTTTTAGAAACAAAATTATTTAATAATATTTATTTCGGCTTTAAAATTCAAAATTAAACCTTTAAACATTTATTTTTATATAATTGTGAAATTAAATATAAAATATATCTCTGATAATAGAGATATTTAAGTATTTATTAAAAGTAGCCTTTTAAGTATTTCGTCTCGGCAAGACTAATCCCTTTATTCTGTATCGCGAAAATGCACACCAACGATAAGCAAGACACGATAAGCAATAGATTTTTGAATGCAAGGAAGTATTTCTGATCGTTTCTCTTTTGTCGTTCGTGCCTCGTTTCGCGATAGTGAATGATGGGGTAGATGAATTTTGACAGTTCCATTCGAAAATTGGACATATTCTAGCATAAACGTAATTACATCGTTTAGGTGTATTTGCGCTTAAAGTGTTGTTAAAAGTGGTTTGAAAATTATATTTAAGCAAAAAAATGGAATTATCACGGGAATATGCGCGGCAAACGCTAACTTAAAACCTTTCTAAACAACAAGACGTTGCTTAAAGTGCAATGTACTAAAAAAATGAAATAAAATTTTTAATTAAATATTGTTTTCTTTTTATTGTTATGATACTTATGCTGAAATACCAGTTAAACCCTGTTAATAATAACAGTGTTTATAACAATTGTTGATAGTAATTTTAAAACCACACGGAGAGAAAACATTTCTTATATTAAGCATATATTTTGCTTGATCTAAGAAAATTAAAAATGATGCCTCATTTGCTCAAATCAAGCACAAAAAAATAAAATGAAGAGAAATGAATTTATAATGAGCATTTATTTTTAAAATTGAGTAAAATAAATTATTGCTTGAAACAAGAATAAAATACTTGATTTAAGTACTTGCAACAAGACTTGAATGAAGAAAATATTTTCTCAATTTAAGCAATAGTAGAGAATTATTTTCGCCTTTAGCAAATTGTTTACTTGAATCAAACAAATTTTTCTCACTTCAACTTATATTGGCATGCTTATAATTCACAACATGTTTACATGAAAACGTGTTTAAGATGGTGCGGATTGACAAAGTATGGAATGGTTCGAAGGCGCAGTGTCTTATCTGTTACTTTACTTGGAAACATATAAGCGTCTATAAGATTTATCTTTGCTTTTAATGATATAATTTAATTTTGATCTCAAACCGTTTCTTTTAAAATCATTGACAAAAATTTTATAAATAATCACTCAGGTTGTCCAGTTTAGTATTGAAAAGGTTAATCTTTTTAATTCTAACAGTGAATTTTGAAATTTTTTTTTCCATCAGCATGACAATTTCTTTGCAACTTCACAACCATCGCCCCGGCAAAACAACAAAATTGACAAATTTACGAGGACTATCGGTGTGTTATTTATGAATTTCCAGAAGGTTGGACTTTAACCCACACTATATTTTAATAATTAAGGTCTATTTTTAATCCTTTTTTAGGCCAGGTTCTGGGCTATGACTTCAGCTTGGTGGTCTTAAGCTAGTACTTTAAGTAAATACTTTATGAAGGCTCCCGGAATTTACTCCCGATGAACTTACGTCTAAAAAAAAAAAAATGGAAAAAAGCCTGAAATTCTCCGTACAAAATCGGGAATTAATTCCTAGAAAAAAATTGCTGAAATTTCAGGCGATTATGTCATGTTTTTGGGTGTTTGTACCAAAAAATGTGGGGTCTTTTTTCCAAATATTTGAAATGGAAGAAAGACTCGGGCCATTTTTGCCAAATTTAAATATGTAAAAAACGCTCGAATTTTTGTTTATTCCCAGAAAGTTCAGAAATTTCAAGCTGCTTATGTTAAACTGCTTAAATTTTCTTCTTTCGGGCTCAGTTACCATTTCAAATTGGGGCGTTTTTTTTTAAATTCGATTCTTTGGAAAATGGAGCTTATTTGCCAATTCTTTTTTTCGGGCGTAACTACATCGGGTGTAAGTTCTGGGAGCTCTTTATGCCAGGATATTGTTCAGAAATATTTAAAGAAGACATCTTTTTTCCTAAATTTTTTTTTGGGTGATCTTGACAACCCCATGCAACTTTTGAGACTTCTTAGAATACGATCTAAATTTTTCGATATGCCCTACTTCACATATTTCATGAATAAATATAAACATAAAAAAATATAAATTGACGGTACCACTTGAGATACGTCGAAAAGGAAGAAATATTCCGTGAAATAAGGAAAACAAATAAGCGCCAAAGAATTATTCTAGATCAAGCTTTGTCATACACATATCAGCTCAAACCAAGGCGTTTTTGAGCACTCGAAACATGGAATTCATGGGTCATCCGTCGTACAGTCCTGATTTGGCACCCAATGACTTCTTTTTGTTCGCGCAACTCAAGGACAAACTGCGTGTACAAAGATTTTTTACTCCAAAAAAAGACGTTGTTACTTTCAAAAACTATGTTTTGGAGGTATCTGAAGCGAAAAATTTCTTTAGTAAAAGTTTGATGATTTTTTACGGGCTTTCCCATTTCTGAAATCAAAATGATACCTTAAGATGGTACAAACTGAGGTTCGGTGGGTCAGTACTATAAGGGGTCAACTGAGGTCAATGAGTTCTAGAAACAAAAACTAGTTCTCTCTGAGAAAAAAACATACACATACCATTCTTTAAGATCGTACGGTCAATACCGAAGTTATGAAGAAATATGTCAATGCCCGACACCTATGTTCGTTCAAAAAAATTTTTTTTTCGAAAATTTCTTTCAATAATGCTTTAAATAAGCTGGTGTCTTTTTTTTTGCCTATAAGGCGAGACGGTCTAATGTGGACGTACAAAATATTGGGCAAATATCGTTCCTCGAAATAATTCACATTTTTTCATTCTACCACCATGTTCAAGTCATATCTTACGATTTCCTGGTTGTATCCTGAACAATATGTCTCGTAAGTTACAAGACTTTAAATATATATTTACTGCAATGGAACCAAAATTTCAAATATGAACTCTTCTTTGAACTGACCAGTCCCACCAATATTTCCCAAACGAATTTTTATCCCTTAGTACGATATTTATCGATAAGATAAGGAATTTAAGGAAATAGTTCTCATTGACTTGCTGATACTTCTAGGTAAAGTGACGCACCAAATTCTGAACAAATTTAAACAATTTTCGAGCTCGCATAAATTCATTAAAATACATCGACTAGTATCTTAGATTTTCCTTAAGTCACTTAAATAGACTGAAACAGAAAAACCTCTATAGAAACCTATTTTTGTTTCCTGTCTATAACACTTACATTTTATTTTAAATCCTATTTTATAATTACATAATATCCTTGTTACCATTGTCTTTTTTAAAACACACTATCAAGGGGTCAAATTGAATTTCGAGGATTTACATCTAATGTAACCATTATACGTTAAGATTGCCATGTTTATTTGTTATACACAAGAAGGAATTTTTGTCACCGTGAATTTTGTCTAAAAATGTTGAAACAATATCGGGAGTAAAATATCTCCACTTTATCCACCAAGTGGTGCTGCGATCAATCAAACAAACTAGATCTTTATAAATATATCTTCGACATTTGAATCTGACATTTTTGAAGGATCAATGATCAATGAGGACCAAACAGCGCAATCACCTGCAGTAAATAATAAATTCTCTCATAATAAAATGCAACCTGCCGTCACCACGTCAAAACTATCTTTTTAGCAAAGCAGGTGAATTTAACGCTGCTCCTATTATACAGGGAATAACTACCACAAAATATTAAGGTGCAAATGAATGCCAGAAGAAAAGATGCATGACTCTATGATACGATTAGCAGGTGCCGCTTTCAGAAACACGGCAAAACTTACACTTCGATAATTCCTTAAAATAGTAGCAAAAGGTGCAGCCAATAAATGCACAATTAAAAAAAGAATATTTTAAACTCCAGTCATTTTTCTATACTTACTATCAACTGAAGCAACTCAATAGATAAGAAGAAAATATTTTATACAAAAAAGGTTTGAGCAACCGCAAAAAAAACTTTTTTTTTCCTTAACTATTGGAGCATAAAAAATGTACCTATTCGAGAAAAAACGTGAGAACAAATTGCATTGTATACAATAACAAAGCCTTAAAAATAGTGTCACAAAATGTCAGCCCTCACTACGCCCGCACAAAAAAGTCATTTTATTTTATGCCATAAGATACAATTTTGCTTTTAAAATGAACCATTCAACTGCCAGATATCGATACTTTAAATGGCATTGTTAGAGTTGCAATCCAAAGGATACAATGTTTTCTTCGTTCTTTTATTCTTCACCTTTTTGATTCGCTATCATTTTCTTAAATCAAAAATCAAAACGTTCCCACACTCTACCTTGACGCAGTTGCGTTTTCCACTTATGACATTAGCTGACCCACGCAATGATGTGTGCTGCTCACACAGGGTAATCGCTGCGGGTTCCCAGCAACATTTGCAGCCTCCAGCGAATAAAATTTGTCGAAAAAAAAGTATCTATTCTTTGCTTTGTTGCATTTTTGATATCAAACTAAAAAGTCATGTGCATTCTATATGACCCTCGCTCGGCTGTACCGCCGATTGCATCTTCGCATTGAAATGCATAGAATTGATGTAAAGTCAGGGAAATCTCATAAAATCCTTAGAATAAAAAACCAGCTAAACCATTTTAGCCAAACACGCTGAACAATGAGCTACAAATGGACCAGAGTAAGCGCATCAAAAACATACATTTAGGCAGGCCTTTTTTTTCATGAAAAGGTCGGCCAAAAAGGAACCTGTTCCATACAGCTACGTGGGGAAACATTTTCAATGAATGTGAAAATTTCATGGCAAAGAAGGTACGAGAGCTCTTAACTCTTAACTTGTTGATGAAGTTGATTGCGTGATTAAAATGCGAGTTCAAATTTTATTTTGGGCTTAAATGTTTATGGCATGAATTTCAATGTGAACCCTAATGGCTTAGAGTGAAAAATAATACAGGGTGGAGTAGATAAATTGGTTAGAGTAGGCGACCAAAGCCCGAAAAACTTTATCAAAACCATAGCTGTTACTACAAATATAGCCATAACCAAAACCATAACTGTATTAAATAATTTACACATAACCATCGCCTAGGCCATTGCCATAAATATACTAAAAACCATAACCATAACCACTACCACAACGAAAACCAGTACCATAACCATAACCCTGACCATAACCATAGCCATAACCATTGCTTTACTCATAATCATAATCATAATCATAATCATGATCATAATCATAATCATACTCATAATCATAATCATAGCCATAATCATAATCATAATCATAATCATAATCATAATCTTAATCATAATCATAATCATAATCATCACTGTCACTATCACTATGACTATCACTATCACTATGACTATCACTATCACTATCACTATCACTATCACTATCACTATCACCATCACCATCACCATCACCGTCACCATCACCATCACCATCACCATCACCATCACCATCACCATCACCATCACCATCACCATCACCATCACCATCACCATCACCATCACCATCACCATCACCATCACCATCACCATCACCATCACCATCACCATCACCATCACCATCACCATCACCATCACCATCACCATCACCATCACCATCACCATCACCATCACTATCACTATAACTATCACTATCACTATCACTATCACTATCACTATCACTATCACTATCACTATCACTATCACTATCACTATCACTATCACTATCACTATCACTATCACTATCACTATCACTATCACTATCACTATCACTATCACTATCACTATCACTATCACTATCTCTGTCACTATCACTATCACTATCATTATCACTATCACTATCACTATCACTATCACTATCATTATTATTATCATTATCATTATCATTATCATTATCATTATCATTATCATTATCATTATCATTATCATTATCATTATCATTATCATTATCATTATCATTATCATTATCATTATCATTATCATTATCATTATCATTATCATTATCATTATCATTATCATTATCACTATCATTATAATTATCATTATCATTATCATTATCATTATCATTATCATTATCATTATCATTATCACTATCATTATCATTATCATTATCATCATTATCATTATCATTATCACTATCATTATCATTATCATTATCATTATCATTATCATTATCATTATCATTATCATTATCATTATCATTATCATTATCATTATTATTTTCATTATCATTATCATTACCATTATCATTAAGAATATCATTATCAATAAAAATATCATTATCATTAAAAATATCATTATCATTAAAAATATAATTATCATTAATGTAATCATAATCATAATTTCTATGATAATTTTATTCACAATCATAATTTTTTTATTATAAACATAACCATAATTTTCATCATAATCATAATCATTATTTTCATTATACTCATAACCATAATCATAATCATAATCATAGCCATAATCATAATCATAATCATAATCATCACTGCCACTATAACTATGTTTATCACTATCACTATCAATATCACTATAACTATCAATATCACTATAACTATCACTATCACTATTACTATCAGTATCACTATCACTCTCACTATCAATATCACTATCGCTATCACTATCACTATCACTATCACTATCACTATCACTATCACTATCACTATCACTATCACTATCACTATCACTATCACTATCACTATCACTATCACTATCACTATCACTATCACTATCACTATCACTATCACTATCACTATCACTATCACTATCACTATCACTATCACTATCACTATCACTATCACTATCACTATCACTATCACTATCACTATCACTATCACTATCACTATCACTATCACTATCACTATCACTATCAATATTATTATCATTATCATTATCACTATCATTATCATTATCATTATCATTATCATTATCATTATCATTAAAAATATCATTATCATTAAAAATATCATTATCATTAAAAATATCATTATCATTAAAAATATCATTATCATTAAAAATATAATTATCATTAATGTAATCATAATCATAATTTCTATGATAATTTTATTCACAATCATAATTTTTTTATTATAAACATAACCATAATCATAATCATAATTTTCATTATACTCATAACCATAATCAAAATCATAATCGTAATCATAATCATAATCATATGCACAGTCATAATTTTGGTCATAATCATACGAGTAATTATTACAGAAATTTGTGAATTTTTGAGAACTTCACTATTTGTTCCTGGATATAAGAAGTTACTCTCTTCTTACTCTTCTTCGTTTACTTCTTTTTAGCTATTCAACACTGTTGTTGTAGGCTCCATGCTGTGCTGCGAATTATTGTTTCATATAAAACGCAACAAAAAAATACAACAACAATAGCAAGAAAACACATTGAAACAGGTGATAATATCAATATAATTATAAAAGTCAGAGAAAACACAAACAAGACAATACAAGGTAGGGTAGGAAAATGCATTTTCACTAAAAACACACACACACACAGTCTTGTCAAGTCAAAAAAAAAAAAAACATTAATGCAACGAAAATATTAAGAAAGAAGTTAAAAGCGAAGAATTAAAAATATAAAATTTATTCGCATTGATCCTTTTTTCATATCGTCAAGATAAGAAAGGAGCCATACTAACAACAAGAACAACAACATTGGCAGCAGCAGCAGCAATATCAAGCATGACAATGCAACAATGTGTAAGCCACGCATGCGCAGCAAGAAAAAAAAAAAAGAAGAAGAAGTAAAACCTGCGCAATTTGCCGGTCTTGCAGCTACCTGAATGGCAGAAACAAGACTGGCGACGCAGGATAAACTGACGACGTTCAGTGCATTTTTGATTGCGACAAGATATAAAAAAGGACGAATAAAACGCAGAAAAAGACGTTACGAAAAACTCTTCTTTTGCACCTGAAAACCCTGGTTTGGGAAAATGCGAGCATGCGAAAAAAACAAGTGACTGATAATGATGAAATAAAGGGTGCATTTTCTTATGTGACTGGATTCAAAATTAGACTGTTAATGGCCCTACAGTATAATCCAAATGGAAACGAAGGGTTTTTTATATAAGGCTCCAGGAAATACAATAAGGCCTAAATATAAAAAAGAAATGAGACGTTGTTTCAAAATGAAATAAAGTCGAACGAGTGAACACCTCAAAAACAAGTGCAATAAAGCTCAAAAAATCATATGAGAATCATATCAAAAATCAAATAAGACTCTTAAAAATAAAGTCTTTAGGAAATTTTAGGCTTTTTTTCAATTTCAAAAGTAAAATTAAATTTCAATTTACATAAATTTCTTTATTTAATTTCAATAAAGCCTCATAAATGAATTAACACCCTCAATTATTTATTTTGTTCATTTATATAGAAATACTTGCATTCATTCATATAAATCGTATAGTTCACAGGTGGTTTTTAATCTCCATGTTATACTAATAGAAAGCGGTGTCGACGTTGTTGGCTAAGCTGATGACTTAGCAGTCATGGTAAAGCCCTTATTTGCAGGGCGTATACAATATATTCTCTGCTATTCTGCAGTTAGCCCTCAATACAAGCTGATGACGTAGCAGTCATGGTAAAGCTCTTATTTGCAGGGCGTAGACAATATATTCTCTGCTATTCTGCAGTTAGCCCTCAATACTATACCAAGATGGTACACAAAAGATGGCCTTTCTTTAAGACCGCAAAAGACAGTAAATGTGCCTTTTATAAAACGGTGGAAGCTCAATTTAGAGTTTTGCTTTTAGTCAAATACTGAGAACTCGTCCTGGCAAGAAAACTATTCCAAAATTTACAAATAGGCAGGAACACAAGATCTTCTCTGTGGAGTTATATTAACTATAAAAATATGCAGATAGACTTGGGAGCTTAGCTGTAAGATGCCGCAAATGTTATACAGTCTTACCATCAGACATGGAGGCATCAGGCATGGTATGGGGGTTCAAAGCCCAAGAAGAAGAGGCTATCAAGTACTTAGAATAAAGAACTGTGAGGATATGCATGTTGGTCTGGACTTGATTCACTTCAACTGCAGCCCGCAATGTTATCATCCTGGGACTAACTCCGGTTTAATGTTCAAATGCATGTTGGACGTAGATTACACAGGCTACACAAGCTTTACCACTTGGTGTATTCCAATATTCATACTAATTTAACTCTTAAGGGACATCTATCTCTAATAGAAGATTGAATTCTAAGGCAATAATTTTAATTCGGCAGGCCCCTAGATATTGCATTCTTGCCCACAAACCGGATCTCCCTTATTAAACTGGGAGCTACAGCTGGAAGCTACTGAGAGTTTACAGCGCCGGAACCATTTTGTAGTTTTAGTAGAAACCTCTTCAAGCAACACGACAAAAAAATCACTCCATCAAAATCAAATGGTTTTTGCAAGAACACATTAGTCAAAATCGCCCTAAGAAAATATTTCCTGAACTCTCACCTAAGAAAGCTAAATTCTTAAAAAACCTATTAAAAAAATGATCTTCGTGTGATGAAAGGAATTATAACTGGACACTGTAAGGTGAAGAATCACCTACTAAAAATAAACCTTTCAGTAGACTCATTATATAGACCCTACCTAGAGGATAAAGAAAACCCTCTAGACATATTCTCACTGAAAACCCGTCTCTACTTCAGGTAAGGAAGGCAAACCTAGGCACGAAAATAGTCACAGTTAGACATTTTGCTGATGTTAGCCTTGGAAATGTCCTATTTTTTTAAAAAAATATTAGAAAAGCAAGTTCATAAGGCAAAAGAATGCCTGCAACTATCTTTTGGTAAAAAAATTATAGTTGATGCTAATGTAATGCTGAATTGTAAGCAGGATGGAAGTTGGTCGGTTTATTTTCATTTTTAACGAAGCAGTTTGAGAGAAGTTTTATTTCTTTCGTTCGTTTTTATCTCTTTTGTTCTCTTAGTTGTTTTTTTTTAACATTAAGGTTAAATGTCGTGTGTTCTCATCTTTCTTATGCGTCGTTAGCGGCATACCTACTCCAATTGTCGCTTACTGTGTAAGGTAGATGTCATCAGTGTTCGACCGGTCATGCCCAAACAAATTTCATACTGAACAAGGGTAGATATTGGGTAGATAAGGGTAGATAACCAATAAGGATAGATAACCAATTAGTTTCCGTAGACACCTGCCGTATGTGCTTAATTCTACGTTGCCCCTTGACAAAGGAGTCGAGGTTTATGGAATTGACGCCCAACAGATAAATCTTCAGGGCGTTAGTACAATGCTCATACTAATATTTACATTAACGTCCATCCAACTATCTCCTGGGCGTCACTTCCATGATTCTAGACGTGAACAACACCTTATCATAGTAGTTGTTCACACCGGTTACACCCGATTCCACTTTTAATTAAAAATTGAATATGAAGACCTCCTGCTCGCCTTCGACTCCGGTTCTGACAGACAATACATATAAGAAATGTGAAATAAATGAACGTTTTCAAATTATCATTTTTCCGAATTTGTTTAATTCGGCTTATTCGCTATTTCAAAAAGTTCTGTTGTCAAAAAAAGAAAGCTAGTAAATAATAACAGGTATGTTTACTTAAATTTCTAAATTTCGGTTAATACAGTGAAAAAAATGCTCCTTACAGTGAACAAATTGGTAGCTTAACTCCAAAGCATGACAATTTTTAATCAATCAATAGAAGTTGGACCTGAAATGGGCAAGACGCTGCCCATCAAAAACGTATCAAAATGCATGATCATAAAGAAAACAACAATCATTATAACAAAAAAAAAACAAAGCAGATTAAAACTAAAAGCCAACAACATCGTTTAGTAGAAGAAAACGAAAAAAAAAACTGCCTTTAGATCTAGTTGAAAATGTTATCAAAAGTCAAGCAGGGCGGCCCAAGGCAAGTTCGTCTCTCGCGCTAGTTTGCACTTATTAAGCATGCTTATCACTGAGACCCAACTAGCAGAACCGGTTCGACATACCCGCTCTTCCTGCACTAGCCCTCTTTACTACCCATCGCTAACCCAAAAACCGGGCCTGAAGCAACGCAAAAGTGCAGAAAAGCTATTATTAACGATCGTGCGTACGAGCGATCGTTTTAGCTCGATAAGAGAGTGCAGTTGTTATTGGTATTTTTTATGACACGCACAAATAAAACAACAATAAAAATAATAATAAAAACATTTTTTTTTTTAGTTTGTTTGATTTTTATATTAATCTTAAAATGTCAAACTACAGAGCGATAGCGAAAAAGGGAGAGAAAACAATGTCTCAGAAGCTTTTGTGTATCGTAGAGCCTCAATTTTATAGGCTACACATTTTGGCAGTCATTTTGTGTGGCTCGACAAATTCGAATATTATTCGAAGATTGCATTTTGACAGCGCAGTGCAAAAGTTTCATATACATATACACACATAAGCAAATAAGAATACACACACACGCCCGTTGTGTTAGTGTAGGTGCTTGATTAGCGGCTAGGTGCCAACATTTTTTATAAAGCTTAGCAAAAAACTTTTATGATTGGACTTAACATATTTTTTTTTTTTAAATTCTTTTGGAAGTTTCACAATTTCCACTACAACAACACCAACAAGTGACGTTTAAATTGTCACTTTGTGCTGTAAGCAGCTTATGTCAAACGAACGCAGCGCTACGAGTGGCAAAAATTACTTGTTTTCTCTCCATATTCGTTGCTGTTGCTATTTTTATTTTAGTTTTTTTTTTGTTGGTGTTCTTTTTTCAAGGATTTTGTAATAATTTTATCATTTTTATTACATTGCCGACGATCAGCAATCGTGCATGTGACTGCCGAAGTGTAGTTGTTATTGTTGTTTGTTTTTTTTCGTATGTGGGTCAAATCGAAAAATTTGGCCTCAAAAGTTTGCGATCGACTGAAATTTAATGTTTGTTGTTTAAGCAAATGTTCTTTAAAGAGATAAAGATCGGCAGCGATATGCTTGCGGACACGTTCATTTGTACGACATTGATGTTAGATACTAGGTGATCTTGTTATTGTTGACAGTTTTACTATGGTGAGGAGGAGAGGAAGAGGTGAAGTTCGGATAGCAAACTCTTCTTTTGCGCTTTGATAGAACTAAGCGATCTATTTCTCCGATGCTTTGGTACAATATAAATAAGAGGCTTAGGATTTGTTTTTTGAATAATACGAACAACTGCTTGGATATCTCCTAAATTTTTTATTGAATTATAAAGTAATCATATGGAGATTATGTTTGAAAGACTGCACCTCGGCTTAGCTTGCAGGCTTTGATAATTTTTTAGAAATTTTCGATCGCTCTTTCACATAATTGAGGCTCTATTTCGGCGATGGCGACTTCAATATCCGCTTTGAGAGTTGAAATTGTTTGCGGATCTTGTCAGAGTTGACCTTACTCTTAACATAACCCCAAAGGAAGGTCTCTCATTGTTGAATCGCAAGATTTTGGTAGCCAATTGGTGTCTCCAAAGCGCAAAATTTTACAATCAGGGAACTTAGTGCGCAATGACTTAGCTTCATTCTATTGAGAGTAGAGTTCGTGTGTGTTCGTATGATACGTGGCATCATTCTATTGAGAGTAGAGGTCCTGTGTGCTCGTATACTCCACCTCCGACTATAAAAAAGTGGTTATCATGTCCACGTAGCATACACCTTCCAATGTCACGGCCCTTCTATCGTTATTTTCTAAAACTTATGGTTCTATGACGCCTCCTGCCTCCAATCCGCACCAAACAATCACTTGTTGTGGGTTAATTGGCATCTCCTGAATCCCTCGCGGGTTTTCCGATTCCACATGCGGTAATTTTGATTACACTGTGCGACATTTTCAGGGTCATTTGAAATAACTGCAAAGATTACAACAGTTTCTGATAGCCATTGGTCCATAGAACATATCGTTGGCGAATTTTGATAGAATGGCAGGTATTTTTGTATTATGATGTTCTGCGAAGTTGTAGATAAGTTGATGAAAATTTTGTTGGTGGAAGTAGTGAAAATGATACCGCCCATAGTTTCCGAGATATTTTACTTTTTTTAATTTAAGGGGTTTTTGTGTGAATTCTGTTTCAATTCATTCTGTGTGAATATTAGGGGGAAATAACGTTTCCCAATTTCAAAGGGCATTAAATTTGCAAGAATTTTGCTGAAGGTCTTAAATCAAAATTTTACTGAGTTTAGGAGTTAAAGGAATTCATTTTCTTATATTTAATTTTTTTTTTATAATTTCCTGAAAAATCGGTTATTTGAGCTAACCCAGAAAAATCCCTTGGACGATATGTTCTATGGACCAATGGCTATCAGAAACCATAGAAGTTTTCTTCAGTTATTTTTTGGTGTTGCACAGTGTTATTAACACAGCCGCCAATATGAAAATGAGTTTCGTCAGAAAACGCGATGTTTTGACAAAACCATTCCTATGGATTTTTGTTATTTCTGACCAATTCTTTTCTTATTTAAAGAAGGTATTTTTCCTTTTTGCGGGTTATTAATTTCATATTTTTCAAGAATAAATCAGAGAATGTATGTCCGTCGCTGCTGCGATGGTTCGCTGGCTGCAGTTTTGAGTCAATTGGACTTTTTACCACAGCAAAATCTTTTGTTAATATTCGCTGCAAAACGGGCGTAGAGAGAAATCGAGTTCTTACGCACGGTGATGAATTGTAGTGCTTGGGTTATTTTCAATATCCCTTTTCACTGCGTCGATATTTTCGGATAAACTTTACCGTTAATAACGGCAGACATATTCATATAATTGAACGGAAACTCTTCGTAAAATATATGGTCCGATAAACGAGAATAGTGCAGGAGTGTATAGGAGTATAAAGTATCATCTTTATAAAAACTATAGTCACATTACATACGTAACAGAACCAAAGTCTGCCTAGAGCAGTGATGATCAACGCACGATTCAAACAACAACAAGGAGAGCTTTCCGAGTGCACAGCTTTACACTGCAACAAGGAGTTGTTAAAAGCTCTCACAACATTTGATGCAAGGAAATCTTGTCGAGTGTTGGATTTTCAATATAATCATTTCTTTTTTATTTTTGTGTTTATTTTTCGCTATTTTAACATCAAAAAAGGTAAAAGTGAAGAATAGAATGTATTAATGTTTTTCCTGAAATAAAATAGCGAACGACTAACATACCACATGAACGCTCACAGCTTACTGACTTGAAATTTAAAGCACAGCAGAAAAATCAAAATTTTACGCAGTGTACTTACACAGCGAGGCGATTGCTACTTCGTGTGCAAAAGCTCAACTACAGACGATGCCTGTGGGCTATGGGAAACCATGAAGTGACCACCACTGGCCTAGAGGACCTCTAATAGACTGGAACCTTAGCGAAGAATCTGAACAGATATCTATGGCATAAAGAAAGCATTTAAAGACAGTATGAGTGACCACAGGCGTTCCTAGGGGGGCGGGGAGGGGGTCCGCCCCGGGTACCACCATTTCGATATTTTTTTTAATTTCTCAAACAGAAAGAAAAAGGTACAAATACATTACGTTAAAAAATGTGTGTCCCATTTTTTCGCATTGAAATTATTTCTAACAATTTGTGTATCAGTAGCTTATGCGAAAGGAGTTTTTTAAAGCTTAAATTAATTAAGACTTATTTAAGGTCTTCTATGGGACAGGCAAGGTTTTCCAAGTAATATTGATTTCGATGAGATTATTTCAAATTTATCAGCTCTTAAAGTAAGAAAAGTTAGTTTTTAGGACAACGCCATTGAGGGGGGAAATATACCCAGAACTTTTTTTTTTTAAATTTTTTATATTTTCTCAAAGTTTTAAGTCTCAAGAATTTGTGGTGGAAATTTCAAGTCGATATCTTAAAAAATAAAAAAGTAATAGCCTAGTCAGTGAACCGCTATCTAGAGCGCGCAGTGCTGGCCCTTATTTTCAAAGGCGTTTTTCTCGAAACCATGTTTTCGAAGTCGGTGACCAAGATTTCTCGAAACTCAGTGAACCGATCGTTTTGATTTTTTTGCAGGCTTATTTAACACATTATAGCTTCGTTAATTTTTTATAGGCAAAATAGTGACGAATTTTTGGTCGAAAATCGTTAATTTACGTTCGGAAGGAAGTCTGTCATTTTGTGAAAATTCAATATTTTCAAAATCGGCTATGACAAGTACGAGTTTTAAGTATCTAGTTTAATAATATTATTAATTTTTTTGTTTCAGATAAATTTTGGAGGAGCAATCTTGGTCACCGCATTTTCAGAGCGTTCTAAAAAAAATGCTGTATCTACCATAATATTAAATTTTTTTTAATAAAAAAAACACTTAACATACTCTTGAATGTGTATATCTTAAGGTATAAAAACCCTCATTTAAAAATATCCCTTAGGTTTCCTTAAAAAAATGCACGAACATGACCTTTTTTTCGGCCTCTGGGTATATTTCCCCTCTTAATAAGATTTCTTTGTTTAATCTTATACCTACATATACAAATATGTACCTGAAAATGTAATGTTGTAATGTAAGACTGCGAAGTTAATAAGTTTTCTTTCTTACCTTATGCCTACATATCTAAATATGTAGACACCTGAAAATGTAATATTTTTGTTCTGTTTTTTTACAAATTCTTATTGTTTGTCATAATGTTGTTTGTTTTTTTTTTTCGGAAAACATAAAGATAATAATAAAAACACTTAATCTCATCGAATTGGTTTCTTTTTGCATTTAGAAATATTTTATAGGGGTGACACCATGAGAATCCGTCCCGGATGTCACCAAGCCTAGGAACGCCACTGTGAGTGACAATTTACGTAGATACTTACAATAAGATATGTGGTTTATGAAATCAAATAAAAATTGGGGACAAGGAGTCCCAAAACAAAAAAAAAAGGTATTTTTTTGCCGGTAATGGCATCAAAAATTTGAAGACAACATATAAAGATTCAAACTAAACTAGAACCATATACCAAGATAATCAGTATCCAAAGGAATACGGATACATTTTAGAATGATACAAATAAGGAATGATGAATGACAAAAGGTTTTTTTTTTGCACTATTCTGTCTGGTCTCTTTCTCTCTTCTAAAAAAATTAAATCATAAATCATATTCATATTCAGATTCATATTCATGTTCATATTCATGTTCATATTCTTATTCATATTGATATTCATATTCACATTCATATTCATATTCATATACATAACCATATTCATATTCATTTTCATATTCACATTCATATTCATATTCATATTCATATTCATATTCATATACATAACCATATTCATATTAATTTTCATATTCACATTCATATTCACATTCATATTCATATTCATACTCATACTCATACTCATACTCATACTCATACTCGTACTCATACTCATACTCATACTCATACTCATACTCATACTCATACTCATACTCATACTCATACTAGTCATACTCATACTCATACTCATACTCATACTCATATTCATATTCATATTCATATATATGAATAAATCATTATTAAATGATTTTTAATTTTAAAACAACTTTTGCCAAGAATTTTTGCTTGTACCCTTGACCTTTTAGATTTTTCACGCTCTCTATGAGTTCGACCCTCACTTAATTAAAGAGGCAATAAAAGGCTCAAATATTATCAGTACTTAATAAAAATTAACACTAATTATCTACTGCTACAAATTCTATTATAAATTGGCAATTTATTAACGCCTAAAAATTATCTGTTATTTATTTGATAAACTTAGAACCATGCCGCCTGCCGCTGCCCGCTTCTATAACGCTTTATTCATTGTTTCTGTACAATTTTGGGAAATGCAAAAAGACACGGAACAACGCAAGCCAGCAACGGCGAACAGAGTTCCATTAAATTCCATAAAATTCACTTCAATTTCAATTGATCGTTGTTAAGAGGAGTCAATGACCGAACGACCCAAATGATCGAAAAGAAACAGAAAACTTTTCCTAAATGTTGCAAATGCAATTCTTTGGATGCCGGAAAATGTGTGGGGTGGAGTACAAGTCGTGCATCGCACATTGTACCCGCATCTAGCGGGTAATGATTAAATTGGGAAAATGCGTAAATTCTCAGACAATTAAGTATCAACAAATTTCCGCCAATAATTTGACATCAATTAAGGTTGGATAGGAACTAAGCGAGACATTGTTGCAACTTGGTTTTGGTTGGTGAAATGAAGGGTCTGAATAGAGGATGCGGGGCACACGCACGTTGACTAAACCATGCCTAGACAGGGTGTCAATAGTTTGTTCTCAAGGGTTAAAACCAACACTTTGTCTTCTAAACGACTTTATTTACTTTTTTATGGTTTCTTGGATTAAATGACAACTGATATTGGTTTGGTAGAGTTTTTCTTATACATTTATCTCTATCTAATATCTAGGCATTCTTTGACAACAAAGTCCTAGATGATTTTTTTTTTTGCATTTCATTTGACTTGCCTATCAACGTGAATCTAAGTGATGCTGGTTGAAATGTTAATCATCGAAGTTGACGTTGATTTTATAAAATTTGTACTTTGTTTGTTTTTTATTTTAAATATTTATCCAAAGATAAGTTTTTTTTTCGGAAAAACATTTTATGAGGGTTCATAAATAATTCACAATCTTTGATAGAGTGATGACGATTGCTAGACAAAGAGTGCCATTAGCTGACGATAATGATGATGATGATTAACCCTTCAACGGGAAGGTAGAGTAATTTTTTACAAAAAAAAAATTAAAATTTCTTTCAAAGACGTCTAATATTTGTTAATTTTTCCCCGAAACGATATTGAATTTCTCTTCATGGCTGACATGACATTCTTGTAAGTCATCCCGTAGAATGCAAATCTTGCCATCATTTATCATTGTCAAAAAATCAGGATAGAAATCAACAAGCAGTAACAGCCTTCTAAATTTATTCAATTTATTATAAAAAAACAAAAAAAAAATTAAAAAAAAAATTAACAAATTCACGTAAACTAGGCAGCTGTGAAGATCACACCAAAGACGCACGCAACTCCAAGAACTGCATGAAAGAAAGCCGCAGCCATCAGCTAAAATACTAAAAATGGCTGCAGCTTTAGCCAGCCTCAAATAAAATGGCCAATGCGCAGGCCCAAATGCACAGCAAAATGCGGCGGAGTCAGTAAACTTTTGAAAAAGTCATTGACTTTATAAGCACGGCCTAGCCTGGGTTACCTTATTTGGAAAGACAACATCATAAATTCACTAGAAGAAAAAAAAAAAGAACTAACAGTAGACCCAGAAAATAACTTGAAACCAATGAAGCGCAAAAGCTGAAAAAAAAATTAACTGCTGCTGGCTGCCTGGGCTGCCCAAAGACTGGACCAACATGACACAAAACCAATTAAGTTGCGTGAATATCAAATCAAACAACAACAACAACAACAGCAACGATCACAAACAACACAAGAGGCCTCCAACTAATGCCATGCAGAAGCATGGCATCCAGTTTAAAGCGCCAAAGCATTTAAAAAAAAAAGCAGCAGCAAAAAGCGCAGCATTAACTCGAATGCGGTTTACAGCTAATAGACAAAAATGTACAAAAATGCTAAAAAAAAAAGCAAAAACAACAACAACCACAATAACAACAACATTAAGTGTCCAGCAACAGCGTTAAATGCAGTCCAGCAAGAAGCTGCTCTAGCTGGCTACCTGCGGAGATGCTGTGCTGCTTACTTTGTAGCAACTTGTTGCTACTTTCTCGTCTTTACGAATACTGTGCGTCTGTCCATCCGATGAGACCAATAAGACTCGCTGGCTGTGTGTAAATCTGTCTGATAAATTGCAGACCCTTTAGTGGACCTTCGTCTTTTTTTTAAAATTTTTTTTTTATGTTTTTGCTTGCCATGAAAAATTTAAAACTTGTATTTTTTATGTTTACCTTAAGAGACCTTCTACTCCAACAGCATCTGAGATGGCAGATTTTTTTGTTGTTTTGTGACTTTTTGAGATTTTTTAAATTGAATATATTTCTGCTTTTGTGAGTTTTTTATGTGTTCCAATGTAATACCATCATTTATTCGCTTTTTAATTTGTAGGCAAAGTAAAGCCGAATTGCAACTTGATTGCGATCGATTATTTCGAGGTACTTTTTATGTTATGCTCGTAGCAGTGGCGGGTAACTAGTCTATTACAAGCGCAAAAGCGATCTTATTAAAAGATATCGTTTTTTTAAGTATTTTTCATAAACAAGGGCGTCCACAGGGGGAGGCAGAGAGGGGCACTTCCCCCCCCCCTGGACTGGAACAATTTTTTATATTTTTATTTCCTATGTGCATATGGTACATTTTCATATGCGTGCACACCAATGCATACCTTCCCCCTCCCCCCTTAAAAAAATTTCTGCGGATGCCTATGCTATAGATACTCAGTGATTTTAAGCAAAAATTTTTCTCTGCTTGCTTATATTTTAGTCCTAGAAACTCTGGTGGTCATTGTTATAGGGTACTACTTGAAAGGCAGACATGCCATTAATTTAAAAGTCATCACCAGCTATGGGCAGAGAGCGCTCTGGGAGCGTTGAGCGCAAGAATTCAGTACAAAGGCTTATGCAGCAACATAAAACGCAACAACAAATCCAAGACAAAAGACAAACACAGAAACAACACAGAAACTTTAAATGTAGTGGTGCCCATACCCGGTCATCACCAATGAGTTCTGCAGAAACCACAGTAACGAAAAGGAGGAAAAAACTATCGCACATCTTCTATCTTCATGTCTAGTGCTCACCAGAAAACGGCACAAACATTTGGGCTCCTTCTTGGTAGTTCCATTTTATTTGAACTCAAAGTGGTCTAAATGATCTTGGGTGCATTTACAACGGTCGGCTGGACCACACTTCCTAAACATATATCTAAACAACTTATTTATTCTTTCTCTAGTGTTTATAACTCTAGGTACCTACACCTGTCTTGTCGGCTTAATTCTAAGGTGCCACTTGGCAAGGAGTCGAGGTTCAAGGAATTGATGCCCAACGGATAGATCTTCCAAGACGTTAATGTAACGCTAACTTAATACTAACGTTCATCCAACCATCTCTTGGGTGTCACTTCCATGATTCCAGACGAGACCAATGCCCTGTTATAGTAGTTTTAATACCGGATACACCCCACACTTTGTCGTATATTTAATTTAATAAATATACTATATAGAAAGTGAGCAATATTGGGACGCAATAGTACCAATTTTATGGATAGCTAAAGTTCACCATCACCATTCACATTTATTGATCGAAATCGAGACACATCTTAAATCTCTGACAATATTTGGGCACTGCCAGCCGACCATTATGTAACTCCACACCGACCAACGTTGAGTTAACACAGCCAACACTATACTCCCGGAAGGGACTATACTTCTGCGATAGTCTCCCTGACAAAAAGGTTTTACCTTGACACACCACTTCACCACCACTGATATCTAAGATTGTCACAAATGACTGTAACGACATTTCATTCGGCACTATTTACACCAAGATCAATTCGGAGCCAACAATCAACATCCAACAGCCACCCCTGCACCATGCAGTCCCTGCCCCAATACTAACATTAGACTACACCTCTCTGACACTACGAAATTACTACAGAAGTAATTATATTATTTCTTAGCGTCGCACAGTGGGTTGAAATCCCAAAAAATGGAGATTAATTCAAATGATGGTACAAATGAAAAAAAAAAATCTTTCCGTCCGTCCGTCTGTCCGTCTTTCGACATGATTAAAGTCGTAATTTTGAAGCTATCGTCATGAAATTCTATATTTAAGCTGTCTCTAAAATATAAAGGTTAAGTTCGAAAATGAGCCAAATCGGATGAAAACCACGCCTACCTGCCATACAAAGTGACTTTTTATTTTAGAAGTAAGATCTCTCAAAAACCTACAAAAATTAATGAAATGCTTTGAAATTTTGCACGTAAGTTTTTCTCTTCAATATAAATCCTAACTATGAAATTCGGCAAAATCAGATAAAAACCACGCCTACTTTCTATATAAAATGACGCCATCTAAATAGTAGAACCTTCATAAAATCCTCAAAAATTAATTCAAATATAAATAATTTTAATAATTAAAATGTATTCTGAATTTCAAATTCCGAGAAGTTGGAAGTAAGCCACGCCTATCGTCCATACAAAGAGACGTCATCAATATAATAAAAAGCTGTACAATTAAAAGGTACTTAACTACATTTTACGATTCTGCAAATATTCGGAATATATTTTTTTTAAAAAGAGGGATGAAATTTTATATTTTATTACCGCGTAAACATTTTTGCTCGATCTCACTTGATAACCCTTTGAAACTTACCATATATATAAAAAAAATACATATTTTGGAACAATTTTAAAAAATTTTAAAAAATATATTTATTACATTTATCTTAACAAATATTTATTAAGAATAAAGTCTAATACCTGAAGTTGACGCTTCTATTAAAAAAAGTATATTTTAGTCTAAGAAAACTTATAAAAAAATTCACTTGTAAATTGGCTTTTTTCACTTTTTATCAATACGCGTTCAGTTAATAAAAATTGTTTTTTTTGTACAGTTCAACCCATTGTGCGTCGTCTCTGACACTCCGAAAGAACTATAGAACAGTGGCGCCGGAAGCAGGGGGACAGGGTGGGCAATTGCTAGAAGTGTAAGGAGGAAATAGTATCAATTTGCCCCGCAGATATGTCAGATATTTTCCATTAACCCTAGAAAGATAATCATGTTGTGGAAAAAAAATTTACGCAAGCCATTCTTTTAGGGTTAAGAAATACGCAGAAGATTTTGATATAAGTGACCTCATCACCTTACTTAGGTTGCTGTAGAATTAACATGATTCTTCACCTTCAAGTATTCACAAAATTGTTGATCAATTCAAAAACACTTCCGATACAGTGTTAAAATTCTTAAATGTAGTTGTGAAATTAATGGTTTTGGTTGTTATGGTTCCGAAATCTACAGCTTCTTCTGAGCGATCTTTTAGAGCTCTCCGGCGGTTTAAAACATACCTTCGATGTAAAATGACTCAAGAACGACTAACGTATTCAGCACATTCATAATAAAATTTAACTTTTTAGTGAACTGTTTTTCGCCCCCAAATGAAAATAGCTTCCGGCGTGCCTGCTATAGAAAGCTATTTCGCCTCATCGTACTCCGAAAGTATTACAGCAAACTATTTCATTAGATCTTGCTGTGGCCTCAACACTTCTAAAGTACTATAGTAAGCTATTTTGTTTCATTGCATCACATATTACTAAGCCGTCAGACATCGTTCGGTAACTCTTCAAACAATGTACTCAAGCAATAATCCATTTTTGCAGTTATATTGCCTTCTTTTTTTTTCAGTTCACCCAGACGACAGGCGAATGTGCCAGTGGTATTGTGTTCGCGTTAGCTAAGATAAAGACTATCCCCGTGCTAACAAATTTATTTGGCATAATTTTTTGAGTTGTGATGTTTATTAATTGCAACAAATTATTAAAAAAAAGACAGTATTTAGAACATCCTTTACCATACAGATGGACATGGCTTAATTAGATCAGGTTTTACTGCTCAATAAGAACATACATTCTATTCTATGCCTGCCACGCCTTCGTTATGAATACCTCCATTGCGCGTTATAAACGCTGTGACAAAATTTATATCCCTCTTTCGTAGTATATATGGTGGTATGAATATATAAATTGCATTTTAGAAAACAAAGAACATTATACATAATTGCCTTTAATAATAATTTATCTTTTATGCATAGTAGTATGCATAATAGTTGGATCTGAGTCAAAATTTGTTCAATTTTTCTAAAGAATTTTTACATAAATCTCAGTTGACTTTTAGGAATATGCAACGGAGCTGAACTGCTGAATTTGAAATAGGATTTCAGGATTTCCGGAACTCTTCTTTTACCACAGATGCAATATCCAGTGGACTTCGATATGATACGACACTGAATAATCTTATGTTTATAAATTCATAGATATTAATTTTATTCTTTCGATTAAAATGTTTAGTTTTTACTTTTGCGAATCGGATGATTCCCATCCTTTTATGATAATTAAGAAAATGTTATGATAATTTATAAATTCTCAAATAAAACTTAATAAATAATATAACGTTTAAACTTTTCAATACCTCACTATCAAGAATTCATAAATTTACCTTTGATATTGTTGCAAAGGTTTAGCCAAGAAAAAATGCCAGAGTTCATTAAACTTTTATTTTTGAAATTAATGTGCTTTTTATAAGGAATCTATCAAAGAATTATGTGTTATAAGAATATTATTTCTCTCCGTGCATATTAGTATCTGTGTAAGATCTGTGTAAGTAACAATCGCAGTATATCTTTAAGGGTTTAGACAAGGAGAGTTATTTAAAAAGATTCTTGTTGTCATTCGGTTACTTAAACCTTCAAAGCTCAATTCCGTTTTTATAAATCCTTCAGAAGATGTGCAATATGTCAGCTTTATTTTCATTTTAATTAGAGAAATAGTTGAGGTGGTTGTTAGGAACACTCACAAGAACCTCAAACAAACTTTTCTTACTTTTCTTAATATCTAGTATACTAAGTAGTAAGGAAAAAAATAAAAAATTTTTTTTTATTCAGTACTTGATTTCTGAAATTTTTTTGTTTTGAAAATTTTAAAACTTTGACTTATTGCAACGTCACTGTTTTAAGGCAAACAAAAATAATTAAACCTCTTAAAAAAAAGTCAATGTGAACTATATCAATTTTATTCTCAAATTTCTCAAATATGCACACAGAGGCAAAGCTATAGATGAGACACACAGGTAAGTTTGGTTGACACTCTTTCTGTCTATTCCTATTGGACGTTCAACGCATCAACACCTCCTCAACAATGCACAAGTATTTAATCACCTACGTAAGAGAGTATTTTTCAAAAGCAGCCAGACAAATAGATTAGAGCAGATTATTTGGTCTACTTTTTTTTTTTTTCATTGCCTTATGTCAAGACCACAGTCCAGATGGATTGCGTATAGATTTTATAGGTTTTAAGCAGCTCATGTTACATAGTATATTTGGGATGGGATCGAAAAAAAAAATCAGAAAAAGTGCGCTGCTTGATTAGCTACACTCGCTGCAATTAGACCCGTGATGCACTTTGGTGATGTACTCTGGTGATAAGGTCTTAATTTATGGCATTTTGAAGAATGTGCTAATCGACAGTTGAAGCGACAAAGAAGCTGTGTGTAGCTTGATAGGAAAAATGGTGGAAGACTAGTTCAAAATTTTTATATAAATTACAGACATGAAGAAAGAATTACCATCAAAAAGAATTTAAAATGTTGATGCTTAATCAGCGTGAGAATTCTTCTTTTAAATTTGTAAGCACGACTTTTCAACCTCATCACTTCCAATGCAATTCACCAAAAGGCAAATATTTGCGCATATTATTCAAAAATATGGCATTTCTTGCATGCATCAGCATCATCTTGCACTGCAATCAATACATCAATACATTCACTTACCTTCTATATGAAAAAAAAACCAAACAACATTAACGAGCAGAGGGTTCAACAAATGGAGCGCAAAACCCACGCAAACATTAGCCATACCGCCAAAACCAAAATCATATTCAACCCTTTAAGCAATTCTAGAATCACATCATCATCACCGATAGCAGCAACAATCAACCTACATACATAATATTCACATCCTCATCCCTCATCTGTCGCATTTTCCCATGAAATCGCAAGGCTATCCAAACAATAGAATAACCTGTAGAGTTGAAGAGAAAACAAAGGAAAACCTCAACCTAAACAGAAGTAGCTTATAGCAGAAAGTGGGGAGGGGAGCAGAAGAGACCACAGAGCTCTCAGGTGTGCATTTACACAGTTTACAATAACAACAACGACACCGACTTGCAAAGGGTTTCAGGAAATCGTAGAATGCATTCAAAGTGCATGAAATGCGATTTAATTTTGGGTTCGAAGCATACTGACATGACATAATGTTGATCAAGCGGCTGACAGTCAGTTGTTGCTGTCAGTTTTACTTACTTGCTCAATTATTGAATGCGTAGAAGAGTTAATTTTTTTCTTACAACAATATTTAATGCATGACATAGAGAAAATTTGTGAAAATATTTTGAAAAAAGTCGATGCGTCATTGTCATGGACAGCAGGTCCTCCTGTTTTGAGTAATACAGAAAGTTTTTTTTAGAGAAATGTAATAAAAAAACTATTAAATTGAAATTGGACTTATTGGTCCTTTTTCACAAAATTAAGCCTGCGTACGCGATTTCATATGCGATAGACAACGAGTAACAAAGAAAAAGTCACTTGTTCGATTTCTGTCGACCGTGACGCAGCGGGTAGAGTGTGTCCCGATACGCCAGAGAACCCTGGTTCAATTTCCATCTGACACAGAAAGGTTTTTCAACTGAATTAATTTTTCTGTTCGGCCGTCACCTCTCTGCAGACAATGGCAAACTTCAGAGAGTAAATAATGCCATGTAAGGCTTCTTGAGAACATGTATACTAGCCGTTCGGAGTTGGTATAAAACCAGTAGGTCCAGTTCTCGATCAATTGTGTACAAACATTTCATAACACGCACAGCACAATTTGATCATAAGAAGTTCGGTCAAAGTCCTTTCAAAGGCTGCAATGGCCAGTTTATTTTATTTACTTTTGTTCGATTTCGAATCAACTAAGTTATGAGGTAAAGTCAAGAGAACCAATTAATACGAAATACGCCCTCAGTAGTCGAGTAGTCGAAATTCTTGTTCAAATTTTTGTCCTACTTCTTACCTTATTCCTGATCCTAGTCTTGTCAAAATCCTTGTTGTCATACATTTTCTAATCCTTGTCACATTCCTCATCCAAACCCTCGCCCCAATACTTGTCCTTATTTCAATTTTAGTTTATTTTACATTTTTGGTTTTTTGCTTTGTATTTCTTATTTCATTCAGTGCATTAAGGTTACTTTAGGACGTTTCTTGAGAGGTTTCATGACGCCATTAATTTATTTTTTTTTTATTTTTATCATGTGACCAAAAACTTTAACTTTCCTATCGTGCCATAAAATTACCGAAGCACTAATAGTCACGGAGGTATAATTCCATACAACGTTTTTTCATTATTGTTGCATTTTTTTTTTTTGCATTTAGCGGTTGGCTTCGCGGTGTCGTTGCTCCAAAATTTTTATTTTTATTTTTGTTTTGAGGTCCAAAGAATTATTTCTTGCTGTCGTAAAATAAAATTTTTCGTAGCACTTCTTCTCGCCAAAAATTATTATATGCAACAATATTGCATTTTTGTTGCATAAGCTGCTACTTACAACTATCTGACGACGTTATAAATTATTATTTTTTTTTTTTTGTCGTAAGGCTAAGTACAAATTCTTCATTTGTGTTTTATAATATTTACCGTAGCACATATACTCAACGAGCAATAATTCGATGCAACGCCGTTGCATGATAGCTGCGTTTTTAATTTTTTAACGACTCTCTCCGCGGTTTCCGGACGTCACAAATTTTTCGTCTATTTTTGACATAAGGGCCAAAAACCAGTTTTGACTGGCGTAATAATAATTTGTATAATAGAACCTGTACAGGCCGTGTTATAACACCATGTAACAAATGTTCAGTTGCATTATTTTTGCCTCGTCCGAGTCCCGAATACGCGTTTAATTTTTATATATTTTTGTCGTATATACCTTTATTTTTATCATAGCCCCCCCTGAGCGAGAAACAATTCAATGCAACGCCGATGCATTTTGAAAAAAAATGCCCTCTTCAACTTTTTCGGAAACATGGCCAATTTTTATCACGACGCCTACGTTAACAAACTAAATTGCGGCATCTGGGACTCGGAAAACCCGCACTTTATTGTCGAGAAGGCGACAATAACCCACAGAGAGCGACAGTTTGGTGTGGATTGTGGAGTGTTGGCATCATTGGACCATTTTTCTTCGGAAATGAGGCTGGAAGCTTCGTTTTGGTCAACGGTGAGTGTTACAGAGCCATTTGTACCGAGTTTTTTTACTGAAATTGGAAACATGAATTTGGAAAATCTCTGGTTCATGCAGGATGGCGCGCCTTGCCACACAGCACATGTCACAATTGATATTTTGCACACCAAATTCCTAAATCGTGTTATCAGCCGTCTTGATGATGCTAATTGGCAGCCTCGGAGGTGCGATTTGACCCCTTAGGACTTTTTTTTTTGTGGGGAACCGCGAAGGACCGATGTTATGCCAACAATCCGGAAACAATTCAAGCACTTAAAGCCAATATCATCCAAGCAATCAGTGAGTTACAGCCTGAAACTATCAACAAGGTCTTGGAAAATTGGAGTGACAGAATACGCTACTGCGAACCCAGCCGAGGCAGCCATTTGAACGACGTTGTGTCCCATAATAAATGGGAATGTTTGCTCTTAAAGCCATAATACATGGAAAAAAATTTAATTTTGTTCATTTCATTGCATTTAAAAAAAAAAAAACTTGTATTTGACCCTGTAATTTTAAATATTGTATTTGAAAATTTCTTCAAAGAATATTTACGTAAAATTTTTTCAAAATTTTTTCAGTTGTATATTATTTCGAAAGGCATTATATTTTGATTTTCGATAACTTATCCAAAACGGAACGAAATCGAAAGGAAAAAAAGTGTTTTTTAAAGAGACAAAAATACATATTTTTCCTATCCGGCAACAACTTTGAATTCAGTGGACTCCCGTCCTTACGTTTTGCCCGACAGAATCATAATTATAACATGATTATATTTCAAGAGAGTTTAATTGGTCTATTGCAAATTTTTACCAAACAGAAGTCCAAAAGGATGCTTAAAATATTTTAGGGTACCAATATAAAAAATGGTAAAGTATTAAACTTCCAAGAAGCTATTGAAATCATTTTCTTGGGGAGAAATTGGCAAGAGAAGCTTTTGAAAATTCAATGAAAAAATGAATGGATACAGTAGCCTGCATATTGAATGAAACTGTCCTGCTTACACTCGGTGATATTTTTTAGAAACACTTGAATACTCGTATGTTACTTGTTATTTATATCTTCTCCCAAAAGTGTCGACAGCTTATGAATACCTATAAATGAGGTTAGAGTTGGATTCCAGCTAATGCAGAAAATGTTTTCAAAAGTAATGTTCAGAGGTGAAAGCCGCCCTGAAAAGCTTTGGAGAACGTAAGCTGTTTGGAATGGAAAAATAAACTATAAGCTTCCAGTCTTAATTGAAATGCAAAAAAAACCCAATTGACTATGAGAAGGTCAACATTTTGTATTTCAATTTTTTTTTTTTTTTTTTTTAATGGATCAGACGACTTTAAATTTTTTTTTTTTACTCCCATAAATTTAAAATATTGTTGTTTTCAGAATTATATAGGTACAAAGACGTGCCTTAGGCATTGTATTATGTTCATATAAATATGAATATTCTAGGAATAAAACGAGTAAAAAATTGCTCTATTGCGTATTATTATATGTTTTTTGTTAATTGACATTTTTTTTGTTTTATAGATACTTTGTGAGATGTTGGTGTGCGATATTTTCACACAGCGGCCCACATGAATGTCAGCTGATAAATTGATGAATGGAAGGATATTCACACACATGCGGAACTGTGTGAATTTTCCGAAAATTTCCACGATAGCGTATTCAGATACAAAGATGCAGTTTTTTAGCGTGCATGGTGTTCACTGAGGCAAAAAACTCACTCGCGGACAAAATACTGCGGGTCAACAAAGGTTGCCTATTTTTAAGCATTCCGCACAGCATGTTGGTGACACTAAATGTGATGGTTGCATTATCAAGATACGGAAAATTGAGGAGTTTTTTTAAGTTTCGCGGTTATGAGAATGTTTTTTATGACGTTGGCGAAGTGGGAAAAACTATGAAGGTCGATTTCTGGATAATTAGTGATAAGCATCAGATGTAAAAGGGTTTACTAAACAACAGTTGGTGGAAGTATAAATTGGCAAAAATTGTATATTTAGTGAAATAGACTTTGGAAATTTGGTTGCTATTTTTAAGGTTATAAACATGCCCGCACCCTTTCTGCCTTCAGCTTATTAAGAACAAAACACATTAGCAGCGAATTTATTAAAGAAAAAAACACTTGAAATTATTTTGGCTCTGCCACTCACATCTGTGAGATCTCCACTACCAGTTTTTTGTGGTTCTATGGATCTTCTGACAAGACATATTTAAAGAGGGAGTAAAACTAGAGACGAATAAATGGATGAAACGCATTAAGAATTTTGTTATTTATGCGTTTCAAATGTTGCTGCACTCAGCTTAAATGCGCGACTTTCTCAGGACCCCTAAGCGTAACCCCAATGCGCTTCAAACAGGATCAACATAAATTTGGGCACAAAAAAATTTCACTAATGCTGTTTTTCTAGAGTGAAGATATGTGTGCCGCTGCGTGGGAAGCCACACAATTGCATCAACAACAACAACAACATCTTGAAGACATTTATGTATATCCTTCATTTCTGCTTGCTTGCTTGTTTGCTTGTTGGTTGGCTTCAGGAAGCAGAACGCGTTACGCATGCGCAAATGTTTTGAATTTAAGTGCGCAGTCAAATTATAGCATTTCACTGTAAACTAGAGCAGAAGTCATTTTTGTCAACCTCCTACTCTAGTCTTTAGAAATAACGAAATGAAAAACAACCCTTAATGAGTCGAATTGTTGCTTCAAGCGTTCTAACGACAAAAATGTACGGATGCATTTGTTGAATTTTGCGTGCGTGCAAGCGTGGTGCGTTGCGTGGTTGATTTAAAAATAGCTGCCAGTGTTTTAATTATTCAAGGAAATGTGCAGTGGGGGAGAAGAGCATGTAGTGAATACCGGCAATTCTTTTGTCGATTAGTTTTTAATATTGCACACTATTCAATTTTCAAAATTTTTTTAAAAGACAAAATTATTTGGGTGATTTTACTATTGGTTTTTTTTTACTCGGTGTGTGTATTATAGTTAAATTTGCAATAAATGAATCAATACTATTCTCCCAATTTTCTTAGGTAATGTAGTAGAATGGTCTCGACATTTCTCTTGTAGGCTCTCCTTAGTCGGACTTAGTCAGACATTTATAACGATTTTATTCAGTTAGATTTGAACACAAATGATTTCTTGAAATCTATGTTTAAAAAATATATGCAATTAGGGGAACTTGCCCCCCCTGGACTGGACAAATTTTATATATTTTTATTTCCTATGTGTATATGTGACATTTTCATATGCATCATTTTCATAAAAGTGCATACCTTTTTCCCCCTCGAAAAAGTCTTGCGGACGCCTATTGTAGCGACAATGTAGCAAAATCGCCCAAAAAAAATAATGAAAAATCACCCAATTTTTTTCCATACGAATTTGGGTGATTTTTCATATGAAAAAACACCCAAAAAAATTGGGCGATTTTGCATTTTTGTTGGGTAAAATTTCGTTTTTTGCTTTTGGGCGAAATTTCACTTTTCGTTTTTGGATGATTTTTCGTTTTCTTTGGGTGATCTTTCGTTTTCAATATTAAACCTTAAACGCACAAGGACCCCGATTTTTACCGAAAAAATATATTTTATGTAAAATTGAGTAAAAATAAAAACTGCGTTTTTAGTTTTGAAAATTTTTTTTAGTTTTCTATTTAGATCGAAAATTCTTTTAGTTTTAGATCGAAATTTTTTCGATCACTAAAGGACATGTTTTGAAAGCAGTCAGTATTTTTTCCTAATCAAAATTATTTATCTGTTCCTAGAAGTTAAACTGTTAAAAATAGTGTTTATTTAGTTAAAAAAAAAATTTTTTTTGACTTTGTACATAATTTTTTAAAAAAGTATGACAAATAGAAGTAAAAACTATATTTTTATTTAAAACTTTAATATTCTTAATAATATAGAACCGATTTGAAAAAAACCAAACCAAAAATACAGCCGTAAGCCAAAGATACACGGTGCATTTAAGGGTTAAAGAAGAAACGTCAATCAGTTCTTAAAGATAACGGTATTTAAAGTAAAAGCAGCGGTTCTTCTTTGCTTGAGTTTGCTTGGTCAAGTCAAAGGAAATATTTAGTAACGCGCCCGCGCATCGCGACGCTGCGGATCGCGCGTATCGCGGCGCGGAGGATTACGCGTAGTGCGACGGATCGCACGCGCCACCCGTCGCCCCACCCTGCTCCCCCCACCACCTCCACCGTAATTTTTTGCTTTTGAAATTTTTTGATAACCAAAGAAACTTGTTGAAACTTGAAAAAGAATCAGTATTTTTCTCTTGTACGAAATGATTTTATAGATTTTTAAGTATGAGATTATATAAAATTAAAATGAATTAAATTTTTAAATTTAACGCACTTCCTACATAAATAGTATTATAATATAATATCCACATAAAAAGTATTTATATCATCAAATGATTGAATTAAAATTGACTTAAAAAAAAATACTGGCCTTGAAAATGCTCATTTCGTACAAGGGAATTTCGTATATCGTGTGGGAACACAATGTAAAATATTGGGCGATTTTTCATTTTTTTGGGTGAATTTTCGATTTGTTTTTGGGTAATTTTTCCAAAAATTTTTGGGCTTTTTTTCGTTTTCTTGGGTAAAATTTCGTTTTTTCGTTTTGGGCGATTTTTCATAAATTTTTGGGACATTTTTCATTTGGGTGATTTTTCCTTTTTTTTTTTGGGCGATTTTTTTTTGGCGATTTTGCGGAGAGCCGCGACAATGATCACGGAGTTATAACTCCATACAACATTTTTTCAATATTGCATTCTTACTGCATTAAGCGGTTACCTACATATTGTCATGATGCAAAAATTTTTATTATGTTTCGTTAATACGCGAATAATTAATATTGTATGCAACAATATTGCATTTGTGTTGCATAAGCTGCTATCTCCGCGACCTGACTGACGACGTCACAATATTTTTTTTTTTTATTTTTATTTTTGTTCTAAGGCCAAGTACAAATCCTTAATTTTTGTTTTATAATATTTACCGTAGTGCATTATTACTCACTGAGTAATAATTCAATGCAACGCCGTTTCATAATGGCTGCATTTTCAATCTTGAAGCAGCTTTCTCATGGGCCATACGATGTCATAATTTTTTTGTCTATTTTTGTCGTAAGGGTTATGTACCAGCTTTTACTGGAGTATAAATTCACTATCACAATAAGGGTCTTGGGTTCGAATACCGACCAGGGCAAAAAAAAAAAAAAAATAAAAGAATTACCAATCGAGCCACTATTTGGGCCCAGTTGCTTAATAACGTTTTATACATTTGGTCTTCATAGAAGGTAATAAGGATTTTTTAAAGATTTTGAATTTTTACACTCTCTAGTCTAGAAATAGCATAAGTTCAAGGTTTATATACAGCAGTGAAATTTTTTTTTTTAACTTTGAACCAAGGATTTCAGGTTTAATACCTCTTCAGTCAATGTGGGAGTGGGAGGCAAGGGGCAATCAAGTGAAATATGTGTAGGATGTTCTTAGTGTAATAGAAAGCCGTAGACACATATGAATTTGAATCTGAGGCAAGTGTTATGCCTTTACCTCAGTCAATTCAAGTTATAAGGCGCAATCTCATCCACAAACTTCTCAACCACCAAATATTTACGACTTCAAGTCGTAATTATTGATGAGTTTTTCAATTTCAGTTAATTAGAAATTAGAAAAGAAAATTGCAAATGCGAAAGGTTAAAGCGTAGGACCATGTCCTAGCCGGGATTCGAACCCGGGACCTCTGGGATGACAGTCAAGCACGCTACCTACTCGACTACCGAGGGCGCCAAGACTTGGATAGAGATCGCTTGAATGAGGATTTAGACAAGGGAAGTGAGTAGTGGTCGGATATATGGTTAAATTCTCTACAGCAAATGCCAATGGGTTCATTACTTGCATATGCAGTATGATGCTGATATTCAGTTAACAGCCAAGTATACCCTGTACGTCTTATAGATAGGCTTGCCATAATTTTTTGAAAACAAGTCCGGACACTTTTTGAGTTTTTTTTTGTGAAGGGGGGGGGGGGCTATGAGTAGATGACATCCACAATTTTGCTTCACTTGTACAATTTATGTTTTTTACGATAAAGCTTGCAGAAAAAATTCTTAACTTAATTATGTAAGAAGCTGTTGATTTTTTCTTATCTTCTTTGAATACCTTTGAATTAGTAGGAATATAAAATAATGAGAAAGTATTTTATTCATTTATATTTAACGAAATATTTAAAAATAAACAAGTTCTTTAAAAAATTATAAGCTGAGAATGAATATAAAAACGTACCAATAACTCCACAATAAATAATTATATGAAAATAAAAATAAAATAAAAACTAAAATTAATTTTTCACTAAATATGTATCAAATGTGGGGCTACTTAGTACAAAGTAGTACTAAAACACTTACAAAAACAAAAGCAAATCAAGAATGGTCAAAACAAGTTAATACTAACTGCAAACAACAATCGTAAATATAACAACGATATGATTAACAGTTCATTAAATTATTTTATTAGTTTCTTACACAGGGTGTTTCAGCTACTTTCTTAAAGATCACTTTGTGTTCACACGAGAACTTTTTTCTAGGAAAGAGATATTATAATTATTTTTTCAATTTGTTGGGTCCAAGACCCGACAAAGTCACAAGTCCGGACAAAGTCACAAGTCCGGACAAAGTCACAAGTCCGGACAAAGTCCGCACATGGTTGAATAGTCCGGACAATCCGACTAAATCCTGACGTATGGCAAGCCTACTTATAGGGTCATTAAGGGTAATCTTTGCACCTTTCAGAACATCGATAATAAAGCATGAATGCAATACCTTTCATATACTTGATACCGGTATCAAATTTAATAGGCTGAGCCTGTGTTTATACGGTGGAAGGCTTCTATAATAATCATATCATAATAATCGCGGGAGTTATAAGTTTCTCTCAGAGCGAATAGTAAGAATTGATTTTGAATGAATTCGATTCTATCACAATGGGATTCAAAAGCTGGATTCCAAACAATGCTGCAATATTCGAGTATTGGGCGCACTAGTGCACAATATAGGGATATAGTCACCGATACATTCTTGAATACATATGCTCGTCTTTTAATAAAACCAAGCTGTTTACTGCCGTCCAACACAATCAGTCTGTTGTCCAAGACCACTCCAAGATCAAATATATAATTCACCCTGTTAAGTTCAATATTGTTGAGGCGGTAGTTGTGGTTTCTACGGGAAAAACTTATCACGTTACTCTTATTTACATTGAGATAAAGTTTGTTTTGGGTACACCAGGTCTCAAGAGATAAGAGGTTAAATTGCAATTACATGTAAGAAATTGGCATCTTCCTGCGATTTAATTACGTGGTACATTTTTAGGTCGTCCGTATACATAAGATGTGGAATATCCTTCAACACTATAGACAAGTCGAATATGAAGATATTGAAGAGAAGGGGGCCAGATGAGACTTTGGTTTTCTTCGAAAAAATTCCTTGGAATTAAACATATTGGGACCTACCATGGAGATATGTTGATAGCCAACTAAGTAAAGGTCCAGAGAAAGCAATTGTTCTAATTTATGTATTAAAATGCCGTGATCAGCACGATCAAAGGCTTTACTGAAATCAGTAGAAATAACATCTTAGGTCTCTTTTCTTCATCTTGGTCAAAAAGTCAGAAACCATGATCATGCGGTTAGTGGTAGTGCACCAGGTTTCGAAACCCGTGCTGCTACTCGTTTAAGCGGGTTGATAAGGCGTGATAGCTTTTCGCAAATAATTTTTTCAAATAGCTTTGGGATGGCTGACAAATTGCTATGCCTCTGTAAATTTCACCTGAACTTTTTTCACCATTTTTATATATTGTTATTAGGTGGGAAGTTTTCCAATAAGAGGGATTATTAGTAGCATGTGGGTTACTCTTTTTACTTCATCTTGAACTTACGAACAGCATCTAATAAAATCAAAAAGGTAAAACAGTGAACTCGAATCAATCAAGTTTTGAAAAAAAAGTAACAGAAATGACATATAAACTAAAGTTGACATTTTCAAAGGCCTTTGAAAATATATAAAAAAAATTAACCAAAAATTATTCGAGACAAAAGGTTAAACATCACTTTACACCAAATCAATGTGAACCAGTATGCAAAATCAGTGGAATGACGACAACCTTAAGAAGGGCCCTCAAAACCTACACTAACCGATCATAGACTTTTTGCATACGAATTGCTGTTGATAAGGAAGCAAGCAAAAACTGTTTATTTTTTATTATATTTTTTTTTTCAACAACTAATTAAATATTGTCCAAAAACTGGACGCACCGCACTAAACTGCCGAAGGTGAACCGATTTGATTGTGGTAGCGGAGCACGTCATGCGGTGCATGCAAAACTTGTACGTGCTGCAGTCAAAATTAAGCAATTGCGGCTATGTTTATTTTATTCAGTTTAAATTCCCCCACCTCCTCTACACAATACCTACCAATTAAGAAAAGAGCAAAAATTAAAAAAAAACAAGTTTTTCAATAAAATTTACTTCGTTTAATAATTTTCGGTTGTTTTTGTTTTTTTCGTGCGTTAACTGAGCAGTTGATGGCCCACTAAATGTTTGCGTTGCACCCCCTGACGCCACCCATGTCACCGCTAGTCCTCAAGTGTGCAGCACCAGCAGCATACCATGGAAGTCGAACTCGAAGTCATGAAAACTCATTTCGCCACATCAGCGTCTCACCAACAAACACAAAAAATATTTTTTTTTTTTTTAATAACATTCAACGCGTAGAAAAGAGAGCGCAAGCAAGTTGTTCTCATTTTTTCTTTTATAATTCACACTTATCGCATCAGCAGCAATGAGAACAACAACAACAATAACAAAAAAAGCAACAATATCAATAAAGAACTACTAAAAATTAAATAAAAGAAAAAAAAAATTCAAAAATTTTTTAAAAAGCGAAAAAAGCACACACAAGACTTCGTATTAGATCAGTGTCGATCAAAATTAGCTCGAGAGCTAACAGCTTTTTCTGCAACGTATAGGTATATAAAATTTTGCGCTGCTAAAAAGCTTTCAGTCTGCAGGCAGACTCCAAGCAGAAAGGGTCACGTCACTTTGTTCGCTTAATTTGATTATAATTACGCAATTTTTGTACACCGAAAAGAAAACATTAAGAAGCAAAGCACAGTTCAGTTAACTATGATTCTTCGGAAACGCAACACTTTGTAATGTAAGCGATGATTGTATGCAATTTTATATTTATTTTGTTTTTAGTTAATACCGAAAAATGTTGCTATTTACGTATGTATATTTAATATATGTAAATAATTCAGCACACTTTTGCTGTTTTCAATTAAGAAATAGCTGTCAGCAAAAAAGAACTTGTAAATGCAAAATAAAAAAAATTGGGATGAAAAATAAGGTTAGTGCAATTCATAAATTTAATGTTTGCCTAAATACAAGGTTTTTACTCTTTCCAAATTTTCTTTTAGATGAAAGTGTTTACTTGCTTGCCGCAAAGGACTTAAAAATAAAATTGAATATTTTTTCAATTCGAAGAATAAGATCGCCTCTTCACCAACATACTTGTTTCAGCATTTGTAGACCTATAATTAGTCAATTCAAATTCTGATAAACTGAATCATATTGTCGCCTATAATTGAAAAAGTCATAACTACAAAAAAAATCGAATTATTGACTTTTCAAAATAAATTTAATTAAAGAAACCTGTCTTACTGAATTCTATACTAATATTTATTGATTAGCTTGTTAATCAACAAAATGCATAAGAAGGAGTGGTTGTTCAATCTGAAATATGTGTCTTTTTATAAAGTTTTCGTCTTTTCCTAAGAAAATATAAAAAAATGTTGCTGCGGCTTTTTGGATTTTGGGTGATGATATCTTCATATATAAATCATGTCTATCTAACAAATCTTCACTGTGATTTTAGATTTCATTCAGACCAGTTGATTTTCGTTTACTTTGCTCCGCATTAAGATTATTTTAAAAAAATTGATTTTAGAACTGTGAAAAAATGTTTTTAGAAAGGTGGGTAAAAGATTATTTTTTTATAAAAAATAGTTTAAGCGAAGCTCAGTGCTTAGTATGCTTTAAGGTGTTGGCTCAGGTGAAAATATCCAATATCAAGAGGCATTACATTACACAACATGCTGAATTCCATAATGTAGTGGGAGGGGAGAGACAAAAAATACTTATTGACTTAAAACGTATGTTTTTTGAAAAATTCAATGAATTTAACACCAATAAGAAGAAAAACGCAGTAATAAGTCAGTCGGTAACCGATATAAATTTTGTCCAATTAAAAGCTTCTTATGTTATAAGTCTTGCTTTAGGGAAGAGGTGCAGGCCATTCGAAGATGGAATATTCTTTAAAGACTTAGCCAAAGAAGTTTTTGAGTGTTTTGGTGAAAAAGGTAGAGAGTTTAAAGACATTTTTGAAAGCCTAGCTTTATCGAGGTCAACAATCACTCGTCGGACTGAAACTTTGAGCGAATACTTATTTTCAAAAACTCAAAAAAGAATGCGTGATTGCAAGTACTTTTCTATTTGCTTAGACGAGAGCACTGACGTTAATGATTGTTGTCAACTATTAATTTGTGTAAAAACTGTGAATGAAAATTTTCATTGCTCAGAAGAAATGCTAATAGTTGAGTCTATGCATGGAAACGTGAAGGCCAAAACAATTTATGATGTTTTAAATAGTAAAATCTTTTCATTTGCAGACATAAATAAATTATCTTCGGTTTGTACCGATGGAGCTCACGTTATGACGGGGAAAAAAGAAGGGCTTATAGGTTATTTATTAAAGAACCAAATTGATGTACCCGTATTTCACTGTATAATACATCAACAAGCTTTGTTTGCCAAATCATTAAATTTATTGGAAACAATGAAAATATCCATTAAAATTATCAATAAAATTCGAGGTGGTCACAACTCTTTAAATCATAGAAAATTCAAAACATTTTTGGAAGAACTGGAGGCCGATTATGGTGATTTGCTACTTTTTACTGAAGTACGATGGTTGAGTCGAGGAAATAGCCTCAAAAGATTATTTCATCTGCGTTTTGAAGTTTTGTCATTTTTTGAGCTTAACCCCTCTCCTGGCTCGGATTTATTAGTTAACTCTTTAAAAGATCCTATTTTTAACTTGGACTTGGCATTTTTAACGGACATATCTGAATTTATCAATAAATTAAATCTAGTATTACAAGGGAAGCAAAAAATGATCTTTGATTTGGTTTCAGCCGTTGTAGAATTCCAACGACAGCTTACTATTTTATCTACTAAATTTAAAAACGGCAACCTAGAAAATTTAACAAGAACTGCAGAGGCTTACACTGCGTGTTGTAATGAAGTCAGCATGAACCGTTTTTTTGAAGTCTTTGATACATTAGAAACCAACTGTTCTAAAAGATTTCAAGATTTCCAAAAAATATCTGATTTAATTGAGCTACATAACAATCCTCTAAAATGCAATATAGAAAAACAAAGCCCATCGATCCAAAGCGAGTTAAAAATTTTGCAAGAAGATTTAATGTTACCTATTGCAGACGGATGTGAATTTTGGAAAAATGTTGATGAGTCCCTTTATCCAACAATAAAAAATGCTATATATAAACTTTATTCGATGTTTGGAACAACATATATTTGCGAAAGCTCTTTTTCATTGATGAAAATAATAAAAAACAAACACCGAAATCGCTTATCGGACAATCATCTGCAAGATTTGATGCGCATAAAAATTTCCAATGACGATGTAGATTTTGACGAAATAATCAAAGATTTTAATAATAAAAATAATAATACCAAAAACAATAATAATAACAACACTAATAAACATATTTGGCGGCCGTGGATATAAAAAATCAACAACAATTGGTTGATTTGTTATCATGTCAAAAGTATGTCAGAAAATTTCAGGAAAAAACTTTTCAAAATCAGTTTGAAATCGGTTTTTTTCATATCGTTTTCATGTTATTTGACCCCGTCTTAATTTTAATATTTTTTCCAGAAATATTAACATTATAAGAAGCAAACAAGGGCACTGCACATATTCAAAGTATTCAAAATATACCCATACGATATATATTCATATATAATAATAAAAAATCCAAAAACAATATAATATGAAATATATTATAAGCAAATAATCTATTACAAATAATTTCATAGTTTTTCGATTTGCGTCGATTTAATTCTATTTATGAACATAAAGCTTTCGGAAAGCTTTCAAATTGCTTTAACATTAGATTTCTTTCAGTGAGAAGCTTTAAGTGTTACACACACATCCAATCAAGTTTAGTTGTGTGCGTTTGAGCATCACTGTCAGTGTCGATCAAAATTAGCTCGAGAGCTAACAGCTTTTTCTGCAACGTATAGGTATATAAAATTTTGCGCTGCTAAAAAGCTTTCAGTCTGCAGGCAGACTCCAAGCAGAAAGGGTCACGTCACTTTGTTCGCTTAATTTGATTATAATTACGCAATTTTTGTACACCGAAAAGAAAACATTAAGAAGCAAAGCACAGTTCAGTTAACTATGATTCTTCGGAAACGCAACACTTTGTAATGTAAGCGATGATTGTATGCAATTTTATATTTATTTTGTTTTTAGTTAATACCGAAAAATGTTGCTATTTACGTATGTATATTTAATATATGTAAATAATTCAGCACACTTTTGCTGTTTTCAATTAAGAAATAGCTGTCAGCAAAAAAGAACTTGTAAATGCAAAATAAAAAAAATTGGGATGAAAAATAAGGTTAGTGCAATTCATAAATTTAATGTTTGCCTAAATACAAGGTTTTTACTCTTTCCAAATTTTCTTTTAGATGAAAGTGTTTACTTGCTTGCCGCAAAGGACTTAAAAATAAAATTGAATATTTTTTCAATTCGAAGAATAAGATCGCCTCTTCACCAACATACTTGTTTCAGCATTTGTAGACCTATAATTAGTCAATTCAAATTCTGATAAACTGAATCATATTGTCGCCTATAATTGAAAAAGTCATAACTACAAAAAAAATCGAATTATTGACTTTTCAAAATAAATTTAATTAAAGAAACCTGTCTTACTGAATTCTATACTAATATTTATTGATTAGCTTGTTAATCAACAAAATGCATAAGAAGGAGTGGTTGTTCAATCTGAAATATGTGTCTTTTTATAAAGTTTTCGTCTTTTCCTAAGAAAATATAAAAAAATGTTGCTGCGGCTTTTTGGATTTTGGGTGATGATATCTTCATATATAAATCATGTCTATCTAACAAATCTTCACTGTGATTTTAGATTTCATTCAGACCAGTTGATTTTCGTTTACTTTGCTCCGCATTAAGATTATTTTAAAAAAATTGATTTTAGAACTGTGAAAAAATGTTTTTAGAAAGGTGGGTAAAAGATTATTTTTTTATAAAAAATAGTTTAAGCGAAGCTCAGTGCTTAGTATGCTTTAAGGTGTTGGCTCAGGTGAAAATATCCAATATCAAGAGGCATTACATTACACAACATGCTGAATTCCATAATGTAGTGGGAGGGGAGAGACAAAAAATACTTATTGACTTAAAACGTATGTTTTTTGAAAAATTCAATGAATTTAACACCAATAAGAAGAAAAACGCAGTAATAAGTCAGTCGGTAACCGATATAAATTTTGTCCAATTAAAAGCTTCTTATGTTATAAGTCTTGCTTTAGGGAAGAGGTGCAGGCCATTCGAAGATGGAATATTCTTTAAAGACTTAGCCAAAGAAGTTTTTGAGTGTTTTGGTGAAAAAGGTAGAGAGTTTAAAGACATTTTTGAAAGCCTAGCTTTATCGAGGTCAACAATCACTCGTCGGACTGAAACTTTGAGCGAATACTTATTTTCAAAAACTCAAAAAAGAATGCGTGATTGCAAGTACTTTTCTATTTGCTTAGACGAGAGCACTGACGTTAATGATTGTTGTCAACTATTAATTTGTGTAAAAACTGTGAATGAAAATTTTCATTGCTCAGAAGAAATGCTAATAGTTGAGTCTATGCATGGAAACGTGAAGGCCAAAACAATTTATGATGTTTTAAATAGTAAAATCTTTTCATTTGCAGACATAAATAAATTATCTTCGGTTTGTACCGATGGAGCTCACGTTATGACGGGGAAAAAAGAAGGGCTTATAGGTTATTTATTAAAGAACCAAATTGATGTACCCGTATTTCACTGTATAATACATCAACAAGCTTTGTTTGCCAAATCATTAAATTTATTGGAAACAATGAAAATATCCATTAAAATTATCAATAAAATTCGAGGTGGTCACAACTCTTTAAATCATAGAAAATTCAAAACATTTTTGGAAGAACTGGAGGCCGATTATGGTGATTTGCTACTTTTTACTGAAGTACGATGGTTGAGTCGAGGAAATAGCCTCAAAAGATTATTTCATCTGCGTTTTGAAGTTTTGTCATTTTTTGAGCTTAACCCCTCTCCTGGCTCGGATTTATTAGTTAACTCTTTAAAAGATCCTATTTTTAACTTGGACTTGGCATTTTTAACGGACATATCTGAATTTATCAATAAATTAAATCTAGTATTACAAGGGAAGCAAAAAATGATCTTTGATTTGGTTTCAGCCGTTGTAGAATTCCAACGACAGCTTACTATTTTATCTACTAAATTTAAAAACGGCAACCTAGAAAATTTAACAAGAACTGCAGAGGCTTACACTGCGTGTTGTAATGAAGTCAGCATGAACCGTTTTTTTGAAGTCTTTGATACATTAGAAACCAACTGTTCTAAAAGATTTCAAGATTTCCAAAAAATATCTGATTTAATTGAGCTACATAACAATCCTCTAAAATGCAATATAGAAAAACAAAGCCCATCGATCCAAAGCGAGTTAAAAATTTTGCAAGAAGATTTAATGTTACCTATTGCAGACGGATGTGAATTTTGGAAAAATGTTGATGAGTCCCTTTATCCAACAATAAAAAATGCTATATATAAACTTTATTCGATGTTTGGAACAACATATATTTGCGAAAGCTCTTTTTCATTGATGAAAATAATAAAAAACAAACACCGAAATCGCTTATCGGACAATCATCTGCAAGATTTGATGCGCATAAAAATTTCCAATGACGATGTAGATTTTGACGAAATAATCAAAGATTTTAATAATAAAAATAATAATACCAAAAACAATAATAATAACAACACTAATAAACATATTTGGCGGCCGTGGATATAAAAAATCAACAACAATTGGTTGATTTGTTATCATGTCAAAAGTATGTCAGAAAATTTCAGGAAAAAACTTTTCAAAATCAGTTTGAAATCGGTTTTTTTCATATCGTTTTCATGTTATTTGACCCCGTCTTAATTTTAATATTTTTTCCAGAAATATTAACATTATAAGAAGCAAACAAGGGCACTGCACATATTCAAAGTATTCAAAATATACCCATACGATATATATTCATATATAATAATAAAAAATCCAAAAACAATATAATATGAAATATATTATAAGCAAATAATCTATTACAAATAATTTCATAGTTTTTCGATTTGCGTCGATTTAATTCTATTTATGAACATAAAGCTTTCGGAAAGCTTTCAAATTGCTTTAACATTAGATTTCTTTCAGTGAGAAGCTTTAAGTGTTACACACACATCCAATCAAGTTTAGTTGTGTGCGTTTGAGCATCACTGTCAGTGTCGATCAAAATTAGCTCGAGAGCTAACAGCTTTTTCTGCAACGTATAGGTATATAAAATTTTGCGCTGCTAAAAAGCTTTCAGTCTGCAGGCAGACTCCAAGCAGAAAGGGTCACGTCACTTTGTTCGCTTAATTTGATTATAATTACGCAATTTTTGTACACCGAAAAGAAAACATTAAGAAGCAAAGCACAGTTCAGTTAACTATGATTCTTCGGAAACGCAACACTTTGTAATGTAAGCGATGATTGTATGCAATTTTATATTTATTTTGTTTTTAGTTAATACCGAAAAATGTTGCTATTTACGTATGTATATTTAATATATGTAAATAATTCAGCACACTTTTGCTGTTTTCAATTAAGAAATAGCTGTCAGCAAAAAAGAACTTGTAAATGCAAAATAAAAAAAATTGGGATGAAAAATAAGGTTAGTGCAATTCATAAATTTAATGTTTGCCTAAATACAAGGTTTTTACTCTTTCCAAATTTTCTTTTAGATGAAAGTGTTTACTTGCTTGCCGCAAAGGACTTAAAAATAAAATTGAATATTTTTTCAATTCGAAGAATAAGATCGCCTCTTCACCAACATACTTGTTTCAGCATTTGTAGACCTATAATTAGTCAATTCAAATTCTGATAAACTGAATCATATTGTCGCCTATAATTGAAAAAGTCATAACTACAAAAAAAATCGAATTATTGACTTTTCAAAATAAATTTAATTAAAGAAACCTGTCTTACTGAATTCTATACTAATATTTATTGATTAGCTTGTTAATCAACAAAATGCATAAGAAGGAGTGGTTGTTCAATCTGAAATATGTGTCTTTTTATAAAGTTTTCGTCTTTTCCTAAGAAAATATAAAAAAATGTTGCTGCGGCTTTTTGGATTTTGGGTGATGATATCTTCATATATAAATCATGTCTATCTAACAAATCTTCACTGTGATTTTAGATTTCATTCAGACCAGTTGATTTTCGTTTACTTTGCTCCGCATTAAGATTATTTTAAAAAAATTGATTTTAGAACTGTGAAAAAATGTTTTTAGAAAGGTGGGTAAAAGATTATTTTTTTATAAAAAATAGTTTAAGCGAAGCTCAGTGCTTAGTATGCTTTAAGGTGTTGGCTCAGGTGAAAATATCCAATATCAAGAGGCATTACATTACACAACATGCTGAATTCCATAATGTAGTGGGAGGGGAGAGACAAAAAATACTTATTGACTTAAAACGTATGTTTTTTGAAAAATTCAATGAATTTAACACCAATAAGAAGAAAAACGCAGTAATAAGTCAGTCGGTAACCGATATAAATTTTGTCCAATTAAAAGCTTCTTATGTTATAAGTCTTGCTTTAGGGAAGAGGTGCAGGCCATTCGAAGATGGAATATTCTTTAAAGACTTAGCCAAAGAAGTTTTTGAGTGTTTTGGTGAAAAAGGTAGAGAGTTTAAAGACATTTTTGAAAGCCTAGCTTTATCGAGGTCAACAATCACTCGTCGGACTGAAACTTTGAGCGAATACTTATTTTCAAAAACTCAAAAAAGAATGCGTGATTGCAAGTACTTTTCTATTTGCTTAGACGAGAGCACTGACGTTAATGATTGTTGTCAACTATTAATTTGTGTAAAAACTGTGAATGAAAATTTTCATTGCTCAGAAGAAATGCTAATAGTTGAGTCTATGCATGGAAACGTGAAGGCCAAAACAATTTATGATGTTTTAAATAGTAAAATCTTTTCATTTGCAGACATAAATAAATTATCTTCGGTTTGTACCGATGGAGCTCACGTTATGACGGGGAAAAAAGAAGGGCTTATAGGTTATTTATTAAAGAACCAAATTGATGTACCCGTATTTCACTGTATAATACATCAACAAGCTTTGTTTGCCAAATCATTAAATTTATTGGAAACAATGAAAATATCCATTAAAATTATCAATAAAATTCGAGGTGGTCACAACTCTTTAAATCATAGAAAATTCAAAACATTTTTGGAAGAACTGGAGGCCGATTATGGTGATTTGCTACTTTTTACTGAAGTACGATGGTTGAGTCGAGGAAATAGCCTCAAAAGATTATTTCATCTGCGTTTTGAAGTTTTGTCATTTTTTGAGCTTAACCCCTCTCCTGGCTCGGATTTATTAGTTAACTCTTTAAAAGATCCTATTTTTAACTTGGACTTGGCATTTTTAACGGACATATCTGAATTTATCAATAAATTAAATCTAGTATTACAAGGGAAGCAAAAAATGATCTTTGATTTGGTTTCAGCCGTTGTAGAATTCCAACGACAGCTTACTATTTTATCTACTAAATTTAAAAACGGCAACCTAGAAAATTTAACAAGAACTGCAGAGGCTTACACTGCGTGTTGTAATGAAGTCAGCATGAACCGTTTTTTTGAAGTCTTTGATACATTAGAAACCAACTGTTCTAAAAGATTTCAAGATTTCCAAAAAATATCTGATTTAATTGAGCTACATAACAATCCTCTAAAATGCAATATAGAAAAACAAAGCCCATCGATCCAAAGCGAGTTAAAAATTTTGCAAGAAGATTTAATGTTACCTATTGCAGACGGATGTGAATTTTGGAAAAATGTTGATGAGTCCCTTTATCCAACAATAAAAAATGCTATATATAAACTTTATTCGATGTTTGGAACAACATATATTTGCGAAAGCTCTTTTTCATTGATGAAAATAATAAAAAACAAACACCGAAATCGCTTATCGGACAATCATCTGCAAGATTTGATGCGCATAAAAATTTCCAATGACGATGTAGATTTTGACGAAATAATCAAAGATTTTAATAATAAAAATAATAATACCAAAAACAATAATAATAACAACACTAATAAACATATTTGGCGGCCGTGGATATAAAAAATCAACAACAATTGGTTGATTTGTTATCATGTCAAAAGTATGTCAGAAAATTTCAGGAAAAAACTTTTCAAAATCAGTTTGAAATCGGTTTTTTTCATATCGTTTTCATGTTATTTGACCCCGTCTTAATTTTAATATTTTTTCCAGAAATATTAACATTATAAGAAGCAAACAAGGGCACTGCACATATTCAAAGTATTCAAAATATACCCATACGATATATATTCATATATAATAATAAAAAATCCAAAAACAATATAATATGAAATATATTATAAGCAAATAATCTATTACAAATAATTTCATAGTTTTTCGATTTGCGTCGATTTAATTCTATTTATGAACATAAAGCTTTCGGAAAGCTTTCAAATTGCTTTAACATTAGATTTCTTTCAGTGAGAAGCTTTAAGTGTTACACACACATCCAATCAAGTTTAGTTGTGTGCGTTTGAGCATCACTGTCAGTGTCGATCAAAATTAGCTCGAGAGCTAACAGCTTTTTCTGCAACGTATAGGTATATAAAATTTTGCGCTGCTAAAAAGCTTTCAGTCTGCAGGCAGACTCCAAGCAGAAAGGGTCACGTCACTTTGTTCGCTTAATTTGATTATAATTACGCAATTTTTGTACACCGAAAAGAAAACATTAAGAAGCAAAGCACAGTTCAGTTAACTATGATTCTTCGGAAACGCAACACTTTGTAATGTAAGCGATGATTGTATGCAATTTTATATTTATTTTGTTTTTAGTTAATACCGAAAAATGTTGCTATTTACGTATGTATATTTAATATATGTAAATAATTCAGCACACTTTTGCTGTTTTCAATTAAGAAATAGCTGTCAGCAAAAAAGAACTTGTAAATGCAAAATAAAAAAAATTGGGATGAAAAATAAGGTTAGTGCAATTCATAAATTTAATGTTTGCCTAAATACAAGGTTTTTACTCTTTCCAAATTTTCTTTTAGATGAAAGTGTTTACTTGCTTGCCGCAAAGGACTTAAAAATAAAATTGAATATTTTTTCAATTCGAAGAATAAGATCGCCTCTTCACCAACATACTTGTTTCAGCATTTGTAGACCTATAATTAGTCAATTCAAATTCTGATAAACTGAATCATATTGTCGCCTATAATTGAAAAAGTCATAACTACAAAAAAAATCGAATTATTGACTTTTCAAAATAAATTTAATTAAAGAAACCTGTCTTACTGAATTCTATACTAATATTTATTGATTAGCTTGTTAATCAACAAAATGCATAAGAAGGAGTGGTTGTTCAATCTGAAATATGTGTCTTTTTATAAAGTTTTCGTCTTTTCCTAAGAAAATATAAAAAAATGTTGCTGCGGCTTTTTGGATTTTGGGTGATGATATCTTCATATATAAATCATGTCTATCTAACAAATCTTCACTGTGATTTTAGATTTCATTCAGACCAGTTGATTTTCGTTTACTTTGCTCCGCATTAAGATTATTTTAAAAAAATTGATTTTAGAACTGTGAAAAAATGTTTTTAGAAAGGTGGGTAAAAGATTATTTTTTTATAAAAAATAGTTTAAGCGAAGCTCAGTGCTTAGTATGCTTTAAGGTGTTGGCTCAGGTGAAAATATCCAATATCAAGAGGCATTACATTACACAACATGCTGAATTCCATAATGTAGTGGGAGGGGAGAGACAAAAAATACTTATTGACTTAAAACGTATGTTTTTTGAAAAATTCAATGAATTTAACACCAATAAGAAGAAAAACGCAGTAATAAGTCAGTCGGTAACCGATATAAATTTTGTCCAATTAAAAGCTTCTTATGTTATAAGTCTTGCTTTAGGGAAGAGGTGCAGGCCATTCGAAGATGGAATATTCTTTAAAGACTTAGCCAAAGAAGTTTTTGAGTGTTTTGGTGAAAAAGGTAGAGAGTTTAAAGACATTTTTGAAAGCCTAGCTTTATCGAGGTCAACAATCACTCGTCGGACTGAAACTTTGAGCGAATACTTATTTTCAAAAACTCAAAAAAGAATGCGTGATTGCAAGTACTTTTCTATTTGCTTAGACGAGAGCACTGACGTTAATGATTGTTGTCAACTATTAATTTGTGTAAAAACTGTGAATGAAAATTTTCATTGCTCAGAAGAAATGCTAATAGTTGAGTCTATGCATGGAAACGTGAAGGCCAAAACAATTTATGATGTTTTAAATAGTAAAATCTTTTCATTTGCAGACATAAATAAATTATCTTCGGTTTGTACCGATGGAGCTCACGTTATGACGGGGAAAAAAGAAGGGCTTATAGGTTATTTATTAAAGAACCAAATTGATGTACCCGTATTTCACTGTATAATACATCAACAAGCTTTGTTTGCCAAATCATTAAATTTATTGGAAACAATGAAAATATCCATTAAAATTATCAATAAAATTCGAGGTGGTCACAACTCTTTAAATCATAGAAAATTCAAAACATTTTTGGAAGAACTGGAGGCCGATTATGGTGATTTGCTACTTTTTACTGAAGTACGATGGTTGAGTCGAGGAAATAGCCTCAAAAGATTATTTCATCTGCGTTTTGAAGTTTTGTCATTTTTTGAGCTTAACCCCTCTCCTGGCTCGGATTTATTAGTTAACTCTTTAAAAGATCCTATTTTTAACTTGGACTTGGCATTTTTAACGGACATATCTGAATTTATCAATAAATTAAATCTAGTATTACAAGGGAAGCAAAAAATGATCTTTGATTTGGTTTCAGCCGTTGTAGAATTCCAACGACAGCTTACTATTTTATCTACTAAATTTAAAAACGGCAACCTAGAAAATTTAACAAGAACTGCAGAGGCTTACACTGCGTGTTGTAATGAAGTCAGCATGAACCGTTTTTTTGAAGTCTTTGATACATTAGAAACCAACTGTTCTAAAAGATTTCAAGATTTCCAAAAAATATCTGATTTAATTGAGCTACATAACAATCCTCTAAAATGCAATATAGAAAAACAAAGCCCATCGATCCAAAGCGAGTTAAAAATTTTGCAAGAAGATTTAATGTTACCTATTGCAGACGGATGTGAATTTTGGAAAAATGTTGATGAGTCCCTTTATCCAACAATAAAAAATGCTATATATAAACTTTATTCGATGTTTGGAACAACATATATTTGCGAAAGCTCTTTTTCATTGATGAAAATAATAAAAAACAAACACCGAAATCGCTTATCGGACAATCATCTGCAAGATTTGATGCGCATAAAAATTTCCAATGACGATGTAGATTTTGACGAAATAATCAAAGATTTTAATAATAAAAATAATAATACCAAAAACAATAATAATAACAACACTAATAAACATATTTGGCGGCCGTGGATATAAAAAATCAACAACAATTGGTTGATTTGTTATCATGTCAAAAGTATGTCAGAAAATTTCAGGAAAAAACTTTTCAAAATCAGTTTGAAATCGGTTTTTTTCATATCGTTTTCATGTTATTTGACCCCGTCTTAATTTTAATATTTTTTCCAGAAATATTAACATTATAAGAAGCAAACAAGGGCACTGCACATATTCAAAGTATTCAAAATATACCCATACGATATATATTCATATATAATAATAAAAAATCCAAAAACAATATAATATGAAATATATTATAAGCAAATAATCTATTACAAATAATTTCATAGTTTTTCGATTTGCGTCGATTTAATTCTATTTATGAACATAAAGCTTTCGGAAAGCTTTCAAATTGCTTTAACATTAGATTTCTTTCAGTGAGAAGCTTTAAGTGTTACACACACATCCAATCAAGTTTAGTTGTGTGCGTTTGAGCATCACTGTCAGTGTCGATCAAAATTAGCTCGAGAGCTAACAGCTTTTTCTGCAACGTATAGGTATATAAAATTTTGCGCTGCTAAAAAGCTTTCAGTCTGCAGGCAGACTCCAAGCAGAAAGGGTCACGTCACTTTGTTCGCTTAATTTGATTATAATTACGCAATTTTTGTACACCGAAAAGAAAACATTAAGAAGCAAAGCACAGTTCAGTTAACTATGATTCTTCGGAAACGCAACACTTTGTAATGTAAGCGATGATTGTATGCAATTTTATATTTATTTTGTTTTTAGTTAATACCGAAAAATGTTGCTATTTACGTATGTATATTTAATATATGTAAATAATTCAGCACACTTTTGCTGTTTTCAATTAAGAAATAGCTGTCAGCAAAAAAGAACTTGTAAATGCAAAATAAAAAAAATTGGGATGAAAAATAAGGTTAGTGCAATTCATAAATTTAATGTTTGCCTAAATACAAGGTTTTTACTCTTTCCAAATTTTCTTTTAGATGAAAGTGTTTACTTGCTTGCCGCAAAGGACTTAAAAATAAAATTGAATATTTTTTCAATTCGAAGAATAAGATCGCCTCTTCACCAACATACTTGTTTCAGCATTTGTAGACCTATAATTAGTCAATTCAAATTCTGATAAACTGAATCATATTGTCGCCTATAATTGAAAAAGTCATAACTACAAAAAAAATCGAATTATTGACTTTTCAAAATAAATTTAATTAAAGAAACCTGTCTTACTGAATTCTATACTAATATTTATTGATTAGCTTGTTAATCAACAAAATGCATAAGAAGGAGTGGTTGTTCAATCTGAAATATGTGTCTTTTTATAAAGTTTTCGTCTTTTCCTAAGAAAATATAAAAAAATGTTGCTGCGGCTTTTTGGATTTTGGGTGATGATATCTTCATATATAAATCATGTCTATCTAACAAATCTTCACTGTGATTTTAGATTTCATTCAGACCAGTTGATTTTCGTTTACTTTGCTCCGCATTAAGATTATTTTAAAAAAATTGATTTTAGAACTGTGAAAAAATGTTTTTAGAAAGGTGGGTAAAAGATTATTTTTTTATAAAAAATAGTTTAAGCGAAGCTCAGTGCTTAGTATGCTTTAAGGTGTTGGCTCAGGTGAAAATATCCAATATCAAGAGGCATTACATTACACAACATGCTGAATTCCATAATGTAGTGGGAGGGGAGAGACAAAAAATACTTATTGACTTAAAACGTATGTTTTTTGAAAAATTCAATGAATTTAACACCAATAAGAAGAAAAACGCAGTAATAAGTCAGTCGGTAACCGATATAAATTTTGTCCAATTAAAAGCTTCTTATGTTATAAGTCTTGCTTTAGGGAAGAGGTGCAGGCCATTCGAAGATGGAATATTCTTTAAAGACTTAGCCAAAGAAGTTTTTGAGTGTTTTGGTGAAAAAGGTAGAGAGTTTAAAGACATTTTTGAAAGCCTAGCTTTATCGAGGTCAACAATCACTCGTCGGACTGAAACTTTGAGCGAATACTTATTTTCAAAAACTCAAAAAAGAATGCGTGATTGCAAGTACTTTTCTATTTGCTTAGACGAGAGCACTGACGTTAATGATTGTTGTCAACTATTAATTTGTGTAAAAACTGTGAATGAAAATTTTCATTGCTCAGAAGAAATGCTAATAGTTGAGTCTATGCATGGAAACGTGAAGGCCAAAACAATTTATGATGTTTTAAATAGTAAAATCTTTTCATTTGCAGACATAAATAAATTATCTTCGGTTTGTACCGATGGAGCTCACGTTATGACGGGGAAAAAAGAAGGGCTTATAGGTTATTTATTAAAGAACCAAATTGATGTACCCGTATTTCACTGTATAATACATCAACAAGCTTTGTTTGCCAAATCATTAAATTTATTGGAAACAATGAAAATATCCATTAAAATTATCAATAAAATTCGAGGTGGTCACAACTCTTTAAATCATAGAAAATTCAAAACATTTTTGGAAGAACTGGAGGCCGATTATGGTGATTTGCTACTTTTTACTGAAGTACGATGGTTGAGTCGAGGAAATAGCCTCAAAAGATTATTTCATCTGCGTTTTGAAGTTTTGTCATTTTTTGAGCTTAACCCCTCTCCTGGCTCGGATTTATTAGTTAACTCTTTAAAAGATCCTATTTTTAACTTGGACTTGGCATTTTTAACGGACATATCTGAATTTATCAATAAATTAAATCTAGTATTACAAGGGAAGCAAAAAATGATCTTTGATTTGGTTTCAGCCGTTGTAGAATTCCAACGACAGCTTACTATTTTATCTACTAAATTTAAAAACGGCAACCTAGAAAATTTAACAAGAACTGCAGAGGCTTACACTGCGTGTTGTAATGAAGTCAGCATGAACCGTTTTTTTGAAGTCTTTGATACATTAGAAACCAACTGTTCTAAAAGATTTCAAGATTTCCAAAAAATATCTGATTTAATTGAGCTACATAACAATCCTCTAAAATGCAATATAGAAAAACAAAGCCCATCGATCCAAAGCGAGTTAAAAATTTTGCAAGAAGATTTAATGTTACCTATTGCAGACGGATGTGAATTTTGGAAAAATGTTGATGAGTCCCTTTATCCAACAATAAAAAATGCTATATATAAACTTTATTCGATGTTTGGAACAACATATATTTGCGAAAGCTCTTTTTCATTGATGAAAATAATAAAAAACAAACACCGAAATCGCTTATCGGACAATCATCTGCAAGATTTGATGCGCATAAAAATTTCCAATGACGATGTAGATTTTGACGAAATAATCAAAGATTTTAATAATAAAAATAATAATACCAAAAACAATAATAATAACAACACTAATAAACATATTTGGCGGCCGTGGATATAAAAAATCAACAACAATTGGTTGATTTGTTATCATGTCAAAAGTATGTCAGAAAATTTCAGGAAAAAACTTTTCAAAATCAGTTTGAAATCGGTTTTTTTCATATCGTTTTCATGTTATTTGACCCCGTCTTAATTTTAATATTTTTTCCAGAAATATTAACATTATAAGAAGCAAACAAGGGCACTGCACATATTCAAAGTATTCAAAATATACCCATACGATATATATTCATATATAATAATAAAAAATCCAAAAACAATATAATATGAAATATATTATAAGCAAATAATCTATTACAAATAATTTCATAGTTTTTCGATTTGCGTCGATTTAATTCTATTTATGAACATAAAGCTTTCGGAAAGCTTTCAAATTGCTTTAACATTAGATTTCTTTCAGTGAGAAGCTTTAAGTGTTACACACACATCCAATCAAGTTTAGTTGTGTGCGTTTGAGCATCACTGTATTAGATACAAAAACAAGCAAAAAGTTCATTGACTCTGCTGCACATACTAGTGCATGTGCTTGTGTGCGTTCCACTCAGGCGTGTGTGTGTGTGTGAGAGTTGCAATAAAAATGGCGTAGCTCCATTATTCGAACTACGAATAAAAAGAGCAAAAATACAACCATTCATACCCAAGAGTACCCAGTTAGGCACCTTTCTAAAATGCTTTCGAACTTAATTTCGAATATTCGCATATGCACAAAATTGATCTTGCAGCCTTTTGAGATTTTCTCTTCATTCATACAAATGGCGCCTGCTGACTCCAAGCAGCATGTGTGTGGTTAGGGCGTTGAAGTTGCAATAACAAACATGGCGGAGCTCCAATGAAAAGTTCGAATTTTAAAAAGCTGCAAAGGTGATGAGCAAGAGTCGGCACATTTAATGTGTCTCTTAGAAATTCGAACGAAATTTCGAATGTTCGCACATGCACAAAAACGATCGATCGCTGCTCTTCGCAACCAAAAGCACCATGTTTTCGACATGGAGCAGCATGTTGGGGAAACTGCAGGCGAAGATGGCGCGCCGCTGCACAACATAAATATAACAGTTTTCATGACTGTGTATAACAGCTGCTGTTGTTGCTATGCTTCTGAGGGGAGCACTTCTCACTCTCTTGTTTACACTCTCGCTGCAAGTTGAACATTGGACTGCGCGAAACAAGTTCTGAGGCGGCGTTTTTTTTTTTCAATTATGCATTTTTTCCAAGCAAGTTCCAAATTTATGCGCGTTTTTTATTTTGCATTTGTTTATTTTTAATTTTTATAGAACTGTTAATAATATCAAGCAAGGAAATTCCTCTATTTGCTTTTTACCGTTTAGCGTGAAAACGTTCTGAAAAATTTCAAGAAGTTTTTAGAATTTCTTGAACTCAATTAATTAAGAAATGCATAAATCTCACATTAATTCCTTTTTTTATTTGTTTTTGTTTTTTCCTTTTGCTCTGAGGGAATTTTTGAAACATTCCAACGCAAAGAACACACAAAATTTCTTTGAAAACATTTGAAGCGCATCCAACGTAAATCTAATAAGACAAAAAAAAAAAACAAAAAAATACTTAACCTCAAAACACTAGAAATTTTATTTTGGCAGTTTATGATGCAAGACGCTGGAAATAAAAATATTTGCCGCAGTTTGCCTATCTCCCTCTTGCAAATGTAAACGTCGGTCAACTTCCGGTTTTCCGACCGCGTTGAGAAATTGCAGCATATTTTGAATGAAATTATTTTGAATTTTTTTCTGTTTTTATGACTCTTCTATTTGCCACCACTCTCTAGCTAGCGCGAATAAGGTATTTGCAGTGTGGTTGTTGTTGTTGTTTTAGTTGTTGTTATTGCGTTGCACTCCACTGACACTCAAATTAAAGCGACCTTTGTGCATGGTTGCAGTTACAGTGACATGCGTGAGTAGAGTTGCCAAGCATAATAGTTAGAAATGCATAATTTTTTCATTATTTTCTTCCCCCTGCTTTGCACTGTCATTCTTTGTAATTTTTGCTGCTTGCGAACTTCCTGTTAAAATTTAGTTCAAAAATTTGACAAAAAAATGTTTGTTGCCGAATGTTGGTTTGAGAAATTTAAAGATTACAATATTACCCGGAAGATCATCTCTTGCGGAGAGGAGGGGAGGCAACAGTTATTGCGTTTTATAAATTTATTTTCACAAATTAACGGAATTAGCATATCACCCAAATTTGTGGAAACTCTTGCCCATGGTGGAATTAATAAGGTTGTCTCGAGGCTGATTGTACTCTCTTCTCAGTACCCACAATTGTCAAAATCAATGACAAGCAACAACAACAACAACAACAACAACAACAACAACAACAACAACAACAACAACTTTATCCGATTTACATGTTATCAATTTTCGCTTTCAGATTTTTTATGAGCTGTCCACTTCGATTTGACATTTATGGGAACTCACTCTTACCCATGCGACAACCTTATTTAGAGCCCGAAAAGAATCAAATCGATTGACAATCCTCTTTTCTCGCCAATCGCTCAGAACACGTCTAGAATGAGAGCGATTAGCGATTTCTATTCAAACTGAATTGTCAAAATGTTTTGTTTTGTGTATGCATAATTGACATGAAGAAAACAGAAACACAGACAGCAAATGTCAGAAGATAATAAAATTTAAGGAAATAGCACTGAATATACCCCATCATTAGGAAAAATACGAAAACACTTACCATGTTTGAGACCACCCAAAGAGAGGATCGTCAGGTCACCAGAGAAAAGATAGAATAGATTCTAATCTGGCGAATGTTTGTCGCGATTGAATACCAGCGATTTGATTTCGGACGTTTTCATACATTTTCATGCATCCTTGAAAACATCGCCAATCGCTAATCGCTTTGATTCTGTTCAGGCTCTTATTCAACCACGCTCTTGCCAACAACTCAAGCAAATAGAACAAAAAGTAAAAAGTGAGCAACAAGAAGAATTGAAAAGGCTTAAAATAGAGAGGCTTAAAGAAAGGCCTCTGAAAGGCCTTTGAAAGGCTTAAAGAAATAGAAACTGTCAGATTCTCGGTATGACTTTTACAAAGTAAGCATTTTCAAAACATTTATTTCCAGATGTTTAGGCGCAATTGTTCTTCAAGAATGGGGCTCATTACGTTCAAGAGATTTCTGAGTAGGTAGCATTACTATTGTAGTGAAAACTTAAATAAATAGGCGAACAGTGAAATCTCAAAAGACAAACAAATTTAAGAAGAAGATCTTTATAATACCACAGGTCCATAATATTTAAGGTACCATAATTTTTTGTATAAGCCGATGCAAAAAAAGCAACTATAAGTCATGCTTCTTGGTAAAAATAGCCAATAAGATCCCTCCGAATACGCGCAAAATGATCAAAGGGACAAAGTGTTTAATTGTGGAGCAATACTCATCAATGCTGGAAGTTTAAACTAGAATGGGCTTCAGTGGATTTTAAGTATCCGACTTTTGCAAGCAACAAGAAAAAAGAATGGATCAGGAACGAATAAAAGGACTCTATCATTCTGATGATTATCTTCTTGAAAGAATAAGCCTTAGGAACTGCTTCAAAATGGCCGAAGACGTAAGAATAGAGTTTGTCGAGAGTGGTTGGACACTAATATTTACAAGAACTATGTTTTTTTTTTTTTTTTTATTTTTTTTTTTTTTTTTTTTATATATTTATATTTCGGAAACTGGCAACACTAATGTCAATAGCTAAAATCTGGCATCATCATAATAAAATTTGACATTTGTTAGCACAAATGTCAAAAAGTTTTAATATACAAGGTATATTTGTTTTGTTTACAGTGAGATAAGAAAATCAATTTCTTAAAAAAATGGAAATTTCAAGAGAAGGTTGGATTATTTTTCACAACTTTCGACGTGGATTTTCTAAATTAGAATGTGTCGATGAACTCAGTTCTTTGTATGAAGATAAAGCACCATCAAAAACCATAGTATATCGCTGGCATGGTAAATTCAATCGTGGTCGTAGTTCGGTCGCCAACAAATTCCGTGAAGGTTGTCCAATATCGGTTGTTGTTCCACAAAACATCGATGCAGTTCGTGAACTCATAATACATGATCGTCATGTGACATATCGTGAGATAAAGGCATCATTGCACGTTAGTTCCACTTCAATACATTCGATTTTGCATGAACACTTATCTGTAAAAAAAATTTGCTCTCGTTGGATACCCAATAATTTATCAATTGCTCAAAAAAAGTCTCGCGTCGATTGGTGTAAGGAAATGATTAAAAGTTCAATCGTGATGCTTCAAAAGAAGTATATAAAATCGTGACAGGTGAAGAATCATGGATGTAGGACGAAATGGTACACGATCATTTGTTTGCCGGAAGTCTTCGGAGAAATTCGCAAAACCAACAGCCAAAGACGAATCATTCTCCATCATGACAATGCGAGCCATCCTCCATACAGTCCTGATTTGGCACCCAATGACTTCTTCTTGTTCCCGAATATCAAAGGTAAACTGCGTGGTCAACGATTTACGAGCGCCGCAGAATCAGTTAAAGCCTTCAAAAACCATGTTTTGGAGGTGTCTCAAGAGGAATGAAAAAACTGCTATGACAAATGGTTTGAACGAATGCAAAAGTGTATTGATCATGAAGGGGAATATTTTGAAATACAATAAAGCTATTCTCATTTAAAAATGTTATTATTTGGTATTCCCGAAATATAAATAGAACCCCTCGTAACGAAGCGGACATCAAAAGAACATTTGGGTAAAGGGCTAACATAATGATCTGCAGATGCTTTTCTTAACATCAAATTGGAAGACTGGTAATGCGTAAATGAACTTTATGAATGCCATTAAATACAAAATCATTCTGGAGGATAACCTGGATCTGTAATTGAAGAGGATTTTTCTCCTACGAAAATGTGGTTTTTCAGCTCAATTGGTAAGTACCAATATTTATTTTCCTAAAAAAAGTTCCTCTACGACCTCGGGATTGAAATTTTGTTATGGTCTTGAAATAGTCCTGATCTCTATGGATCAGGTTTAGGTAGCGACATAGAAATCTTTGTTAGTCACACAAAACCCAATTGAAAAGATTCGGCGCAAAAAAATTTATCCGATATTTTAAAGAATATGGTATATTCAATGCCCGATCTGGTTATGGCGCTCATAAAGACGAAGGTAGGTTGGTAACTCAAGATTTTAAACTGTTGGGATTTCAATATCCGCTACTTTATATCTAAGAACAGGCCAATATATTCCAAAAAACTGAAAAGTGACTAGTGTGGCTTTTGATCTGGGGGCGTCAAAAGTCCCGTTTTTTCTAGAATGACAACGGGTCCACGATTACTGTCCACTCTTAGCACAATGACCGTATGATAACCAGCCCATGTTGACCTTAAATTGAATATATGCGGATATATCTGGGTGTGTTTTTAACAAAATGATGTCATTGCAGATGTGTGGATGCGTAAATTAAATCAGATTTACCGTAAGTTTTACCGTATCGTCAGTTTACAGCAAAAGTTATTTACATAGAAAAACGATGTCACGAAGTGGATTGAAATTTATTTGAAAAGATAATAGTTGATAATTCGTAGTTTGAAATTTTAAGCATTTTCGGGTATATTTTAAACTCTCCAAGGCATGAAGTCATTGAACTCTGAAAGAACATTAGCAATATTTTGTGTTTTGCCCATTATATATGAATGTCACAAATACTTATGACACAAGATGAATTCATTGGGGTCAGATTAATATTAATCCGAAGAGTAACAAGAAAAAAACCATAAAATTATTGGTAGAAAGTGTAGAATGGAAATGGCATTGAATGTCTCACTAATGCCCTTGGTTATATCCGCTTTCTTAAGCGACTACCTATTACCTCTCTTTTCAGATTAACTTGTTTAAAATAAGTTGAACGACTAAAATTAACTACGAGTATTTGCCATAAAAAAAGTGAATCAGTTCAGAGAAGATATTCAGAGATTCATCTACAAATAAAAGACCCGGATCATTTCAGTCACCACCATTGTTATTGAAATGTTATACGAGATGCAGATAATATTAAATTAAAACAAAATTAACTGTCATGCAAATTTTTTTCACCATAAGCGAGACTTTCTCTGCTTCGAATTTTTCCAATCGAATCTTTTATTTCCATGTTTTTGTCACTTCTCAGAGCTGAGGAAAAGCCGAAACAAGTTTTCTCATTTGCATATGCAATAACAACAACAACAACAAGAACAGCTCGAGGGTAGCTGAAATGTTATGGAATCAGATCATGATTCATTTTGCAAAATGCAAGAGACAGCCCAACATGATGCACCCAGGCTGAGCAGCGGGACTCGTTATTTCGAAAACGAGCTCTGCTCTATTGTCAACTGCTTACTAAAAGTGGGCTGCAAATCATTTAAAAATGGTTAAAAATCCCATTTGAAATAGGAAGCTTTAAGAGCAACAACAACAACAACAACAATAACAACAACAACAACAATAGGTAAAGAGGAAGTGCTGTTCACTATCTATTAAAGCTATTTGACATCCATGGATGAGCCACATGCTGTTGTTGGATAGGTAGTTATAAACAAAAACTGGAGTGGAACAACCACCAAAGCTTCGTCACATCCCATCAATGCTCTTCCCACATGCTGCTGGGTTGTGTTTAATTTTGCCAAGATTTTGGCAACCCTCCGACCAAACATGTTCCTACGTTTTTTTCTTATTTTTTCTTGAAAACTGTGCTACATTAAAATGAACTTAGTTCAATTTGCTGTTAATATTGTTGCTGTTGTTGTTGTTGTCGTTGTCGTTGTTGTAGCAAACGTGTGCGTAACGCTTGTGTTAATGCATCCGGGATGCTTGAAATGGTTGCTTTTGCTTATTTCTGAGGTGGCACCAAATTTTGCCATGGAGTGGGTTCTTTGCTTTATCAAGCGAAATTTTATGGGTGGGCATCGATATCGAGTACCGGGCACCATTTTTAGAAAAACGCATAAGTATGGCTTCATTTGTTGTTGCTGTATCGAACAAAATTGATTTCACACCCAAACGATTTTCAGAAAAATTTACAAAAGCAAAAAAAATAATATGATATGGTTGTTGTTCGGCTTGTTGATATGCTTCGCAAACGGGACAGATAACAGACATTGGTGGCAAAAGTAACGAATGATTGCAATGAATACAGGTACGTGAAGTAACCTATTTCAAATCTAAACTGATTACATAAAAAAAAAAAATTAGAATAAAACAAAACTATGAAAAAATAATTAAAAAGTCGAAATCGAAGTCGAAATCAAATCGAAATTATGCATTTCAGAGTCAAGGACAAGGCTGTGATCGAATTTGATACAAATCGAAGTTGCGGTTGAGTTCTTTTCGAGTCACCATCGTAATTCCATGAAGGTAAGTCTCCGACTAAAAATTTAGTCGAAGTCAAGATGAAGTCTATTCAAGGTAATGATGAAACTTAATTCGAACTGGGGCCGAACTAAAGTTAAGACAATATCAACGACGAAATTGAAGATGAAGTTGAAATCTAATCAAAATCGATTTGATATAAAGTCGAAATCCTGGGCCCCAAGTCAGGTCAAATGAAAGACAAATCGAAGATAAACCCGAAATTGAATGCTAAACAAAACTCAACAACATCAACATTAACATTAACATCAACATTAACATTAACATTAACATTAACATTTACATTTACATTTAGATTAACATTAACATTTACATTAACATTAACACTAACATTTACATTAACATTAACATTAACATTAACATTAACATTAACATCAACATTAACATTAACATTAACATTAACATTAACATTAACATTAACATTAACATTAACATTAACATTAACATTATCATTAACGTTAACATTAAGATTAACATTAACATTAACATTAATATTAGCATTAACATTATCATTAACATTAACATTAAGATTAACATTAACATTAACATTAACATTAACATTAACATTAACATTAACACTAACATTAACATTAACATTAACATTAACATTAACATTAACAGTAACATTTACATTAACATTAAGATTAACATTAACATTAACATTAACATTAACATTAACATTAACATTAACATTAACATTAACATTAACATTAACATTAACATTAACATTAACATTAACATTAACATTAACATTAACATTAACATTAACATTAACATTAACATTAACATTAACATTAACATTAACATTAAAATTAACATTAACATTAACATTAACATTAACATTAACATTAACATTAACATTAACATTAACATTAACATTAACATTATCATTAACATTAATATTAACAACAACAACAACAACAACAACAAAAACAACAACAAAAACAACATCAACATCAACATCAACATCAACATTAACATCAACATCAACATCAACATCAACATCAACATCAACATCAACATCAACATCAACATCAACATCAACATCAACATCAACATCAACATCAACATCAACATCAACATCAACATCAACATCAACATCAACATCAACATCAACATCAACATCAACATCAACATCAACATCAACATCAACATCATCAACATCATCAACATCAAAATCAAAATCAAAACCAAATTATAATCAAAGTCAAAGTCAAAGTTAAAGTCAAAATCAAAATCAAAATCAAAATCAAAATCAAAATCAAAATCAAAATCAAAATCAAAATCAGAATCAAAATCAAAATCAAAATCAAAATCAAAATCAAAATCAAAATCAAAATCAAAATCAACATCAAAACCAGAAATCAGAAATCAGAGTGACAAGGACAAAAAAAACAAGGTTCAAAACCAAAATTTATGTCAAATTCCAGTCAAATCATAATTAAAAAACATAACGAAAGTAATTTCGAATTTCGAAGCGAATTGAAGTGAACTCTTAGCTGAACTTTAGATCGGAGTGTAAATCAAATAGGAATTTGAAATGGAAGTCTAAAATGGAATCTGATTCGAAATCGAAGTCACATTCGAATTAAAATAAAAGTTGTATCCAAATTTGTCAACGTGAAAGCTACGTTGTTTTTGAAAGTCGAAAATATCAAAGTCGTATTTGGAGATGACTTCAAAGTTAAAATTAAACTTTAATTCGACGTTGAATTCAAATTTGCGGTTGTTGTCAAATTCGAAGTCAGAAAGGAATTCGAGAAAAATCAAAGGAAAACCACTGTCAAATTGTCATTGAAAGTCAAAGTTAAAAAGGACGAAGTTAAATTAGAGTTTTTAAATCTGAAATTAATCGCACTTAGAGTTGAATTTAAATTTATTTTCAAAGTTAAAAACGAATTAGAGATCGAAGTTTGTTTAAGTTTAGAGTTTTAATTGGACTTGAGTTCCGAGTCGAAGTTCAATTAGAATCTGGAGTTGAATTTGAAGATGAATTCGAACTTGTTTGTTCGAAAATCAAATCAAAAATCAAATTCGTATCTGAGTTCATATTAAAGTTGAATGCGAAGACTATGTACTTCAAAAATTGCTTGGATTGAAGTCAAAGTCAAGTCAAAGGATTCTTTAGAATTCAAAGAAGTTATCAAAGATGTACTCTCTTATTTCGAAACTGAGAAAATTGTAGCAAAAAAATTTGCACTTTCACTGAAATGAATTTCTTAAAAAATTCGGTTACTTGACTTGCACCAACCCATGCCACAGCGAGCAGAACACCACTATCACGACATAAAAAACGAACTACGTTCAAAAGCTTTCAACGTTCGGGGTAGGTTTTCTGTTCAATTTCTTATCCTACATGTAAATTTTGGCAGCATTTTGCAGCAAACGCACTCGTACTGAAAACACACTTAATAACAAAGGCATACGCACGAATACACTCATGTACGCAGTCAAGCACACACACATACACACACACACACATGCACACACATTCATCACTCGTACGCACGTCTGTCTGGCAGTCGTCTGCCAAATAATAAATTTCAATATGCAAAAAACATGTTCAAAGCAAAAATGTGTTTCCTGCTTCCTATCGCCTCGGCTTCTGAGTACTCCGCTCGCTTTGATTTTACCACACATAAAAATAACCAAACTAAACCGTGACAAAAAAACTGAACTTGCTAGCTTCCCCTCTGACGATGTTGTTGTTGTTGCTGTTTTTGTCGCTGAGTGTTTGTCAATTTTTTTCTTGACGCCTTTCGAACATAAACATTGCAACACTCGATTGTCAGGGATGCGTGTTGTTCAGGGGTGAGTTTTCAACCCTCCTCCACCCAAAAAAAGAAAAAACAAAAAAAATTAATAAGAAAAAAACAACAAATAATATTTTCTGAAAAAATTTGCATGATGCCGCACATAGTTTTGCACGCAATTTGCAGGGATGCTGCTTTTGGAGGATTTTAGCTACGAAAACAACCCTCGGAGTGTATGAAGCTTGGCGGATTTAGTTTACAATTTTGCAGGGGTCGCAAATGTGTGACTTCCTTTTAGGTTTGGCATAATTCTAGCGGCTACAGGGGTTGAGGTAAGCGGCTTGATAAATGACGTAACGGCGTTACGGGATTCGCCGCCGAGTGTGGCGTAGATTTTTGCAATTTTCGATGTTGGCTACTAAATTTTTGGCAAATGATCATCGACTTCTGTGATTTTGGCAAGGATTTTTTCATACCCATATGGTCACACATGAGGGTGAGTATGAATGGTTTTCAATAATATTGGGTAAGCTATGAAATAAGGGAGGAGCATGCAGTTTGGGTTCAAAAATTTGGGTTGCATTTGATTGGATTGAAATTGGCAATTGTCAGGGGGAAGAAAGAAAATGTTTGGCATTTATAAAAATGGAGTTTGATAAACTCAAATGGTAATGGAGAGGAAAAACGCACCAACTTTTTATTCAGAAAAGAAATTTAATTTAGGAAATTGAATTTCGAAATGGTAGATTTGAACATTTTTAATCTGTCAAAAAATAGGCCAAACAAATCATATTTCGAAAATTAAGCAGATTTTGTTATTTTGACCCTTGATTTTTTTTATAAATTTTGAAACTAATAACATCCCTGTTACGAAAGTATTCAGTTGATATGATTTATATCAAAATTCCGATACTTAACTTCGAACTATATTCATTTTCATAAAGTTGAAGTTCCTCAATGAACCTAACTAGTCTTTGAAAATAAAATCTAAATTCTTGGAACTTTTTTTTTTTTAAACATTGAATATCTTTTAAATCTATCTCATGGAGTCAAGTCAACTATTACTTCTATGCAAGAAAAATGTTCGGAAGTTTTATTATCCAGAGAACTCTAAACTGAAATTAAGCCAGGCGATACCGTAGTGATCGAATTTTTTAGGGGATATATGTATCTAGAATAGTTCTGATATTATCAGTTCAATCAGAAAACATAAGTTCCGGGAACATTATTTAAATGTCATTTTCCCCTTATGAAAATATCGATAATATTCCCCTATCGAAAATGTTCGAAAGATATGAATGGAAGAATGGAACTTTTTCAACTGTTTGATGTATATCTATGGATGGATAAGATTATTACCAGGTGATGATAATATGGATCTGACATCTGGTAATTTTTGAAAACTATCCTTTCATAATTCAATCATTCAATAATTTCAGAGAGGTCTTTGTTCGTTAGAGATGCAAATGGGTAAATTTGGCTCATGGAAAAATAACATTTTTGGAAGCTAAGCCTTTAATAAGTTCTTTTCTTTGGGTACAGCGAATTATAACTCCCGGGCGGGCTCGTGTTCTAACATTTTGCTATAGTGAAAGTAATCGAACATTTATTTTTTAGAATGAAGGCCCTGTAAAGAGTGGTTTGGAAGTTATATTCTACTTCCTCAAACCTATATTTTTGTTCCTAAAAGCACTTTCGCAATCAGAGCATTACAGTCAGAGGAAAATTAACATGTTTAGACGCTGAATCTTATGGGAGTATTCATGATTCCTATAAAAAATCCGAATCCAATCATTATTTCATCAGGTGGAAAGTGAAAATACTGTCGAAGAATATAACTATACTTTTATTTACAGGTTATCTTGTGACTTTGTTCTGAATCAGGTCATTATGTGTCTTTTAATTTTCAGGTCATATACCTTACACTGCTATTTTCCAGGGCATAACAGAAACATTTCCATAACAATACTCTCAGCAGTAAAATGTTCCGTCACTCGCAAAAAAAAAAATCATCAACGGTTACATTAAAAAAAAAAAAACAAAAATACCAGTCCTTGCACAAAACAAGGCAACATTTTAGCTATTCAACTGATCACGTAGCTCGCTCTCACTCTCTCTTTCTCTCCCTTACTCAACAAAAAACAACTTAAATTAAAATTCCGCAAAAGGAGCAACATTAAAAAATGATCTCTAGGAAAATCTACTGAAAATTATGCTAATTTGAAAATTTTTTAAAATTTTCACAAAACTATCAGCGTGCAGAATATCGAAAATTTTCTCACGATCATGCAAGCAGATCAAAGTGTACCTGACACCAAAACTTATGCAAATTACGAGACAAGACGAAATGAGTTGCATTAAAAGATACAGGAAGTCGCATCCAAGTCGCATTGCATTTTAGATTTCAGCAGTGAATTTGCATAAATTCGTGCAACAACTGATGCAACAAGGGGTTAAGCAAAAAATCTTTTCCACTTTTGCTCTCATTAATTATGCAAAAAGCCTGAATTTTCTATGCCGAAGAATTGGGTTGTTTTTCTTGAATTTTGCTCATTTGCATAATGCATGCAATGTTAAAAATGAAAGTGATTTGAAAGAAAGATTGCAAAATGGTTAAAAGCTGCAAAAAGAGAGAATGTATGAATGCAAGGGTTAATTATGTGACACAGTGTGTGGTGGTGGTGTTGTTGTTGTCGTCGTCAGTAGCAGCAGCAGCAGCGGCCAGCTGACTGAGCGAATGTCCTTAAAGGGGTGTCTGTCCGCCGCAGGTCACCACCCTGAGCTGCCTAGCGGGACATGACGCTGTCAGAGCGGCTCTAGAGGGTTAAGGCACTGCGGTTGCTGTACTCTACTCTTAAGATGCAAAAAAATCGTCTTCTACTCTAAGCAGTCTGTAGACAGGACATGTGCATCATTTGCATTTAATTTGCATAAGTTTTTTTTTTTTGTTTTTCTCCCAACATGGTCTACGTGAGTTTTCTTCGCCTTTTCCGGCTTTGATGATAATACAAAAAAAATTATGCTAATATTTTTATTTTCACAAACGATCGATCGATCGCCTGCTTTTTTGCTAAACTATGTTGTGAGAACTTTCTCACGCTGGGGACTGTTTTCTCGCTCGAATTGTGGCTGTTTAGCAATTTGCTCAAACAGCAGGATCATAATAAATTTCTATCGATTTTTGATTATTTGTATTGATTGCTTGGGCCGAATCGAAGTAAGACTATATCCTGCAGGAGTCTTTTGTGGCGCCAAAAGAACGACTGAGTTTGCAAAATGAATGTTTTGTCAGTTTAAATTAATTTAAATTGAAAAATATGTAAATTCACTTTGTGAACTCTTTTACACGACCGCTGGTCGTTAGAGGGTTAAGCTTTTGACAGTTGCGCTAAGTGTAACGGGTTTTTGCAGTATTGTCATGTGCGATGTAACCTTCAACTTGATTAAATTTTAATGTATGTACGAATTGTCGAACAAAAGCACTTTTAAAAGAGAGTGATAGCGAGAGAGAAAGAAATTTGTTCTCAATGAGAGAAACTTAAATTTGTCATTACAATATTTGAGAATGCTTTGAACCCAACGAACTTCAGATGTTACACCTATTCAGCGCATATTAACATTATCCACGCCTGAGTATAAAGTTCATTTAAATATTTACGTGAATATATCAAATTTTTTATACCATATACATACCATATACATTTTTATTTATACCACACACCTACATATCTTTAACATACAGATGAAATAGCCGACAAGCAGCAACAACATCGCACTCTGTTCCTGCAGTTGTCAATGAAGTTTTTAGAACTAAGATTTTTGCTTTCGGTTTCTTATAGTTCTCATTTGCTTTTTGTTATGAATATAATATAGCCTGGATGTTTAGCCAAAATTCTTTGTGGATGCGATTGGGGATCACACGATACAATCATGTAAGGTTGGAGTGACAACCGGACATTTTCTCACGAATGTCTTGCACCGATTGTCATTTTTGACCTGCATATTTTGCTTTTTATTTTCTTTTAAGCTTTTTCCTTCAATATCATGGCACCAAATGTCAAAAATAGTATAAATTAGAGAACGAAAAAAGTAAAAAAAATACAATATACAAGCAAATTGTATTTGATGGCAGTGTTGCCAGATTGAGGTAAATTTCCCTAATTGAGGTAATTTTTGACTCATTTTTTGGGCAGAGGTAAAAAAGGTAATTTTTGACCAAAAGTGGTAAATTTTGCGAAAACAATAATTTGTTTAGACTTGTTAATTTTTTGAACATACTCACAAGCAGTTTAAGAGCCCGAACAGAACCAAAGCGGCCGGTTGACGATTGTCTCTCGGAGAATTCCGTTGAGAATACGTCCAGAATAGGAACGGTTGTCGGATCAGCGTTGTTTTTCGGTGTGTGTGAATGGTACAAATTTTATTTTTTCATGTTTTTGTTGTTTCCTTATAAATATATGTAAACTAACAAAAAAATTATAACGGTTGTTAATCATTTCAAAAATTTTTAATTTTTAAATTTTGGGAAAAAGTAAATTTTCTTCGAAAGTGGTAAATTTTTTCCCAAATAATGGTTAATTTCAGTTCGTCTCTCTGGCAACACTGTTCGATGGTCGCAGCTCAAGAATGATAGAAAGAAGATTACGCGTTGCGCAGTACCGTTATCTAATGCTCTCTTTCTCAATTGAGTGAATGACGTCACACAGTACTTTTGCTTGACAAAAACGTATGCAAATGTGCGATCCCTTAGGCAAATTGACGAAATTGAAAATAAATTCTTTCGGAAAAGTAAAATAAAAATATCTACTTTTCTGTATAAATATATGAATATTTTCGTATACGAAAAATATGAATTTTTAAAAATTTTTATCTCCTTAACCATTCGAGAACGACAAAATTTTATTGCACCAATAGGTTAACCAAAAAAAAAAAATATTTAGGCATTGGCCCCAAAGTAAAATTATTCCAAAGTCTGACAATATCGCTTGTGACGTCATGCTCTCTCTCTCTCATTTGCGGAACGCGTAATCTTGTTTCTATCATTTTTGGTCTTTACCTAAGTGAATTCAAGTTACTAGTAGTCTATCCTTTCCACAAATTTCTCTTCCAGCAACTATAACTTCAAGTCGTAAGTATTGATGAGCTTTCAATGTTAGTTGATTGGAAATGAGGTAAAGAAATGAAGTAGGGTTAAGGGTAGGACCATGGCCTGATCGTAATTCGAAGACGGTACCCCTTAAACGCGCTTTCTCCCAACTAAGAAGGCCGCCAAGGATTTCCAGTTTCAAGATTACAAATTTCAAGATACACAGCTTTCACAATTTCAAGTTTCAAGATTCGAAGATTGTAATTCTTAAGATTTCAAATTTTAAATTTCAAGATTTCAAGCATTCAAGATTTCATCATTTAAAAATTACAAGTTTCAAGTGTCAAGAAATGAAAATCTAAAAATTTCAAGATATCAAGTTTTTAAGATTCATTATTTCAAACTGTAAGTATTCAAGATTTAAAATTTTCAATTTTTAGGATTCGAAGATTGTAACTATCAATATTTTAAGTAAATGATTCATGTGTCATCATTTCAAGGTTTGTAGCTCAAAAATTTTTTCAAGATTCAAGTTTTAAGGTTTGGAGCTTAAAAACTTCAAGAAATCAAGATTCAAGTTCAATCCAGTTTCAAGATTCAAGTTCACTTCAGTTTCAAGATTCTAGTTTCAATATTTAGTTTGAAGATTTCCAGACTCAAGATTCCAAAATCTTAAGTTTTAAACTTCACGAAGTATCAACTTTCGAGATTGAATGACTTCAATTTTGAAGATTTCCAGTTTGACGGATTCAAGTTTTAAGCTTTCAAATTCAAAACTTTCAAGATTTAAGTTTCAAGCCTTCAAGTTTCAAGATTTTAAGTTTGTACATTTTATAGTTTCAAGATTTTAAGTTCGAATATTTAAATATTCAAGATTTTAAGTTCGAAAATTTAAAAATTCAAGATTTCAAGTTCGAAAATTTAAATATTCAAGATTTCAAGTTCGAAAATTTAAATATTCAAGATTTCAAGTGTCAAGATTTTGAGTTTCAAGATTTTAAGCTTTAAGGTTTCAAGATAACAAGAATCTCGATTTCATTTTTCGAGATTTCAAGTTTCAACATTTCAAGATTTGAATTTTAAAAATCTCTAGATTTGAAGTTTCCAGACTTCGAAGTTTTCAATATTTTAAGAATTCAAGTTTCATTATATGAAGATTTTTAGTTTGAAGATTTAAATTTTCAATATTCTGATTAAAACATTTTAATATTCAATTTTCAGTCTACATATCAAGATTTAAATTTTCAATATATCATGATTTCAATAATCAAAACATCATGATTTCAAATTTCAAGATTTCAATTTTCAAGATAAATTTGATAATTTGAAGTTGTGACAGTCGAAATCGCAAATTTCAAGATTTTGAGGTTCAAGTAACGAAATTTTCAGTTTGGAAATTTCAAGTTTTAGATTTTATGATTTTATAATATTGTAATATATCATGTTACAATAATTCAGGATTAAAGTTTAAAAATTCAAGATTTCAGGACTTAAAAATTTATGTTTTCAAGATTTTAAGATTTCTGTTTTCAAGAGATTTTTAAAATTTATGTTTTCAAGATTTTAAGATTTTAAGAAAATTTGAAGTTTAAAGAGTTTCGATTTCAAGTTTTACAATTTTCAATATTTCAAAATAACTAGATATCAATATTTCAAGTTTTAAGATTCAAGAGTGTAAGATTTCAAGATTTGAAAATTTATAGTTTCACGTTTAGAGACCTAAGATTTCAAGACTCAAGAATTCAATGTTCCCAGAGTATTAATATTTCAATGTATCAAGTTTCAAAGTTTCAAGTTTCAAAACTTCAAGATTTCAACTTTTCAAGGGTTTCAAGATATCAATATTTCAAAATTCAAAGTATAATTATAAGATTTAAGGTTTAAAAATTTCATGTTTTGAGAATGTTAAGATTGCAAGAATGGAAAATATGATTTCGGGGGTCTCTAGTAACGACTTCCATATTAAATTTTAAAAAATTTCAAGAAGACGGCTCTAAAACGGCGCAAGCAAATGCGAACATTTTTATTAAATGGGGATTTTCTCATGATTTTTTGAAAAAATAACACTTTCTTTAGGTTTTTTTTTTAAAGTAAATATTACATTTATTTTACATTATTACATTGGGTATTATTAAATATAAGTTTAAGTTAATAAAAAAATTTGTTTTGTGATTTTAACTCCTCTTCACTGCTGTAGAGGGCGTCATACAAAAAGTCTGTTTTAGACTGTAGGACTTTCAAACTTACATCGTATCGTCTATTCCAGGGCCATATTACAGAATATTCCCGAGATTTTGTAACTTCATATATAAAATTATCGTAAAATTCCCTTTGGGAAAAATTCTTCCCAAATGTTCTTTGGAAACATTCCACATCGTATCTTTTGGAAACTTATGGGAAGTTTTAAATTGATATTGCTTCCAAACCGCTTCTTAAGGAATGAATGTGGAAACGATTGCTTGTTTTGGGGCAGTTTCAATTACAATTAATTTCGAATAATAAATCTAGTAGGTGGAGGCCGTGGCGAAGTGGGTAGAGTGCATGGCCCATACGCCAAAGAGCCCTGGTTCAATATCCATCTAAGACAGAAATTTTTTTCAATTGAATTGATTTTTCTGTTCGGTTGTCACCTCTCTGCAGACAATGGCGAACCTCAGAGAGTAAATAATGCCATGTAAAAGCTTCTTGAGAATATGCACATTAGCTGTTCGGAGTCGGCATAAGACCAGTGGGTCCAGTTCTCGATCAATTGTGTACAAACATTTAATAACACGCACAACACAATTTGATCATAAGAAGTTCGATCAAAGTCCTTTCAAGGGATGAAATGGCCAGTTTATTATATCATTATTATTATAAATTCTGGTAGGTAGCATGCTTGACTGCCAAACCAGAGGTCCCAGGTTTGAATCCCGGCTAGGTTAACAATTTTTAATTGTTATTTTCACATTCATTTTTAATGAACGGAGAGGAATGTTTCCCTCAAATGACATAGTGTGTATTAAAAGAAATGGAGTGTCTAACGAAAGGGAATGCTTCCTACACTCTATGGAATGTTTCCTGCTTATATCCGGGAATGTTTCCATTTCCCAGAGGGGATATATATATCCGGGAATGTTTCCATTTCCCAGAGGGAAGATTACAAAAATTAAAATTAAAAAAAAATTCACGTCGCCATATTAGAATTTTGCAATATCGATAACAGGGACCCCAAAAATAAACTACCACCTACTAGATTAAAAATTCTTTCAGTAGAAAAATGAACCAATCAAAGGGTTAAGAGAACTGCTGCTTGTCTCTTTGAATTTGTATGATTTATAAAAATTCGCTCTCTGAAAACAAAAAAGTCACAACACAAAATATAAAACGTTTGGCTTTTTCATGTAAAACAATACGTAGTAGTTAATCAGCTCCATCGATCGTCAAGGTGTTAAATTCATCTTTCGTTTCCTTAATATTTAAAAAACCGTTTTGTCCCTTTGTTTTATATGGAATCTCCTGAAAATTAAACTGTTTTAAAATCTCCTACTGAAAATATGAAATTTTGATTTTTGTTCATTTTTTAGTAAGACTTCGATATGTTTCGAAAAGCTTTTAACAAGCCTACAGGAATTTTTAGACTAAATATATTTCAACGAAAAAAGGATCTTTTAATTTTTAGCCGTCAGGTGGATTTTTTGTTTTTTTTATTTTAGGTGTCACTCTTAAGATATTTATGTGACAAGATTAGTTGTTGTTCATTGAATCTTTTCACACAAGTAGAATCCTTTGAGGATATATTTTTTTTTTTTTATTTTGTTATTTTATACAATTTCTTTGCACTTGTCGCCGGTTTTGCTTAACGTCAAACTCCTTTTTTTCCGAATTCAATAGGATTTTAATTTCTTTCTTTTATTTTTTTACTAAAGATAAACATTTCGTTTTCATAGAAAGGGATCTTTTCGAGGACCAACAACTTCACATAAACATATCGTCCTTCCAAACATATAACAGAAGAATGACAACGTAAGAATGTCGACGCTTCTGCCGTCCGTTTTTTGTTTTTTTTTCTTCTTCTTGTTTTTTGGGTGCGTTGAACAGGTTTGTTTAGATTATAAGGGAAAACGTGTTAAGTTGCATTTTCTTGCACTTCGCTAGAAATAAACTCAACACAAACATTTGCGCAAGAATCGGGAAAGGGAGAGTTATGTGTGTGTTTTTCTTATTGTTTTTTTTTTTATATTTTGGGAAAGCGAAAAGTATGGGGTACAGTTGAGTGCAGAAATGTATAGTTCTCGTTAACATTACAACGATATGTGGAGAATTGCAAAGTGTGCGCAATAAATATGGAGTAATTGATATCAGTGAAATTGATCAATTGATGGAGTGAAACATTAACATAAATGTAATAATAACTGTATTGAACAACTTTTAAACTTAATGGAATAACTTTTTCTAAAAAACTTATTAATAAAAAAAAAACTTTGTTTCACTTTTAATGGCTCTGAATGCCTCAAAATCATCCCCACAAAATGTGATCTTAAATGATCGCATTTGTTTGGGTTTTTTCTATGCAAAGAATAAAATATTTCGTCCTTCTCGCGTTGATCTCGTGCTTTGCGCGTTCTTGCTTCTTTGTTTCATTTCAACGTTGATCCTTGTAGGAAAACGTGGACATTTTTTCAGTTTTTCATTGTAAACATAGGACGAAGATCCTTTGTGTTGACGCGTTTTGATGGTTTTTGTCATTTGTTTTGTTTGAAGTTTTCAGTTTCACTTTCTTTGGATTTGTCTTTGTTTGTCAGTTGAGGTCCCTGCTGCGCCATGAGGTGGTGTCAATGTCAGAATTGAAGCGTGACCTAATATGCTGACCTTTGGTTTTATTGTCTAAGTTTGAATGTTTAGAGAAGGATAAAATGATACAGCAAATAATAATAAAAGCTAATTTGAATGTGGCGTCCGTGGCGTAGTTGGTTAAAGTGCGTGGCCGCTATGTCAAAGAACTTTGGAAACCCAGGTTCGAAGCCCAGCAGCGACAGAAAATTATTTGAATTAAAATAATTTTTCTGTACGGCCGCCACCTCTCTGCAGACAATGGCAAACCTCAGAGAGTAATCAAAATGCCATGTAAAGCTTCTTGAGAACGAGAACTTTCCGTTCATCGCCGTTCGGAGTCGGCGTTAAGCATGTAGGTCCGGTTCTCGGTCAATTGTGTACAAACTTAATAACACGCACAACACAATTGATCATAAGAAGCTAGGTCAAAGTCCTTTCAAGGGCTGAAATGGCCAGTTATTTATTTTTTTTTTTAATTTGAATAAAGTCATTATTACTCTCCACTCAAAGGACATTATAGTACAATTTTTCCAGTTTTCATAATTTTGAAAAGTTCTATTGATTTAAGCTCTAAAAGGATTCTTGAAAAATATTTTGGGAAATTTTTATTGATGTCCTTGTTACTTCCCTTAACCCTGCTGCTTCTTCTTCTTCTCTCTTAATTGTTTTCTTTGTGGCACTCCTTGAACAAACAACCATATGGAGAGAATCAAAATGATGGATGAATCAATAATTCAGCAAGTGTTGCATCCTGCATGCCTCACTATCAGCCATTTGGAGTGTTTCGTTAGCCTGTCCGTTCACAGGACCTAGAAATATAATAACTCAACATCTTGCTTTAACGTTTAATCATCCGCCAGACATGCTTAAAAAAATATCCTTGCGTAGCTGCCAATTAGGTTCCTTCGCTGTTTGTTTAATCATTAGCATAAAATTTGAAATTTCTCACAAGATGTAGGGCGTCTACCTGCTGCCCCACGACAGCACAGAAGAAAAAGGACACAAAGGATGCTCTCCGCTGATCGTTTACGTTCTTATTTCATGGTTCCTGATATGTCAAAGATTTCGCCAAGGATTTTGTTATCATTAAAGAACTATAAAATAAATAATGGAAAAACGAAACATTTGTATATTTTTCTTTGTGCTATTGAATGACCGCCATTTTTTATTTAAATTCCTTGCGTTCAGTCTGTTTTTCTTCGTTTTTTGCTGTGCCTTTGCTTGACTTTGCTTTGATTTCCTTTGTGACGGCTGCATTTTTCTCTGGATTTTTTAACGTCTTGTTATTGTTGTTGGTGCCATGTGACCATGAATTTCTGGCAGGTTATCGACCCACGCAGCAACAACATGAAAATGCATTTTACAAGGCATGCAACAGGAAAATTAAAAAAAAAAACAGGCCGATTGGCGTGAATTGCTAGAGTTGCCTGGAGTGCCAACAACTGCAGCAACCCGATCTATGCAGTCAGGTTGTGCGTCCCGTCGCGACGCGCCTTGCTTTAGGGAATTTTTTTATAGTTGTTAATTTATGGAATGCGCTTTGCTTATTGATTGAGAAGGGTTGCCAAGTGTTCGATAGGTATTGGATATTTAAAAAGTATGTTTTGTTGTTTAAAGTTGATGGTTTCCTTGAAGTATTCACTGTTAAGGGCACATATGTGGACTGAAGTTGAACTTCCATATTTGAATTCACCTAATAAAAAACTTATTCTACTATAGAACAGTCCTAATAGCGAGCAAACGGGTCGAAAAGCTCTGAGTCTCGAAAATTTATAAAATTTTATGATTCGCCTTTGGCTGATTCATTTAGAGCAGTGGGGCCCAAGAAATTTTAAGCGCGGGCCAAAGCTTAAAAAACAAAATTTCATCGTTGCATTTGGCAAAAAAAATAAGACAATTGCAGTGCAATAAAATCACATGTCCTGAAAATTTACTCGACACACAAGTAACGGGACAATCAGCTTCAGCATCGACATCATCGAGTGTGCGTTTTTTTTTATTTTGGCTTTGCATACACTTGTTTTTGTAAATTTCGCTGGAAAATGCGCTGAACACTAAACGAGTGCGGTTTGTGTTGTTTTTTGCAGGCGTTCTTTGATGTTGGCTCATCGCAAAGACAAAATTAAGATTAATTTAAAAATTAAAAAAATTTGTATGAAGGGCCACGCGGGCCATACGGGCCACTACGTGGGCACGTTTGATTTAGAGGTACTTTTTCCAGTAGAGATTTTATGACAGAGCGTACGGGAATTGTATCAAACTGCCATAGTATGTTTTTCAGTATTGTTTGAGTTTTCATCAAAGATAGTCTAAGCTCGATACAACTTCTATAAATTATTTTTAAAAAGCTTGAAGAAGATCCACTGTCTTCGAACAAGAACTCAACTTATCGATCAAGCCCACTTCTGGCTTATTGACCATGTCATTTGGCAAAATTACCATATTTGGGCTAAAAAGCAACCCAAAGAGGATCTAAAGAAGGCAGGCAGGTAACTTAGAATGTCGCCCGTTATTGCATCATGATAACGGAATATTTATTGCCTGAAATTAAAGCCCGTGATGATCTCGACGACATTTGATTCCAACAAGGAGGCACTACTTGTCACACATTCCGTAAAACCATGGCTTTATTACAAGAATAATTCGGTTAGCAGGTAATTTCACGCTTTAATCTGTTGTCAAGGTCATGTTTATGTTCATGTTAACGCTTTAATCTGTTGTAAAGGTGCCAAGGTCATGTATTGTGTATCATAATCCGCAGCGGATCTATGATTCGCCAGAGGGGGGGGGGGGGGGAAAGACAGCAGTTTTGTAGCCCAAGGAGGGCTAAAACGGCATTTAGGGCTTATTTCACTTGTTTTCCCATACAAAAAATTCTCCAAGGGGGGCTAAAGACCTTTCAGCCCGTAAGTAGATCCACCACTGATCATAATATTGCACCTCTAGAGTTTTTCCTTTACGAACACATAAAGTCCAAAGTATATGGATAAGTCGGGGCTACGTTTGCGGGGCTGCAATCCAACATTACTCTCGTCATGCGCTAAATACCACTCGAAATACTCGAACCCTTCATCGAAAATTGGAACCTTCGAAGTAATGGCCAACATTTGAAAGAAGTAATCTTTAAAAAAATACTGTTAAGAATATTTTTTGTATGATAATAGAAATAGCCTACAAAATATAACCCAGCAAACATTATGACCGGGTATGGGCACCACTACATTTAAATCTTCCGTGTTGTTTCTGTGTTTGTCTTTTGTGTTTGATTTGAGGTTGCGTTTTGTGTTGCTACATAAGCCTTTGCTCTCAATTCCTGCTCTCAACGCTCCCAGAGCGCTCTTTGCCCACAGCTGATTATGACTCTTAAAATACTCTTTTAAGACTCCTATAAATGAGTATTTCTCATCATAATGCGCTCAAAAATGCGCTCTTTTATAAATACGTTTTCGTAGGTTGTGGGCTTCTAAATATGATTCTTAATAATGACTTTCATAATGACTTTATATCTCATTTTGGATTCAAAATTAAAACTCTTTTAAGAATAGGTTAAGTGATATCTGTGAGGGCTGAGCCCAGTAGATAAATAAATAAATAAATAAATAATACTCTCTTAAGAATCATGTAATGTACTCTTTAAAGACTCATAGTTAAGTTTTAGTTCGGATCAAATTATCGAATAAACTTTTTTCAATAAGACATCAATTTCATAAAGTTCCTTGACTAAAGTATTTTTTAAGAATCATGTATTCAAGAGTCAAGAGTATATTCTTCAAAGACTCATAATTAAGATTCTTTAAGAACTCATATAAATTATTCTTTTAAGAGTGATAAGTCTCAGGTTAATATATTCGATTCTACATGTTGCTCAACTGCACGTTCAACGACTGAAAGATAAATAATGACGAATTGGGGCAAGTCACTTCAAAAAAAATATTCATATACTCACAAATTAGCTTTTTATAATAACGCATATGTCATTCAATATATAATCGTTTTGTGAGTCCTTGTTATGAGTAATCATAAAGCAGGCATAACAATTACTCTTACTTTTGTGATCATTTAACAATCACATTGAAGACTCTTTTAAGGGGGCTTTAATGAGTCCTCATAAAGCAAGCATAACAATGACTCTTTTAAGATTTCAATTTTGAGCAATCATTAAACAACCCTCCTTTAGGGGTCTTTTTATTGCGTACTCTTAAAACACTCATAAAAAATACCTTTTTTAGTCATTTATTTTGAGCACTCAGAAATTAGAGGTAATTTTTATTTAATTTTTTTGCTTTTTTTTTTAAGGTACCTCCTAATAAATGACCGTTTACGTTTATACAAAAGACTTTTATTTATATTAATTCACTACAGATCCGGAAACTTCAATTTTGAAATCTCTTATTTAAAATGTTGGTCTAGATTTGAAATTTACACTCACAAACATAAATATGCTAATTTTAGCCCAAATTAAATTATCTTCTTTAAGTGTGGGGTATATTCCCGGACCTCTATTACGAATTTGATAATTTTTAACCCAGATTGTATTACCCAGAACGGGAAAATACCAAATACCATTCTCGAATAGCACAGACGAAAAGCAAAACCTTATTTGCAACAGAGTTACCATCTTATATTTCTGAAAAAGCACTTTGTTAGCACCAATTTTGCTGAAGAAAGTAATAGTCCAGCCGAGTCTAAGTTTGGAATGATGGGATGTATTTCAATTCTTCTTGTCATAAAGAAAAATTCAAAAGCTCCTAAGAAATTGCTTGCTCCTTATCATTACTAGCCAGTGGCGGATCTAGGAATCGCCAAAAAGGGTAGCTGAAACTATACTTTTGTATGCCAAACGGGGGGGGGGGGGGGCTGAAATGTCTTTTTGGACATTTTTTTTCCGTACAAAAAAATTCTCCAAGGGAGGGGCTAAAGCCCTTTCAGCCCGTATGTAGATCCGCCACTGTTATTAGCTAATGTGATGAGGGGCCAAACCAAAAATGTAATAGATCACAAGTTGTTTTTGAGAAATTTAGATAATAACGATAAAACTTTTGAAAAAAATTTACAAGAAAAAAGAGAGACCTCGGAGCAGGTTTTTTATAAGGAGATCTCCGATACTTTTTGATACAGAGAATATTTTTGTACACGAAGAGAAATAATATTCTTATATTCAGCAAATATTTTGATTGATTTAAGAAAATTTAAAATTAAGCCTTAAAAAAACTAAAATAATTTTGATTAATTTTAAAACAAAAAACTAAAATTAAGAAAAATAATTTATATTCAGCATTTATTTGTAAAATTCAATGAAATAAATGATTGCTTGAAACAAGAATAAAATACTAGATTCTAAAACCTGGAACAAGACTCTTGAATCAAGAAAATACAACTTATATTGGCATGTTTATAATTCACAACATGTTTACATGAAAATATGTTTAAGATGGTGCGAATCGACAAACTATGACATGGTTCGAAGGCGCAGTGTCTTATCTGTTTCTTTATTTGGAAATATGCAAGCGTCCACGTATAGCGTATTTAGTATATTCGAGTAGTTTTTTAATGATCGGTTATCCTACATCCTAAATCTTTTCTGAATGATTTTCATTATAATAAGTAATGAAGTTTCAAATAAAAAAAATAAATAAATAACTGGCCATTTCAGCCCTTGAAAGGACTTTGACCTAGCTTCTTATGATCAATTGTGTTGTGCGTGTTATTAAGTTTGTACACAATTGACCGAGAAATGGACCTACAGGCTTAACGCCGACTCCAAACGGCGATGAACGGAATGTTCTTATTCTCAAGAAGCTTTACATGGCATTTTTATTACTCTCTGAGGTTTGCCATTGTCTGCAGAGAGGTGGCGGCCGTACAGAAAAATTATTTTAATTCAAAATAATTTTCTGTCGCTGCTGGGGTTCGAACCTGGGTCTCCAGGTTCTTTGACATAGCGGCCACGCACTTTAACCAACTACGCCACGGACGCCACGCGTCTAATCCAAAATATCAAGCCAAAAATTCTGGTATTAAGAAAATTGTCTACTTGAATCAAGCAAATTATTCTATTTTTCAGCAAATTTGTTACTTGAATCAAGCAAATATTTGTCTTGAAAATAGAAAAAATGATCTTAAGTTTCAAGCAAATGTTTCTTGAATTAAGCATTTTTTTCTAAATATGAGTTTTAAATTTGCTCAATTCTAGCAAAATAATGCTTTAAATTATTAGAGCTGAGTATCAACAGCTTCTTAAATTCATTACACTGAATTCTCTCACTGACATCTGTACTCAAATTTGTTCTCTTCGTAATGTTTGTTTAGAAAATTTTAACAAATTTTCAGCACATATCGTACAAAAAATAAACGAAATTTAGAAGAATCAACAAAAATAAAAGAAAAAAAAATCAACAAGAATAAAAAATAAATAAAATACAAATTATGTTTACATATTTACAATTTACAAAATAGTTGAATGCCAGATACTTGTGTGTGCATTTCTTAGTTTTGTTTTGTTTTTTTTTTTTCTATTTTTTTGCCAGTACAGATAGAATATCTCATAGATGCAGGCTTTGTGAACGATGACGAACCGCCCGCTTGCTTGGAGGTCGTCTCTCGGGCAAAAGACATCAGACATCGAAAACACTGACAGGTATTCTTCTCACTATTTTGACAAGTGGCTGTGAAATCGGTTGCACTGCAAGACAACGAGTAGCTGAGCTGGCAGCAATTTTCCTAACAAACACATACATTTTTTTATTTGGTGCTATATCGATGATTAATTTGCTGCCTGAAGAAAAAAAAAAAAAAATAGGCAGTTGAGGTAAAATGTGACACTTAGGAAAAAAAACTTTCAATAAATGAGCGTTTAATTGAATTTCATTGTCTTCATGCTCTTTATTACATGCTCAGGAAATAAAAAGAACTAACTCATTGCAACACTTGAAGCTGATTCTTGAAATTAATTGACCATCATTAATTTCATTTTGACACCATTTGACAATTTTCTACCGGGGTTGCTTGCTAAGTAGTACTCAAGAATTGCAGCTCTACGTTTTGTCAACGTCACGTCAAGCCAGCAAAGAATTCAATAAGGCAACTGATCAATACAGCATTCATTGGGAAATTATTGACAACAACAACAACAACAACAACAACAACAACCTTAGCAACAACCTGTTTTAACCCTTCTCAAGCATTGACCTTTTCCAGTTTGTTTTGTGTTTTGAGCAATACAAAAAAAGCCTCCGCAAAGAAATGCATAAATTTTGTGACGCTCCGCTCCTCATTTTAGAACATGAACAAAGAAAGGTTTTTATGAAAAGGTTCTGCATTCTTAATAAGCTCAATAAATTGATTGCATCATGCGGTTCATTAGCCTTCGCCACTGTTCCAAGTTTGCTGCCCGGAAAACTAGTCGTAGTTGGGAGAACAGGCCGTCTTGCTAAGAGTTGTCTGGCCATTTGAAGAGATCAACCTTAGCCGGCAAAATAAAATTCGATACAAGAAATGATCGTAAAAAATAAAAACCAATGGCCAAATAAGAAATTCCTTTAGTCAAGATTAATGGTCATTCTATGTTAATATTTTATGATGCAGTTATTGAGGCTTAAAAGGTTTCTAAAAATTGACAACTTGATTGCCATAGGCACACGTGTGCATTTTACTGCATTTTGGCCAGAGAAGATCAATAGATGAACAAGTTTAAAATTTAAAGACTTTTCTTCGTGCTGGTCGATATGCGAGTGGGTTGACAAAGGTATGACACGGCATGACAAAGCAAATCGATTTATGACCTTAGACCAACATTTATGAATTTTTTAATTGGTCTTATAAGCTTCGTCTGAAAAAAACTATTAAATTCAGTTTTGCACATTTAACATGAAACTTTCTATTTAGAAACAAATGTGTTTATTGCACTTAAATATTTATTCTTTCATGGTCATAATTTGTATTTAAAAGTGTTTTGATTAAAAATTCAAAAAAATTTTATAATAAAAGTGGTATCGAAATGGTATTTGTCTATCAATATATGTACCAATATAATACATTAGATATATTAATAGCCAAAAAAGTTATAGGTGAACGTGTTGTGACATAAAAGTATAACAAAAAAAAGTTATGATCATATGCTTTACTAGAAAAAAGCATGCTCCTAAAGAGACCAAGAGTATTGTTCTCAATTTTAAGACCCTAGTCTTCATTTGTACCGAAATATGCTTTTAAGGTTCTGAATGGGACAATTATTTTGACGTAAAAGACGTCATTCTCGGAGGTATGTAGGGTGGTTGATAATGATCAGGTGTCGGTATTTAGGTCACAATTTGAGCCATTGGTGTGCTTAAAGTACTGATCGTACAATGTTGATGTTAGCACTTGTTGGTCTGCTTGATCCTCACTGGGAGAAAAATTCATGTTTGAACTCTCTAACTTTTATAAATTTTACACAATTACATGAATATAAAGCCAACATTTGATGTTTTTGTTTGCTTAAGTTTGCTACCTATTTATCGACAGTTTCCGGTCGGTCATACATATTAACCCTCTCCGGCACTCTCTTAAAGGTCATATGCTCAGGTGTATGGAATAAATATACAAAAATCATAAAATTTGTATGGGAGCCCCCCTAAGGAGTGGTCGGAGGGAATAGGTGTAGGAAAAAATGTTCCTTTTGCAAAAGTTATGGGGGTCGGTCATACATATTAACCCTCTTCGGCACTCTCTTAAAGGTCATATGCTCAGGTGTATAGAATAAATTTACAAAAACCATAAAATTTGTATGGGAGCCCCCCTAAGGTGTGGTCGGAGAGAATTGGTGTCCAAGGCAAAAATGTTTCTTTTGCAAAAGTAATGGGGGGTCGGTCATACATATTAACCCTCTCTGGCACTCTCTTAAAGGTCATATGCTTAGGTGTATGGAATAAATATACAAAAACCATAAAATTTGTATGGGAGCCCCCCTAAGGAGTGGTCGGAGAGAATAGGTGTAAAAAAAAATGTTCCTTTTGCAAAAGTAATGGGAGTCGGTCATAGATATTAACCCTCTCCGGCACTCTCTTAATGGTCATATGCTCAGGTGTATAGAATAAATTTACAAAAACCATAAAATTTGTATGGGAGCCTCCTTAAGGAGTGGTCGGAGGGAATAGGTGTCAATAGCAAAAATGTTCCTTTTTCAAAAGTAATGAGGGTCGGTCATACGTATTAACCCTCTCCGGCACTCTCTTAAAGGTCATATGCTCAGGTGTATGGAATAAACAAAAACCATAAAATTTGTATGATAGCCACCCTAAGGAGTGGTCGGAGAGAATAGGTGTCAAAGGCAAAAATGTTTCTTTTGCAAAAGTAATGAGGGTCGGTGATACATATTAACCCTTTCCGACACTCTTTTAAAGGTCATATGCTCAGGTGTATGTAATAAATATTTTGCTAAATATTTTTTAAAAAAGATGTCATCAAAAGCGAATTGAATAATTCTACGTCTGTGTTATGACATAGTCGAAACTACTGTATCTTTTTCTTTTTATTTGCTGTCCTGGATGTTAAACCAATGAAAATAAACGAACTAATTTACTGTTTATTTACAACCTGAGGTAAACATTTCAGTTATCTTTAGTAATTCCCTTAGTAAATAGTTTTTAACTAAAAATGCAAATCAGAGTTTACAATTTCAAAAAAACTATCAATAACGATTTAAGGGAGGTTCGAGGAAAAACCTTTTTTTCGAATGAATTCTTATTTTCCTTTTTCAGACGATCCGGAACCGAGCTATGATGTGGCCCGATTTTCAAATTTTTTTTTTAATACACATCCTCGGAAATCGGTATTCGACATCAAATCACACATACCATTCCACTGACTACATTTTATGGGCCTTTAAATAGGGGCGTTGCACTTTTCTGCAGCCCAAATTTTCGGTATAACTTTCGAACTATAAGTCACAAATCAATGAAACTCTGTAGGAACTTCCTATTTAGTCGTGTTCTTCGATTGGAAAAACTGAACAAGCATTAAACAAGGGGGCGTGGTACCACTCATAGAATTCAAAGCTTTTATATCGAATAGCTTTGGAAGTAAATGCCGTATAACAATGAAAGTCATTATGGAGTTCCCACTTGATGATAGCCTTCTACTAGAAAGTAAAATATGGAAAGTAGGGTACTGGGACGGGCATTGGACAAAGAGGTGTAGCTCCGAATATATAAACCAAATTTTTGATGTCGAATAGCTTACAATTTTCGTAATACTAGAAGTTTTGCTTGATATTAGAAACTAAACAAATTACTAATTATAATAAAAATCCTTCAGCAAAGATGTAGGATGTAGGACCACCGATCATAAAAAACTACTGGAGTATACTAAATATATCTTGCAGACGCTTCCATGTTTCCAAGTAAAGTAATACTATGTTCAGACTGGGAGCTAAATGCGCATTTAAAGCTTAATTTGCATTTATTTCCTAAATGCTTCTCTAAATGCGAATTAGCCCATATAAAATTCTGTCAAGTAAATTCACATAAATACTACTTCAAATGAGCATTTAGCAGTTTGCGACCCTGTTTCGAAGTTCGAATACATTTTACTCGTTTGTTTTGACAGGACTCGTTATTAAATTCAAGCAGCTGTTCGCCATCCGAGTGATAAATTTGAACAATTTTTATGTATTAAGTTTTCTTCATTTTATAAATAAAATCACAAAAAAAGATCAGAAGATTTTATTGACTAGAACCGATTGCAAGGGAGTGGCCTGGAAGCAACAAATTATCGAAGATGTGCTGAATAATCTGCTGAAAGATCTGCGAGAAGAATGGAAAGCAAACTCAAGATTTTTCTTCGGTAAAAATCATGTCATGCAAATAGATTTGGGACGCAACAAAGCTGAAGAAGCTGAAACAGATTTGCACAAGCTTTCCAACAGACTTGCGGGACAGGTTGTTCTGCCACTGAAACGCCAAAGCAAGAGCTATGCGACTGGGCCAAAGATTTCTGGGCGGTAGAATCTGCGCGCAGTGGTTTTGTAGCCACAGAAACAGTGGTATTGAAACAAGATCCACTCGAAGATTTTGCACACTCACTGGAGCCACATTTGCTTTCACTGGGTATGCCTACTAAATTGCAAAGGTAATTATAACGTTCTATAGTGACTACACCGTGTGCGAAGAAAGAAAATTATTGACACCAGCGCAGGCTCGCATCGTTTAGGTTAATTATAAGTTTTATTTAATTTGTCAATGATATATTTGTCTCATTATTAATATTAATAAAGTTGTTTACTAATATTTAAAAAAAATAATAAATGTTTAAAATTTTCCCAAAACTTTCTGGTTCGTTCCTGCAATCATATTTTTGTTAAAATGGAGCATTTTCACAACATAAAAATAATTTTAATCATTCTGTCAATTTAAATGCGAATTAGGGGCTTCTACGTAGTTTAAACACTTGACATTTGTAAGAATTTTCGAACTTCTAAATGCGCATTTAAAACTCAGTCTGAACATAGTATAACAGATAAAACACTGCGCCTTTAAACCATGCCCTAGTTTGTCAATCCGCACCAACTTAAACATGTTTTCATGTAAACATGTTGTGAATTACAACCATGCCAATAAGTAAGAAAAATTTGCTGAAAACTAAAACAATTCTCTGCGATTGCTTAAATTATGAAAATATTTTCTTGATTCAAATCTTGTTAAAGGTTCTGGAGTTAAGTATTTTATACTTGTTTCAAGCTATAATTTATTTTACTCAATTTTAAATATAAATGTTCATTATCAGTTTAAAAAAAAAAAATAAATAAATAACTGGCTATTTCAGCCCTTGAAAGGACTTTGACCTAGCTTCTTATGATCAATTGTGTTGTGCGTGTTATTAAGTTTGTACACAATTGAACGAGAAATGGACCTACAGATTTAACGCCGACTCCAAACGGCGATGAACGGAATGTTCTTATTCTCAAGAAGCTTTACATGGCATTTTGATTACTCTCTGAGGTTTGCCATTGTCTGCAGAGAGGTGGCGGCCGTACAGAAAAATTATTTTAATTCAAATAGTTTTCTGTCGCTGCTGGGGTTCGAACCTGGGTCTGCAAAGTTCTTTGACATAGCGGCCACGCACTTTAACCAACTACGCCACGGACGCCACATTATCAGTTTATTTTTCTTAATTTTAGTTGTTTGTGCTTGATTTGAGCAAATGAGGCTTAATTTTAAATTTTCTTAGATAAAGCAAAATATATATATATATATATATAAGTATATATAGAGAGAGAGAGAAAGAGAGAGTTTCTAACCAGGAAAATATCTTGCTTTCAATAAGAAGATATTTTTCCATCAACAATATTTTTATTATTCAAATATTACACCCATTTTGAAATTTTTTTTTTATATTTTTTTATATAGATTTTTTTTTAACTATCTATATAACACGCTTTGGACGTCCAAAGCAAAAAAGTTTTTGGTTACGAATTTAGAAATTTCCAAAATAAAAGAAATGTGTGAAGAATAATACTGTCGTTTCATAATGTCTAGGGATTTCGTTTCGGATGTTGAGGCCATCTATTAAAATGAATATAAATTTTAGGATAAAATCTCAAAGATAAAGCAATAAAATCGTTTTCCTGAGATTTTCTTAGATTACGACTATTACAGATAATAAATGGTAAATTCTATGGATTTTTTAAATGGGTATGAGTCTTTATTTCACAAGGGAAGAGATCCAAGATAGATGCAAAGTGTTAAGTTAAAAAATTGTTAATATCATAATTCCAATGAATTCTTTTCCAGACATCAAGACTGTATCTTATAAAATAACGATGTTTTTTTTAGTTCTTAAAGAACCCATTTTTGACTTCATGCCCAGATTGTTAGGGAAATATCACTAACTACGATTGGACTTAAGTATTGAGAACATCTTTTGTAAAAATTTTTTGAATTAATTTCTTTCATTTGAAGGTAAAAGTACACAAACTTTATTAAAAAAAAAATTGTCAGTTTATTAAATTTTTAGACATTTCTTATTTTGTTTTCAGGAAAACATACTTCTGAAAGGAACACATGCCTTGTTCACAAATAAATACTAATGAAAAAAAAAAAAATTAATCCAAAACTAGTTAAGAATGTATTATATTCGATTTGGTCAAGTTAAAATCCCCACCTACTCGTGTGTAATATACAATATCTGAAGTTATGAAGGATTGAATATTTTGATGACGTCAGTTTGTATGGGAGATAGACATAGATTTTATTCAATTTATCCAAAGTTCAACCTGAAGGTACATTTGAAATATGACAGCTTATATGTAAAAATTTGTATTATTATTTTTGGTGGAATTTATAAAGATTTTACTATTTTGATGACGTCACTTTGTATGAAAAGTAAGGTTGGCTTCTATTCGATTTTGAAAAATTTCAAACTGAAAGTTTTTGATATCAAGACGTTTAGAATTTCAAGTTTGTGATTAATTTCTGTGGAATGTTTGAAGTTTTTACCATTTTGACGATTTTGACATATTCTTGAAATTACACATTCACAAATTATGTGAGAAATTTAAAAAATTTTGTTTAGATTAATTTTTGTGGCATTTTAGAGATTTGGCCATTTTGATAACGTCACTTTATATGTAACGTGGGCGTGGTTTTCATCCTTACACAAAGCGTGAGGGTATAAAAAGAAAACTGTTTAATTGGTAAATGATATCACAACTTAATCGATACTAATTAATTAAATTTTGAATTTCAACCATAAGCATTTTGTGCCAATTGGTTGGTATAAAAAAAAATTTCCAAATATTTAAAGCTAATTGCTCAAGGTAATTTAAAAATTAATCTATAGTCTGCACATTTATCCTTTCAAGAGATCTTTCTTTTTAAATTGATAATATTTCAATTGAATTTTCAAAAGCATTTTTTATTTTCAGGCCTAATGCGAGTGAACGCCACAAGCACGAAAGTAACGATCGCAGTTCTGAAAATATTGCAGTTGCACGCACGAAGTGCGTGACTTGCATCAACATCAACAACAACAACAACAACAACAGCATTAACGACAACAACAATTCCACCATCGGCAATCAGAAAATTCCAATGCAATGCAACAAAGTCTAGAATTGCATTTGTGCGTGCAACATGATGAGAGAAAATAACAACAAAAACCAACTCCAACAAACACAAATCAAAAATTCAGGCAGACAGCAAGAAGCACCCGCCGCCATTTTCGATCAAAAACATTCATCGCGCGTCGCCATATGCAATCATGCAGAAGAGTCGCGACGCGAAGACACGGCTTCAAGGCTGCAACGCAGAACAGAACCGAAGCGAAGAGAATAGAAAGGGTCGCCACAGCCCGGCCCTACATCAACACGATTCTACTTTTTGCTTTTCTTTTTTTATTTTTTGAATTTTTGTTGTCGGCAAATTCAGGTTTTTGCTTTCTTCGTGGCATTCGCTGTTTGTGGCGAGTAGAAATGGAGAGGAATACAAATTAAAAAAAAATCAAGGAAAACACTACAAAAATAGTTTGTTTTTTATTTCTTTTTTCGACTTTTTATGTTAAATTTTCTTCACAACGAATCTGGTTTTTTTTTTGTTTTTTGTTTCTTTTAACAGATTTCAAGAACAGCGGAATCGAGCAAATAAAACTGAAGATCAACAGCGGGAAGGAAACAACAAAATGCAACAGAAAAACATACACTTGACAAACAAATGCGCATACACGCATACAAAGAGTGAGCATGTATGCGTATAAAGGCTAAGGAAAAATAACAAAAGCAAGAACAAGTCAAAAAGTTGCGTTTTTTACAGCCATGGCTGAAAATTTAGAGGGTGTCGACCAAAAAAGACAAAAAAAAAAAATAAAAACGATAAGACCGTAGGAGGCACCAACAATGTAGCTAATGCACGATGCACTCGAAATAATTAGAGGGTTCATTCACTTCCCCCAAGAGGATGTGCACAACCACACATGCAAGCACAATAAAACACAAAATGCACCATACACACCCACACACACACACATAGGCGTGTGAGTGCGTGTATTTTTTGGTAATGGTCCTCAACTACTGAAAATTGCAATTAATTATGTGAAATGTGCGAGTTGATGAGTTTTTTATTGAGCAGAGAGTCTTTCAGGAAAACAGTCTGAGTAAAAATTTGTTAATTTTCTCAGATAAATATGCTTGGCACTGTGCAGCATTAACTTTGCAGAAAGAAGGTCTCTTACAAGCTCATCAAAAAGTTTTAACAAATTATGCCATATTTAGAAAGCTGAGATCTCGTAGAATCTCAGAACAATTGGCGCAGATTATTCTCAAAAAATAAGTGCAAAGAAATTCAACTTTTGTTCAGTTTTTCTGGAATTGAACTCACGTCTACGTAGAGCCGCATTTCATTTTCATTACTTTCGAGTTAATGACCAAATTTCAGTTTTTTTTTTCCTTTCTTTTTTGTAGATCATGTCATATTTACCAGTATAAACTTCTTGTTCTTCTTCTTCAATGGATGCACTCCACTGTGCATTCTAATTGCTTTTACCTTATTTGTTATACTTTTATGCTATGGCTACATGCTTCTCTTTCTATTTTAAATTGTTCTTAAAAGTGATTTTGAAAGTAAAAGGTATGAGACTCAGTTTAAAAGAAAGTTACAAGCAATAATTAGTACACAATAGAAGCTGAAAAGAGGAACAGGCCTAGAAGAGCCAACTACAAGATAATTAAAGAGCGAATCACTAATGTCAGAGTGCGGTCCAGTCAGGTCAAGCGCTAAATTTATTTCAGAGTGTTGAGAGAATACTCATTAGAACCTCAAAAATATTCCTAATTTATAAGCTTTGCGATTACAAACGTTCTAATTAATTACGTAACTTAATTAATATGAGATTGAATTTAAGAAAATCTTACAAAAATAGTGCTAAAAAAGTTTTCATCAGTAATATCAGTTATATGGTCATACCTAATATAACCAAGCAATGTTGGGATCTCTCTTTATCTTTATCACTAAATTTATCTCACTTCACGAGTATTCGCTTTATAAACCTCAATGACAAGTTGATAAACAAATTAAAAACATTGAATAAAAAAAAAAAAAAATGATAAAAAATATACTGATTAAGTATATTTTATATTTTTTGTTTCGAAAAAGTATAACAATCACGAATAAATGTACAGCAGTTGACATCTAATTAGAAACGCCTTACAGTTAAGATTTAACACTTGAATTTTCGTATATTTTTTTTCATTTATTTTATCGTGCTTCATTTTTAGAAAAAAAGTGTGCTACAAAACTAATGTTCTTACTTTTTTTCAATATTTTCTTATAATACCCTTTTGTTTTATTACTGTCTCACATTAATGTTATCAGAGTCCGATATCCTCGATTGTTATTGACTCCCAGACCACCTTCACTTTCTCAAAAAGAGTTCTTATATTTGCTATATAAGGCTATATAAGGCCTACAGCTCTTTTCACGTCATAGCCTGAACACGGTCACCGCAACATGCGACAAACGGCATGTCTCCATTCTGTCGTTGTAGAGAAATTTTGAGCGACTTGATTTTAATAAACGTGACAGCAGTACACTTCATCATAAACTAGTGCTGAAACTTAGATTCCCGTTCTTCGTCCTTCTAAGCGTTTCTTTCAGTAAACGCAGTGCATGCGATTCTCTGATGCTTGCCGCTGACAAGTCCAAAAATTAGCTGAACTGCGTGTGCTACTTCTTCTGGAGTGTGAAAAACAAAAACAATGACAAATGTAAGCAATGAAAGAAATTTCCATTTGCCGCATGTCAAATTAAAATTCAATTAAAGCCGACGACAACTACATTTGATGTCGCGCGACAATGTCGTCGCGAAAGTCTCCAAGAATTCGTCCCATAAGAAATACATGTAAATATAAAGTGACATTTGGCGCTCGGCGTTTGTCGTATGTAATGTGTTCATTGAACACAGTCTTGACTGAATGATGTCCATTCCAAAACATTGACGAAATTGTCTGCAAAGAATTTCTGCATGAAGCCTAGTATGCTGTAGAAACGAAAATTTCTTGGCATATAATTCTACACCCGAAATATTAGTGTAGAGTTAAAAATGTTTGTGTGGAGAAAAAAGCAACTACAGTACGACCTAGCTCAATGCAACTAATAGAAATTCGGCCAGTTGACGTGGTTAATGTTGAAGAAACGCAATTAAACTTCTAAACATAAAGCTTTATGGCTCTGAATCCTAGATATTGTAGTTTTATGTATTAAGATATGCACTTTGTTTCCTTAAATATTGTTTTAAGAGATTTTACGTACATCAAAAATGTATTTTACAAGAAAAGAAGAACTCAAAGTAAATAATATAAAAGTTTATGGAAGTGTACGCAAATGGAAGTTGCGATAATTGTGCATTTTTTTATTAAGTTGCGTTTACTGAGTCAACAATGTAAATTTTTGAGTATTGCGATTATCGAGTGTTGCGTAAAGCGAGGTCATACTGTTTTCTTATTGAAATGTCAAAATTCTGGTGCCAATTATGTAAATGCCCGGACATATAATCGACAGCGAAATTTTGACATTTCAACTCTCCACATGGTTGTTGTACTTGCTAGCATTGAACAAATTTTTCTCCTCTACAGCGTACTAAGTAGCAAAAAAAAATTCCACTGCCTTTTCGCTGTCAAAAACTCAATGCATTCATTATGGAAAGCTTCTTTCCGCTTCTACAGCATACTGGGCTTGAGCCTAGCCATGTACTTCAGATCGTTATCCGATTGAAATTTCCATAAAATATCAAATTTTCTTCAGCTGACGTCAGCATGACACTGTTTAAAAAGTCAACCTACTTCTCCTTATTTAAAATTCCATAAATTTTATGTATTGGCCCAACAGCATTCCAGGAGAGGCACCCCCATACCATAAGGATCCTCCACCAAACTTCAGTACGCGAGAAACATAGAAAAGATTAAATACTTGATTGATAGGCCGTCTAACATGTATCCGACCATCAGGAGAAAGGCGTTTGATTTTCTGTTTCATCTCTTCAAGACACATTTCTCCACTGATTTGTAGTCTAAAGGTCATTCGACGTTTTCTTTGAATCCTACTCAGAACTGGTTTCTTGCGTGCTGCTCTGCCATGTAGCCCGGCTTCTACGAAACAGTCTGTGGATGACAATTTTGGGACGGCTTTGGATATTCGAGTTATCATTTGTTCGGTGTACGCTGATGTTTTTCTGGGTTTCTTTTTTCGCGAAACATTGCTAATGGTGTCATATAGGCTTATATTCTGTAAAGCAAAACGATTTTTATACCCCCACGTTTAAAATACGTAAGAGGGGTATATTAATTTTGTCACTTCGTTTGTAACGCCCCTAAGGAGGGTGGTAGGTATAGAAAAGTATATATATATTCTTGATCAGCATCCCCAACCAAGTCGATTTAGCCATGTCCGTCTGACTGTCTGTGCGAGGTGAATGACCTGGTTGGCCGACAGACCCACCTTGGACAGACCCATTCTTTGGTGCACATTTACCCGTAGAAGTCTACTGCTGTGACTGTTCCTTGGCCTCTGATCTATTGTGATGTATTCATGCTTCGTCTACGGTTACGACTGCGGTTGAACATCGCCACATACTCCTTTGAAGTTGTCATATGGCTGCAATTATGGTCAAGTGTGAGCAATCGCGTATCCATTGTCTGAACACATGATCTTAAATGTGATTACGTACTCAGTTGAGATATTTACTGCCTCAGCTTCCTCACGAATTTTGATTCTCCGATCATTCAATATCCTTTCATGGATTTTATCGACGATTTCTGGCGTGTGCCCTCTTTTGGGTGACCTGGACATTCAGAAACACATGTAAACCACTTCTTAGTCATTGAAATTGATGGCATAGTATTTATCAAGCCTTTTTTTGGTCTCAATGATGGTTTTTTACGCAAAAAAATAATGCTTGATGAGTACTCGAAAACCTTTTTTTCCATTTTCCTCGAAATTCACGAGATTGTCTGCTTTTAATGTCTGTCAAACACAAAGTAAATGAGGCAACATGCTCAAATTTTGAGAGTAGTTTATAAACAGATGATACTTGACAGGACCAGTGTTGCATTTAAAGCTAATACGCAAGAAATTCAGAATGTCACTGACTTCTAGCTCTTTAATCCTAGTTATTATGTTTTTAATTCCAATATTAAAGAATACAATTATTTAAAACTAGCATACCCGTTCCCAGCGTTGCTTGGGATAAAAAATATTAATATAAATATGAAAACATACTTACATAAAGACTCGATATTTTGCGCAGCTGTTCAAGCCACAACCTAACGCAATGACATTTCAGACCGTTGAACACACAACAGCCATGGTAGTACAAAACATTTCACCCCCACAACTTACATGCAATTGAAACTACCATCATGGTCAAATTAATTAGGTTATCTTGGGGTTGATCGTTCTCTCTTTTCCGTACCCACAATTGTCAAAATCAATGAAAAGCAACAACAAAAACTTCATCGGCTTAACGTGTTATCAATTTTCGATATCGATTTCAACTTTCGATTTCAACTTCGATTTGACATTTATTGGCACTCGCTATCATCCTTGCGACAACCTCATTAGTTCAACCATGATTACTACCATCCAATTTTACCACAAGATCATAGAAGTTAGTTTCGCCATTAATAAAAATGTAAGTGGCCTTTAATGACAATCCTATATTTTTTTTTTTTTTTTACTCAGCTTTATTCTAAAATTATGTAAAATTTATATCAATCTATTTATTAGATTTTTGAACTCAGTAGCTATTGAAATAAAAAGAGTGGCAAGCTATCTTCGTATGAAAATCAAAATAAATACGATATATTGGGCTTATGGCAACACTGCAGCAGAAATAAACTGAGTGCAACTATCCACTCAAGATGGCAGCGCGGTGAGTTATAGACTCTCACCTCTCTCTCTCAACAAAGAGCTAAAGCTATTGTTTGTTGTTATTTTGTGCTGCTTATACATTGACAGCATGGATTAAAATGCATGAATTCTGAAATAATTAAATCAAAAGTTTTACCAAAAACGTAGTACCCAGTAGCAGGGTCGCTTATTATAGCAATTGAATGGTAACATACTTATTAAAATCGGTTCAGTGGTTACCCCGTAATTGAACGATAAAAATCCGAGAGAACCCTTTTATATAATAGTATAGAAGTATAGATAATTTTTAATTAAAATTTTTTTCCCTTTTCTAGCATTCATAAGGGTCAGGATTATGTTGGCGGAAAATCCGAAGGAAATTACTAGATAGTCGTTTTTAATAGGCAAAAACAAGAAACCAAAGGGTAGAGCTCTGAGAGTTTATAATGCTTGTAAGGGTTAAGAGTCAAAATATTGCTTAGAAATAAATTATCAGTCTTGGTTCTTTAATAACCTAAATATTAAAGACAAGTTCTCGTCTTCTGCTGACCACAAAATTAAGGGATTTCCTTTATTATCTCCGAATAAATCCAATAATGCAACAAAACAGCTAGATTCACAATCCACAAAGGTAACAACGGAAGATAAACTGAACTTTTCTTACTTCACGTATCCGAGTATAAATAAATATAGGAAGAAACAAAAACAAAATCTCTACAAATCCTTGAAGTAAAAACATTGAACTTGAACAAAACCCACAACAAAAGAACTGTGTTGCAACATAAGGACACAAGGTGTTAAGGCAGATTTCCACCATTATCACTACAACAACAAGAGAATCAACTACAACAATAGCAATATTCCAAAGTAGCTGACGATCATGTGAGTAACTGTTGCATTGCACGTAGCTGGTGTCAACATGTCTCCGAATTGACAAATAAAAGAAATGAAAAACCAACAAAAATCTTTCCGAAGAAGTCATGGGAAAATCTGAAAAATTTCACAAAGACTCAATGAGATAAATATTGTTGGAGGCAACTAACAGCTATTAATTTCAGAATAACAAGCTGACTGCTAAAAATTCTCAGGACTTTAAATAGTTCTGTGACGCAAAGGACAAGGATAATAGAAACAAAATCCACTCAAGAGCATTTATGATGGTGTTGCGTGGGGAGACAGGATGTTAATGCAGCATTGCAACTGTTGCTGCCAAACGCGCCTTTTTCGTATCGCACATTCTGTCAATTTATGTTTCCCAGCCATTAGAAAACTTTTCCCAGGATTCGATCAGTGCGTTATCAATTTATTTACCAATCATGCAATTAACAAAATAGCAAAAACAACAACAGCAGCAGGTTTCAGCTGGTAGAATGTACCGACGACTAGTGTCCTGCGAGATGCTCGCATACAAACATCGTTTTTTATAAAATTGATTTCACTGGCAAGCTGCTGGTGCTGGCAACAATCTGCGAGGTACTCGCAAAGGATTCTTTATACCATCATCATTGTTTTGTTTCATAATTGTTTTTCTCTTTATATTCTACTTCTTTGATTCTTTCTGTTTTTTTTATTGTTACCAACAGCAAATCGTGTGACTTTTTTATGTTGTAATCAAAAAGCCAAGTCTTCCCAGGGTGCGTCCCACGATCACTGATCTCCGAACACATTTGATCGCATGCTTGGCATGCCTGCAGCTCTGAATCCTCGTACTTCTAACTGCGTACCTTGCACGAGTTCAGCAGCATCCTGAATTAGTTTTGGTTTTCTTGCAGGTTTTTTTTTTTATATATTTCCCGATTTTTCTATTATGTTGCTGCTTCTTTTTATGCGCCTATTTATTGATCCATAGACTCGATCGATGCAAGTTAGGTTGTTTTTGTTGCTTGTTGTTGTCACAATGTGGGTTATTGAACTTGTTGATCGGCTTAGCAGCGCAGTATAGTAGAGTAACTATTGTATGTTTTGTTTTTTTAAACTATTATCAAACTGACTTTTTTCAAATACTTCGAACAAAGGTGTTTATGTGTGCGCGTGTGTGTGTAGATAGAGCTACAGCGAAGCAGTTTAAAATGTGAGAAAGTTGGTATAAAATCTTTGGAATAAGAAGGTGTTATACAAGAGATGGACTTTAGTTTGCATTGTCAGCCGGTTAAATATTTGACGTAAGCCCATTTACAAAAATAAAAAAAAAATTATATTCAACCAATAAATATGGTGCTTAAATGGCGGTTATTTTATTGTTCGAAAAAATTAGCAAAAATTTTGTGTAAAGTGTTTGATTTGATTTTTTTTTTCATAAGTAATGTTCCATAAGGAATAAGGGAGATCAATATAAGATCAAGTTCTTATATTTTCGAAAATAAAAATCAAAAGAAATTTAAAAATCCACATCATTTTTACTACAACTTCTCGTTAATGCAAGATCAGCGCTAAAACATTGAGTCGATAGGAAAAAGGGATGCTGTCTCGAAAAAGTTGAAGGGAGATGCATGCAACTTTTTTCTCAATTACATACAAAATATTTTTCAAAGCTTAGTTTTAATAAAATTTGACTTCTAAAAACCCACTCAAACCCAATTTAAATAGAAAGGGACACAACTAGAACTTACTTAAGTATTTCCTTTCTGCTAAAAATAATTTACTTGCAAATTTCCATCTACACCGAGAAAAAAAGCAATAGTAAAATCACCTAAGTCGGCTTAGGTAAAAAGAATTATATGGACATTAGAAACTTATGCTTATTCACCAAAGTAATATATTGTTTAATACATTGCTTTGAGAGCATTAACTTCGATACCCTGACAAAATAAATTTGTTTGATTCACCCAAGCCAAGAATATAATATTTTAACCAATAGTGTAGGTAAACCACCGAAAGCTTTGACACTTTATCAAAATGGTATGAGCAAAATTTATCGTTGAATACTCCCGGTTTGTTATAGTTCTCGTTTAGTTTTTGTAATGAAAATGATTTAGCCTAGATGTTTAGCCAAGGTGAGTGCATTTTTTTGGTATTAAATTAGAGCAGTAATATCCAACTATTGACTCAATTAAAAGCGGTCTAAATGCATAAACTTTGTAAATGTATGTTTATTTATATTAAATAAAACTATGTTTCCATAAAAAAATAAAAATGTTTGGTCAATTTTGTCTAGAAGTTCCATTTAAGTGCTTAGGTAATTTTGTACAACAGCAATATACACAATTTTTACCTAAGTATATGTACATTTCATACATGGTTTTAGATATTTTTCACACAAGCAATATGCAGTACTTTACCTAAGTAAATGTATATTTTATACTTCTCGTACATGTATATATATTTATTTATTTAACTTTGATAGTTCAACAAAGCTTTTTGTTGAAAACTTGAACACTATGTTCGGCAGATTAAGCAAGTACGCTAATATAAATTGTCGAAGTCAAAATGTATAAATTACTAAATACTTCATTAATTTATCATCCAAATCAATATCGGTAAGTTAACTTGTAAAACTTAGGTGTTTTGCCCAAAAACTTAGGAGGCTGAAAACTGCCAAAGCCATCGTATAAATTATACTAGATTTTTTATTAATTTTGCATAAGCTTTTTTCTCTGTGTACCGTTAAATTCTCATTTTCCTACTCGGTGCTTTAAAAGAATGCAATTGACGGTGTCATCAATACAGTCGTATGTATTAAGAAGTGACAATGTACCTTCATCTTTGCCCCTATCGTTGTCCTAACCTTTGACTCAATCCTTGTCCTAATTCTGAATCCTATCCTTGGCCAAATCCAAATCGTAATCCTCGTAATCCTTGTCCTTATCCTTTGCCTAATCCCTATTCTACTGCTTTTCCTAATACTTGTACTTATCCTTGTCGTAATTCTTGTCCCAATCCTTGTCTAAATCCCCTTCTGAATCTGTGTCTTTGATTAAAATCCTTGTTTTAATCCTTTTTCTGAATCTTTTTGAAATCTCTATTCTAATTTTGTTCTTATCAACTTTACCTTAATCCTTTTCCTAGTCCTTGCCATAATCCCTGTGCTAACCCTTGTGCAATTCCTTATCCCAATCGTTTGTATAATTTTGTTCTTATAATCCTTGTCTTAATCCTTGTTGTATATCATGGAATTATCGTTGCCCTACACTCTATACTAATCTTTGTCCTAGTCTTTTTGTTCCTGTCCCAGTTTTTTTTTTTTATATTCCTTGTCCTAAGTTTTGTTATAATCCTTGTCTTAATCTCTATTTTAATCCTGTTCCTAACCCATGTTCTACTTCTTGACTTAATCTCTGTCCTTAATCCTTGTCCAAGTTCGTATTATTTTCATTGCCTTATTCCTTGTTCTAATCCTTATTTCTTGTCTTAATCATTCTTGTTCTTATTAATTTCCTTGTCCCAATACAAACAATACGAACAATTTCCTAGTTCAAGCCTTCAAGTTTGCCAGTTAAAATTCGGAACAATTCCCACGGAAATTACCTTTCTCCCACAGTACCATAAATTAAATACCACCAAAATTACCACGGCAAAAGAAAACAAAAAAATTCCCACCAAAATTAAAAACTACCACAAAAAATCCCACAATCATTAAAAATGACCACAAAAATACCACGCTTTTTAGAAATACCGCCTAAAATCCCATATGCATTTCAAAATCCCAAAAAAAAATCCCATACGAATTAAAAAATACCACAATAAATCCCAGATGCAACAAAAATTTAAGGGATTTTACATACGTTACTTACGACATAAAATCTATGTGTAAGCAAAGCGTTTGATGCGTACACTGGCAATGAAGTTTTCGCTTAATAAATGTAAAAAAAATTATTTTATGAAAAAATTCCCAAATCCCACAGTATTTAAGAAATACCACACTGAATTCCCACGCTAATTAAAAAATACCACACTGAATTAAAAAATACCATGGGAATTCACAACAAAAAAAAATCCCAAGGGCAATAAAAAATTACCACGAATGGGATTTTTCCCACATAACTGGCAACCTTGTTAGCCTTCTCTTTGCCCTTCTGCTTTCCTTGTCCTTCCTATACTTAATGTTCTTTATGTTGTTTTTTTTGTGACTTTCGCACCAAACTTTCCTGTTAAACATTAAAATTTACCACAAGGATTTATCTTATCAGTATGCATTATTTTCATGCAACGATGTTGCACTTACCTTACATTAAGCGGGCCCTTAGTGCCCTGATAAAGGAATGCATATTTTTTTTAATTTTTTTTTCACGAGGTGATAGAACCCATCTTTACTATCGCTCTATGAAATTTATCGTAGCGCCTATATTCACGCATGACTACATTTTCAAGCAACGCTATTGCATTTTCTATTCATTAAGTTACCGCCCCGCGTTATCATAACATGACGTTATCATTTTTATTTTTACTGTTATTATGAGGCAAAAATTTCAATTTCTAATGGATTAAGATAAAATTCAGCGTATCACCTATACTAAGCGAAAGATAATTGCATGCAACGGTATTGCATTTTTGTTGCACAAGCTGGTACCTACTCAATTTGTATACGTTGTGACTAATTTTTTTTTTTCATAAGTCTCATAAGTCATGTTTATTTTTTTTTATAAATTTTAATAGTAGCGGATGTTCTCACTAAGTAATAATATCATGCAATGCCGTTTCATATTTGTTGAATATTCAGTCTTGAAGAGGAAGACCCTTCCAATAAGAAGAATTTATTTATTTCATTACGAGTATTAATTTGTTTATTTATCAAAAAGTTATCTAATTATTTTCTTATAACTTAAGAAAATACAACAAATATAAATGTAAATATAGTATATACTTTATATACTATATAATTTATACTTTAAAAATATTAACTTAGGGAAAATTTTTATAATTTAAGGCAAGCAAGTGAGGAAGAAGGATTTAAAGTTAATGACACAGAGAGTCTTGCTCTCAGTAGGGTTTTAATTAGAGAAAAGTGATTTTGAAAGGGTATGCTTGAATGTGGATTCAGTCATGGACGGTAAGTAACAATCGCTGATATCAGTGGCGGATCTACATACGGGCTTATTTTAGAAAGGACTTTTGTCCCCGTTGGAGAATTTTTTGTATGGGAAAAAAATGAAAAAAATTCAAAAAGACGTTTCAGGCCCGCCTTGGCAAACAAAACTGTAGTTTCAGGTCCCCCCTCTGGCGAATCCTAGATCCGCCATTGGCTGATATTGTTAAATATTTTGCAACCTATACTAAATATTAGTAGGTTCATTGTATGAATAAACTGTATGTGTTGGCATTCATTTAAGAAATATATTCGATGTTTATAACTCCAGTTATCACACCAAAGGTGAAGTGTAATCTTAATACATACATTCTCTTTGATGACAGAGGCAACAAATACAAAAGGCAGGAGGATCAAAGTAATCTCTCAGTGCAAAAAGCAGGAATTGATTTTGGACTGATTCGAATATATCACATTATGACTCAAAAGCAGGATTCCAAATTAGGCAGGAGTATTTAAGAAGTGGACACACTACTCATTGTGCGTCTTTTTATGAATCCAAGCCACTTACTAGCCATAAATATGACTTCATCATAGTGAAGATTGAACAGAGTTTGTTGTGCAGTACAACGCCAAGTTCTGAGTTATGATTAACTCTGTTAAGTTCAGTGCCATTAAGAAAGTAACAGTAATTCTTTACCAGAAACTTACGGAAAAAAGTTGTAACGCAGTGAAGAAATGGACAAAGATGACTCCCTTGTAGGACACCGGATGTGAACGACATTTTTTTCGTATAGGTACTTTGAAACATCACAAACGGACATCTTTGGGAGCGATAGGATTTCATTTTGGTATTTTAGAATTTGGATTTCATGATCCACACGATCAAAGATTTTAATGAAATAAGTGTAGACTGAATCCACTTTATGTCTTTTTTCCATTTCAGAAATTGTAATATTTATTGTGGTTGACAGATCTCTGAGAAAACCGAGCTGTTGTTCGTTAACTAATGGATTAATAAGGCATGTAAGACTTTTATACAGAACTATTTTGAAAACTTTTGGAATAGCACACGATATGGCAACATATTTTTCAACAGACCTCTTATCCTCCTTTTTTAAGGTATAGGCTTAAGATGGGCCAATTTCTAGTACCATGAGAAAATACCAAGATGTCAAGAATTATTAAAAATTATATATTATGGCATCATAGGTTAGTTTACGCATTAAACTAGTAAACTTGAAGGTACAAGGTCCTCGAGGTTCCAAGATCAGGAACCTTTTCTGCATCAAGACTCTTAATGGCTTTATACATATATCTCTTCCTGAGTCAGACTTATGTCATAGAAAATCGGTGATGTGTTTGGACAAGAAGCCGAAGCTAGAACCTCAATTGTAGGCACCCAAAATACAACTTTAAAGTGGTCTGCAAAGATCTCGGAAGTTACAGATCTCCTGAAAATTGGAAGAAACCACGTTGTCTTTAAATATGAGCTTAGAATAACCGGCTAATTTTCGTTTACCATTTTGAAAATTTTTTCGGATCTTTAATGATTTTCTCTGAAATTAGATCAATCGACCTGGTAGAAAATACATTAGCCGGTTCATCAAATCTAGTCTATACTTCCTCTCTGATATTGAGATTGTTCTAAGTGATTTGTACATGATTTGTACTTATTACTTCGATTCCTAAGGTAACTAATATTTTCCAGATAAGTATGATAAGTACTTTAAAATCATAGGAAAACTGTAGATAATAAGTTGTTAAAAGTTTAAAAAACGAACAAACAACTAACCCCTTCATTATGTATCACCATAGGCGCCGGAAGCTCATTTCAACTGGGTGGGCAGTACAACTGGGGGGGGCAGAACATTTTTTATTGCATTAAAAATGTCATTAAGACGAAAAAAACATATCAATAATATATTACGAAAAGATTGATGTAAAAATAAGTTCGATAAAAGCATGAAAAACAAACAAAACATTTAAATTCAATATGAAACGAAAAAGTTGTTAGTTTATAGTTAAATTTGTAACTTTAAACAACCACTTTTTTTTCTGGTGTGAATTTGTACTAGTATGGACTCCACGGGTTAGAAACAAGTAAAAACAAATTTTTTCAAAACGAGAAAAAAATCGGTGAAAGCAATAAACTTAAATATTTCCAAAATATTTCTTCCTATCCTTTCGAGAAATAAATTCTCGCATAATGTCTGATAAGCTTAATTCTTCCGTTTTTTCCTTGTGGATATGAAGAAGTGCCGCATGCGTGAGGCGCTTCTGCGTCATAGTTGATCGAAGATATGTTTTAAGGCGGCGAAGGGCACTAAAAGAACGTTCAGAACCCGCTGCAGATGCTGATACCGTCATTATCAAAGCAATAAATTTAACAACTTCGTTTAACAATTCCTATATCGAATGAGATTTTTTTAAAATTGTGAGTTTAGAGCTTCACAGCTTCACAGCTGATTACAAAAATTGGTTTTTTTTTTTAGCTTTGAACCAAGGATTTCAGGTGGAATACCTATTCAGTCCAGTCTGCCTTGGTTCGAAATGGGGTGATAGATTAGTGGAAAGGAAAAGGCAAACAAGTGAAACACGTGTAGGATGTTCTAAGCGTGGTGGAGAGCCAAAGAAACATGTGAATTTGAATCAGAGGCAAGTGTTATGCTTTTACCCCAGTCAATTCAAGTTATAAAGGCAATCTCATCCACAAACTACTCTACCATCAACTACAACTTCAAGTCGTAAATATTGATGAATTTTGAATTTCAGTTGATTAGGAATGAGGATAGAAAATTGCAAATGGTTTTAAGCGAAAGGTTTTAAGCGAAGGACCATGACCTGGTCGGGAATCGAACCCGGGACCTCTGGGGTGGCAGTCGAGCACGCTACCAGCTCGACTACCGAGGCCGAAAATTAAACTTAAAATTAAAAAAATTGAATCTTTTGGAAAAAAACATTTCTATTAAGAAAATTATTGTGGGAGTTTTTACCGAGGGGGCGACTGCCCCCTTACCCCCGCTTCCGGCGCCCCTGTGTATCACGAAATAGCACACTTACGATAAGCAAGACACAAGAAGCAATAGCGTTATACATAGAAGAAAGTAGTGCTTTTTTGTCGTTCGTGTCTTGTTTCTTGATACAGAATGATGGGGTAGATCTCATTAATTCCCCCAAAATTCATATAAAACATATAAAAAAAATAAAGCCGGCCCTGATCATATCAAAAGTCTCTTCATGAACCTCTGGAAGCTTTTTAGCATCTCTGTTGTGTTGCGCAGTATAAGAGTTAGATCGGAGCTTTTTTTGGTTTATAAACGCGAAATTGAGCAAAAATGCAAAAAAAAGCTTGCTGCTTAATGTTAGCTATTTAAGTTTTGCAAACGATTATGTTAACAACACAAACTAAAAGCTTTTAGCTATGTTTTCTCAATAACATTTTACTGCTTAAATGTTAATGAATAAATTTCAGTTGTGAAGCTAGAATCGAGTTACTTATCAATAATAGAATTTTGATAAGCTAGAAGGTCAAAGTACGAGGGGAAGGAAAGATAATCTGAAGAGCAATCAGATTAAAAGCAGAACTTTACAAAGCTTCTTCTTAATTAAGCGAGCACAAAAATTGTGTCACAATAAAAATGGCGATAATAAATAAATAAGCATAAATATTTTATTTATGTCTCAAGTGTAGACAATAAACAACACGACAACAAGTTGTTGACGACAAAAAATTGCTTTATAGAGCTTTTGACAAATGATCAGATGGCAAAAATTTGCTTAAATTTATGCTTGTTTTGATATTTTTCTGACTCATAGGCAGCATGGATTAATGAGAAAAAGTTGTTTACAGCAAAAATATTCTTAATAAAGCTTTTACGCAAAGTTCTACAAGAATAATAATAAAATTTGTCAAAAAGTTCAATGCTGTTGTGCTCTGCGCAAAAATGGCGTCTTATCATTGGCGAAAAATACTATAAATACGCATATCGCGAAATATAAACATACACATACAAATGCACACAAACAGTTAATTATGGAAGCGGTGGATGCCACGTAGGGGACAGCTTTCAGGCGCTCTTTGTAGCTCTTTGTAACGCACAGCACTAAAAACAAGAGACATGCAAAAATAAGCAAAACAAAAAAGCTCGCTGCCTGCTTCGTTGAAGCTTCGTTTATTTTTGCAAACTGTTGATTGGTCGTTTGTGCAAAATTGTGCGTGAACTCGTGCAAATTCGGCAAATTTCGCGAACGACGCCAACGAATAAAATTTTTGCATTTGCTAAAATACCAGCTCGTGCTAAATCGTTAGTGCTCGTTGTTGTTTCGTTGTTTTGGCGAATATGCGAATTTGGTTCGGGCTTGCGTGAGCGCGGTTTGAGGTAGGTTAGGAAAGTGGTGCGTTGCGTTGTCGCGGGAGCGTTTTGAAGGTGCGTAAGAGCGTCGGCACTGCTGGATGTTGGCCGGTAAGAAACGAGGCTCTCGCAGCGTTTGTGTTGTTATTAATTAAATTGTTTTTGTGCTGTTTTTCTTTTTTTTTTTGTGTTTTTGCCGGCAAGTTTTTGGCGCTGTGTTGCTCTTGAAATACGTTCTACGAATGTCAAGTTCAAGCTTATGAACAGCGACGTGGCTGCGGCGTTGTTTTTGCAAAGCATTTCAATGTTAAGTTTAAGGTTTAAGCTTTTTTCTGTTTTTTATCTATTTTTTGTTTTGCTTTCACGCTGCGGCTGTTGTTTTTTGTGTGATTTTTTGCTAGCTTTAAGTTGTTGTTATTGTAGTTTTCGCAGAATTGAATTCTAGACGAGAGCAAAAAATGTGCCTTTTCCTCCATTTTGACTTGGAGTTGTTATTCTTACTTTCTGATGAGGTGTTTTTGTTCTTATTTCTGCGGATAGGTAATTTTTTGCATCTGCTTGAACGCTTTTTAACTTTTTTTTTGTCAATTCTTTTTGTGTTGCTCTTTTTGTTCGGAGCTTACAACAAATTAAGTGCTACTTTTTTGTTGCTGTAATTTTTTTCAGTTGCTGATCAAGCTGTACTTTTTGGCTGCTTCCATTATTATTCAAGCATGCTTAAGCTTTTTTGTTTTGTTTTTGCCACAAAACGCTAAACGCCATTTTTGCTAAAGTTCTTTGTTTTAATTTTAGATTTTTAATGGCGTCAAAAAGCAGCGTTGCCACACAAACCATGCGCTACAAAATACACTTAAAGAACGTTTGAAATATTTGGAACTCTTTTTATTACATAGCTGTTTTGAAAATGTGGAAAAGCTCTGCTCTGCTTGTAGCTTTTTGAAAAATAAGAATTTTTATTGGAATTCAAATCTTCTTCCGCCAAAACTTCAGTGATATTCAAAATACACAGATTAAAATTTCAAAAACGCAAAATAGCCACATTTTTTTCTCTTTATTTTCTGTTTTCTTCTTTAACTTGTAGCAAGCTTTTTTCTCTGCTCACAATTAAGCATAACCTACATAATAAAAATAGTAAATAAAACGAGCATAAAAATAAATGTGCCCTCCGGTGACGAAAACAAACAACGTCGATGACGATGTAATTTTTGGCCCTCAATAGAGCGAGTGAAAAAAAAAACACACATTAATTTATTAATCAAAATAGAGCGCGACAACAACAACAACAAAAATGACACACCAAAGATAACTTTGAAAAAAACAAAACGCAATTTCAACAAATCTACAACGCTGGCAAAATTTTTTGTAAAAAACTATGCTCAAGAACTCGCTACGAATGACGAAATTATGGTTTCGCAAAAGTCAAAATCCAACAGAAAACGTTCTAAATCGAAACGACGAAAAAGGGCCAACTTTAGATAGAAAAAAGCAAAAAAAAGCTTTTTGCGGTTTCAGCTTTATTTTTATGAAGTTACAGTGAGCACTTGATAATGTCAACCAAAAAGAATTTTAGAAAAATTACATGCCTCAATAGCTTTAAGACAGAGCAAACAAAATTAATTATAAAATAATAATAATAAACCCCTAGGAATTAAAAAAAATTCTCATAACATCCAAACTATATAGCCGGTTTAAATTATTTTTTTGTTAAAAACATCATAAGTGGCTAGACTTATAGAAACAAGCAGTATTTTGCTTGAATTTTTAACATTTCACATGAAATACTGGATATATTGTGTCTGCCTTTTTTCATGAGTGCTTAAAACTCGAGTAATACTTGGCACATTGAAGTAATTCTTTCTTTTATGAATCTAAGACAGTTAGATAAAGGTTTATTCATTGAAAAAACTTTGATATTTCCAATGTCATACAATAGAATGGACTGTATATCAAAAAGTTTATGATGATAATTTGAGAGATAACCAAGTTATTTTATTGATGTGAGAGAAAAATAATTTTTCTGCTTTCAAAAATTTTTGAAATGAGAGCTTTTGAGAGAAAAAAAAAACAATTTATGTATATGTCTGAAAATTTTTGTGATTGCAAACTCGAGAAATACTCTGGAGCATAGATTTTTTTTTTGGTTCATAACTTTGATGGTTTTGTTTTGTTTTTTTTTTTTTTGGTTAAATAAAAGTTGATATATATACCATATGGTGAAGAAATTAGAGGTGAACTTTGAATTGAAATAAAATTCTAAGATAAAATAATTTCAAAATGTAATGGTCTTTATTAGAAAGATAATTTTATGCCATTAGTGTTTCGATATAATTTCGGAAGTGGCACATTTTGTAAATCAAAATTTTTCGTCAGATTTTCAAGCAATAGAAGCCACATAAAGTTTGCTTATTTAGTTTCAAATCATTCAAAATCTTCAAAAATCTTAAATTAACCTTGACACAGGGTGCATCAAAAGTATATAAGAACTCAGTTAATAATAAAAAAGCGTTCTCTCCTCCAAAAACTTCCGGGTAGCTTTGTCGGAATAATTGGCAGTATAAGTTAGACCTTAGTAGCTTGAGTGGATCACAGTGGAAAGTCATGGAAGACTACTGACGAATTGGTGTAGTGGCCAACGAAACAGTCCGTCTAGTCTGCTGTATGATTTGCTCTATACAGAGCCATTGTTGTTGTTGTTGGTTGTTGTCTTGATTTGAACATACTTGACCTAAGGCTCAAATTTGTTTTAATATAATCTTCAAAAATTTTAGAAAACACTTTGTTGCTCAAAAATGGCAAAGTACAAAAATTTCATTCTTCCAACAATGTTACTGTACCAATGATATTTTTATTTAAGTTGAAGTCACACATAACAACCAGTTAAAAATATTTCTTTTTCTAGCTTTGAACCATGGCATTAAACTTATTCAGCCGAGTCTGCCTTATTTCGTAATGAGGTATAGATTAGTGGGAAGGAGGGGAGAACCAAGAGAAATATGTGTAGGCAAACCTCTCTACCAACAGCTGCAATTTCGAAGTGGTAAGTATTGAAGAATTTATAATTTCATAATTTATAATTATAAATGTGGAAAGAAATTAAGAAAATTTAAAAAGTATGACCATGGCCTAGCCAGGATTCGAACCCGGCACCTACGAAGTGACAGGCAAGCACGTAACCACTCGACTACCGAGTTTGCTGAGGTTTTGTTTTGTCTCAATTCAGTTATTAAAACTCTTTGAATCTGGAAACAAATCTTGAAAGCCTCAATAATCATTTTATTCTCTTCAAGTCTTCTTTTATTCTCTTATATATCGTGGACGTAACAAACATTTTTTGCGAAACTGAGTTAAAGATGTCAACATTTCTTTAGTCATACTGCATTTTGTCGAAAAATATTATAACTATAAATAGCACAGTTAGGCCAAAAACCGTAAATGACTTTATGTTGAACACATTACACTTAAAACACATAAACAAAAAGTGAAAATGTGCTGTACTGAACAATTAAGAAAATTCAGATACGTTAGTTAGTCATACGAGCGACGATATATGCAAGGACGTCCATAGGGGGAATCATGGGGGGCAGTTGTTCCCCTGGACTGGAACAATTTTATATATATTTATTTCCTATGTGTATATGTTTATTTTTAAATCCTCATTTTCATATACGTGTACACCAATTTATACCTTTCTCCCCCTCCCCCTTTGAAAAATTCCGGTGAACGCGTATGGCTATATGTTCATGAAAATTTAAGAGTTGAAATAAATTTTTAACAAAATTATTATATGAAGTAAATAATTGAAATTTTTTTTTGTATTAAAATAATAGCAGTAAATATATGAAATTTGTTATTAAAAAAATTATTGGTTAATCATTTCTGTTAAGTTTAAGTTTAGACAAATCTTTTTTATAAAAGATATTATTTTTAATAAAAAATTTAATCATTTCAGTTAATCATTTCTGTTAAGTTTAAGTTAAGATAAATCTTTTTTATAAAAGATATAATTTTTAATAAAAAATAGATAATATTTTTATTTAGATAACATTTAATATACAAAGTAATTTCATTTTAACTGTGTTTTTATTTCCTTATGACTTTATAATTTTTTTATATTTTTTTTTTTTGGTTCTAGAAAATAAGACTAAAAATTATTGTATAAAATAAAAAATAAATTAACAAAATAAAAGATATAAATAATTTTAATACTGTTTACGTATAATTTTGACTTTTCAAAATTTTGTAAAATATATATTTTCAGAAAAATTTTTGGAATTAAAAAATTTTAACTTTCCCAATAGATAGAAAAGTTGTAGCTCTTGGTCTGTTATTTTAAACAGGAATAATAACCTAACTGGAATGTATAATCGTTGTAAGATATTTTTAATTTTAAAATTTTGTCTGTTACTTTATCAATTTTTGAAACATTACAGAAAATATATTTGCAGAACAATAACTTTTCGAATGCAAAAAATGGTATACTTTGAAATGACAAAATTGAGATACAACTCTCTGATAAATAATAGCCTTTAAAAAATATATAATTGAAATGCATAAATTATTAAAAGATCAGTTTTATTTTTAAACTTTTTTTTTTATATTTATTAAAGAAAAGTAAAAAATTTAAAACATTAAAAAAGCATATTTTCAGAACAACTCCTCGGATTAAGCATAAAAATGCTTCTTTCAAAGTTCTTTGAAATGTCAAATTTTAAGCTTTGGTCTTTTATTTGCTCATGTAAACGTGTGTCGCCTGTACTTTGGGCGTCAGCATTGAAAGTTTTTTTTTCAATCTTGCTAAATATCATAATATTAGTAAGTTCTTAACAGAAAATAGCAACAAAAACGAATCGTATGTATATCTTCTCAATTTAAGTGTAAATGTGTATTTGTGTAAGTTGCTGTTTTGTTGTAAAGTTCTAAAATGCTTGAATTTTATATAGAAAAAGAAGAAAACAAAATAAAAAAAAAAAAATAAAAAATATGGCAAAGCTTAATTTTACGAATTTTTTCCACTGATACCGATTCTTTTGCCAGTTGCTGGTATTCAAGGTCAGTGCTCGCGGCGGCAAACACACGCACGTAGAGCAACACGTAGCTACAACGCTTTACATAAAATTCTACAAACGTGCCTACAAACTTACACAGAAATTACAACACCAACAACAACAACAGCAAGAACAAGGAAATAAGCTAAAAACATAAAAAAGCTTACAGCATAATTTCAAGCAATTGTTGTTGGTGTTGTTGTTGCTGCTTTTTACATGTGTTAAATTACTTTATGTATATTTTTGACCGCGAGAACTTTTTGCGATTTTAGAATAATAAAAATTTTTATTTGATGCACAGACGATTACGTCGTCGCGACGTTATAGAGAAATGGCGGACGACGCATCTACGATGATTAAGTCAGAACGAGCGAACTTTGTGCGCGATTTTCTAAGTTAACCAAAAACGAAAAACAAGCAATAAGTCTAACATTTAGTATTTTATCAAAAGTTTATTAAAAAATTAAAAAAAATTAATTTCATGCAAATAAAATTAATTTGCAAAAATTGTGCAAAAGTAAAACGTGGCAGCATTCGTGCAATAATGAGAATATTTAAACAAAAAAAAATTATACTAACCAATAAGCTACGGAATAAAGCAAGACAGCAAATAAATTTGGCAAACGTGTCAAAACAACAAAATTCACAAATTTGCGCATAATAAATTTTTCAACAAAACACGAACTTAAACGACAAAACTCCAGCAAAAGCTGTAACAAGAAGTAAGCTCAAAGAAGATTTTGTAAGAAGCAGAAAAACAAATATTTCAAAAACAAAAAAAAAAACACCCACTTCGGCTCAAATCATGCCTGGCTAAGCTGTTACGCAATGAACTGAGTGCAACGTAAACCAGTGTTGCCAATGCGTTATTTTTGCTTAAAAAAAAACTAAGTTTAAAAAATTTTTCATTCAGAAAGTAAAAGAAAATAATGCAAAATCAATGAAGAATATCTTAGAAGCATAATGTAGCTTTTTTTTTAAATGCAAAAGCTTTCAATTTTGCCAAGAAAAAAGTTTATTTAAATCTGTTGACATAGCAAATAATGTGTTCTTTACCATGTTGAAGCACTGTTAAAGTGCGCGATCAATTTTGTTTTTCGTGTATAATCGTTATTTCGTTTATATCGTATGTAAGCCAGTTGAGAAAAAGAAATATTTCAATAAAATTCTAGAAATATTGTTCTAGTGTTTAAACTTTTGAAAGTTGTAAACGACAAAAGCTTAAATAAATTTAACAATTTCAATATCTTCTTAAATTTAAATGTAAATGTCACAGAAATTCAGTCAGATTAATCGTAATTATTATTATGACAACCAGTTGCTTGAATACCGGAAATTGCACTCTTAATTTTACGTAAAAATACAAATAAAAAAATATGAAATGTGCATAATTTTTTAAATGAGTGTATTAATGAGATCGTCAAATTAACTCTATGCAATAATTTTTACCCCCTTCAGTTCCTCAAGAGAGCTCGATTGAAAAGAGTTCCTCAAGAGAGCAATTTTTTTGATTTTTTTTTTTTATTGTTATAAAGTGTGGTGTGAATTTTTATATTTTGGCATTCAAACATAACTCCGATTGATTTTTTCTGAGTGAAGTGTGAATGTCTGCATTAAGACATTTTGATTTCATTGATGAGTTTAAACTTTTTTGTTGAAAATGTAAAGAATTCTTTGAATTATTAACTGCTTTAGCTTTATTTTCATAGGTCCCAAAAACATGTTGATTCCATCATAATCGGGAAACTAAAGGGTGTTTTTTAATTCCTTATGATGAAATATCATCATGCAAGGATATACAACTGAGCAACGTCTCCAAATATTGGAATATTACTTAAATGCCATTCGGTAAAACAATTTTTTCGCGCTTTATTGCCATTAACAGTCTACAACATCATTTCTGACTAAGTGGATACGTAAATAAGCAGAATTGTGTTGGTGGGTAATAGAAAGAAAAGGCAGACATAGAAACATAGTTATAATAAAATATAGTTATAGTTCCTTATGGAAATCAACTTTTTTAAAGACGTACCACTTTGACACAAAAATTTAAGTCTTTCATTTAAAGTAAATTTTTCAGGGGAATCTAACAATCTTTGTGCCTTTGACGTAACGATTTTTTGCCTTTGGGCACAATCTAATCAATTAAAGTCTTTGTGGCAATTTTTTTGGTTTTAAGATTTTTTTCCTCGGTGTAGCTAACGTGAAGGTCAGTAGACCACACTATCGCGAAATGATTAAGGGCTGGTTGCTGCCAAACGTTGTCACACATGATCGCGATGTGCACTGGTTCCAACTAATTGACACAATGAGTCATACAATCAATTTCATCAACGACACGTTTAGTGAGGGATTTTTGTAACGTTCTGGATAAGAATTGGGCGCAGCGTTCGTGCAATTTAATGCACCTCGTTTATTTATCGTGGGGTTGTATTAAGTCATCATGGGGATTTACTCATCTACAGGTTTTTTCAATTGAAGTGTTCCATTGAAAAAATATTGTTTCAACATTCTTTCAAATTTGCATTTTTTATTTAAAAATAAAACAGGACAATTTTACATTAAAAACTTTCAATATAACCTTCTTTGGCTTTTATTACATCGTTAAATCTCTTAAAAAATGAGTTGCATGCTTGCCACAGCTGATGTTGCGATATTTCATCCCATTTTCGCGTAAGCGCACGCATAAGACTCTGCAGCTTTCATACTTTTTCGTAGATACCTTATATACCTCACACAGAGAAGTCCATTGGATTCAAATCAGGTGAATTCGGCGGCCATTGTTTTGCGTTGTTAAAATGCTGAACGTTGTCCCGCAACCAATTTTGGCTCACGTTGGCCTTATGCGACGGTGCCGAGTCTTGCTAAAAGGTGTCAGGGGTTTTTTTGTAAGCTTTGTCAGACCATGGTTTTAAGACAGCTTCGAAAAATTTTTTGACGGTACAGTTCAGCGTTAATTTTTACTCCTTTTGCAATGAAAACCAATGGAGAACGAAAATCTGCGCTAACTGCGGCCCATACCATAACGTACGTAGGTGCTTGGCTTTTAGTGGCAAATCTGATATTAAAATTTTCAGGAAACTTGCTTTTTAGCCAAACTCGGTGGTTCTGTTTATTCACAAACTGCTTAACAGTAAATCATCAGAAAATATAATTTTTGGCTACTCATCAGCAGTGGTGGATCTATATACAGGCTGAAAGGGCTTTAGACCCCCCTTGAAGAATTTTTTGTAAAGGGAAAAAAGTCCAAAAAGACTTCCCCAGTGGGATAAAAAACTGCAGTTTCAGTTCCCTCTAGCGAATCCTAGATCCGCCACTACTCACCAGCCGCGGTTAATTGCTTTAATTCTTTAACACTCAGGAGTCTATATTTTTTTGTTTATTATAAAGCTCATGAAACTTTTAAATTTTGTATGGTTTGAGTTTAAGCTCATTTGTAAATATTCGATGCATGCTTGCACATGACCGGGTATGGGCAGAGAGCGCTCTTGGAGCGCTGAGAACAAAAATTGAGAGCAAAGTTCTATGTAGCAACACAAAACGCAACAACAAATCAAAAACAAAAGACAAACACAGAAACAACACAGAAGCTTTAAATGTAGTGGTGCCCATAGCCGCACATGACACATGCATTTCCCATTTTTGGAATACTACGGCGTGCAATTCTGGAAATGCGCTTTGTACTTTTCTCACAATTTTTGGAGTAGTTGCAGTTTTACGTCTTCCACCTCCATATCCTTTTTTACACTAGCAACCTCCCTGTATCGCTTTATGGTGCTATAAACAAATTTTCTATTCACTTTTAAATGCTTCAGCTCTGTAACAATAGCGTTGTTTGGTTTCCCTGCTAAATGAAGTGCAATAAGGGCGTAACGACTTAGCTCCATGTTGAATAGCTTCACTCTGATTGAATATATGTTAAAGTGCTTTTGCAGTAATAGTGTTGCCATACCAAAAATCCAAGCCATAAAATATCACACATGTATGTCAAACGGTTTGGGAGATACAGTTGGTAGAAGTTGTGGAAAGTCGGCAACAATTGTGTAGCTTGAGGACAACATAACGATATCTATCGACGAAATTCGGATAGAAAGGATTGCAAAAACGACGAAAAATTGGGTGATCGAATGTCGTAAGTCATCTAAAGGAAATCATTTCCAAACAATAATTTCATGTTGCAAACATCTGTCTTCTGCTTAAGTAACTAATTCATCAATTAATTTAAAAAGCTTTAAGCTCCGTACAGAACGCCGCTGAGGCCACGTGAAGCGATCTACGCCTGTGGCGCTAAAAGCAAAAATGATCATTATTCGTTTCATAAAAAAAATTCTTTTTTTTTTAAATTCAAAGTTTGAACTTAAGACTTTCAAAATCCGACTTTCATATAAGACATAATTTTGACATTGAATTGAAAAAATGGTGCATTTAATCTTATATACTTTCTTCTGCCTCAGGGCAGAATAACAAGGTAGGCTCATATTTTCACTGAACCGATAAGAAATAAAAAAAAAATAGGGGAGAGGGGGGCACCTTAGAACACTTTTTGCTTTCAAGCCTCATACAAATTTATATTTTTGAATTATTGCCTTTTTACATAATTTAACGCATATATATGGAAATAAACTTTAGTTGAAGTCTACAAATAACTTATTTTTAGTTCGATTTCAATTTTTTTTTCTTTTTTAAATGCATTAAGTCGTTGTGTTCAAATTTGCCCCCTATACGGGGCAGTTTTGAACAAGGCTGGGGCAGCTTTGAACGGCAATTTTTTCCTTTAGCGTTTATGTACAAATAATACCATAAACAGTTCTTTTTTTTATATATAACTAGCTTTCTCCCGGTGCGCTACCGGAAATGTTGCAATTTCTTCAGCGTTATTATTTCTAAACCATCTCGTACTCGAAACATAGGGGTCGTTTATAAATTACGTGACCGATTTTTAATTTTTTTTTAACCCCCTCCGGTACTCTTCGTAGTGCATTTCAAAAACACTCCCCTCCACCCCATAAAGTAACGTAGTATTACCAAGTAGTAACTTCATTCTTACTTCTATGTTCTTTGTCTTTTACTTCCATAGCTTTTCTGTGTCATAAATTTGGCTTGTATGGGTGGAGACACACCCCCTTGTCCAATGCATGTCACCTTCTCTAGTAAAATGAGATCACCAAATGGTATCTACATTCTGAGTTTCAATGTTCTGTGACTTTTACTTCTATAGCTATTCTGTATCGTTAATTTGGCTGTCTGTATTTGGGGTGGAGCCATGGACATTTAGTTCCAAAGCAATTCGATATCATAAATTTGGCCTGTGTGGCCAAATTCCTCCTTGTCTAATGTTCGCTTAAATATATAGTAACTGCCTCTTGGGCCCATAGCATCTACATATCAATTTTCACTATAAAAACTTGTACAGCTCAGTAATAATAATGATTTCTGAGAAGTGGCCGTATGTATATATTTAGACCACGCCCAGTGTTAGTATATTTGCCGACAGTAACATGTTCAAAGGTACCCCCTTCTTTTGTTCAACCTGCCCCGGCGTGCCATATCACGGAAAATTTGGAAAAAATATTTTTGTTTTTACATAGATATTAAACAACTTACCTTAATTTCGTTTAAGATGAATGTTTGACTGCAATAAATGTTTCTCACGAAAAAAAAACGATCACTCAACCAACACTCTTTACACTCTTACAAAAAAAAAATAAAAAATTTACAATGGCAGAGCAAGAACATGTTCACCTAACTACATTCGGTCGGCGACTGAAAGGACCAGCGAAAATTGTTGACGTTGCTAGAAAACAGTGTTGCCATGTGAAAAACTTGGTTAAGGATCGGAAAAAATTATTAACTGAGATTTTATTAGCACTGTTCAAAGGTGCCCTCTCTCCCTTACTTTAACCAACAAGTAAAATATGTTGAAAAAATAAAAAAAAAACTTTTAAAAAATTCAAATTAATCCTTTTAACCTATTCTTTCAAACAATACTAGCTGGTAAACGCGGTGATAGTTGGGATTTTCTAAGTAAACAAAAAGTGGTGTTCTGTGCAGTGGCGGATCTAGGATTCGCCAGAAGGGGGCTTAGCTAACAGTTTTGTAGTCCAAGAGGAGGACTGAAACAGTTTTAAGGGCTTATTTTCATTTTTTCCCATGCAATCCCGTTGTCCAAACTATACCATATTTTTCATGTTCTTAAGTTCTAAAAATAGTCACTCCTGTTCCAGTGCACTCTACTGCTACAGTGGACTCTAGTGACATTTTCACATTGCAGATATCACATTGTAGTTGTTTTGGGAGTTGCTAATCCCATTGTCCAATCTCGTTCATATTCTTGATGAGAAGTAACATTGGCAGAGTATGCATAGGTATACTAGCTTATACTATTCTCAAGCTTAAGAGTCGAGCAATTTTTTTTGTTTCAGGTTTTAGAGTTTTATGGGAGGTGAAATGGTCCGGAATCGAGTCCCACTTTTTCTAAACTTTTTAATGTTTTTCCGTCACAAAGTTCGATTCCATGCCGGAAATCTTTTTCAGTTAAATTAGGTCTTTATCACGTTTTCTTTTTAAATGCGTAGGTATAGTTTTGGCATGAAACATATCCTCATTTATTTTCATAAAATAATTTTATGATCGTTTTGATAAGGTTAGTGTACATCAAATTGCAGGTTTTAATTTTTTTTTTTCAGTTGGGTCATTTTGTGTCTTATTCAACCACTATGACCCCCCATCTCATTTTTTTTTTCTGGTTAAGTTTTTATGAATTTTAAACATGTATACTACACTTTTCTCTTTTGTATTCATATTTTCATAGGTCATATTCATTTAAGTCACTTTGCTCTATTTTCATCAAAACACGGTCGTACTTCTTGAAATATGGAAAATCAGCTTTAGCGCACTTTTGCAAAACTCCAACGCAGCGGTGTTTATCTACCCAGCAGCATGAGTCCATTAGCACCTATTTGTTAAATACTGCAACCAATAAAAACAAGAATTTCCAACAAAAAACTGACAATCCTCAACATTGCACTAATGCAAAAAAATAATAAAAGCGGCTTGATCACAAAAACCGTGTCAGAATAGCGCAGCAGGTAGTTACGACCCGTTTAACTTCCGTTCTCTTAGGTGCTACGAGAAAATTGCAGCAAAATTTTTACCAAAATTTTATAAGAGCAGAGTTAAGAAAAGAAAGAAAAAGAAAAAAAAAAAGGATTTTTATGCAAAAAGTCTGTGTACAAGACAACGCTGCGGTGTCTTTTTGTTCATTAATTGCTATTTTATACATTTTATTGTTAATGCTAAAAACGTAGTACAGGCCTTTTATGCTCCGGCACAATACAAATGCCGACCAACACAGAACGCCCGCTCGCCCGCATGCGCTGTTGTTCGAATCGTTCGTCTTTTGTTATGTGAGTTACAGAGTTTCTTTCTAGGCGTTTTCATTTTCATTTCATTCTTTCATTCTTTCAACCTCAAGACTCGAGGACCACCTACCGCTCTGAGTTGAGTGCTGTTGTAATTGTTTAATTGTTGTTGTTTTTTGTATATTAGAAAGAAAAAAAAGACTTATACTTTATGTATAGATGTCTATGGTAAATGAATAAATTTTATGACACCTTAATTTTGTGCGGAACATATGAGAATTTATGCCTTAAGCAGGGCTTTGTCACTTTATTGGCATTCATGAAAGGGTTGAGAGGAAAAATTCATTAAATTATGTAAATTTGAAGTTGGTTACGTCTAGTCTGGCCATTAGAGAACAATAATAAAATTTGCCATGGACACAGTAAATTCTCAAAATCAACAGTATTGAGAAGAATATTTGAGAACATTAATTTTTGGAAAAATTTTGCTTGGGTCTTGCAAAAAGGGTTGCCATTTGGCTAAAGTTGTCTTGCAGTCGACTGTCGCCAATTCCATAGAAAAGATAGGGTTTGAATTTTTGTTGTTGTTTAAGGCTGCCATGACCTGGCTTGCTTGAAGTTTCTTGAGAACTCTGCAATTTCTAGCGCTAGCTTATAATTCAAGTCCAGATACATTTTTGGTTTTTCCATTTTCTTTGTCGCATTAATCTTCGTTGGCAATGTTTGGCAAAATTTCCCAAATTTGAATATTAATGAGTTTTGACGGATGGCTGACTGTCTGGTTGGCAGCATGCATGGCTAGCTGCTGGAACCCGTGATGGGTTCGTAGGCAAAGGGTTGACATTGAAAAAACAACAAGCAGCTGATGGTTTTAGAACACATTTTTCTTCATGGATAGCAAATATCTTTGCATATCTTTATTATATACCATGTTTTGTTTTTTTTTTTTTTTCATTTCTACTCATTAATCGTAATCACTGCTATTGCTCATTATTGCTCGATTGTGAAATAAGCAAAGTAGTTGTAAAAAGAAGGATGTAAAAAATGTTCAACTCGATTTCAGCAAATTAAAGAAAGGCTTATTAAAAACGAATTATTAGAAATAGAAATTTTTTGCACCGATTCTTTTTTTAGCTTTGCTCCAAAGGCATCAGGTGTTATACCTATTCAGTGAAGTTTGCCTTGGTTCGAAGTGGGAGTAGTCAGTGGGAAAGAAGGTGCAATCAAGTGAAGCAAGTGTAGAAGCAAGTCTGAGGCAAGTTTTATGGCCCGTTTACCTAAGTCAAGTCGAGTTACCAAGCGATCTTATTCACAAACTTCTCTACCATCAACTAAAACTTTTAAGTCGCAAGGATTTAAGTCGTTATTTTGAAGCTTTCGTTATGAAATTATGATCAGATTCGATAATGTGCAAAGTGACGTCATCAATATAGTAAAATACCTAAAAATTCTACATAAAACAATTTTACATATAAGCTTTCAATACAAATACGCACTCTACGTTTAAAAATTTGCAATATTGGATGTAAACTACGCCTACCTCCCTTACGAAATGACGTCATTGAAATGATAAAATCCACAAAACTCGATATAATATCATATCATTTTGCACATATGTATGTATCTTTGATATTGAATATTTTTAGTTAGAAATTTGCCAAAATCAAATCGATACCAATCCTACTTCCCATACAAAGTGACGTCATCAAAAAAAACTAAATTTTCATAACTTCGAATGTTGAATATTAAAGATGAAGGGTATACATTTCTTACAAGTTAACGTGGATTTAAAAAAAAAAAAAAAAAAAAATTCTATCCAGTCCGGCTGATCCGGAAACTTCTTAGAGTGTAAATCGTGCATGCGTATGGCGCGCGTCATACGTATCTATGAAGATTTCTTACCTCCGGGCGAATCCAAAAAAAAAAAAAAAAAAAAATACGAAAACCATCTTCGGACTAAGACCTAAACTTCGTCCACCAACTGATTTGAATACCGACCACTTGTATCCCTGAAACCGTTCAGTAAATTTTATCTAAGGATTTTATATGAACATACATTGGAATGTTTAGAAAGGGAAGTAATAAGTTATAAAGTTTATTTAAGGTCTTTTCGATTAAAAATATTTAATAGTACAGAGGCGGATGCTGACTATGCATTTTGCGTAAGAGGGCATCATTGCAAAAATGTTAAATTTTGATTAGCACATTAAATACTCCTTTCGGGTCGAAAAATGTTTGCTTGTTGGCAAAATTTAAGAATATCTTACACAAGGGCGTACACAGGGGGTAAGAGGGGAGTCAGTCGGTCCTCTCTATAGTGTGCCGTATAGTTTTTTAATAGAATAAAGTTTCCTTAGAAACGTGTATTTACAAATACCTGAGTTTAAAACAAATTGAAAAAATTTCTCTCATTCCCATGTAGTTTTTTTTTGGGATTTTCTATTAAATAATTTAGAAAAATAATAATAATACTTCTGGTCGAGTTTTATAAATTTCAAAAAACTTTAACATGAAGCATTCATTAAGTACCGCCATTACGCGTTTACTTTTACATAATATGTTTAAAATAAGGAAGTTTGACTTGTTCGTCCAGCTCGCTTTCACACAAGTAGTACTCGTATGATCGCTCAGCAAACCTTGAAATCAAAACTTTCCTTCAGGAGAGATCATTTAGCACAGATCTGAATTTCAATGGATGTTTTCTTAACTTATAATTAAAGTTTTATGAATTCCAAATGATTTTTTTCTGAATTTCAACTGATCTTTTCTGAATTCCAAATGATATGTTCTGAATTTCAAATGGAATTTCAATTGAACTTTTCTGAATTGGAAATGGAATTTCTGTATTTCAATCGATCTCTTCTGTAGTCCAAATGATTTTTTTTGTAACTTTCAAATGAAATTTCTATATTTCAATTGATCTTTTCTGAATTTCAATTGATCTTTTCTGAATGTCAAATGATTGTTTCTGAGTTTCGAATGGAATTTCTCAATTTCGATTGATTTTTTCTGAATTTCAAATGGAATTTCTTATTTTCAGTTGATCATTTCTGAATTTCAAATGGAATTTTTGAATTTCAGTTGATCTTTTCTGAATTTCAAATGGAATTTCTGTATTTCAATCGATCTCTTCTGTAGTCCAAATGATTTTTTCTAACTTTCAAATGAAATTTCTATATTTCAATTGATCTTTTCTGAATTTCAATTGATCTTTTCTGAATGTCAAATGATTTTTTCTAAATTTCAAATGGAATTTCTCAATTTCAATTGATTTTTTCTGAATTTCAAATGGAATTTCTGAATTTCAAATGATCTTTTCTGTTTCTGAAATGGAATTTCTGAATTTCAATTGATATCTTCTGTATTTCATATAATTTTTTCTGAATTTCAAATGGAATTTCTGAATTTCAAATGATCTTTTCTGTTTCTGAAATGGAATTTCTGAACTTCAATTGATATCTTCTGTATTTCAAATAATTTTTTCTGAATTTCAAATGAAATTTCTTTATTTCAATTGATCTTTTCTGAATTTCAAATGGAATTCCTTAATTTCAATTGATCTTTTCTGAATTTCAATTGATCTTTTCTGAATGTCAAATGATTTTTTCTAAATTTCAAATGGAATTTCTCAATTTCAATTCATTTTTTCTAAATTTCAAATGGAATTTTTTAATTTGAATTGATCTTTTCTGAATTTGAAATGGAATTTCTGAATTTCAAAGGATCTTTTTTGAATTTCAAATGGAATTTCTGAATTTCAGTTGATCTTTTCTGAATCTGAAATGAAATTTCTAAATTTCAATTGATTTCTTCTGTACTCCAAATGATTTTTTCTGAATTTCAAATGGAGTTTCTGAATTTCAATTGATTTTTTCTGAATTTCAAATGGAATTTCTTAATTCCAATTGATCTTTTCCGAATTTCAAATGGAATTTCTGTATTTCAACTGATCTTTTCTTAGTTACAATTGAAAATGGTGTTGAGAAAAAATCGATCGTTTTTTTTTTTTTGTTTTTGGTGGCTGAAGCAAAAGTTACACTTCATTACATTTGGGCGTTCACGGAATAGCCAGATCCCAAGGTTATAACTTATGTTTCTTTAATCAGTCAGAGTTTGTTCATTATTGAGCCAAATTAATTTATTTTTCTTTATCGAAGTGAACGTTTTGTTGAAAAATTTGACACTTTTACTTAAATTTGTGTGAAATTTTGTTCTCTTACCAGAGAGACTTAAAATATGGCCGCTTTATTCGAAACAGATGCAGGCAACATTCAAATTTCTCTGCAATTCTGCAGCTAAAGTCAAGGCAAATACAAACATATACACACACACACAAGCACTCATGAACAAACATTATGAAAGTCGTTATCTAAAAATAAAACATTTGCGCTGTTATTTACTCGATGTATGCACAGTGGAGCAAATGGCATTTGAAAAAAATTAGTTAAAATGGCATTTGCGGCTGTACTTTTGCTGCGCTTATTAAACACATGCATTGAGTGCATCCGTCCGTCCGTTCGTCCGTCTATTTGTCCATCTGTCTGTCTCTTTGCCTAGCTATAGCCATGTATTACAAAAACAACAGCACTCACAAAAAAAACACTTACAATTTTGTCTGCTTTGCACTATTTTTAGCCACCGAATCACAATAAATGCGTTCGCTGTTGCATGGATGGGGCGAAAAATTCACATTCGTATCTTTTTTTTTTTTGTTAGTTTTGTTACATTTAGTTTTTATGCGTACGAAATTATGTACGCATGTATGTATGCATGTAGAAATACAGCAACAACACAACTGCAACTACAACTACAACAACAGCAACAGCAACACGAACAACAATGGCAACAACAGCAAACGCAGCCTAGCAGAGTTCCATATTTTGTGCGTTTTCTTGCAGTTGTTGTAGTTTAATAAAATTTTTTTATTTTTTATTTTTTTTTTTTTGGTGTTTTTACACGAATGTAAAACTGCGAAAGTGCAATGACCCGGCACCGTGTGGCTCATTGCGTTGCTTTGCGTTTAGTTGGGCCACGCCAACGCATCGGCCGGTTGGTTGCTTAAAAATGACGCGCGATAAAAAGTTGCTTTTTTTTCCTAACTAGTTGTTGTTGATTTTTTTGGCTATGCATTCGCCATGTCGTTGTTTAATAGTTGATTGTTGTTTTTGTTGTTGTTGTTATTTCTTATTTGCTTTTTCTGTCTTTTTTCTATGCATTTCTATACTATTTCATCATAATCATCATGATCATCAGCAGCCGCATTTTTATTTTTTTTTTTTTTATTAATATTTGTTTTTGTTGTTATTATTTTTTTACTGCAAACAAACATTGACAAAATGTTCGTTATCTTGTGAAAATATCGCAAGAATGTAAAATAAACAATAAAAAGCTTCAGTTTGACAACTTTTTTCCTATTGATTGAGGTGTTTATTATTGTTGATAATAATCAATATTTTATTGTAATAGTTTAAAATCTGGAGCATACAAATTAATTTACAGTTAAGATTAGAAATATCATTCAACATAAAATATACCTGTTTTTTTTATTTGATTTTAAACGGCCTGGACCACTAATACGGACTGTTTTGAAAACTACGGCAAGTATTGTTAAAACGAACAATTGTTAACCCATCCCCATTTTCAATCATTTCCCAAAGTATCTCGGCAATGGTTCGCCTAATGTTGTCTTCAAAGGCGTCCATAGTTGCTGGTTTGTTCGCATAAGCGAGAAAATAATCCAAAGGCGTTAAATCCCAAGATCTTGGCGGCCAGTTGACTGGTAAATTTTGAAAAATAACACGTTCGCCAAATCGATTCAAAATCGATTGTTTGACGCTCTAAATGACATGTCCTGTTAAAAAAGCATTTATACAATAAATAATCGGCAGTCATGGCTCAATAGCGCTCGTTGTTGACGGTAACGCTCTCACCGGTCTCATTTTTAAAGGAACAAGGGCCAATGATTCTACCGACCCATAAAGCGCATTAAACATTGATTGATTTCTGGATGTAATGATGCTTCGAGAATCTCTTAACAATTTTTGTCACTTTTTTTTCACTCCAAACGCGGCGATTTTGCTTATGGACTCAAAAATGAATCTCAACAATGAAACACGGGGTTAGCTTCAGATTCATTTTCAGCCCATTAACCGAACGTACAGGACAAACGATGATCATTCCACAAAATGACAAACCAAACTGAGTACAAATGAAAATAAAGTTGCCAGATCTGACCATCGTATGACAGTATACCACCTTGATCAAAAAGTTCCCGGAATTTATTCAGGAAATTAAAAATACAAGGAATCGATATTTTCCCCTTCAAGGTACTCATCCCCATCGACTACAACGCACTGATGCCAGCACTTGGCCCAATCCTCGAACAATATTTTATATTCGGTTTGCGGTATATCCATCAGAGCCATCTTCGATTTTTCCATGATCTCATCGTGGGTGCTGAAACACCTTCCTTGAGTTGGACGAATAGGAAAAAGTCACAGGGAGCCAAATCAGGTGAATTCGGTGGTTGTTGAATGGTATTCGTTTCGGTTTTAGCCAAATGTTCACGGATAACGATGGCATTGTGCGACGGTGCGTAATCGTGGTGCAAGATCCACGAGTTGTTTGCCCACAAATCCGGTCTTTTTAGGCGAATTGCTTCACACAAACGTCTCATAACGCCCAAATAATACTCCTTGTTGACTGTTTGACCTTTTGGAAGGAATTCATGATACATAACACCCTTTTAATCCATGAAAACTGTGAGCATAGCCTTCTGCTTCGACTAAAAACGACATGATTTTTTCGGTCGCGACTCATTCGTTGCACGCCATTCACTTGCTTGATGTCTGGATTGCGTGTCATACTCATAAATCCACGTATAGTCTCCAGTAATGATCCGTTTGATGAATGTTGGGTCGGATTTGGCCTTGGAAATCATGTCTTTTGCGACGTCAACGTGGTCCCTTTTTTTCATGAAATTCAGGTCTTTCGGCACCAGCTTTGCAGCGACACGTCTAAGGCCCAAATCATTAACCAAAATGTCTCGAACCGATCCAAAAGCAATGCTCAACTCCTCTGCCATCTCTCTAATGGTCAATTGGCGGTCTACGGTCATCCATTCTTTGATTTTGTTGATGTTTTCGTCGGTTTACGTTGTCGCGATGGTCTGCCACTGCGTTCATCATCGTTCACGGACTCTCGGCCACTTCTGAAACGTTCGTCCCACTGATAAACGACTGTTTTCTTCAGAGTATCGTTGCTGAAACACTTTTCTAACATTTGCAATGTCGTCGCACAATTGAAACCGTTTTCAACGAAAAATTTAATACAAACTCGTTGTTGTGAATTCAATTCCATTTTTAAAACTGTACAAAAATGAAAACACGCACAATCGCAGATGTACATAATATTACAAATGTCAAGCTATCAAGCTGAAAATTTCATAGAATGTCAATGACTGATGTGGCCACTTTAAAAAAAAAGAAAACTCAAATCGGGTGAATGAAAGCTCCACACGGTGGTGATTCCGAGAACTTTTAGATCGAGGTGGTAATTCTTATTGAAAAATGGATCTCAGAAAAAACACCCTATATATATCATCATTAATATGACTGATCTTTCATGTACTGAGAGTTTGAATGATAATGTTTATTATGATACTGACAGTTAATGTGATCGTTCTTATCAAGCCTATCTTTTCATTGTAATTCATGAGCGCTTCTGATCCCTTCATATTGAAGGCATTTTCTTGAAACCTTCTTGTATTGTCCTATAAATGTGCAGCCATAGCTTAGGTAAAACTTAAAACTTTTCAATAAACAGATAATATTTTAACTTTTATTTGAAATTTTAATAATATGAAAAAAAAAAATTAAAAAAATTTCCTTCTATACTTTAAAATTTTTTAATATTTCCGGAAAATACTGAGTAGGAGAAACTGAGGGAATTTTTATTGAATGAATGGGAAAAGTAGGAAACTTTAAGCATACTATCATGGATTGTCAGAAACAGGACTCCTTAGCTGAATCCCTACCTGACTTAGTTGTAAATCTGAATTCTTTTCGGTGTAAGGTTTATCAACCAAGACTCTTTTGAGTGAATCTGTTCTTTGTTGAGTTAAACTGTGAGGGAGAAATACGCTCCCGAGTCAAAATTATTGGCATTCAAGTTACGTCATATTATACACTTGAGTCAAACTTTTTTGAGCCAAACTAAAAAACACTCATACGATTATAGTACCTACCATGATACAATTATGCAAGGAAGGAGTGACAGTTCTTTCGTCAAAAGTAGTGTGAATTAGAGAACGAAAAAAGAAAATAAAATAAACAGGCAAATGACAGTCGGTGCAAGACACTTGTGAGAAAATAAGCAGTTGTCACTCCTACCTTGCATAATTTTATGATGGTACCTACCTTTATAAGTAAAAATCTTTTTTGAGTCGAATGTGAATTTTTTGAGTAATTCGATATGAGTGCTAATAATAATAATATTTAATGGAATTCTTTACAAGTGAAGAGATCTTTATTTAATTTTGAGTAACTTTTTGATTAAAAGATTTTCGTTAATCAAAAATACACGTTTTCTGTAATATTTCGTTACAACTTATTAGATTTAAATCAAAATTCAAAGAAATATTGAAGTTAATATTTTTTTCAAATAAATATCTCTATCTATATCAATATCTATTTCAACAAAAATTCTCCAACAAACTGTACTGCATTTTCATGAGCAAACCATAAAAATCGGCACTGCTCAAATGCGCCAACAGTTCATTAACCCTTTCGTGGCTGAGTGCAACCGGCGAAAATCGCGCGTTAAATATTTTCCATCAAAACTAAAAATGGACGCCTTATCGTGTTTTTAGACATTGTTATTATATAAATAAATAGCTAACGCTGCAGAGGAATACGCTGAGCAATACAAACATACACGCACTTACTCACACAAACTGCACAGAGCTATCTATAAATGCAGCACTTTAACTTCTTAATCTTATCAGTTGGTGCAGCTTAGATTCAACAAAAAATTTTTAGATTTTGACTGTCAGGTTTTTGAAAAAAATAACTCTAAGAATTAAATACAGTATCATATAATACTTGAGTATGTTGTAAAAGAATGAAGTTTCGTTAGTTTTTGGGTCAACAAGCCGTCATAATTTATGAAGTGTAACTAAAGAATAAGAAGAAGTTTGAAATAAAATAAAAAATAACTCTATAAAAGCGAGGCGATTTAAGGCGCATTGAACTCTGCTCAAAATGGCGATAAGAAAAATTTGAAAAAAAAAATATTTGATCGAACTATACAATTGCAAGATTTGAAAAAAAAAACCAAAATACTTTCGATTTTAAAAACTCGAAATAAAGGCATAAAAAGAATAATAAAACAAAAAAAAAATTCTTAAATCAATAATGAAACAGTGCAACTCGATTCAACTGACTGTACGATCAATATAGCTACAGTCGGCCCTATACCAACTTTGGAAATTCAAGCATATTATTTGAGTTAATTGTTCAGCAACATTTTCATTTCTATATTTTATCGTATTGTTAATTCCATCTTTCATATCTTGTGGCTGTGTTTTGACTTTGAGGCTTTGGTTTTTCTAAGCTGCCTAATCCTGACTTCTTGACTCCGCTCATTTAAGACAAACAACATTATTTAATGAATGATAATTTTTTGGCAAACTGCAAATCTTTTGCAAGCCACATCTTTATGAATTTAAGAGCTAATGAAGATATTTTACTTGGGTCATTATGTGCTTAAAATGGCCTAATCCGCACATAATCCAACCGCAGCTTAGCCTGTGAACGACAACAATCTAGAACCAGCAGGACTCCGAAGACTGCGCTTGTGTGTGTTTCCTTAATTGTGGCAGGCAGGTAACGGCTAAATTGTTGCAGTTTTCATCTGAACACCCTGTATTAGTTTAGTTGCATTGGGTATTGTTTGAAGACTTATGTGGTTTTTGAGCTCACTTCCATTTAATTACTTGTGAAATTTTTTGTGCATAGCGCTCAGAGCGTTTTTTTCCCCTTCTTGCGAACATGCTGACCATTTTTCGATTCATTCCAGGTTTCGTTTTTCTTTTTTTTAACATAACAATTAATCATTTTTCAAATTAAGGTCATTTCAATAGAATGCATTTTTTTCATTTTTTTTATTTTTTTTTAATTTTTTGTTTTTTTTATTTTTTTTTTTTTTTTGAGTATATCACATGTGGTGGACTATGTTTAGTAATGATGAAAAACTTCAATAAAATATTTTATTGAATTCTTGATTAAAAATTGGCAACACTTGACTTTTGAGTACTTATTTCAAGTCCAAAAGCGCAACGTTGCCAAATTTCAAATGCAAATAAAAAAGGTTACTCGGGTCTAACAAATCGCTTATTAATTAAAGATGACTTCAAGAAAACTCGTCATAGGAATATTTTTAAATTGGCAGGGAAATATTAAGGGACATATGCTTTTAGAATTGAAAAAAATTGCTCTAGTTTAAATTTATTTGACCTGGCCTGGGCTTTAAAACGATATTTTTGAAGTGGTAGGATAGTGTGTGAACTTTTCGCCAAAATTAAAAATAGATTCTAATCTGCAAACCCAACAGGAATTTTTGTTCATTGTTTTATTCTTCTGAAAACATTAGCCGCGTTCTTTTGTAAGCGAGTGACAAAAGAACGCTGCAACTCGGTTAAAAATTGCTTTTAGTTGCTTAACAACACTGGCAAAAACTCCCAAAAAACTTATGATTAGTTTGTTGTAATGATATGTTTGTTTGAATGATATTTCCTAAGGATTTTTTCAGAGCTCATTCACAATAGAGCAGTTTTCTTACTTCTCAACACTGCATATCAAGTCAGATATTAGTTTACCGAGTTGGCTGAACTCTTATAAATAACTGAGTTTGTGTTGTTGTTTCGCATGTATTTACTTATCCTACCTAGTGTTCTTTTGTAAGTCGGTAGCAAAAGAATGGGGCTATTGAAAAATGTAATTTTTGCAAGCATTTGACCTATGAACAAATAGAGTGGTAACTGAGATATTTGTTCTACGAGTGTAAAAAACGTGGTTTCGAGCCAAAATTTGTTTAAATTTCCTAAACCTGTTTCAATTCTTGAATAGGTACGTTGACAAATATTTATAGCTTCTTTTCTTGACGAAAATCTCAAAAAGGAAAGTATACATCCCTAAGATAGATTCAGTAGAAATATCACTTATCCACCTATTTAACATTAATAGCTTAAGACACAAAAAACGCGTTGCAGTATTTAATGTTTTTTTTACAATTGGGAAGGGGGGGGGGAGGTAGGAAAATCAAGATATACTGGTACATATAGGTTCATTTATGAATTCAGTTTATTGATGTTTGGGTCTCTGCTCTAAAATCTTTTTTATAAACTTAACTCTTATGTGAGGTTTTAAATTATTTTTATTATTATGTTAATTTTAAGCTAGTTTTTGAATTATTTTCAGATGGTCAATCTCGAGTAAGATATGATCAATATTTTGAAAAAATATTATTGATATCAGAAAATTAGTTATAAACTCGGTGTTTTTCCAAAGATTTGAAGACCTTATAGACGAGATTGTGGCGGTCCTGGCCGAAAAGGCTAACGAGCGTAAACAGTTCAATGCAAATTTTACTATCCCCAAAGACCATGATTCGAATTTCACCTGCCATTTTTTCAATTAAATTAATTTTTCTGATTGGCTGTCCCCTATCTGTACACTAAGGGAAATAATGCATATTAACATTATCCACGCCTGAGTATCAATTTTATTTAAATATTTACGTGGATAAATCAAATATTTTCCCTACAACTCGTTTTTTTCCCGTATTTGAATTTTATTTATACCACACACGTACACACATATTCCATACAAGCAAGCAGCAACAGCATCGCACACTTACACACATACTCCGACAAGCAGCAACAGCATCGCACTCTGTTCCTGAGTTTATTTCTTGCATTTGCAGTTCTTATAGTTCTCATTTAGTTATTGTTGCAAGAGTAATATATTATGCATGTTTGGCAAAGAAATTAAATTATGTAGGGTAGAGTGACAACTTGGTATTTTCAAGAATATCTTGGACCGATTGTCATTTACCTGCACAATTTGCTTCTGACTAAACAATTTTGTACATTACTTTTTCGTTCTGTAATTTATACTATGTTTGACAGTTGGTGCAATATTAGTGCACCAACTGTCAAAAATAGTATAAATTAGAGAACGAAAAAAGTGAAGCGATAATAAATTATACAGGCATTATACATTTGATGAACGCAATATGAAGAAAATAATACCATAAAACCATTAATAAAATATTCAATTTAAATATGTTTTTTTTAATTTCAATATTTTTATTCAAATTTTCTTTAAATGCGATAGTTTATTTTCAAATAGTAAATATTTGAAAGATATTTTAAAAAAATTCGTGCATAATTTTAATACATTTTTTATTAATTCTGTTTAAATATTTAAATATTTAATTTAATTAAAAAAGTATTCAAATAAATTTTAAATATTTACGTAGTCGATTTATTCAAATGCGTTATTGGTGCAAAAATGACTCGCTTTTTGGATAAATTAAAAAAGTTTTTGGATAAATTTAATATTTTTTTCCCTTAGTGTAGACAATGGTAAGCCTTAGAGAGTGAAAAATGACACGAGTGAAATGAATTCAATAAGTTCGGGGACAGTATAAACACTAAAACGTTCAGTTTTACCTCATTTGTACACAAATATTTAATAACACGCTTAAAACAATTCATCATAAGAAGTTTGGTCAAAGTCCTTTCTGGCAATTTGTTTTTTCGTAAATGGCATGATTTTCACAAATGGAACTTTTCAGATAAAAAAAATTTTAAATTTCTTAGTTTTCATTTAGAAAGTATATTTATTTTATACATTTCACTGAACTCAAAAACTTAAGAACTTCTCAAACTTAGACAATTTACGAGTACACTCAACACATCCATATTCACACAAAAATTCTTAATCCTACAAAAGCACTCCACAGTCCTCACAGTCTACACTCTTACGATAGTTTTACTTTTTACATTTATGATTTAGTTGAAAACATAAAATTTGAATGAGTTGAAATAACCCTTTTTAGTTGTTATATGTTGGGATTTTTTTTCTGCGAAAATTAATCCTTTAATCACTGGGGTCATAAAATTTCGCAGCTAGATGCAATAACTAGCTGTATTTAGCATTCCAGTTTTATTATTGTTCATTGGAAAAATGCAAAAAACTGCCATTGAAAAAGAAAGGCTACGCCGAAAGGATTCAGTTTCAAATTTTAGCGAAACATCAGGTAGATCTGAGTTCGCATCAAGAAACATGAATAGCATAAATAAGAAAAGGGTTAATATGTATTAAATTTAACATTTTAGTGCGAAACCTTGTGAAGGTTTTTGTTATCTTTAAAATATGATCATAAAAACCATGATATCTTTTAAATTTTTGCATTTCTTCAAGGTTGTCTGCTCTGTTTGTCGCATGATTTTGTCATTTACAAATGTGTTTCAAAATGAATGTGCATGAATCAGTCAATCATTCTAGCAACCACAGAAGATCTACGAACTATCATGCTAGAAATTTTTTTTTTAACCAGAACTGATAAAACCCAAACGCTGAAAAACTGGCAAATATTTCTACTATTTTCATAAACAGTACAAAATGTTAAACCCACAAAATAGCGATAAGCTGCAAATAAGAGTTTGCATTTCCGGTTGCCAAAATAAGATTGGCGTGTCTATTATTTGCATTTTATTCCGCATAGTAATGCATTTTTTTCTTTATTTTATTCGACTTTTTTCGTAAATAGACCCGCATAATTATCGCTCGACACAATTGTTATTATTTGTAGAAGTTTATAACTTAGTATTGGCGAAAATTCTTTTGTTGACCGCACAGCATTTTTATTATCATATTTCACAAAAATAGTTTAGTATCATAGTCCAAAATTGAACCGCACTCAAAATAACCGCATATAACACAAACGTGCACTTATCGCAAAAATTCTTCAAAACTTTCCAAACATACAGTTTGTTCATATCAGTGCAGAGGGGCGGTAATAGTGCGAATGACCCTCATAATCAGTGCTTAAGTGCACTTTATTCTACATTTAAGAGAAGATTGCAAAAAGTTCATTGAACGAGAGTGAGCTGGCGAATACTTCTGTATAATATTCCTGAGCTGAAAAATATTCGTTACTTAGTATTAGGTATGTCTGAAGTATTAAGCATTAAGTATTAAGTATTAAGTATTAAGTATTAAGTATTAAGTATTAAGTATTAAGTATTAAGTATTAAGTATTAAGTATTAAGTATTAAGTATTAAGTATTAAGTATTAAGTATTAAGTATTAAGTATTAAGTATTAAGTATTAAGTATTAAGTATTAAGTATTAAGTATTAAGTATTAAGTATTAAGTATTAAGTATTAAGTATTAAGTATTAAGTATTAAGTATTTAGTATTAAGTATTAAGTATTAAGTATTAAGTATTAAGTATTAAGAATTAAGTATTAAGTATTAAGTATTAAGTATTAAGTATTAAGTATTAAGTATTAAGTATTAAGTAATAAGTATTAAGTATTAAGTATTAAGTATTAAGTATTAAGTATTAAGTATTAAGTATTAAGTATTAAGTATTAAGTATTAAGTATTAAGTATTAAGTATTAAGTATTATGTATTAAGTATTAAGTATTAAGTATTAAGTATTAAGTATTAAGTATTAAGTATTAAGTATTAAGTATTAAGTATTAAGTATGAAGTATTAAGTATTAAGTATTAAGTATTAAGTATTAAGTATTTAGTATTAAGTATTAAGTATTAAGTATTAAGTATTAAGTATTAAGTATTAAGTATTAAGTATTAAGTATTCAGTATTAAGTATTAAGTATTAAGTATTAAGTATTAAGTATTCAGTATTAAGTATTAAGTATTAAGTATAAGAGAATATTATATTAGCAATTGAAATTTATAAAATTGGTTTCTTTCTGGTTCTGGATTAATTAGAAATTTGGCAACAATGCACAACACATGCAGCCATATTTAAATGAGCTCTCATAATGAAATCAATTAATGCGATTTCCTGCGGAAATAAACCCAAGCAAAATATATATTTTTATATGTGTAAAAACAACAACAAATTAAAAACTCTTATGTTTTTCTTGATTCTGCCACAATCAAGCGTCGTGAAAATCTTTCAATCAAATGCATTTGAGATTAACGCAACGTTTTCGAATCGCATCAGACAAAGATGGCAACACTTCGAAGTGCTGCATAAGAATGAGCGCATTGAGCTAAACACGGAGGGGTATTTTAATGGCAACATTGAAGCAAAGCAAAGAGTCATCGAGGCTGATAAAAAAAACGGCATTTAATCGAAAGGAATCAATTTTGATTGGTGGAATTGAATGTGAGCGAATATTTGTTGTTTTTGCCTCATGTGGTTATTGTTTTCGGATGGAAATACTAAGCAGTGCGTGAAGTTGATTTTTCTTGAAGTAATTTTCTTATTCTCTTGCTTATTAAAAGATGCACAAAAACAAAATTTGCGACCGTTACATTGCTTTATGAAATTTGCATAAGGATCAACGGTAACCTTTGCACTCATATGCAAATTTAAGGAAAGTGCTTAAGGAAACCTTTTAATGCGTTATTGGAAACGATTATTTGTTTTCTCTGTGATTTGCATAATAAAACGTCTTAAATCAAAAGACTTTCTTTTAACCCTTCAACTCGATTGCGGGTCTCTTTGTTTAGCTGCTGATAGGAAGAACTTGTCATCAGGTATCTATTGCGGTTGTGAGAGCACCAGATATAATAAAATATTGTACAACTGTAAATCATATTTATTTCAATTAAAAATAGAAAAGTTCTTTGACTTTTATTTTAAATTCATTATTTGGATCTAAATACATCACTTTGAAACGGACTTGGACACTTTGTGGAAAAAAATTCACAATTCAGCTTAAAAACTTTGAACACTCTCTGATTGTGTACTTTTTAAAAAGAGAGATTGTGTACTTTTTTTTTTTTTTTTTTGAGTAAAATTATGCATTTCTACAATATCAAGACGTTATTCAATGTATTTTTGGTTCAGTCTATCAAATTTACATTTTAGTATATATCTTCCTTCGTAAAAGATATTCGTAACGTTACAGTCCATTTTAAACGGGGTCAGATGTTGAAATTGGCAATTTTTTATCAATTTAAATTTAATGTTTAATCCTTTTTTTTGATCTACCTATTAACTCTAACAAAGTTTGATTGACAAAAATGTACGGTAACGTGACAGTCTTTTTTGTAACGTATCCAGTCTCAAGATATTGGAGTTCAGTGTGCTTTGTTTGCATTTATTCATTAAAATGTCATGTTCTATCCATTCCTTGACCCATTAGCTTTAACAAAGTATGACTAAACTATTATTCGGGATGAGAACAGAAGGTTTTATGGCAAATGCTTAATAACCTCTGAATTCATTTCCAAAATCATGTAATGTGAATCCCTAGTTTATACATTTATAACTTATTAACCATTAGGAATACTAAAAAGTTTTGCTGAAATGAAATTAAGCCCTTAGCGAGCTTAGACTCCAAAACTGCGGGGTCGATTGAGCTGAAATAGTAACAGTACATTTTTTTCGAGTACGCGATAGTTGAAAAAAAAAATGCTGCCACACCCACAAATAAAAAAAAATACTATATTTCAAACAGTTTTGGTCGCATTACACTAAATTTTGGTAAATCAGTTCGTATGGTTATTGTCGGTAACTTTACCAAAAAAGGCGTGGTTGCACTATATCTACGCCCCCTTTTCAGAAATTATTATAATTCCTGAGCTCTGCATATTTTTATAATGAAACTAGGTATGTAAGTGCTATGAGTCCAAGTGGCTGTCACTACAGTGGGTGGCCAAATTATTAGGAAAAGTACGCAGATTTTCGAATTTTCTAGCTTAGCTGGTTTTTCCAGACAAATTAATGGTTGTAGGTCTCTTATGTATTTTTTATTTGTATCTGTGTTCTATTGTAATCATAAAAACAACAAAAAATTTAGGAAAAACTGTTGATTATTTTTTCATAAAAATAATATACAAATATAACAATATGAAGTGTTAGTACTTAGTGATCCCAACCTTAGCTCCAATAACAGCTTCTAGATGTCGAGGCATGCTCTCTATACATGTTTTTGCATTTTTTTGGAGATCAGAGTTGTGGTGCCATTCGCTGATCAGAGTTACAATCAACTGGCGCTTGTTGGTGATACTTTTTTTCGCGTGTTTTCAATGGGGTTCATGTCCCGTGAATTCCCTGGCCAAGGCAAAACTGCAATGTTTTTTTCTGCCAGGAATGCAGTAATACTCCTGGCTTTGTGGCAAGTTGCCGAAACGTGCATAAAAATGTACTCATCGTTGTCAGAGAACCATTCATTAAGCTGCGGCAGAACTCGCTTGTACTGGTCTTGTTTCATCGTCCCTTCCACGATGTATAGACGCCCCATGCCTTTGGCTGAGATGAGAAACCACACCATAACACCAACCGGATGTTTAACTCTCTCCACAAGGCAATCTGATTTGTATTTTTTTCCAGGGCGTCGTCTGACAAAAGAACTTTTGTCAACCAAAATTTGACAGATTGACTCGTCGGAGAAACATACCTGTAAAAGGTTACAATTAACATAAGAAAATCATTACATGATTCATCGCACTATTTAAGAAAAATATATTTACTCGACTCCAATCTGCCACAGTCATATCGTCGTTCGTAAATTATTGTGTTCTATATCACAAAATTGAAAAAATTGAGATAAGACTGGTATATAGGCAAATTTTTCGAGATCTATCGATCTGTGTCATCAGTTTGCTTTTATCTTTTATAGTTTTCGAAATATGAGACATCGACTTTGTGCTATACAACACTGTTGTGACAAGCTTCGTAACCTATTGTGTTCTATATGCAAAAAATCGTGCATATAGAACAAAAACGAAGCAAAAATACTAAGTAAAAAAAATATTTTTTTATTTTGTTCTATATGCAAGTCTAAATAAAGTTATTAAAGTTATCATTTGGAGGTCTTTGTATATTGCTTTTTTTTTTTGTTTTTTTCTGGTTTTTTTCTTAGCTTCACATTGCACATGGCAAATGAAATGAAACAAAAAATAAAAAATCCCGCTTTAGATTGCAGTTGGTAAATAAAATGAAACAAAAACGAAAAGAAAATACCTATCATAAATAACATAAGGTTAGAAGTTAAATTTTACAACAACGTTTAAAAAAAGCTTAATACTAAGAATAAGAATGGGTAAGCAATAGATAAGAAGATATCACTGGAGAAAGTAAATGATCTGAAAACTTTATACAACTTTTTATCACTTGATGCAGTGGCATACTACAATAGGGGTATTCACGGGTTGATGCGAATTGCAAGAGTGCGAAAATGCAACATATTTTTCGCACTAACGCGTGAACATCAATATTGTAACTTTACGATAGCGGAAAGAAATATATTGCCACCTTATTTCAAAATAACAAAAACTTATTTAAATCAAAGTACAAACTTAGCATTTTTTAAGTTTTACCCAGATGGCAACTATGCTTGAAAACACCCATAACAATTATCATCTGTTTCGCATCACTGTTTGTGCGCTTTCGCAATAGGTTTGAGCAGTGCGTAATTCAAGAAGAGTCCCAAAATTGCTTCTAATGTGTTTGTTTTTGGAATGAAGCAAAAATTCGCAATCTTGCATTTTCGCATCGTCGCAACTGTGTTTCGCATCAACCCGTGAATACCCATAATAATTTGTTTAATACAATTTAAAATATAGGTACAACTTTATGTCTTCGTTTTTTTAACAAACTTGCTTCAATTAAAAAATCTCCGTAAATCAAGCATGAACTTCGTGGAATCGAAGTCAAATAAATTTGGTTAATTTTTTACTTGATTTTGTAGTCGAAACTTACCTTTTAAGAAATTAACAGGTATTGATTTAAGTGGACTCATAAGAACATATGTATAAGATTAAGTTTAAAATTAAGTTAATATTATAATATATGAAATAAAGTTTTTATTGAGTGAAATCACATTGCTTTTCATTTCTCCAATAAATATTACATTTTGTTCTATATGCTATAAAACAAGAATAGTTTCGTAAATAAGTGCATATAGAACAAATTATTTTTTTTTAAACGCATCTTACTCTAAAAAACGCTTCCAAGGATGAACATTTTTTTTGACAAAAAAAACCACAAACTCTTGAACTTTCATTGGTAAGAAAATCGCGGCAGATTTTTCGGTTCAGTTTTTTACTAAACTTTAAACTTGATTTACCAAAAAAACATTTTTGTCATATAGAACACAATAATTTGCGAACGACGATATGTCGATGTTGTCTGGCCCATTGCAGTCGTTTCTATTTCATATCGTCGGTTAGGCGTGGTTTTATGGTGGATCGACGACCTATCAGGTTCTCTTTGACTAACCGCCTCCGGAATGTTCTGGCCGAAACTTTTACACCTTCGATGTTGTTTATCATCGTTGTGAGACTGGCAACACTCTTTTTTTCGATTTTCTAAACAGATGTCTCTGATTCTTCGATCAGCACGAGGAGTTGTAACCCTTTTCCTGCCACATTTTTCTACACGGTCTGCTTCGAGATGTACGTTTTTATCAATTTTTAATTTTATTCGATTGACGACAGACTTTGTTGCCCTACAATAGTTGCTATCTCTATCTGTGAATGTGTGGAGTGCACCGTGTGGAGCAACGTTTGGATTTCCCTACATTTTCTTGGAGAAGTGTCCGAAGCCTTGCCCATTCTAAAAAGAAGGAAGTTTAAAGTTTTCCCACCAATTCGTTAAAAAATGTTAATTCGCTGATAAAACTTTTGAAAAAGTATTGTTATAAGAACCATTGCTTACTTTTTAATTATTTAAGACGTGAAAACTGGAAAAAAATAATAAGGCTATGTTAAAAACGACAATACAGCAAACCCCACTTTTTTCCAAATCATAACCGAATAAGAAGAAATATTAGGTAATTAACAAATGAAGCATGCTCCCAGTGTTGCCACTTACCAAAAACAATAATTATGATACCAGTAGCAATAAAAAATAAAACAAACCTTTAAAAACTACTTTGGTAGCTCAAACAATTGCTTAAAACAAGAAATTTAATAAAAGTGAGCACTGACCCTAATAATTTGGCCACCCACTGTATATACAGTGATGGAAAAATAATAGAAACGGCAAGAATGAAATAATAGAAACGGCAACTTTAACATTTCGAAGAATGCTATTAAGTTTTAAAGTAAACTATATGCATGCAATACACTGTACACAAAAGTTGGATATGGGTACTCTCTTTTGTTTACGCATAATTCGGTAAAAATATCAGTTATGACCCAAAACCCTTGAATCAGTGAAAAATCAAGAACCCATAAGAGTTAAATGCACCACTAACTAGTCACACAATACGGAATAGATTAATAGAAAATTATTTTAAAGCACATTCCGCAAGAAAGGTGATATACTTGAGCAAAAAAAAGAAAATTCGTAACAAAGTAACTTTTTCAAGAAAGCATCTGATACGAAAAAATTGAAAAATCGTGTAGTGACTAGACAAAATAATGGTGAATTTGGTCGGATCCGATGGAATGCCTCATGTAAGACGCCCAAAAAATTTGACACATAATCCCAAGCACACACAGTTCAAATTATTAAACATGGTGGTGGTAGCATAATGCCATGGGGTTGTTTTTCCTCGTCGGTCATAGGTTTAATATATTGGATCAAAGGTAAAAAGTGGGCCACAGACTATGTTAATATATTAAATAGCATAATGCTAATATTTTCCGATGAAGAAATGCAGTTACAATGGGAAGTTATGCAAGATAACGATCTCAAACACTCCTCGCAACTGGCAAAAAAATAGTTCCGGGACAATGGCATTAATTTATTAGAATCAAGGTCACCAGATCTTAATTCAATTGAGCACCTTTGGGGGCTTAATTTTCTTAAAGAAGAAAATAGCTGGCTATAAATCCAAAAACAAAAAAGAATTGTGGGAGAAAAAAGTGCAGGATGAGTCAGGGGCGGTTCCAGGAATATATTTCGGGGGGGGTTTCAAAAATATTTATGTACGTTATATATATAAAGGGTAGTAAAATTTTAAAGGCCGATGTTGATTTTGAATAAAACACAAATTATTAAGGAAATTATTGTCGTTTTTTTTTATTATGATAATATTGGTATGGTTCAATTATGCATGGAACAAAATATCGGCTAAATGGCCGCCGCGACCTCGGCGGCACACCTCCATCCGATGGTCCAAATTTTCGATGACGCCGAGGCATAAGTGAGGTTCTATGCCGTTAATGTGCCGAATTGGCGGGGTGCAATAAGGCCAACGGCAATAAGGCCGAATTGGCTTTATTTCCTTTTCAAAGAGAAATAAGGCCGAAATTGTGAATTTGGTTTTATTTCCATTGGAAAAGGAAATAAAGCCTAAAAAAATTTAGCAAAATGGTAATAAGGCCGAAAAATAATTTTTGCAAACTAAGGATTATTTTGTATAATTATTTTTAATAAAAAGTACGCACCCTGTAGTCTGTTGTTTGAAAAGTTACTGGACTCAGCGTAGGTACTCAATTTGCGAGAGAACAGTTGCCATTGTCAACCTCAATGTGCTTGTTTTCGTATTAACGCGAAAAATTTATTAGTAGTAGTTCAATAGTGAAGGTGAAGAAGTTTTAATATTATAAGGAATGAGCGCCGCAGGCAAAAAATTTTTATTAAAAATCGCGGCGATTTATTATAAACCTGCGGCGCTCATTCTTTATAATATTAAAGCTTCATTAAAAATTTTAGTAAAAATCGCGCATATTTTATAAATTTTCATTCATAACTTTTACGTTTATATTTTACATTGTTTTCTCGACCACTTACAAAAAGATGTATGTTCTTTAGCATTTAACGATCATATTTTTCGCTTTAAACGGATATATATTTCTATTATTAGAATAAAATATCCTAGTCTTCTCAATAAAAAAATATGTAAATTTTTCAGACTTTCACGATTTTTATCGCCTAAACCATTTGAGACCTACCTATTTTTTTTGCAGCATTAGATTTGGAAGTTCCATACACATTTAAAAAAACAAAAAAAATAAAGAAGCGTGTACATTTTTCAAACTTTCACGATTTTTATCTCCTAAACCATTTCAGACCGACCTTCTTTTGCAGCATGTGCATTAGGAGCTCCAAATGCTCATTTAGAAAAAACAGAAAAAAGGAGCATGGGCCCTAAAGTACAATTATTCCAATACATTATATCTTTAATTTTTCATTAAATAAAACTAAAAAACTTATTTGATGGCGTTTTAATAGTGGTTCCTTTTAAAGGGAAATAAGGCCAAATTGGCTTAATTTCTTTTTCAAATGGAAATAAGGCCGAATTCGAAATCTCACGCTACCGTACACCATTCACAGTAACTGCCTGACCAGCCTCATTTTGGATAAAAATACGGCCCGATGATGCCGCCAGCCCATAAACCGCACCAAACAGTCACTCTTTGTGGGTGCATTGGTTTTTCGACAATCACTCTTGGATTATCATTCGCCCAAATGCGGTAATTCTGCTTATTGACGAATCCACTGAGGTGAAAATGTGCCTCATCACTGAAGATGATTTTCTTCGAAAATTTATCATCCACTGTTGCCATTTCTTGCCACCATTCTGACCGTGTAAATGCAAGTCTTTATGCATAATGTTCATCAACGACGAACGTGAGAGGTGCAATTGTTGGGCACGACGACGAGTTGAGGTGGACGGCTCTTCAGCCACACTATCGCGAACAGCAGCAATATTTTCTGCAGTACGAGCATGCACTGGTGTTCTCACATCTCCTACAGACCTGGTTTGTTCAAATTTTTGCACGATTTTTCCGATTGTACACACATTTGGACGATTAAATTGACCGAAAAAAATCACGAAGTGCTCGATATGCATTTTGATTTGAAAGCTCATTTTCATAATAAGCCTGAATAACTTTAACGGTTCAAATTGAGTTAGTCGAGTTAGAAATTGAGAAATGTCAAATGAAATGCAGAAAAAAGTTGACATTTAGGTGTGGTTTATATTCAACATCGGCCCTTAAAATTTAACCACCCTTTATATACATTAGAGCGGGATAATTTTTTTTTCAAAAAATCGTAGGCGTGGGAAGAAACCGTTAGTCTAAAATCTATTTCGAGCCTCTAGTTTTTCAAAAGAAGGTTATAATTTGGGTTTTGCTGCAATATGTGAAAAAATTATTCCACTTATTGGAAAAAACTTTGCTACGAAATAAATAGCCATCCACATTTCACTCCATATTCACTCCATATGATTGTGTGGTGCTCAGGATTATTTTTTTGTGTTAAATTCCACAAGCTGACGCTGCGGTGAAGATAATTATAATAATAAAAGTTATTTCTCTGTTTATTTGACTCGAATACAAATCTTAAAGGCCAACATAAAACCAACATCAAAATATATAAAAACTACAAAAACCGGAATTTTTCTCCATTACTGTATAAAAAGGAATTTTACGTCAAACTACAAAAACCGGAATTTTTCTCCATTACTGTACATATAAAAAGGAATTTTAAGTCTACACTTCCGATACTATCGAAACTGTGGTTTTTTAAATTAAGACTGTGCGGTGTTTGGATATATTTTATCCAAAAAATGCGGTGTTTTTGTGATTTCAGGTTAAGATTGTATGTGTGACTTATTTACAGCTACATGCGCAATATCGCAAAAACAAACAAAAACTGGAACAGAATTCAGTATTTTAGCAATACGTGTAGAAACAGCAACAAACGTTTATAGCATAGGGGTGTGAATATTTAAAGTAAATTATAAAAAACCAATTTTTTTCTTTTTGGTACTCTTAGCCCACATAATAAACATCAGTACATCACATTTAAATACAGGTTCTTAAAAAAACCATGGTGCCACAACAAAATATTAAAGTTAAACTAGTTTTCAGTATAAAATTGGTAGATTTTAAGAAAAAAGTATTGGTATGTTAGTTATGTCTTTTGTTTCTATTATTCATATACATATCCAAGGACAATAAATGAAATGTTTTTTTTTTCACTGTTCATCAATGTTGCAACGTCTACTTTTACTGCCCATCTATACATATGTTAAAAAAATCAACTTTGGGCGGGACGAAGTTTACCGGGTCTGCTTGTATTTTCTATAAAAAAGTTAAAATTAATCTACATATTTTTTTTTTTGTTTCAGCATTGTTTTTACCTTAATTTAATTAAAAGTTGAAAATTGTTTTTTATTTTAAAGTCCTATTTTTTGTTATACATTTTATTATTTGTTGTTTAACATAATTTGAAACCTATGGTAGCCATGAAATAAGATCTGATGACCCATAAATTAAAAATTATAAGAATCGAATAGCAATAGTCTTTTCCGCCAAATTCGGGTTAAAGACTAGTGGCAAAGAGGGGGGAATCGAGTGAAACATTTGTAGGATTTTAAAAGTGGCGGGAAGCCTTATCAACAAAACTTGCCTCAACAACACAATATTAGGTGTTATGCCTTTCTTTGAGTCATTTCTAGAATTTAGTGTTATGCCTTTATTTCAGTAATTTCTAGTAATAATGTCAATATTTTATTCCACTTGCTTAATATTTTCATTTGAAAAGAAGCCAAAAGTAAAAAAGTTGAATTTGGTTTGGATATGAGCAGTGGCGGATCTAGGATTTGACAGAGGGGGAGGAGGGGGGACTGAAACGTCTTTTTGGACTTTTTTTAATTTTTTTGCCATATAAAAAATTCTCCAAGAGGGGCTAAAGCCCTTTCAGCCCGTATGTAGATCCGCCACTGGGTATGAGAAACGGAATGGTTCAATATAATCTGAGTTTTTACACTAAAACCAATAAACCAGACATTTCTTGAATGTAATTTTAGCAAAACTGGCTTAACTTGCGCCCCATAAATATCCTTGAAGGACAATTAACCCCACCTTATTTAGGATCCAATACATAACAACTCACATCTAGTTAATTAACCCCTTCCAGGCTTGGCGTAGTACTATTTCTTCAGACCACATGCTTTTTCCCTCAATATTCATTTAATTTTCAAAACCCACCAAAAAACCCCTTCATGGCAACCTGCAGGCCAACATTAACAACAACAACAACACCAACAAAAATCAGCAAAAATTAAAAAAAAAACTCTAGTAAATGTTGAAGTTCAAATCAACAGTACGCTGCGTCCCCCGCTGAATGAAGAACACCAACAAAAAAAAAATATGCGTTCTTTACTCGAAAAAAAACACAAAAAAATTCTGTCCGCACGCATTTTGTGGGTGCCTCACACTCGAGCACAACGCAAATTCATGCGTGCGTCCCGCTCTTACTTTTGCACAGTCAACTAAAAACAACAAAAAATACTAACTCTGCGCTGCACCACTACAAATGCATACATTTTTTTTTTTTGTGTTATCGGTTTTCGTATTTTTTCACGCACTTGCTGCAGGCGCAACGCAAAATCCACGCATAAAAACTGCACATGAAAAAAAGGGATGCGACCGATCATTGTACGCGCTGGTTGCGAACCTATACAGTTGGCTCATTCTGGCCAATACAAAGTGTCGCACAGCAGAGGAAACTGCATGCATTTCCGCTGAGCGACTGCCGCGCTGGTAGAACCAAAACTGTGCTACAGCGATGTGCGTGCGTAGCACACTTTAGGACGCTGCAGAATTTTCCGTGATTTCCCCTCATAGCCAGAGAGAGCGAAAATAATTTGCTGTTGAAGGGCTCTGAGTTTCCCCTAGATTTTCTCATATATTCGTAGTTGCTGTTTTCGATGTTGTTGTTGTTGTTGAGTGCGTTTGTGCGATTGTGTGACGTTGTCGATTTTTTGTTGGATTTTAAGTTAGTTTTTTTTTTGCTTCCTAGGCGGTTGTGTGGAAAATATTTCGAATGACTTTCTGCATGCAATCGCCAAACAGTTTTATTCAAGTTTGAGAACTCGGATCTGCAACATCGCAACGTGTCGCAGTTTTGATTGAAATTTGAAAAAATCAAAAATACAACAAAAACTTTATGGCTTAAAAACAAAAAATTAGAGCGCTGCAGAAAAACTTGTCACAATTTATGCAAAAAAAAAACTATTTAAGACATTTTTGCTGAGCAAAAAAAAAAAGAAAACAATAACAAAAAACAATATCGGATTACAACAACAAAAGACTTCATGCAACAAAGAATTGAAAATAACATAAAAAAAAACAAAGAAAATGTAAAATAAATTTAATGCAAAAACGAACAAGTGCAACATTAACAAAAAAACATTCAAAGTGCAATTAAAAAACTTTTAACAAACAACACATCAAAACAAAAGAAAAACTACAAAAAAGCAGTGCTTTTTTAATAAACACTCTCAAAAAAATAAAAAAAAAACTTAAAATTAACTAAAACTTGCAAAATAGCCGCACACAGCAACCCACGCATTCGACACATTTTTGACACATTATTTTGGCTTTTTCCTTACTTTCCATATCTTGGCATTTATTTTTGCTGTGTGTGTGTGGATATTCAAAATTTAACGAAAACTACAACAATTTTCCAAATTTCTACAAAAACAAAAATATTCAAAAAACAACAAACACAAAATTAAAATAGAAAACAACCTGCATTAAAACATTACTGAAGGAGAAATAAACGCATCTTTGGAGCACAACGAGGCACAAATAACTTCTGGGAATGCAACAAATGCTGCAGGGTGCCTAAAAATCAAGTTATTCAAGGTAAGCGAATTTTTTAATTTTCTTCTTTCTTCTTCTTAACTTAACAAAACGCAAAAACAATAAATAAAGTTCTATTAAATAGGTCTTCAATTTATTTAAAACTAAATAAATAACCTTGAAACACATAAAATTGTATTAATTTTTGAATACAATCAACGAGTACATATTTGCGTATGGGTTGTATATAAATGCAACAACAACCATAAGAACAACAGCAACAACAACAACAGCAAAAGCAATAGCAATAGCAACAATAAAGCCGTTTCGCAATAAAAGTTTTATTTGTAAAATAAATAAATTGATGATTGGCTACATAGAGCAAAAACTTGTTCGCTGTGTTAGCAGACAAAATTAAAAAAAAATAAAAAAATATGTAAGCAACAACAACAATTAAGCCATGACACAGTGAAAAACATTGGCACATACAAGCTCAGCAAATACACAAGCTCACTCACGTACACACCACACCACACACAAACACACACATACACACACTCATTAAAAGTCATTCTGAAAAACCTTAAAATGCCGCCTTGCCCTTAAGGGCTTTTTCCCTACAATATATGCCGAACAAACACACGCACACGCGGCATAACATGCTTGAAGTGTGCTTTTGCAGCGCCATAGCATTAAAAGCTTTACTATTCGCATTGTCTTAATTTGGCATCACTGCATTAGCGATCGGTTAACACGAAAAAAAAGCTCACCATTTAGCAACTGAGCAAAATTGAGCAAAAGCTTTTTATGGCATTTAGTAATGAAACGAACAAGAAAAAGCTGCCAACACTTCTTATACGCAGAAAAGAGTTCGTTACGGCTCTGAATTCGAATATATTATTGCGTTTTCTTTTCTCGTCAAAAAATTCTGCCCTGAGAGTGCAAAATATTCTACATATTGACCTGAACTCAAAAAATTTTGACCTGTTCTTAGTCGAGGAAAGATCGGAAAAAATGCAACATTTTTTCAATGATGTTGTGTAGGCTGTACCGTTGCTTACTTTTGAGAACAATTTTTATAATATTTGTTTTGTCATCCGTGAAAAAGCTCAAACATTAATGAAATGTCAATGATAACGTTTAATATTTTCCTAACATGTCACTTTTTTTGTTCATTCAGTTGGTAACATTTGAGATCTTTCGATCTTGAGAGTGTAAAAATTCTGTATTTCTTCTTCTTTCGAGGTCAACATTTTCGAGAAAAGAACACGATTTAATTTACAGGTTAAAATTTTTTTCGAGAAAAGAACACATAAAGGGCAAAATTCTCAGAGGGCATGAAAAAATGTAGGATTTTTTTGAGAAAAGAAAACGCCATTAAAAATATATTAAAATTATGTTTTGAAAAGCTTTTACATTTTAAATTCAACTTTCCACACTTCAAATTCAAGTTCTTATTTTGTGTTTAAACGAATGGTTAGTTGAATTTGAAATGTAAAAAGTTGAATTTGATTTGTAAAAAATTGCATTTGAAGTGCAAAAAGTTGAATCTAAAGTTAAGAACCTGTTAACAATATTATAAATTTCGTTAATATTAGTTTTGTTTTTTATTCTAGAAAAATTAAATTTTATTTTGATTTTTAAGATAACTTTTATAAAACTGAGGTTTAGAATTATAAACCCTTTTATGCCCGAATTAAAATGGGCGGGGCTACTAATTTTTTGAGGACAAAAATGTGTATTTATATATATATTTCAAATATGAACTGACAATAATATCACAGTACTTGGTGTCCTAGTTCGTTTGTTACTGGATGTTATATAGGAACAGGCGGTTGGACAGGCTAAACACTTTTTTCATGATTTTTTTTTTAATAACTCTCTTACCTTCATTTAGGTTCACTTGGTTTTACAATAAAACAATTATTTTAATGTTTTTAAACACTTTTCTAAAAACACTTTTTTCGCGAAACGGTCCTGATCTCGATTTTGACAATTTCACTCTACGGAGAAAGGCTACTAAATGCACACGTGCATTGCACAACTCATAAGCTCAACTCATAAATAATAATAATAATAATAATGTTGCCTAGTAAGCTGGGAGCCATCAATCCTAAAAGTGCATTTACACGGATTTTAAATTTTTTTGTATTACGAGATAGTAAATAGCAATACGTATAAAATAAGCCTGGCCTGACGAGGTCTCTCCTGGCACCAGCATTTTTTACAAATTTTTTTATTTTTAAAGAAAAATTAATAATTTGCACTTATAGTGGAAATAAATTTTAACCAGCGCATTTATTATAAATTTTATCTGCTTTTAGAAAAAAATGGTATGACAGCTTTCAATGTGACCAAAAAGTCGGTCATACTTATTTTATAAATATACGAGTGATGAAGTTTTGCAACTATCGCGGAATTACTTTTCTTTTTTTTAATGTGTTTCTTTTTCTGTCTTCTTTTCAAATATTTTGGTACGATAGCTCGAAACTTGACGAAAACATCTGTCATACCAGTTTGAAGTATAACCCTTAGGACGTTTGCTTCATCTGGTTAAATTCTTCTTTGTATTTAGCTGGTATTGGCGTAAATTTTCTATAACACGATAGATGGTAACCACTTCCACTAAAATTGTCAATATCTAAATTCAAATTTATTATATTTAAATTGTTTCATTTTTCAAAAGTTTAGAACATGTTGACACTTTTTGAATTTGCCTTCATTTTCAAATTTAATCATTTTTTTCATACACTGTACAAGACTTATTGTATAGTAAATACTTCATTATGAAATACTGATAAAAATTTTAAAATTGGATACAGTTCTTTAATGCTCTACTGTATAATACGCTTCACTTAATATCCCTTAATACAAAAAATGTTGAAATCCGTGCAAGTGCACTTTTAGGATTGATGGCTCCCGGACTATATAGGTAACATTGGGCATTAGAGGCTTTAGCTTCGATCTCACACATTTTGTAATATTTAAGAATTCCCATTTTAATTAAAGATCTTCTATTTTATAAAATGCATAAATTTATTTAAAACAAAAGAATGACAAAAAAAATATGAAAATGTTATGAAAATTCAAATCAAAGTTGCCAAATGTTTCAAATTATGTTTTTATTTTTATGTAATAAAATACTGAAATAACATAAGTTTTGAAATTACACTTAAAAATTGGCTTTATTAGAAATATTATTAGTGTTTAAATATGATTTCGGGCATGTGGTGGCCGCGGCTGGCTCGGGTGGACGCATTCTGGAAGTACACTTTTCAACGTCGAAATAACGGCGAATCGGTTTATTTGGATCCTCCTCAATACTACGCTCTACACCAACAATTGTTGCTTCGGTGCGTAGTGTACGACTTCTTTGCAGATGCGTTTTATCATTTCGCGGAGCGAAAACGGTCCATGGTTAATCCAATTAGTTGCTCGTTTGGATGATTATGTTGACCGTGAAATGGACGTAGCGCACGGTAAACTTCCCAAACAGAAAAACTGTCTTCGAAATAAATTGGAAAATTTGCAAGTATTGTTCTGGCATAAGTCTATTCATAATAAAATGACAAACCAAACTGCGCATTAATGATAATAGAGTTACCAGATCAGACCACCATATGACACTTAAATCCTTATCAAAATAAAACCCTGTGCATTAAAAATTTAAAACTTTTTAATATGCACCTTTTTTATTGAATTCATTAAAAACTGAATAAAACATAAAATAAAAATGTATTTTGACATAAAATTGACAATTTAAAAATTTTTAATTTTGTGCACTTTTTTATAAAATTTATTTAATACTAAGCACAAAACATATTTGAAACTCAATTTTTTTAAAGCCTTTATGATCTTAATGATTTTAAGAGGGCATTTGATTGGATTGATTTTAAGGTTTTAATTGGTTTTTTATTTAATTTGTATTATTTTTTAATTATGTTAAATTTTTTATTTCTTGTTTTAAAATTTTATAAGTTCAATTAAAGCTTTATTAAATATTAATAACAGCTGTAATTTTTTCTTTATTTAAAAATTCTTTTCAAATGAAATGTTTTATAAAAAGTTTAAAAAGAGTTAAAAGAGAGCATAGGTTCATTTTTAAATACATACTTGGATTTATAAAAGCTTAAAATTCAAAGTATTAAAATATAAAACATTAAAAATATGCAATTAAACATGTATAAAATAAATATCTGTCCGAACAAGTTGACCCAATCGCTTCAACACAAATGCGAAGGTTCTGCGTAAGGTGAGAGTTTTGCGAACGTTTTTGGGTAGAATTTTTTTTTTAATTTTTTGATATTTTAAATTGTCGCTTAAAAGTGTTACTATAGACGATTAAATTCGTTTAAAGTTTTTCCATAAATAAAAACTGTACTTCTTTTGCGAAATTCATTAAAAAATTATTTTGAATCGAAAAATATTAATTTTTTCATCATTTTAGTAGGTAAAAATTCCTCGTTAATGAACCATTTTGAACTCATAAATGAGTTTAGAAATGAATCATAAATGTTTCTTTTGCATTCTTAAATGAGACAAAAAAAATAATAATTTTTTTATCATATCAGTAGAAGCAATTTCTCTACTGATCTACAATTGATCATAAGAAGCAAGGTCAAAGTCCTTTCAAGGGCTGAAATGGCCAGTTGTTTATTTATTTTATTTTTAGAAGCAATTTCTCTATGCGAACCATTTTTTGTTCATTTTATCGATATGTAATAATAAATATTATCCAATAATAAAATTTATAATTCAGAAAGATTAATTTTTTAACTCATTTCTGAATTCAATCCCGGCGATTGATACAAAAATGTTCATTTCCGAGTGCGGAAAAACAAATTTCTTTTGATGGTTCATTTTTTAACTCATTTCCCAAGAAGAAAAGGTTCGTTTCTAAGAGGCATTTTTGTCTGGCAATCGATTCGAAAAGGGTTCGTTTCCGAGTGCTGGAAAATAACTTTTCTTTTTTTAATTCATTTCCGAACAAAAAAATTACAATTTATGGTTCTATTTTTAACTCATTTCCGAACAGAATAAGATTAATTTTTGAGAGAGTCATTTATGAGTGCCGAAATTCAACGTTTCTGCCTGAAAAGATTCATAAATTAATTAAAAAACGGTAGTTTTGGTTCACTGAGTACATTTCAAATTTGTAAATACTTTGAAAACTATGGTGATATTTTTATTTTTTATGTGACACATTTTTTTAAATTTATTCTGTTTAAATTTTTGGAAAATTTAAAAATTTAAAAATTTAAAAATTTTTAAAAATCTTTTACTTTAAAGTTATCAAATATTTTTATTATCATTTTTTGTTTTTATAAAATTCTTTTATAATATTTAGAATTTCCTTTTCAATTTAAAAATCAATAAAAAAAAATTGAAAACAAATAATAAAAAATAAAAATTTTAATAAACGCTAGAAGAAACTTGATGCCAATGCGAGAGCAGGTTCGAAGCCCAGCTTAAACAACAGACCATTTTTTTCAATTGAAATTAATTTTTCTGATCTGTTGCCATCACTCTGCAGATAGCTGATCGGAGTCAGTATAAATCTAGTACGTCGCGTTCTCGATAATTTGTTCGATAAAAGTTCGGTCAAAGTCTTTTAAAATTTATCAAAAAATATTGAAATTCTCTTGATTTTTTTTTATTTATTTTTTTAAAAATTGTTAGTTAATAGATATAAAACTTTGGAAAGTTATCTAAAGAATAAATAGTGGTATCATTTATACAACTACAACAGCTGGAAGATATGATCTGGTATTATCTATACAACTCCAACAGTTGGAAGTTATAGTTTTAACATTAAGAACATAGTTTAATGTTAGCGCAAATAAATATATGTATATAGGATTGGAAAACGGGTCATGACACCTTTCAAATAACTTACGTACTTATAACGCTATATTTTGACAGAAATGAAGGCGGACGTTTTTAAATTGAGGCTGATGGGAAAATAACTACAACCTGAACTAATCATTGGTAAAAAATGATACCGTACCAAGTGTGGTATCTCCCTGGTACCTTGGCATTTAAGGACGGTAGTCTTAGAATTAGCCATAGGTATAAGTATTTGTATCAGAACTACGAAAGGAAGCTTAACATGGCATTACTTACTCGGTACTACTCAGGTTTATCATTGGCTACAGAGTGGTGAGAACCGATCAAAGAAATTAATTTCAAAAGAAAAAATTGTCTGTTTCAGCTGGTATTCCAAGCTTTGACCTCCCAGCTCGTAAAATTAGTAACGCATTTTAGGTTAGGCAACGGTCATCACAGAACTAATATAAGTACCAAAATTAAAATTGGCCAGAGTTGACGAAGAGAAATAGTACCTCCCATAAATTAAGCATGATTTCAATGCGATAACCAACCTTTAATAAAAATTTCCAAAATTTCTTTCAATGACACTTGACAGTCGTGTACAATGATAGTGGGGAGTAGAGAGTCGAGAAAAAATATTTCTTTTAGCCCATTGTTGAATTAATAAGATTGTCGCAAGGGTGAGAGCGAGTGCCCACAAATGTTAAATCAAAGTTTACAGCTCATACAAAATCTGAAAGTGAAAATTGAAAACATGTAAAGCCGATGAAGTTTTTGCTTGGATGAAGTTGTTGCTTATCATTGTTTTTGACAATTGTGGATACTTCTCTCACTCTTTAGTCTACTCTTGATGCTGAAGAGAAAAATAATAGAAAATAAATATTCATAATTTCTAGATTTTACCGGTGACGGGTTTAATTACTCAAAATCTCCAAAGACTTCGAATGTTTTTCTTTTTTCAAAACTGAAAAATTTCTTACTAACGATATAGCAACAATATAGACCCACCCTACCTCTCTAAGGTTCTTTTATGTACTCTAGACAAAATTTCGAATTATGATTTTTTTAAATGATTCTTTTTAATTAAATCTTCTTTATTTTTTTTGCATTTTAAGACATTTAACTCTAATGTGTTAACATCCTTCTAATCCTGGCCACAGAGTTAATCCGGTTTGATTACTCACTTCTATTCTATTCTATTCTATTCTACTCTAAGCCTAGCTACTGATATTTTGAATTTTTTTTCTTTTTAATTCCTTGTTCACACAATTTTGATGGCTCTTATTCGAAAGGTATTTTTCAACTACCTGCTGATTTATATTTCGCATTTCGCATTGTGCAGAATATTAGTCGCTAGTTTGCGCAACCTGTATGTTGACTGTCTGCTCTTTTGTCGTGGCGTCGCAATTTTTTTTTTATCTTTCTAAAAATTTCCCAAACAATTCAGACAAAAATGAAAAATGCAATTTTTCGCATTTAAGTGGCAGCAACTTTTTTTCTTCCCATAAAGAAAAGGCAAATCAAACACAAAGAGGGTAAAAAAACTAAAAAAAAAAAAACAATAAGAAAGTAAAACTAAAGGAACCTATAAACATGTTCAAAAGTAGACACCATTTATTATCGAACGTAACTCTCTTTCTCCGTTTGCACTGACATTTTCCTCCACTGTTGACGATCATCTGATCAGCATTATTGTGATCATCATCATCATTATCCTCATCATTGATCCTAGATCAAACTGCTGATATTGTCTTGGTTGTTGGTTGTTGTTTGATGATCCTCTTAACCTATCATTTTTCATTTTATTGTCATTATCGTTTTTATTTTTATTTTCTCGTTTTTGTTTTTGCCTTTTGTGCAGTTTTCCAACCCCCAAAACGTGCGATCCCGTCGAACGACCTGCGACGTACACTTGTAAACATGTGAAATTGGATATTTTGCAATCAGGCAAAAAATTTTTCGGAGCAAGGCAGAAATTTCGGTTTGGCTTTTAAAACGGGCAACGTTATTAAACGATGATGACACTGTCAGTTTTCACTTTAAGGACGCCCCCTAAAACTATCTGCTTTTAAGAAAATACGAAAATACTCGTACAATACAGATGTTTTCAAAGTTTCTTCAAAATTGCCACAAGAGATCGTTACAATTTAAACGACGACTCTTCTTTTGACAGCTAGCATATGTTGTCTGTCAAAAGATTAGTTTTCTAACATTCCAATTGTGAAAATTCGTTGCACGCTGTTTCTTTTTGTTTTTTTCTTTTCTACTTTTAGCATATTTTAAGTATATGGTTCAAGGAAACTGCACACATAGAGGGCTGTTCGACATATGTTGGTCAGTCGAGTGCTCGAGTGCACCGCCATCTTTGGAACACATGTGTCATTGCCATATGTGAAAATAGTTGTGCTGTTTATTTGGTGGCCGTTAATAAAAATTGCAGTTAGAGATACAGTAAGAGGGTAATATTGCTTAAATTCTTCCTAGAATATATGGCGCTTGAATAGTGCAAAAAAAAAAAGAATTTAATTAAAGAAATTAAAATCTAACGAATTTCCTTAAAAACCTTTTATTTTCTTCAAGCTCAAGTAGAGTATAATTTTTAACAGGCATTATAGAAGAAAATTTTGGCGGTATTGGAACTATTTTTGTTTTCTTGGAACTAAGCATAAAAACGTCATAATAAAACATGTTTGACAAATTTTGACTAACTTCATGGTCCGATGATATTAACCCATCACATGTTACTGGTGTTCGTAATAGACTTCTTGCTTTTAACCTGTGATTTTAAAAACGATTTTAAAATATTAAGAAGATGGGAGTTAATTTCATCGAAGTGAATTATGGGCAGAAAAAAATATGATGTGTATGTCATAAATGGAATCTAGAAGCTTAACACAAGTAATTTATACTTAAGAACTAAAACTTATAATTAGACAAGTATTTCTTAATGCTAAGATTTTTCTTTTTTTTTTTTGTAGGGTAGGAATATTACATATAGTACTATGTGGGCTATAATCTGCCCACAAGACATGACAAATGGTTATGTACCAATATCTTAATATCTACAGAATATAGAGAGGGAGGAAGTGGGGTTGAAGCTAAGAAAGTTATTTCATTGATCATTATAGGTTTAGTTATAGGTTTACCGGCATCCATAGCCGGTGCGATGAAAGGTGAGATGGAAAAGAGGTACAGACCCTGCGTTTTTCAAGAGTTTGCAAGGCCACGTAAAGGCCTAACCAAAATAGACGGAACGAGACGATTGCAACTTGCCAAACGTTTGGAATCGTTAAGTCTGTTTTGACATTTAACCCAAAATGAAACGAGTTCCTCCAATCGTCTGAAAATAGAAGAAGACTTCTCTGCACAGCTGTTGTTAACGAGTTCAGACGCTAAAAGTTCGGTTGTTACGGAACAGAACGTCTCGTCGCAATGTTTCGTTCAGTTTCGATCAGTTACGTATGTGCATTTTGGGTTTTAACATTGGCTTCCATTTGTTTAAACTTAAGGCTTAACCAAAATAGACGAGACGAGACGTTAGCAACTTGACGAACGTTTGTACTCGTTACGACTGTTTTGACATTTAACCCAAAATAAAACGCTATCGAGCATAAGGCGGTGATCAGCTCTTTTGTGAAATTAAAATGTATCAAAAAAATTTTGCACTTAAAAAATCATTGATAGTGGGTGGAATTGCATAAAATTTAATTAACTACTGAAATAGCAGAAATTTACATGAAATATTGTTGTTGTGACGAGTGCAGACGTTTAAAGTTCGGTTCTTACGGAACAAAACGTCTCGTCGCAATCTTTCGTTCAGTTTCGATCAGTTACGTATGTGCATTTTGGGTTTTAACATTGTCTTCCATTTGTTCGAACTTACTCGTTATGTCTCGTTCTGTCTATTTTGGTCAGGCCTTTACTCGTTATGTCTCGTTCTGTCTATTTTGGTTAAGCCTTAACGCGAATCGAATGAATCTACGTTGTACAGCTTCGATACGCAACGAATGACGGACATATAGAGGTGACCAAACCTGGCTAGCATATTCAAGTATGGGCCTCACAAAGGCTATATAGAGGGATTTCGTAACGTATGGGTTGGAAAACTGACAATTTAAGGGTTCACGGGTAATTGTCTGATTTCCTCTTAATATTAATGAACTGGTAAAACTTTTTGGATCAGTGATAAGTTTGGTTTGGATATGGGCTAGATAGGATTCATAAAGATGTTTACAAAGATAAGAAAAATTGTTGTTAACGGGAAGGTATCTCGTGAGGTCTACAGAAGACCTAGAAATTAAATATATGCGCCAAAGTTTCTTTCTTCTATTTCGAAGCGAACGTAGCTCTTTATTATACCAACACGCAAAGAAAAAAAAACGTTTATTGCCAGTTTGCCGCAAACGAACTTCGTTTGTCGTGCTTGGGATCGTTATTTGCAAACGTTTTAACAGTTGTCATAATAATAGTTCAGTTGCCACATATGTATACGACATATAGTTTGTCATATACGCGAATGATTTTTAAATTGCAGCAATCGAAAAAATGTTTTTCCCAACTTAAAACTTCCTTTGTTTTTCCTTTCGTTGTATACAAACAACGCTTAGAATTCAGAGTTACTTTATGGACAAACTGTTCTATATAAGCAAATTGGTAATTTGCTTAATACGCGGACGGAGATAGCAACAGAGGTACGATGAGTACAATCTATAAGAAGAGGGACGGACATAGGGGCAAAGGCTATTAATTAATATAATTAATAATAATGACCGAAATAGCTTGCGGTATGTATATATATAAGATATATTTTTAAGTTGACAACTGAATATTCGTTTGTGGCAAATACAACTCGCAAACGAAGTGTATTTGGCTAATTTTTCAGTTGCGGTGAACGAAAAATTTCTATGCGTGAAGGCGGCGAAGACGAAAAGCTCTTTTGCCTTGTAAAAGGGACAGATTGTGTGAAGCAGTTAAAGTTTATACCATAGAAAAGGCCGACAGCATTATCAATATCTTTATAAGAAGGAATATCTTTCCAAAATATGAAGGAAGTCAATTCTACCAAGAAGTGGTTCTAGTTTTTTAAAATCCGTTTTGTGAAAGTTAAAACTGTAAAAGTGTTCGGAATGTGTGTTTTTCTGTTAGTATTATTGTAGGAAAAGTTAATTGAAAGAGGTGGATGATACTGATCCATTGTTGAGAGTAGGTGGTTACTTGTGGAAACTGCACAATTTTCAACATCTGATGAAAAAACAAGGTCAAGTTGTCTACGCATATAGTTAGTTACTCCACTTAATTGGAAGAGTCCAGAGTCAGAGAGACAACTAGTAAAGATAATTTCTTTTTCAGATATTGGATTTAAGGGGAAAAAATTACCTTCATCGTCTGACAAAACCCACTGAAGTCATTAGGGGCTTAATGACTGTAAATTAGGGTGAAAGAGCTTAGTATTCAAGGGAAATAATTTGTCATAAGTTATTCAACTGAGTCATTAAGGGTCACGTTATGAGGGTTTCTACAAATCTACTCTTGTTTAGAAGCCCACAGAGAGAAAAGATTCCAAATTTTGCTTTAAGAAGATGCAAGATGATCTTAACAACTGAGATGGAGTTGTAGTTGGTGGTAGAGATGTGTGTGGATGGTATTGTCCTTATGACTAGAATTTAGTGCTGTTAAAAGACATAACACTTGTCTCAGATTCTAATTCACATGTTTCCACTGTTTCCCGCCACGCTTTGAACCTTCTACATATGTTCATTCGATTGCCCCCTTCCTTCCCAACAATCAACCCAACTTCGAACCAAGGCGGATTGACTGAATAGGCTTAAGACCTAAAATTCTAGGTTCAAACCGTTGTGTTCAACCCCTGTGCTACCCAGAGTTGTAGAGCAATGATCGGGGACAGCTTATATTTTGACGACCTTATCTACTTCATACTTTTATCATTATGCTCAAGTTCTATCAATAGATTTTTGAATCTTTGTTAACTTCATTTAAAACCTTTCAAAATAAAAAACATTATCCGTCAACTTTTTTCTAGTCCTAAGATCAAGTTTGTATATTTGTCAAAATTCTATTCAAAAACCTTAAAAACTGTTTCAAAGTTCCTACGTCATCTTTCTTTATTTTCAAATATATACTGGCACATTTTGAGGTTATAATTTTTTATAATATTTTGAATTTGCATGAGCCGAAAATAGAAAAGAAAAAAACAACTTAAAATTTCCACCCCAAATATTTATGTTTTCGTTTTATGCGTTTTTTTTTATATTTTTGTTTTTTTTTTTTTTTTTGGCATGGCGTCGAGTTTTTCATGGCGATATGTTGCAACACCACAACAACAACAAAAAGAATAAAGCGCAAACAAACGCACATTTTCCACAAAGTAAGAGAAAAGCATAGAAAAATGTACACTTGGCAGAAAAAAAAAACTAGTAAAAAACGGCGAAAAATTATTGCAAAGTAGAGAGGAAGGAAGGAAGGAGCGTGCTGGTTTGTTTTGTTGTTGGTTTGCTTTTTTTTTTTTTTTTGTATATTTGCCCTCATTAAATAAAGCCGGTATAGAATGATATGAAAAGAGAAATATTTACGTATAGCTCAAGAAAAAAAAAAACATAACACATTCGTCGGCGTTGAACCGCGAAACGCAATTTGGGGGATGTTTAAATTTGAAGTGCGTTGCACACGCATTTTCTCTTTTTATTTTTATACAATTTACACAATTTTTTAGCTATTATTTCCTGAGTATACCTTCAAACATACATGCAATTCTTTTTTTCTTTTTTTGTTGTATTGTAAACGTCGAAGAATAGTCTTTTTATTCTGAAGACTTTGGTTAGCGTCCATGTCAGAAGTAAGCAGTTCTGAGGGAAATTCACTGAACTCACTTGATTCAATTTCCCGAATTCCTATATGTTTACTTGGCCTGAGAGACTCTTTTGTGAGCATGACACTTCCTTTGTCCCCCAACCCCTAATTCAACTCAGATGATCCACTATATTTATTTAAATATATATTTCAATTTATTATTTTCAATGCTTTGTTGTTGATCTGCCTACATTGTTCAATTCAATCCATTTCCTAACCGGACTGTGGGAATTTTTTCAACTTTTCTACCCAAGTGTTGTTTCATCTTCATGAGTATTGATTGCTCTATAGCGCCTTTGTAGTGCTTCGCTGCCACTTTAATGAGTCGGTTATTTTATTTCTCCAACCTACTTTATATTTTTGCACTTACAGTTTATTTTTGAAAAACTTTAGTCTTCGTTGAAAATATTTGCAAAAATATCAAATATTTTTTCAGATACATCAGTTTTCATAGCTATTTAAACGTTAATATTTGCAATTGAGAAATTTTTGTGTTTATTCTGTGAAAAGTAACGTATTTCCATTTTGTTGTTGTTGTTTTTATTGCAGTTTATCCAGCTTGTCCTCCAGCTACCGGTGCTGCCAATCCATTAAGCTGGCGCTCAAAATACGCAAACATCTTGCATATCACTCTTCGTCGCTGTTGAGTGCAGCCGCCTATCCACATATGGAGCAGCCCAATATGTCACCAACCGACGCTCTGGGCCCATCAACATCCAATATGGTTGGTGGTATTGGTGGTCAAGCCCAGCCACCGCCGCCGCCGCCGCTACCATTGCCCACAAACAGCGAAGGACAAACTTATTGCTTGCGCTGGAACAATCACAAATCGAATCTGATTGAAATTCTGGATGCCTTGATCAAGGTCGAAAGCTATGTGGACTGCACAATCATCGTGGACGATCAGGTGCAGTTCAAGGCGCATCGTGTAGTGCTTGCTGCCAATTCGCCATATTTTCAGTCGATTCTGCAGGATGTGCCCATGGATCACTGCAGCATCATATTTCCCGGCGTTAAGGCGTTTGAGATGCGCGCCCTGCTCGAGTACATGTACACAGGCGAGGTCAATGTCACACAGAGTCAAATACCGCAGATCATGCGCATCGCAGAGGAGCTTGAGGTCAAGGGTCTCTTCGACATGGCCGATTTGAAGGAGAAATTCAACAAGCTGAACGATGAACAGGCCGAAAGTGTTGGAAATCCCTACGCCTGCTCAGCAGCACCTACTGTACCCTATACATCCGCTGCCACCTCGTCCACAACGCCACACAATGGTTCACAGGACCATGTTGATACCACTGCTCTGCACTCCTCATCCGTGATCTCAACCTCAAGCAATATTTCGCCGTCTGCAGCACCATCTAGTAGCTCCTCGCCGCCATACAATAGCTACAAGTCGCCATATACGAACATGTTTTCAAAGTCACCGGCACCTTCGGCTCTAGCCGCTCAGACGCAGGCATCTGTTTTAGCGCAGACACCAACCCACCAACAGTCGCAGTCGAGCACCAGCGCTGAACGCGCGGCACAATGGCCGATCTCAGCTGGCATGCCAGCAGCTGCAGCTGCCATGCTAAGCGCCGTCTACGAGTCTGCTCCTGACATGAATCCACTGAAACGCAAAAAGCTTTCTTCGATCTCAAGCATGCTAATGAACCGCGACACGCCTATTTTGCGCAATGTTTTAGCTCAATCCAATCCGGCCGACTCGTCGCAGCCTATGCCGCTGCTATTGCCAGGCGCCGGAAAAGTCGACAAGGCCTCGACACACAATAACAATCACAGCTTCAACGGCTCCGACTACAGCAGTGAAAAGGTACGTTGCGAAATTTCTCACCTGAACTTTTTTAACTATATTTTTTGCTATCTTTCCTCAAACACTCTCTCCACCTCCCTCTACCTTTCACATCAGAAATATCCGGAGGAGCCGCACTCGCCGTACACCGATCGTTCTTTCGAGGACGATGGCTTCGATCCCAAGGGCAACTTTGGCGCGAATCCCAACAACCAGAAGCCCGAATGGAAACGATACAAGCAGTACACGCGCAACGACATCATGTCAGCCATTCAGTGCGTACGTGACGGCATGAGTGCTCTACAGGCTTCACGCAAGTTTGGCGTGCCTTCGCGCACGCTCTACGACAAGGTCAAGAAGCTTGGCATCACAACTGGTCGTCCCATGAATCGCACCATGAAACGCAGTCCCAGTAATGTTGAGTCATCCGCCGCATTCCCCTACGCACACGGCTACGGCCAATCTGAGCCATTGCTCTCGTCCATGCACGACAGCCGCGATGAGCGCGACTTGTCCAAGGAGCATCAACGCGTCGATCACCATATGTCACATGGACCCACCATTCCACACCAGGCAGCTGCCTTGCTCGATCACGCCCTACTGCAGCAGGCGCTTGAAAATCGCGGTGGCGATATTGCTGGTCGTGAGGCGCTACACGCCATGGCCTTGGCTGCGGCTGCTCATGCCGCAGTCAACCGTATGTCAGCCAGCCCTGGCCCCAATGGCACCGCACGCTCCCCAAGCCCAAACTTCGTCATGAAGTATGCGCGCAACGAGCACGAGCTGATGATGGAGCGTGAGAAAGAGAGGCGGCATATGGAGCGAGAACGCGAACGCGAGCTAGACTTGGAGCATGAGCGTGAGCTTGAACGCGAGCGTGATCAGAACGATTGTGAACGCGATGCCGACGATGAGGACGATCATGTCGAAGATTTGTCGGTGGCGCGCAAGGGTTGTCACACGCCGGAGGACAGAAGAGCCGATTCGCCTTACTCGCCTCCACCAGCGCCGCTGCTGCCAACTGGTGAAAGTAACAGCGTCATCATGCCACCGATGAGTGTCAAACTGGCCGGCAACAGCAGTGATGACTTCATGATGAATGACAACGCAGTCAAACGAGAAATAATCAGCGACGATGGCCGTGCCGACTGATTGATGTTGACCATGGCTTGGCAATATGCAGCCGACAGTTGTTACGATTCCTTGTTTCTCACACGTTGAAGAGTTGAGTTACACTGCTGTGGTGAATAAGTGCTTTTGGTGAATAACATCAGTGCATTGTGTTTGGGTGGGTAGAACAGTAACATTTAGCTCGTACAACAACCAACACAGCCAGTTTAGGGCTTAGCTTAGGGGAACCCACGTGCAATATAGGTATTTTTTCAAATTCTCCTTTTTTTTCATTTCCTTTTGCCTACACACTCAAGTTCTAACTGAAAAACAAAAACAAAAAAACAACACACACACAATTTGTCGAGCTTACGTTTAACGTAGAATTAAACTCTATAATTTTTGCATTTTTACAAAATTTCGTTCTATACGAAATGATTGCGGTACAGAAGCTTTAAATATTTAAAATTTGAATGTTGCGGAAACGAGACATTTGCACAGTGCTCAAATAGTTGAATGTGTCTGAATTTGAACTTTATATTAATAGAGAATTTGATGTCGCACTTAGAATTCGTGTGTAAAAAATAAAACAAAAATAACACAAAATAAAGATGCACTTATTTTTAAATAGTAAATGTTGTCAAAATAAAATCACCGTGTGCCTAAAAAGAAAATCATTTAAAAATATATGGAAATTTTATCATAGGTTTTAGTTAGCTTAGCTTAGCTTAGGAGCAGAATGGGGCAGAATGGGAAGATATCCCAAACAAACCCATTAAAACTGAAGTCATGCGCCATTAAAAAAATATAAAAACTTAAATATTACTTTCGTCATTTCAAATGAAAAACTTTGCTCAATAACTCACAACAATATTGAATGATTTCTTAAAAAAATTTCTTATAAAAGACTGAAGACTGAAGAAGCGTTAAAAGATTAAAGCTAGCAGTGGCTGGAAGATAATTTTTGTGAGGCTTACTTCTTCAATTAGGTAGTTATAAGGAAACAGGAACTATAGAGAAAAATAGACAAACCTAAAGATGCTATCTTAAATATAACCTTAGAACTGACATTTGCATGAAATATTTAAAAATGTAAAATGTTACAACTAGTGAATTCATTATGAAAAAATCCTTTAAGCAATTCCTTTATTGATTATTTCTAAATGTTTAGAAAAAAAAAAGAAAACAAAAACCACAACAACAGCGAAATGCCAGTGAATTTTTTATTAGAAAGCAACCTTAGCTGTATTCAACTAAAATTTTTTTAATTAAGTTCTTAAGTTTAGTTAAAAAATTACAAAAAATAGCAAACTTTATGCAAATATCCCCTTAAACTCAAATCAAAAACAAGTAAAAATCAACAAAAACTACTATCTACCTCATTATATAAGTAATTATTTTAAAATAGCTAAAAAAACTTACAAAAACACTCAAACAATGTACAAACATTTTCTGTTTTTTCCTGTGTTCAATTTTATAAGACTGACACGTGACTACAACATAGTAAATCTTAAAAAAAACGTAGTAAACTATAGTAATATTAATTGTCTCAACTATTTTATGTTAAATTTAAAGATTAATAAAAAAAAAACAAAAACAATGCAAATAACAATGCAAACAAAAAATATAGCCAACTATGTGGAGAATCTAGGAAGATTACCAGCACCGATCTTAAATGTACAAAATCAAGGTTAAATATTGTGTTTACACCATACACAATACAACTCTACTAAGTTTTTATTTTCAATTTTAGTTTTCAAATGAATACCTATTATTTTTAATTTTGAATATAGCTTCAATTCTGTTTCGAATCGAATTTCTACACCGAGCTGGGGCAATGCAATATATGCTCTTATTTCATAGTTTCTTAGCCATAGTCAGTGTATATAAAAAAGAAATATTATTAAAAACGTTATGGATTTCTATTTTTTCCCCTTCTAGTTGTCGTCTCTGTTATTCTAAGATTCTTATTATTTATTCCATAAGTTGTTGGTTTAACTGATTTTAATATAATTATTGTAAAGAGGAAATTGTAATCAAAATTCAATTTAATTTTAAGCTTTAGTTTTGTAAGTGAATAATAACGAATATTGAAGACATGCATGTGAAATGTCTTGCATGCATAATATTAAAAACTATAAAATTATTTCAATGTTGAAACGACTGAAAATAAATTAATTGAATAAAATAATAAGAAATAAAACATTTAAAAAAAAAAAATGAACATGTCAATAATACGTTCAGAAGTTAAACAGGTTGCCAATCGGGTCTTATTTCAGTTGTGGCGGAAACATGTATAAGACTATGAAGAACACTGAGGAAAGGGTAGAATCAATTTCAGGACAATAAGAGGCCCGGGAATCCTGCGAGATGCTTTTTGCCTGTTTTTGCTAACGTTGACAAGAAAAACTTATGGAAATTTAATCCACTTTTAATATTCAGTTTGCAGAAAATGTGTCATCTTTAAAATTATTATCATTTATATCCTTAACTCACCTTTTATGTTCACCTCACTACCTATTTGCATGAATATACATTTTTATTTTATTTTTGTAACACATCTACGTTGATTTCTTAATTTTCTTTATCATCTACAATACAATTTACATCTACATCTATAACTACATTTACGTCTAAATCTATATCTACGCCCCCATCTCTATCTACATCTACATCTACATCTATATCTACATCTACATCTACACCTACATCTACATCTTCATTTACATCTGCATCTACATCTACATTCACATCCCAACTAATACTCCTTCCCATTTTGCGGTTTAGGGAATGATTTAACTATATAACCTTAGTATAACCCTTCCCTATAATGGGAAGAAATGTTGTTATAGAAGTGTTTGTCGATATAACTGCAAGAACATTCTTTGAATTAACTTATACGAGGTACATAAAAAAGTTAACTAATTTCATCATATTATAACCAAGATCAAGAAGACCAAGAAGTGTTTTCTCCTACAAACATCTTAATATAAAAAAATTACACAAGGCTTAATGCAGAAGCTACCATTTTCGAATATTCGAATAGAATATATGAATTAAATAATTCTTTTAAGATACAGAGTGGCTGAGAAGAAATTGTGCTGACTGAAGTGCGGAGGATCAAGGTTTCAATTCAAGACCATTGTTGGGATATACATCTTCATCTCCGTCTACATCTACATCATTATCTGGATCAACTTCGGAAACTAAAGTTGAACTCTCTATCGAAATAACTCTTTAGTTGCTACTGTTTTTAATTCTTTATTTAAAACTTATTATTCATAATCATATTCTACAAAATTTAGTCACTATGTTTTTCTTTTCGATAAGATTTTTCAGTAAATAATTTTGAACTGATACCGTCTAAATCATTTGTGATATTCCCCTTTGTTAAATATTAACATTTGACTGATACTGTTTCTAATCTAAAATTTTCGTAAATTTATCAAACGCCTATGAAAAATTCAAGTTAATTTGTGTCTCTTTAGTTCAAAAATTATTATTTCAAAATTCAAATTAAGTTTGAGAGAAAAATTGATAAAAACAAAAGAAAAACCTATTACATTACAAATAAAACAACGTCTGTAAAATAAATAAATTTCCTTGATAAATTTGAGGACCACTTTTAGTTCAAAATTTGTGTGTATTTGATTTGTAGCAAGCATTTGACTAGAATTTTTTTTCACTAGAACTAGTCTAGCAGAGCAATAGTTCTAGTGAGGCATATATGTCCAATAATCTTAGACGAAAGAAAATAATCTCGAAATACCTTTGATATTCCCCCACCAAAATATTTTTAATGCAAAGAAAAATTTAAATTTGGTCATGTGTGACTACATGATGGTGGTAAGTTTTGATGATAGCAAAATTATGTTAACCCACATAAATCAAAAATTACGTTACAAAATAATTTAAACTAGTAAACTCATATGACGTTAAAACGTCAAAATGAGCAAAATAGTACATTAAGATATAATATATTGCTGCTTTAATTATAGCATGAAATTGGAAAATTTCAGAAAAAAAGAATACATAGTTTTAGGCAGCACATAGGAAACTTACTTACTTTGTTGAAAGTTGTTTTGCTTTTTTTGCTTAAATACACAATATTTAAGAAAAAGTGAGACCTTATTGCACATCTGCAGAACAAGACCTTTCTATTAATATCCCATTTATTAAAATCACATTTACGGCATAAATTTGATGGTCATCACAAAAAAGGCATAGATGATATTCCTATGAGAAAAACATAAAATGGTTCAAACCCAATGATTACGAAGTGCTAAGGATTGTAAAAATCGGACAATAGTAATGATTAGTAAAAATTTTCTCAACCAAATAATTTTCATATTTTACTGAGAAAAGGTTCAGGTGGATTAAATATAATCACAAAAAAAAATCAAATAATAATTATGATTAGCAACAATTTTAGCAATGATCTGATGATCCCAATGATCCAATGCATATAAAGGGTTAAAGATTTTAGAAATAAAAAAAAGTAATGAATAGTAACAATTTACTCAACAAACTTATTTTCAGTTCACCTTCGAAAATGTTCAAGTATGTCAAATATAATCCAATGCCCATATAGGGTTAAATAATTTAAAATTCTTGAAATAGGTTGACTCGTTACAAGTTATTGAGTAGAATAACTAATATTAATTTAATAAATAATTTTCAGCAAATAACTTGACAAAATATTTTTCATTTCAAAAATCTTCATAAGATTTAATCTTCATAAGATAAGTGCTTATAAAATCAAATGATTGAAGTCCTTCAACCTGACTTTTAAAATTCTGATAGATAATAGTATCTGAATATATCTGATTACATTTGCAAAATAAATAATTTATATTTTCATCTGAAATTAAAAGATTAAAAATTTCATATTTTCTTTTTGTTTTAGTCTCTTTTATGTCATGACTAGATACATTTAAGAAAAACATTTGAAAATCAATTATTTTAATCGATAAAAACTATTCTATTCTATTCGATCCAAAAGTCGATGCTCTCAATCACTGGAATTGAAGGAGCTGGAACTTTGGGGACTCTTCAAATTCTTCAACGGATTCCATGTGGACCTATTCAGGTGTATTCTCATTTCTTATGCAAAGAAATTCGCCTGGCCTTTGGGAGAATACCCGTAAAGGCTGCACCCGGACATCACCAAGTTCAGTGGTTTTGTGAATATGATTCCTTAAAATGGATTTATTTGAATAATAATTTATATTCCGATTTATTTTAACCCTTAAATGCCCAACAACACCGATATCATTAAAATTATGTTGTGCTAAATGATCCCCTAAACACGACCCCGTTTTTATTTTGTTTGGAAAACATTTTTGTTTAAAGAAAACATGGTTGTATCCAAAAAGATACAATGGGCATTCTGACGTATACCATCAATCAGCTTGGTTGTAGGAGTTCAAGGCAAAATCGTGGAAAACGATTCTTTTTATGATAACTCTAAATTTGTTGTTTTACTTTCCGTAAAAATGAAAAAACTTTTTAATTTGACGGTCAATATTTCCCAAACCAACAAAGTTATGCCAATAATTACATTTTTGTTTTATATTTGAAATTTTCTCAGTAAAACTACATATCCAGCATTTTAATTTTTGCAATATTTTAAAATAAATAGCTTATTTTCTCGGTTGTATCCAAAGAGATACACTGGCCATTTAAGGGTTAACTTAAATAAAACTCACTTATGAGAATTCATATTGACACTTGTCAATAGTTAACCGTCAATGAAGACTTTTGACAGTCTAATGCAGATGTAAGGATAGAAATTTTTTAAATGAAGGGTGTATTAATTTCAATTTTTTCGAGTTGTTTTAGTTTTGGTCACTTTGCTATATATGAGACCCCCCATATCATTACTAATCGTTATACATTTTAAAGCCCCTCCTCCCCTCAAAATTGGTAACGTAATTTATGAACGACCCCGTAGTGTGTAAAAACTACATTGTTTTATAGAAAAAAGTGTAACATGTGCGAAACGCGTGGAAATTTTTCAATGGAAATAGTAAAAAAAATGTTTTTCAATCTGGTTTGCCATCTCAATATCCACACATAACAGCATTTTCCGCAAAAAATTTCTTATATTAGAGTCTGCAATGAAACATATATCAATATTGTCACGCACATGCTACATATTTTCTTAATTTATTTAACTGCTCTTACCACGGTATGTCGTTGATAATTATATTCATATATACGAGTATGTATGATTATTAGGAAAATATTAAAAAATTTGAAGCAAATTTTTTTTTTTTTAATTATTGTAATAAACAGCGCACGCTCTCAAGGCAAATATCAAAATAAAACTTCAAAATTGTCGCTCAACTTATTCACCACGCGAAAGTAAAAAAACACAGAAAAACTACCGTTATCTTGAAAAATTCAACTTAAAACGTGTTGTCCTCGGTAGTCGAGTTGGTAGCGTGCTCGACTGCCACCCCAGAGGTCACGGGTTCGATTCCCGGCCAGGCCATGGTCCTTCGCTTTAAAAACCTTTCTAAATTTTCTATCCTCATTTCTAATCAACTGAAATTAAAAATTCATCAATATTTACAACTTGAAGTTGTAGTTGATGGTAGAGAAGTTTGTGGATGAGATTGCCTTATAACTTGAATTGACTGAGGTAAAGGCATAACACTTGCCTCTGATTCAAATTCACATGTTTCTTTGGCTTTCCACCACGCTTAGAACATCCTACACTTGCTTCACTTGATTGCCCTTTCCTTCCCACTAATCTATCACCCCATTTCGAGCCAAGGCAGACTTGACTGAATAGGCATTCCACCTGAAATCCTTGGTTCAAAGCTAAAAAAAAAAAAAAAAAAAAATATAGTTTCTCTTCTCTCTTTACAATTTGATTTTTGACCTATGAGGTTGACTTTTTCGTGGAATTCGTGATATGAATCAATGTAAAAAACATGGATAGGCTTAAGGACTGAATAAATCTAAAAATAATAATGATTAATAACAAATTGCATAGCAAAAAATATTCATGATCGCCTACTGGGTGAATATTGGCCCAATGAGACCATTGGACTAATGGTCCAATTAGTCTCGCACGGCACAGAAGCATGGCTGACCAAGTGCCACAGGGGAAATCTGCTTAATGGCATTTGCGTGTATCTGGTTATGCAAAACTTAGCAAGATATGGAAACGCTAAGATAAAAACAGAAGATTCATCTCTGATACATATAAAAACACAGAATTTCTATTTCATTTCGATATCTGTGTATTTTGCTATGCTTTGGACGTTTTTCGTGCCTATGATTTGCATGTTTTGCATAATCATCATTTATTTTGCTATGTGCCTACCACTTATATTTGCTCCATGCGCTCCTAAGCTATACGAGACATATTGGACCATAAATATTGTACAAAACTGAATAAAGTTAGGAGTTAATATTTATCTAACAAAATCATTTCAATATTTACCTGCAACAAGTTTCAAGTCGGTAATTTTCTGTTTAATATGTAAATTGTATAGGATTAAATATATCAAAATCCAGAAAACAGACTTAAATAGTAAAATAATTGTTGCAGCAACTCTTGCAATTAACTTTCAATTATATTTCCTCAAGCTAATGAAAAACTATTCCATTTTCATGAATATCACTAAAATTTGCCTTTCCTTCCACCTTCACTTCTGTGCAATTAAGTTAAAACATGTTTTAAATATACAACAGTTTATCACTTCATTTTTTAAATCATCACTCACTTAACAAGTTATCTTCAACAAATACTCAAAAAAGTAAACAAACCAGCTATAAAACGTCTATTCACAATTGAGCTTTATTCACAATTTAGCACATTTTTCGCTATAAAAGCGATGATTTTAAGTTTCCACAGCACTGCTCTTGAGAATTTCTGCCATTTTGAAAATTTTTTTATATGAACTTTACCGGTTGCACTGAATTTATCGGACTACGCACTGACTTTCAGTTATAGCTCTTTTGACAGCTGTCAGTTTTACCATAATAATACAACAAAAACTTGAAGGCTTGAAGCGAAGAAAACTTTCAGCTGTGAGTAAAATAAAATCCGCGTATATTTTAATAAAAAGTTTATAAAACAACAACAAATAAAAAAAAAAATACATTTAAAGTGTCATATAAAATGCTTATATTAAATAAACTATAAGAAAATACAAGGGTATTGAAGTGTACGCAAGACCCGCATCCAAGCGCCCAAAGGAGGCTGCAGCAGCGCAGCACAAAAAGTTGCTGCTATTACAATTTTAAATACTCGGAACACATTACAACGGAGTGGCAGCATGAATGGTGGAGTAGCGCCGGCGATGGCAACTGCAGTTGTGGGCAACAACGTGCTGGCGACCGGCAGTCAAAAACGCAAACGCGGCCTTGCACCCACCAAGAAGCTGCCAGCGGTGGAGCGACCGGCGCTGCCGTCGAATGGATTTGCAGCTGCACGGCTGCAAGATAATGAAAGCAAAACCTTGCTGTGTGTGTTGTGCGCGGATCGGAAACACGAACTGGTGGAATTGCGAAAACACCCAGAAATAAAGCGAATACTGATGTCCTTCGCAGAACTTCCGGTGAATATGAGCCAGATATTAATTGCTTTTTCTATGCCATTACATTTAATTTATTTCTCTACAGCCACAATCCTTCGAAGGCGTTGAGGCGTTGGTATGCGTCCAGTGTATCTTGAAGGTAAATGTGCAACAGGATATGCGACGTCAGATGAAGGATAAAATCAAGCGTTTGGTCAACGGACAAGCAAAGGCAACAGCAACAGCAACACCAAATAAAGCAGCAGCAGCAACAAACAACATATCAGCCAAAAAATCTTTGACAAGCTTTCCGAAAAAAGTCAAACGGAATATGCACTCTAGTCCCAGTCCCACCAACAGTTGCTACAGTGAACAACCCGCGATCACGCTGGCAAAAGATGCCACGCCAGAGTTGTCAAATACGACAACGTTGACGTCCAGCATCGTGAGTCCAAGAAATTGCATGCCCACTTCGACGGAAAACACTGAAGAGATGCCCTTCCATGAAGCGCCACGAGTTACTGTGGAGCGCAAAAATTCTCCCTTACCTCGCTATTCACCGCCTCTACGGAGAAGATACAGCAACGAACCCATAACGCTGCCAGACTCTGCCACGAAATCACCACCATCAGCGGCCGCAGTAGCAAACCCACCGGCTGCACTGCGAGACCAAGAAAAAAGCAAAGAGCTGAAACGACCGCTACGTTCGAAAACTTCGATGTCAGTTCCAAATGGAAGCTACGATGCGCGTACATCACATTTTTCACAATCACGCTCTGTCTCACCTAACGCACAAAATCATTCAATGCTGGATGTTGTGTATGAACGCAAAGAATATGCCTTGATCACAGAGTCTGGCGGAAAGATTAACCACTACGCTAAAGTAGATGAAGCACGTGCTGTGCGCTCATCGCCGCAACAATTCATTTGCAAATCATGCCAACGCAGCTACCAACGCAAGCATTTTTACTCCAAACATGTGCGACGTTGTCGTCCACGTGCTTTATCAGATGCACGTTCAGTTGCTGCCAAAAGTATGCGTTTGAGTACAAAAGAAGGCGATATTAGAAATTTTGTGTTCCACTGTAGCGTATGTCCTGTGACTGTGGATAGCTTGTCAAAGCTGCGCAAACACAAACGCATACATCTAACCCGCTTCTACTGCCCGACATGTGGGCAGGAATTTAATGCGCTGCAAGACTATGAATTCCATTGTATTGAATGTTTGGCCAAACATGTGGTGAGTGCTTGGAAAATATTTAAATGTACGTAAAATCACAATGCTTTGTTTATTTTAGTCCATCGAGCTGCAGCCGACAGCAAAAACAGAACAACGCGTGACACGCTCACGTTCACGTGCTGCCTCCTTGGCAGCCACTCACATAGAGCATAATCGACCGAGTGATAATTTCTCGAACCAAATGACTGAATCGGAATATGAAGAAACTGAGTACGATGATGTCGAGCAGAGTGAATCCTCTGTGCCCGATACAATGTTTACCAAAAGAATGCACTACACTGATCACTGGCTGCAGGAGCATAGCAATGGAGCTGCGGAAAACGATTCATTTACAGGCAATTTTATTGACTGTGATGAGTATTTGGATATAACTACGGACAAGGAATATGGTTAGTTTGCACGTCGTTTTAATGTGAAAAAAAAAATACTAAGTGCATGTCTGTCACTTCCTTTTTTTACAGATTTATATCTTTTGGACAGACTTAAAATGGAAATAACGCTGGGTTCACTTTCTTGTTTTGTTCCGCTCTGCGAGTTTCGTGGTAATTCTGTGCCGCACCTGATGTTACATGAGTTTTGTGATCATTTACAACGACTGCTGTTTCATTGTAAAAAATGTGGTGAAAGTTTTACAAGGAAGTAAGTTAATTTTTTTTTTTCGTAGGTTTTAATTTAAATAATTCGTCCAATTTATCATTGTGCTTTGGTAGGTTTTAACTAACTTTTGAGTTTAAAAGAGTGTCAGGAATAGTAGAGCTTAATATGGAGCATTGTACAATATTGAAATGTATTTAGTCGATTTTTTTTTTTTAATATTTAGATTAGTTCGTAATGAGCCTTTGTGGATCCTAAAAAATGCCTTCAGCTGACTTTGATTGGTTAGCATGAAGAAGCGAAGTGCAGTTAATTTTTTCTCTTTCCTTTGATATAGCGTGGTTTAAGAAGTCTTAATGATTTGATTTTGTAATGAGGTAATTTGAAATAGCTCCACAATATATTCTCTGATTCTCAATTGCATCTGGCATGGAGTAAAGTGGGTGTTTAAAAACCAATACCATTAAATAGAAATGTATGTTGTCCAAGCTAATGGTTTAACCTTCATACAAGGTATAAGATGTAAGAGGATGTTCACCATTGGCTATGGTGCTTTCACGGGAATCTAATGTTCTATTGTGATTCTCTTATTAATTAATTAAACCACAATTAAATTTACTTTCCAAAAGGTTTTTTTGTTATGCTCAATGTTTATGCCTTTTTTCGCGATCCTCACCATTTTCAGAGGTGTCTCACCAGAGACAAATATGAATGAACAAACGGAAGCAATAGTGCTTACGAAATATTATCGTTTTATAAAATGTTGAGATCTTTTAGCCCTTGAAAAATTGTAATGAAATGCGTTGTACGTTTGCACACAAATTCTGGAGAAATGGGCTTACTAGTTCTTATGCCGACTCCGAAAGGCTAAAGTTGATGTTCTCGATAAACCTAAGATGGCATTAGTAAACTCTATAATTGTTTGTCATTGTCTGTAGTGAAGAAAAAGTGCCGGCTGATCAAAAAAATTGATTCAATTGGAAACATATTCTGTGCCAGGTGGTATTGACACTCGTTTCTTAAATTATTTATTAGTTTTTACACGTTACCATAGAAAAAAACAGTAATAATTAAGGTTCTGGTCCTCTTTTAAAATGTAACATTGAAATATAAACCAATACTTCCTGGATTTGAATTCTATAATAAAAAAAATTTTATTTAACTTCTTAGAGTACACTTGGATTTTCATCTTTATTGTCAAAATGGTGGACGCTACATTTGCTATAAATGCGGTGATGTTTTCGAGTTTCAAGATCAACTAGATCGTCATTTAGTACGTCACACCAAAGTCGTCAACTACTGCTGCAGTTTTTGCAATTTCGAATTTCTTACTAAGGCTGAATTGTTAGAACACTGTGAATATGAAAAGCATGATCCAAATGGTGAGCGCGAACTTATTTCTATTGTAAGGTCCATGACTATTGAGAATCCTGTACCGCCGCCACCAGCCGTCAATGACCAAAGTCGTCAATACAAGGTGCATATAATGGAAATGCATTTGCCTAGATTGCCATACAATCCAGAGATAAGTAAACCCTTTCGGCGTCCAAAAGCTGGAGATTTACGTTTTAAGGGTCAGATGCATCCGAATTGCTGTAGTTGTGTTTTATATGTTAAGGATTTCGAAAGTCGGTAATCGCACCAGTAAGGGGATCGTCACTCGAATAAAACTGCATGCTTTACTACACACGAGAGGCTGCATGTGTCCGCTGGCGTGACAAATGAAAGCGCGATCTCAAAGGCAAATGCAATGGTAGAATAAAAAAAAGGGAAAAGCATCACAAAAATACCACTCTCCACTAATTTAAAAAACTAGTTTATTTCTGTTTTACAGTACAAGCATTATGTTTTAGCTAATAGTAAAAAGTTGTTTTTACCATTGATGTTTAGCACCAATGCTCTTGCATGCGATCATTTATATTTTAAATATTTTTTTTCTCATAATTAAATGCCCGGAATTACTCAGCAAACTGATTTTACAGCTCATCTACATTTGTAGATATATGTTCAAATATTTTATATCTTGTTATATTAAGTAATTTTTATTAAAGCCTTAGCTTCAGCAAGAAGAAGGCATTAAATTGTAGTTTTTTTAGTTATATTCCCTCCTACAATTATTTTTAAAATTAATATAGTCTCCTTCAAGAGACAAATTTTCTTGATTTTAGTCAAAAATTGCTTCAAATTTGTTTTTCAAATCTATTGTCCGTTTTGTGCAATCATACCAGTTCGTACATCTATGAATTTGGCATTTATACAGCAATAACTGCTCAAATTCAAGAAAATTCAAAAACAATTCAATTAAGCTTTTTAATAAAAAAAAGGAATTTCTATTGTAATCTCGACTTGAACACTTTTTTTTTCTAATTGTTTTTTTTTTTTAATATGTCAGTTACTCCTCGCTTGCCTTGTTCGTCTGCAGTATCCTGCAGTTTGCCATTAAGTTTTTTTTTGCAATAATAACAAACAAACAAATTATATATTTTTATTTATATAAATTACTTATGACGAGTGTAATTGTAAATTTTTAGAGTTTAAGAAGCATGCATAAGTTTTAAAAGTACTTAACTTAGCGCATAGTTAAATTTATTCAACACACATGTCAATCAGTAAAAATTTTAAAATTAAATAAATCCTGTCTGTGCGAGAGCAAAATAAAAACTACACAAGAAATAACTTTAAAAAAAAAGAAACAATTAAAGAACAAGTTCAAAAAGTCTGAAATAATTTTAGAATTTAAAATACAACTAAATACAATTTGAGTGAAGTCGAGTGGTCGAGCTTAATTCTAAATTGTTAGAAATTTCTATTTTAAAACACACAAGAAGAACCATATAAAATAAACCCATGGCGTGCTCCCTACATAGTCTTAAGTCTTGCAGTAAATTAATTATTTGTGCTCTTAATTATATATATACATATATATATATATATATAGCTGTGAGCATTGAAATAGTAGTGGGCACAAACATTTTTTACTTTTGTAGACTATGAAAAATTTTAAATAATTTTGCCAACGAATGCATTGAAAAAGTTAAGCCTATTATCCCAACTATGCATATATTAAAAAAGTTTTGATTCACATATTCACAATATATGATTTTTATATAAAAATTGGTTATACATGAAAATAACACGGAGCAGTAAAATAGTTATATATGAAAAAAAGAATTTATATTTATAGAACAATGATGTATTTCTTTAAGTTCTATCTATGCATTTAGTATACTACAGTATTAGTTCTTAGTAGCATGCCTTTATTTTTAATTACGCATGAGCACCGCCTCTCCAGTGAGTCCACAAGGGTATCGCAAATCTTCCGCCAAAGCCCGTTGTTGTTTTTTACTTAACATCTCATAAAACTTCCTTAACATCAGCCCAAAGATTTTCAATAGGATTGAGGGCAGGACTCTGGGCTGGTCAGTCCATAACCCCAATTCAATTGACCCGAAACCATTTCTTTGCCAGTATACTCTATGGACTACTCTATGGACTACTGGAATGTCCATGCCAGAGGCATGACCTCAGCAAATAGTTACAAGACTTTTTCTAGTATGTTGACGTAAGCGTGCTGTTTCATGATGCTATCAATCCTGTAAATCAGACCAACACCTCTATAGGAGAAACAGCCCCACACCATTATACTGGATCTACCATGCTTCAATGTTTTTGTGGTGAACCGAGAGACATATTCCGTACTAGGGTGGCATCTTGCATACTCGCGAGACCCTTTGCTATATATCATAATTTTAGATTCATCTATCCTGAGTATATTCCTCTTGTTTTCTATAGGCCATGTCAGATGCTCTTGTGTAAACAGAAGACGTCGTATTTTGTGGATTTTCTTTAACAGAAGAACCTTACAAGGACTGCGGGAGTATAAATTATGTTCTCAAATCATTCTTCTTACGGTATGAACACCACAGGGCAAGTTTAGTTCGTCTCGGATCTCCACAGCCGACATTGTTAATAGATATTTAGGTCACCTAACCTCCGATAGAATTAGCTTTCCACCCCTTTTTTTATCCTTTTTTTTTTTGTACAAAAATGCATTGTGGATGATTGTAGAGGAACAACCGATAAGTTTTTCTACTTCCTTGTAAGTTTTACCGCTTTTTATAAGTCTTTGAATTAACGCTCGTTTTTCTGCACTGCAATGTTTTTCGCGGCTCACTGCTTAAACTATAAGAAATAACAATAAAACTTACTTTTTGTGTATTCAAAATAGATCTTTTGACGTTAAAAAAAAATATTTACACGATCTTCTTTTTTACTACTATTTTAATGCTTGTTCAGAAAAACAGATAACTTAATTCAAGCTGTTCTACAAAATAACAGTAAACTTCTGACATTTTCAAATTGTGTAAAAATGGGATGTACACATAAGGGAACATAATTTCAGTACTGGCCGGCATCAATATTAGGGTACAAAATATGTAGCAAAATTTGTTTGCGTTGCGCACTACTATTTCAATGCTCGGCGCTGTAATATATATATATATATAAAAATACATATATAAAATTTAATTGTGAAAAAGAAAGAAAGAAATAAAATCTAGCAACATAGAAATATTATCTTAATTCAATAATAGTTCTAAGAGTTATTTATTTTAGTTTTTAGCATAATTCATACTGACGCCATGTATGCCATGAGCCTAACTAACTTAAATTAAATGTTCAAGAGTAAAAAAAAAAAAAAAAAAAATTTCAGCCACAAAAACCAAAACTTATGTTTGAAGAATTTCGTACAAAACCCAGTAATTTAATCTGTTATTTGTAATTTGAAAATATTTGATTCAAAACGAATGCGATTATTTCATAACAAAAAGAAACAAACAATTGTGAATATATAACATTAGTTTTTAATTTGTATTAAGTATTTTGTTATTGAGTTTAAAACATATTTTAAAATTTACTTATATTGGTAATAAAATAAATTCAAAAAGAAGCAAAGAAGTTTTACTAGAAAACGAAGATACTTAGGATCACGTCGTGGAGAAAACAAAAAAGAAAATGACATCGCATACTAAAATATCAGTCTAAAAAGAAATTTAAATTTTAAGAAAGAAATTTAAAGATAATCGATTTTTGTTGTAAAGACACCTTTTACAAAGACGCGGACATCAACGTGATAGAGGGTAAGTTTAAAAGGAAATAGCAAAGAACTGCGTCAATTCTTGACCAATGTAAAAAAGGGTAAAACTTTTAACATAACGTGCTTGCGAAGTTCTTAACTATCAGCAGGTTTGAATTAGTTTTTATTTCATTCTCATAAATGACTTAGGGACAGTTTTTCATTCCTGATTTAAATCTTGTTTGGTGTCGGCAACACAACTGCCATAAAAAACCTGTCATAGTGCAAATAACAAAATAGCAAACTAAAAAATAGCTACAAATAAGAAACTGCAACAAAAGAAAGCAACAAGTTCAATTCTATGGTGATAGAATACTTGTTATGTGTTAAAAAACGTGTTGTTACTACTTATGTGTTTATAAAACGTAAACGGGGTATATTAATTTTGTCACTCCGTTTGTAACGCCCATAAGGAGGCGTGGCAGGTATAGAAAAGTATATATATTCTTGATCAGCATCACCACCCGAGTCGATTTAGCCGTAATTTTCAAGCTATCATCACGAAATTCGATATTAAAGCTTTTGTCTAAAAAATAAAAGTCAAGTTCGAAAATGAGCCAAATCGTATGAAAACCACGCCTACTTCCCATACAAATTAACTTTATCAAAACGGTAAAATCTCTTAGAATTCCACAAAAATGAATATATGGACTTGAAATTTTTTGTATGCACTTCTATATTTAATATCGACTCATAACCGCCAAAATATCTTAAGCGCCAAAAAGAAAATTTTACAGGAGAAGGTTTTTTTTAATTATCTTTGCTATTAATTTTATCTTTATCTCTTATCTCTTTGCTATTAATTTTATTTTAATAATTTTATCTCTTATATTGATTAATTTCTTTTAGAGAATTTCATCTTAAGCGACACTTTGCTGTCATGAAAAATGTAAACAAACATGTAGTGTGTACTTAAGCTAAAATTGCTTTTGGTTTAAATTCATAATCTAATTTCGTACACCTATGAAATTTTGACAGACGATGTAAACCATCGCAAATTATCGATTTTCATCAAAAAACATAAATCGGATATTATGTCGCTTAAGATATTTTGGCGGTTATGAGTCGATATGTACTCTGTGATTGAAATTCAACGAAATCAAGTGAGAACCACACCCACCTCCCATACAAAGTGACTTCATTAGCGAAAATTTCCTGTTTAAACTATGACGAAAATGTTTTTGCAAATAAACATTTTTTTGACTGCTTAAGACTTTGAATATACTTCGGTTCGGATGTGGGGTATTTTAACTTCGGCCCAGTCGAAGATAATTTCTTACTAGTTTTTTGTTTACTTTTATCTATTAATTTTTCTTTCCAAGAAATCGATGCCAAAATGATATGTCAAGTTAACATATATTTAAACTACCAATATTGAACGTGTGAACTTAGCTTAAGCCTAGTTAATATTCACTGAAAAACACGACTCATAATTTAAACTCCAAATGCAGTTAAACCAATACTGAAGAATTTGTTTTTAATTCTTGCACAATGTAAAACTAGTTTACTTTCGCTATGGAAAAAGGCAGCAGGTTCTGGCAACGCTCTGCCACTATTAACAGGGGTACTTTTTTTAAAGCACCTTGATACCAAAAGCAACACGCAGTACAGACTACATAACACATAATGTAAGTACTTATTTCAAATCGAATTTTTCAACCGTCAAAAATGGAAAACTTTTCGTCACTGTACATTAAGTGTTAATTAAAGTGTAAGTGTTCAGTAAGTGCACTTAAAATACCAGCACTAACAAGCAAAGCCCAATCCAACAAATTCCAACTAGTAGAATTTCCATTTTAAGTCAACGTAATTTTGCGCGAATGTCTGTATTTAATTTTAATATGAAAAAATGAATTGATTCTCTAGCAGACACGTGCTAAATTTAATTGAAGCCGAATGTGTTAAATTATTTTATACATAAATTATTTCAGTATTAAAAATGGCTCATGCCCGGTTTCACCAACATTCAATTAACGCCCTCTTAGCTAACACGCTGTTAAAATTTAACATGCCAGTAAATTTATTTATGTTACACCAAACATCAAATGATAAGTTTGAAACACGCTGTTAGCGCTAAAGGTACAGTACGAATCAAATGTAATTATGACATTTCTCAACGTTATTTGAAATAAAATTTAAATTTTTATGACCGCAACATGGAAAAAGAAAACCTAACAAAAAGGCGTGGTAAAAACTTTCTGGAGGAGGAAAAGCACAATCTTGTGGATCTAAGAGTAAATATAAGAGAACCATTGAAAACAAGGCGACGGATGGTGTCACACTGGTAGAAAAAAAAAAATGTCTGGATGAAAGTAGCTACCGTTTTTAATAGCAGCTTTGCTAAAACTGGCGAGAGGACTCCACAGCAACTAAAGCAGATGTTTGAAAGCATGAAATACAAAACCAAGAAGAAAATGTCCAGCAATAAGGTACTAAATTATTTAAGTTGTTCCATTAGAAATAACATGCATGCTTAAAGGTGGAGTTGTACAAAACTGGAGGTGGTTCAGCAAATTCCTTACCGCTAAGTGGACTACAGGAAAAGATTGCTGCTATGGGCGGCTTTCAATTTTCTCCAGCCAATAACTCATACGATTCGTATGCAGATTTTGAAGAGGAATTTCTAGAAGAAATTTACGACGTTGAAGAATGTCCGGTTATTTCTGACCACGTCAATATATCCGCAAGCAAAGTTGTAATAGTTAACGCGACTGAATTAGCAAAAGAATGTAAACACGAACATGCAAATGTTGCTCCATTGGAAGACGAACTTCAGACAAATAAAGAGAAGTCACCTTTTGAAAAGGATATAAGAAAATCTTTTGTTCGCAGGGCTAAGTAAAGTAAGCGCAGAGAGGTCAAAGTTCAACGTGTTTCCAATGAGGAATTGATTGAACTTAAAAAAGTTAAGCTGCAAAAATAAATTCAACTTTTCGATGTCGAGTTGGAGTTGAAGCAGATTGAGCTCCAAATAAAAAAGGAAGCACTGAAGAAACTTAATTTAACATAGACGTTTTATTATTAAAAAAATAAAGCAATTAATAAAACTATAATTTATCATAATCTGCTAAAAAGTGTGTCAATTAGTGCTGTGCGAACAGAGAAAATTCGTGGGTGCACAATTCGTTGTTGGCCCTCATCTTCAGATGATCATGACGATGATAATAAAGCTAACAATCTAAAAGAAAGTTGTTTATTATTAAGAACCCATTGTAATATTAGGTGCGTTTTTTTGGCATCGCTATATACGCTTAACAATATTTTCTCATACAAAAAATGCTTAGCTAAGACAGGATAATTATAGCCGCTTAAGGCCGCTTTACATTGTCCTACTGTGTGTTACGACATGTGAGATAGAAAGTATAACCGAATCTTATCACACTGTCATTTTTTTATTTTTGTATAAAGAAATTCATTTTTCTCTTTTAGACTATCTCACAAAGTCACATTGCACTTTTATTCAATAAAAATGTAAAAATTGAAAATACTTAAAATGAATCGGGACATAGCAGCTATTGTAAGCATTATAAGGGCCAATTGTCCATTAAAAATAAAAGCAGTCATTATTTTGCTTGCTTTTAAGCATTTGATGAAATGTAACTTGCAGCTTGGTGCTTATCAACAAATTAAATTCGAAGAAATCTTATAAAACTCATCTCTGGTCGGATTGAATGTGTGATGAAATTAGAAACAAACCAAAAAATTAAAATGTAGAACGACATGTCAAAAAAATCAAAACAGGTTCGAACACACTTTGCTTTTCGTTGTTTACACCATTGTACATTCTATCATACATGAAAATTTTGACATGTCGTAACACACAGTAGGATAATGTAAAGCGGCCTTTAGCTCATAGTCGCCGATAGAAACACTATTGCCAGATCAAGAAAATGATAGTCTACGTAATTTATTGGCATCACTTTTTGAAAAACAACCATGTTTATGTCACATAAAATAAAAAAAAAATAATAAAAAATAAAAACAATAAAATTAATAATGTTCAATATTTGACAGTAACACGCAATGCTGCCAAGTTCTGAAGAAAAAAGTTAAGCGAAATATTAAGCGCCGATGAGCGTTTTTTTGGACAAGCGTATATAGCGATGCCAAAAAAACACACCTATTGAAGAAATATTGCCTATTCATATCACAGCTGTTTTTCTTTTTATGAAATGTCAACTTAAAATAGTTTATATTTTAAATAAATGACAAAGTTGTCTATGGAAATTAAGATTATTTAATTTTAGGTCGCTGTTAAAAATTTTAACTGACCAAAAACCACCACCTAATTTACTGAATAACTTATCAGCCTGTTAACGTTAAAAGTGTTTGGTGAAACGGAATTTATGCTTGTAAACATTTAGCATACTGTTAAATATTTAAAAGAGCTTGTTGAAACCGGGCATATCTATCGCTTTTTAAGTTCAGAATGAAGAATTGTTTTGTTTCGATGATTTGGAATGAAAAATGCGAATCATTTTGTGATCGTGATGGTCAAAATGAATATTCTAATATCGCTCTAAATTTTTATATGTTATTTAAAAGCAACATTAAATGAATTTACTTTCGATACCTTATTAAGTGATCAAAACAAAATGTTAATATATATTTAACCATCAGAGAAAAAAATTACCCTTGCATTTTTTGCTTTCATTCCACTTGATTAAAAAGAACTTAGAAAATTTAAAATATGTATGTGTGGCTTTTATTGCTTAGAAGTTCATTTATTTCGATGTAATTTAGTTTTTTTGGACTACAACAAAGTAGAAGTAGCAAAGGAAACAATTATTTAGGTCAAAATATCAAAGGCCAAATTTATGTTTCTAGGACAACATACCGAATTAATGAATCTCTATTTTTTATGTTCAAATTGGTAATAAACGTCTTATAAACATGCAAATTGCGTTTATAATGTGTTGAAAAAGTCAAAATAACATTTCTGTAACGATTCATTAAATTTATAACTTGGCGTTATAGCGCAATTAAATTTTGATCTATAGCCAGGCATTTAAGGTCGCTACAAATAAGTGAATAAGCAAGTTAAGTTATAACAGTTACAGAAAGTTATAAATTTTTAAATGCATAATTTTGTGAAAAAAACCAACCCTAAAGTGCTTAAGCCTTAAAAATATGATTGTCATATCAATTTATTTTAAAGTCAAGAATGTTGAGCAGACAAAGATCAAAATAAAAATTAGTTTCTAAGAACTTTACAAAGGATATATAAAAAATAAATTAAATCCATACGAATGGCATAAAATATGTTATAAACACCTAAATTGGCATATTTAGTGACTTCAGTAACTAAACGGATATACTTTTTTTAAAACTTGCTATAGTAGAATCCCATGAGTGAGTAAATTTGTTAAAAATTTAAATATAACAAATTGGCAAGCTACTAGAAAAAATAAACTTAAAAACTATCATAAATAAAAAAAAAGAGATACAGTATACCGTGTATACAGTAAATAAGTGAAACTTCTTCTTTGTATACACTCTTTCTCTTCTAGAATAAGAACCATTTTAGTGTAAAGGCTCGATTATGCAATCGTAAAGCTACGCAACGTAACGTGGCGTAGATTTCTATTTGGAATATAACCCATCACTGCGCTAGGTAACGTTACGATTTCACTAACCACTTACACTTATTTTTCATAAGATAGAACTCTACGTCACGTTACGTTGCGTTGCTTTACGATTGCATAATCGAACCTTAAAGGCAAAGAGAGAACTTTTTAAGCAAAAGAAATACAATAAAAAGTTTTTATAAAAAAAATATTCTGTTTATTCGTTGTGAGGCTTAATAGCACATCTATTCTGTCGTTAACTAAAATTTACCGTAGCACGTCTCCTGAGCGAGTTATAATTCAACGATACTAAATTTCTGTTGGATAAGCTGCTATCTTCACGACCTGACCTTCCGTGCGTAGAATTGGGCTTATCACCCAATACAGATGTCTTAAGAAGAGGTATAGGATATTTGAATCATCTGTGCAAAGTATGCTCTCCTTCAAATGAGCTGGCGGCGATGCCAGTAAAGGCTCCTGGAATAGCGATTTTGCCTGAACTTGCTATTTTGTGGCTAGTGTATCAATATAAAATATATTTGTACGTTTTTCGCTTCGCTCAACTGCTTTAATAATACAATTGTATGAAATTGAAAATTTGAGAAAAAATTTATCACATAGTTTTAGGCATTAAATAGAAAGCTGGCTTTCTTCGTAGGAGATTGTTTTGGTTTTCTTATTTAAATACAAAATTTTTAAGAAAAAGTAAGACCTTATTGCACATCTACAGAGCAAGACCTTTCTATTGATACCCTCTTTATAAAAATCGCATTTACGGTATAGATTTGATGGTCATCACAAAAAAAGCGCTTGCGTAATAATAATATAGAATAGATATTGGATATCCTAGGATGAAAGCGCTTCTTTACAAACAAAAAGTTAAAAAGCTCTTTAAAAAAAAAACAAACAAAAAAAGAGAAAATTTTATAAGATGCGAGGATTGAACTCGGACCCCTGGCATCACAATCAAATGTCTTACCGCTCTGCTATTACCACGCAGTTTTCGTTACGAACAAAATGTGTATAAAAATCTGAAAAGCACATCCTCAAAGCATATCAAGATTACGCATAAAAAGCGCTATTTCTAGGAACGCTTTTTATTTTGCCACTGGGCATCTACAGCAAAAGTAGTTTGATTAATTGGTATATAGAGCAAATTTTTTTATAAACAGTTTAGCTCATTGGATAGAGCGCCGTCTTTCTAATGAGTTCGTAGGTTCGATCCTCAGAGGTAACAAGCAAATTTTTTAAGTCTTTTATACAATGTATATCCATCTCATTCTCTCTACTGTAAAACATATCTTTCTTCTCTATCGTGTAACGAAATGAAGTAAATTGACCTTGAAATTTCACTCCTCAATATTCTCGTTCAAATTTCGAAGCGCCGCCTAAGAAGTTTCACTTCAAAAGTTCTGACACTACAAAACATTTATAAAAAGGAAGAAGAAACCACCATACAAATTTGACACGCCAAAAATTCTGTTAAGAATCTGACTTTAAAAATAAACAAAACAGTTGTAAAATTCTGGAAGGAGGAATAAAACAAGAAATGAAGTAAATAGTACAGAAAACTAATTTTAGTGCCCATATCGTGGTAGAATAAAGATGATCGTTTCGCGTCTAAGAACCTCTCTCGGTCTCGGTTGAAATTATCAAAATCAATTCAAATAGTTGTCAACTTCTTATTGCTGGTGTTCGTGTTTTTTTGATAATCAAATTTCGTGGCACTACACCGCGAGCTACCTTGTTTATTCTATTAATTACAAACTACACTTTATTATGTACTTTTTGCATAGCTTAAAACACTGTCTCACACACACCTACACACTATTCGAGTCTCGATACGAACTCGTTTTTCTCTACAAATTTTCTCTGAGGAAAAAATTCCGTTTGTCACCAACGCCACCGCGCTGCTTCGCGTTCTACACCGCTTCACAATTAAATAAAATAACTAAAATCTTGCAAATTTAATCAAAAACATCAAATTAAATAATGGGCGTTCAAGTTATATCAATTGCTGAAGGAGACGGTAAGTCAGAAATTCAGTATATGCCGTAAAAAGTATGCTGAGATTGCTAACCTAAATTTTTTCATTCATACTGGGCGCTTCAACCTCAACCTCAACCCTGTACTATGCAGGCAGCACGTTTCCCAAGAATGGACAAGTGGTCTCGGTGCACTATACCGGAACTCTGGCCGATGGAAAGAAATTTGATTCATCGCGTGATCGCCAAAGGCCCTTCAAGTTCACCATTGGCAAAGGCGAGGTAATTCGCGGCTGGGATGAGGGTGTCGCCCAATTGTCTGTTGGTCAGCGTGCCAAGTTGATCTGCTCACCGGATTATGCTTATGGCAGTCGCGGGCATCCAGGTGTAATTCCGCCAAACGCTACACTCACCTTTGACGTTGAGTTGCTCAAGGTCGAATAAGTGCAGTATAGCCAAATACAATAACAACCACAACATCCAATTTAATAATAATAACCCGCAAGAAAAACAATTAAAATTAATTCCACAATAAAAAACAAAAGCAATTTTTAACAAAAACTAATCAGCACTTTAATCGAATCTCTTGAAATAATCATTCTGAAAATACATCTAAATCTATTTGGATCATCAACACAGCATCAAAATTCCATCGCTGACGTGGAGATTAAAGTACCGAACCTAGCCAGCAGCATTTGACTTTATTGAGCAAAACACAGAGTTTTTGAATTTGTACATTTTTTTCTAATTTAATTTTATATATAATTTTCTAAATATGATCTAATGGAAATGTCTTTCTTTTTGCGTTATCCAAATAAATCTAGATAAAATTAGAGAAAAATTGTATAATTTCGAATGTGAGGAAGTCGATTTTCAATCTGGAAAGTTCTTAAAATATATGCAGAAATGAATAGAACCAAATTTTAAAATGGGACGACTATCGATTAGTGCTTGTTACCATTAATTTTCTCTTAACTTGTACATTTATTTATTTATTTTTTTTTTGCTTTTCTGAAGCTGAAACTTTACATAGTTTTAATATTCATTAATTCTCCGTTGTTGCGAAAATATTATAAACAAGTGCAAAAGGGAAAGAGAAAAGGTAATTTGTGATAAAAAGTATAAGTTTATTATACTTGATTTTGTTTATTTTTTACTAAGCAGATAAATTGGTTGTTTCCGAAGTATATTAATTCTTTGAAAAAATATTGAAGAATCCGAGAAAAAGTATTTGGATTTTGAGTACTATTTTATGGATAAAAAAAAAACTGGTTTTGAGGCTAACATTAACAAAAAAGTAAGATTCTTCACGTAATAAAATGCTTGGATATTAAAAATAGACCGAATTGAACAAAGGAATGATCTAATTTTTATCTTCAAGTGCTTACAAACTTAAGGAATTTTTTATTTTAATATTAAAAAATTTTTTATAAACGTAAAATCCTAAAACACCTCAATTATTTGTATTTATTTTATAATTTCCAACTTTTTTTAATTTAAACGCTATAATTAAATTATTACTTCGTGTATGTTTGACGGACTTTATATTTAGATATCAATAATGTTCCTTTTGGTGTCGTGGCTTCAAAAATTTTCGTTATAGGGTCGTTACAACTTTTTTCATTTTCGTTGTGAGGTCAAAGAACCATTTTTTGGTGTCTTAAATTAAATTTTTTGTACCACTTTTACTCTTCGAGTAATAATTCCATGCAACAATATTGCATTTTTGTTGCAAAAGCTGTTTCCTATGCGACCAGACGATGCATTTTTTAATTTTTGTGGTACGGTCAAGTAATAATTTCTGCTTTATAACATTCACCGCGTACACTCAACTATGAGCCCATGGTATAATTATACCAGGTAGCATTGACAACTGCTTATTTTCTCTTCAACAGGAAAATATAAATTGTCAAACTCAGCTGTTTGCGGAAATACATCAGCAGCTGCTGTGGTTGTTGTTTTTTTTCACTTCAAGGTTTTCAACATTGCTTGTGTTTTCAATGGCGGATTGTGAGAGCTCTCTTTTTGAGTATATTTTTTGACAGTATATGATTTCCGAAGCAACTGTCAATGCTACCATGTATTATTATACCATGCTATGAGCCTACCTTGTAGTTATATCATGTTCGTGAATTTTCCACTTCTCTCAAAAAATCAAACTCTTATGGCTGAACTACAATACTGCGTTAGGTCGGTCGGCCTTTGACAGCTAGACTAGAAAAAATGGGTTCTTATGAATCTTATGAAATTTCTTAAGAAATTTTAATCTTTTCTGCTCAAATGAAAACACAAATATGTTGAAAAAATAGAACAACTTCAGTAGCAGAAGATGAATTTTCACAAACAGCTGTTTTTGACTGGAGATGTTTTCTTGAGAAGAGAAATTAAGCAATTGTCAATGCTACCTTGTAATTATTATACCATGAGTCTGACAGATCTAGCCAAAAATTCAACTATAGCCAATTCAAGCAAAAAAAGGGGGAAATTAATTATATTGATTTTGACAGTTTAGGCTCAGTAAGAGAGAGAATTAAAGGCCGTGAGTCTACCAAGTTTATTTTAGTGTGGTGGCAACGCTGTAGTCCAAAAATTGTTCTCTCAATTCTCTCACGACCACAAATTGTTTACTGTCAAAAATTGCAAATGTCAAGAGAATAATTTTAAGCATCGGGAAAAGTGAATTAGTGCAAAAACTAATACAAAATTTACAAGAATTAATTTATTAAAAAATAAACATAAATTGAAGTCTCTAAAAAAGCTGTATCATATTTAACCTCGGAGAAAAAAACAAGGATTGTGACTTTTATCACCTTGACGCTGGGTGAAAACCTGCTTTGCGGCTTCACAGTTGTCCCTGTGCAGTAGCCACAAGGACAATGGCGAGCACAACGAAGGACACAAAATGTCCCAATTTAAGGGCGCAGACGAGCAACACAGTGGTTCAACTCGACGAGCTTCCGGACGAGATCATCGAATTCATTCTGACATACTTGCTGCCATACCGAGATCTAGAGATATGCAGTCTGGTGTGTAAGCGTTGGAATTCAGTAGTAAAGAGTAAGTATGAATGCTTTAATTTCTTTGGTCGTTATATTAAAATAAATTCTTATTCGCTACATTTAGATCTTATAAGGCGCTCAAAAAAGAACCTGCACAAAGGTCTGTCGGATTTTCGACTACGTTGGGAAGTGTTCACGCAACAAACAGCTAGTGATTTGGCTGAAACGCAAGCAATAGTAAAAAATTCATCACCACACAGTTCCTTCTTCACCACTGCTTCTTCATCCTTCAACTCGCACGCTTCTTGCTCAAACAGCACAGTGCAGTCCATGCCCATCATTGCGGGGCGTTTCTCGCACTCTGCTGTTTTCCACGGCAACTCTATGTACATTTTTGGCGGTGGTTCCTCCTCAGATACCACCTTCAACGACTTGTGGCGTTTTGATCTCTCCGAAATGCGCTGGGAACGTCCGCTCTCTATGGGTTCATATCCCTCGCCCAAAGGTAGCGCTTCCATGGTGTGCTGGAACTCACAATTGGTACTGTTCGGTGGCTGGCGCTATCCTTCACTGCATCCGCCCTACCAGCCATGGTGCTTGTTCGATGAACTGCACTATTATGATCTGTCCAATCATCGTTGGACAGTGCGTACAGCATTCCCCAGCCCACCGCCCATGGCGGGACACTCAGCGAGCGTGCATCGCAATCACATGGTTGTTTTTGGTGGCTATCAAATATCCGAGGGTGTAAATAATAACTCTAACGAAACGTGGTGTCTGGATTTGGTTGAGTATAAGTGGACAATGCCGCGCCTTGCGGGTAATACAAAGCCACCGGCGCGTTATGGACAGTTTCAAATCGAACTGGATGATCAGCATCTGCTAATTGTTGGTGGTTGCGGTGGTCCCAACAGCATCTACACTGATGCTTGGCTGTTGGACATGAGCAAAGAGGTGTGGTCATGGCGTGCTATTCCTGTGCGCAACAAGAAGTACGGCGCATCCCATATGTGGTGCAATCCTGCCTGCAAAGTTGGCTCGAAGCTTGTGGTGCTTGGCCCTACTCCAAATTTACCACAGGACTTCCAGATTATGAAGCAGACTCGTGTACCAGTTGGCGGCGGCATGCCGGCGCCACGTCTTGGAGCTGCCATGGCTGCGCCGCATAATCTTAACAATGCGCTGGAACGACCACAACGACCACCAGTAGGCGCGGCATTGCATCCGCCGCTCAATCATAACAGGCTGGACAATTTTCGCATGGGTGGTGCTCATGGTGGATTACATGCTCATGGTCCAGACGAGCAGTATTTTGCTAATCGGCGCGCAATTCTTAATCAACATCAGCATAACAACAATTTGTTTAACAACAACATTTTACAGCCACGTGTAGGTAGATTAAGCGAATTGCATTCGCCTCCTGCAGCTGCTCCAGTTGTTGCAGCAATGGCAGAAGAACGTAATCAAAATCGTGCTGTTGCATCGCCACGTGTGAATGGTGCGCGAAATGACAACGAATCGGGAGTTCAAAACGCAGCAGCGCCTAATAATTTAAATGACATCGAAGCAGCCAATCGCTTGCAGCGCAATCTTGCGTTACGTTGCAGAGACAACGAACCGTTGTTACCAAAGCGTTTTGATGAGTTATACGAGGCAAGTTTTATAATTCCATATGTGAAGTTAGCCACGCCCAATTGATAAATAATTAAAAAATCGCAATGTGCTCTAATGCTACCATTTACCACATTAGATTATTAGGGTAAGATTTTTATGATGTGGCTGTGCTTTTAGTCAGAGTATAAAAATTGTAGCTTTGCGGAGTTTAAGAGCGTAAGTAAATGTTTTTTTAAGACGCCACTCCTGCATATTTCTGGTTCCAAAACTTGAAATGTCTTAAAAATGTTGGGAAATTTTCTTCAATATATTTATGGCACATTGTCACACATCACAGCACAAGTGTTCAGTTTTTAAAAAAAGTTAAGAACGGGATTAACTCTATAAAAATCAAACCCATTTTATTTTTTCCAAAGCGGCACGTGATAGCACAAATCTTGCAAATTGCAGCACATTTTCGTTTAACAAATCAAAAATGTGATACATACTTATTACGTGCATAAAAATTTGAATATTATTTTCAATACATTATTTTTTTTTTGTTTTATTGTTTTAGGATCCCTTTCGCATGGCAGCATTCAATGTTCAGAACCGTCCGCGTAGTGTGTCCAAGGATCACAATGAGCGCATACGACGCATGGAAGAAAAGATGATGGCGATTCGAAATTCAAGACGAAATGCTTTGGCAGAGCAAAAAATCAAGGAACCTTCACCAAAGCGTGTGAAACGTAACGTGCTGTCGCTGTTTGTCTGCGATCTGGCCGCTGCATTGCACCCAGACGATCCACATTTGCACTGGATCGAATACAAGAATTACGGAATTATACCAGGTGCTCCAGAACGTCTCATACTCTCTTCAATGGTGGCCGGTCACGGCGAGCTGATACTCTTCGGCGGCGTGCACAAAGAAACGCTCTCTGAGATAACGCATCAAGTTTCCAATTCTGTCCATTTCCTAAGCGCTCCACGCGATATAGTGTAGATACACACTATTTCACGCGACTATGTCCGATTTAAAGAAATATGAGTTAATTTAAAATTATTGTAAAGTTTATAAAGTGGGCTAGAGGACACCCATTATAGTCTTGCAGCAATTATGTAACTAAGAGCGAAATAATTAGTTTTCTAGACTTGAGTTTCGAAACTCAAAATTTAATTTGGGTAATCCACAAAGAGGTCGAGATGGGCAGTTTACTTTTAACGACACAAAACTTTCAATTAAATTTATTTAAATCAATAAATCAAATGCTGCCATGCACAGACAAAACTACTCTACTTTGATGTGGGTGACTTAATTGCTATGCTTTTTTTTTAAAGCTACTGTACTAGCTACAATTTAGACAAAAAAAAAAAAATGGAAAAATAATAAAATAAAAACAATTCAAAATCTCAAGAGTGTGGATTAAATTTAGTTAAACCAAAATTGATTTTGACATGAAGAAAGTTGAGTTATTAAAGTGGTTAAGATATAATTTCACATTACATTAGTTTGTATTTTGTATTTTTATTTTATAATACATATTTGAATTTAATTTTCTGTTTGTTGTATAAAAAATCAAACAAAAACTAAAGCTAAGCCTCTGTTACTCACTTGTTTTGTTTTCCTTTATTAAGTGTATTCAAAACAATGAATAAACTTTAATGTAGCTTAAATTCAACACACCTTTTGTTATGAAATGTATTCATAAATTTCTGCTTAAATAAATAATTTTAAAAACTTCACGGGATTTAAATTTAATAACCACTTTTCTTAAAAAGCGAAGCATGAAAACGTGAGTTAAACTTAGATATTTCAGATCATGGATGACGTGTTGGCAACTTTTAGTGTATACACAAGCAGACCCCAGCGCTTGAATTGATACACCAAACGCAATTCTTTGAATTTCAAAATTAATAAATGCATAAAATATATCCTTAAGCCTAATGAACTTCAATGATAAGATTAATAAATTAAAATAAAAAATTCTAAGTGAATGTTTTAAATCTAATTATCTTTCATCCAGGCACACTCTACAAATTTATTACTATTGTTTTCACTCTATTCAAAATACTATTGTATTTTTTTTATTCAGTTCGTTAAGTATGGTAGGTCTACTGAAACATAGTGTTTAAGCAAAGGGTAACAAATCGTTACCATTTGAAAATCAAAATTTGAGGTAATTTAAAGTAGGTGGTTCGGGCATGGTTACTCAAAAATATACGAGCTACAATTCTATTGAATATATGACAAATATATATGCCAAATTTCATATTAAATGACGGCATAATTGTAGTTTAGAGCCCATGCTTAAATATTTTTTTTTTAATTTTTATAATATGTATATGCGCCTCCTAAGCCTAATGGTGCAAAAAAAAAGGTCGGTCTCGAATGGTTTAGGAGATAAAAATCGGGAAAGTTTCAAAATTCAGTGCAAATTTCCAAGTGCGTGGAAGAGGGCCCAAGCCCAAATATTTTTTTCTTAATTTTATTATATGTATATGGTGCTCCTAAGCCTAATGGTGCAACAAAATTTTGTCGGTCTCTAATGGTTTCGGAGATAAAAATCGGGAAAATTTAAAAATTCACCGCAAATTTCTAAGTGCGTGGAAGGTAATTTTCCCTTTTACATAATAATACATTATTATTTTTATCTCCGAAACCATTCGAAACCGACAAAATTTTATTGCACCATTAGGCTTAGGAAGACCAGATACATATAATAAAAATAAGAAAAAAAATATTTGGTCTTGGGCCCTCTTCCACGCACTTGGCAATTTGCACTGAATTTTGAAACTTTCCCGATTTTTATCTCCTAAACCATTCAAGACCGACCTTTTTTTTTGCACCATTAGGCTTAGGAGGCGCATACACATATTATAAAAATTAGAAAAAAAATATTTAAGCATGGGCTCTAAAGTACAATTATTCCTAAATGACTGATAAAAATAACCAAATAATTTAAATAGAATAGTAATAGACTCTTTTTAGATATATTTTCTTAACACTCCTTAAATGTTGTACACAACACTTTTCCCAAAAGCATGTAATGACATCAACATGATATAACATGTGAAAACGGCTTTGCAAATTATTAAAATTTTGCTTAAGGTGGCATCACTACTACCGCGATAAACGTCAACAGAAATCGATTTAAATGGCACTTGAAAGAAATTGAACTAATTTTTAAATCTAATATTTAAAACTCTTGAAAAAAAGTAAAGCCATGAGAACTCCAACACAAAAACGTAGAACTCAAAGTGAAATGCAGCTGGCCCGTGGTCGCCTACGAGGAGCTTTAAATGAAACTCTTCAGGGTTCTGAAGACGAGGACAACGAAGATTACAGCGCCGATGAGACCACCTCAAACGACAACAAGCCGCAGGATATAAGTGAACAACCAACTCAACCACAACGTGGACGTCCACCAAAGATACGCCGAGACTCTGGCAGTCTGTTGCAATCACCTCGCAGCTCGCGACAATCTAGCGCCTCACCATCTAAGAAACTTACGCCTGCTAAGCGTCGTAGGCGGGAAGAACAACTGGTGCTGCAACAGCTGCAGCGTATACAAGCTGAAAGTTTCGTTATGAAGCTTTTCGATCGCAGTCTCGATCTCTCTAAGTACACAGAATGCACAGAACTCTATCCTATTTGTCGCGCCTGGATGGCCAATCAGCCACGCAATCCGAATATACACAGCAACAGACGACGTTCGCCCTCGCCGCAAGAACGCGAAAACAACGGCATTGAGTTGTTGACCAAGCTAAAGCGTGGCGAAATACGCGAAATAACTTCGATGCCAGCGGCGGAGGAAGCATCGTTCCCGAAGATACCGCAAATGGAAGAAGATGCTAAAGATGAAGAAGAGGCAGCCACAGTCACAGACGATAAGATTGTAAACCAACTGCATAATGCAAGCAAAGAGGAGTTGCTGTCATGTCACTTGGGCAAGTGGAAGCGCGTCAAGTCAAACTGGGTGAAGCAAACCAAACGCTATCAGCAGCGTTATGAACTTAACCACATGATTATTCAAGAGCTGTTCAAGCCTTAAGATAATATGATGTAAATAAGGACAATGAGTCATTTATTTTAATACTATGTACACCAGCTCATAAATTGCTGCAATGTTAACTAAAATAAAACAAAACTGCAATTTGCATAGCTACTACCAATCTAATTGTTTGTATCATTTATTTAGATTTAAGACATAAATAAATCCTTATTTTAAAGTATAGTCAGACAGCGCCGATAAGTACTTTACAAGAAATTGTGAAAAATTTGATTGAGTTTTGAAAATAGGTTAGTTATGGAATGCTGCATTTTGGACTCATTTCTACCTACGATTCACGATTCTATTAAGTAGCAAAAGTTCGGAGTGGTTAGTTGATTGAACCGAACTATTTTGCCTGGCAGTGCCGTAATGACACCTACTGTCAAAATTTCTCCGATGAATTTTTGCTGTTGTCTGTCAATCGGTTTTGTTTTCGTTTCATTTGTTTTCAGTTCTTCCACGAATCCACTTCTGTGTTAAATTCTTTTGTCGATTGGTTTTCTACGGTGTTTTATTTGTTTTTGCTATACATGCTAAAAGTGTAAATGATGAAGTAATGCAAGTGAATTGCATTGAAAACGCATTTTCCAAAAACTTTCTGCATGCATCTGTAGATTAAAATAAGAAAATCATTCGAAATGAAAAAGTGAAATAATGAAAATATGTGAATAAAAAAAGATAACTAATAAAAAAAAAAATTGTTAAAATTTAGAAATAATTGAATTACGCATCAAATTGCGTAAATCACGTAGTAGGATATCAATGCCATATAGTTTAAAAATAACTATTCCAAAATTATTGTGTTTCCAGCAGTAAATTGCTAAAAACGGTTCTCTCTGGAATTGCACCAGTTTTGTTAAATTTGGAATCTTTAACAGTAAGTTCGACTCTTTTATTTGTTGTTAAAGTTTTCTATCTCTACTTTTTATCTTCTTTTGAACTACACTCTTATTGATGAGTTTGTTGTGTTCTTTTATTTGTTGCAAACGACTACCGTAATTTTGTTGCCGTTTTCGTGCATTATTTCCTTGATCCTTTCACCTGAGTTGCCATCTAGTGTTTTTGTTTCTTTGAAAACGTAAAAGTATAAAGATGATAAAATCTTTTTTAATGTTTTTTTTTTATTTTTATTATTTTTTTATTATTTTTTTTATTTAAACCGTGCTACAAAATTATCGTCTAATTTCTTAATTTAATTTCAAATACGAATATGGTTCATCTTATGAAAAGTTCTTTCTGAAAAAAAACCTCTGAAAAGACATTTGTCTGAATTGTCTGGGGTAACATATTTGGGGTAATTTCTGTGAAAAATTAAAAAGCAAAACATTTTAAGAAAAATTTCGGGCTAAATAAGGACGTTGCATTGGCTATTTTTAGAAATAGTAGTTTGTTTAAAAATAAAATTATCCTTTTCTTTTAAAAGATTTTTTTTGTCGAGTTGAAAGTCATCCTTACTATATAAAAAAAATGGATTTGGATAATTTTCGACCATTTTCACCAATAACGCATTGCCAAGCAATACTAAACTAAGAGAATTTATAACCGACGACAGCAACATAACATCTGTCAAATTTTTTACATGCGTTCCTAATACCTAAACCACAATAATGCGTTAAGTCGATCGTGCGTTGACAGCGAGAGTAGGAACTCACGTGTTCTTATGCAACAATTCGCAATTCGACCTCAAACTTTGATTGTATTTTGATCACAAATGTCATACCATGTGCTTGCTTTTACAAAGTCGATCAAAGTACGGTCAAAGGCCGACCGACTTAATGTTACAATCACAAAGTTGCGTTAGGTCGGTCGGTCTCAACTGTCAAAAAATTTTGAGAAATTGAGAAAAAAAGTATAAAATCACTTGCACTCAATAAAAAATTGTATCAGATTGGTTTGCAACTTTTGCTTAGAATTATCCATCAGCTGTTTTTAAAAAGTTTAGGTAAAATTTTTCGAGAGGAACGGCAGTAGATTTTATTTTATTTCATTAATGAAAACTTTAAAATAGTTAAAAAAAAAAAGAAATCGGTTGCAGTAAAATATATATCCTTAAAAGCAGTTTTAATAAAAAACCATACATTACAAAACAAAAATCTGAAAGATGACAGATCGTAATTTAGGTATAACGCATTTTTGTGATTTCAGCATTATGAAGAAGAATTTTATTGTAATGCCGCCACGACATTGCTTCATTGCAACAATAGGTCTGTTCCCGTACCAAAAAAATTCGCAAAAGAGAGCAAAAATGTGAAATCCAGTCAAATGTTGCTATTTTCTGCTACACGAATTTGACGAAGCAGAAAATCGCAAGCTTTAATTTTTTGACAGCTAGTATTAAATTAGAGTGGCAGTCATTGAAGCAACAGTAACAGCATGTTTTCAAAGTTATCCCAATTGCAAAATCAGTCTTCAACACCCTTTACTTCAAAAGTTTTCTAAAAATATATATTGGATAAAAAAATTCTTGTAAATTGTAACTCTTGTAAATTTCTGTGCATGCAGAATATATTTTTTGGAATTTGTTGCGGTTTAACCTTCAGAAATCATGTAAAAATCATGTGAATAATCAATGCCATACAAGTATGTGACATACATTCATAACCATTTTATTAGAATTTGATTGAATCCCCCTATTCAATATATTTATTACTGGGATTCGTGACTCGCATTTAAAATTGTAACAATCCTCACATTCTAACATAACAAACGTCCAGTGTGGAAAATGCAATTAAAATTTAAAAAAGGTTATATCTCAATATTTACATTTATGTTACAAAATTTTTCTTTTAATTGTTTAATGCGATTGTACGGATTTTGGAATATTCTGTTCACTAACTACATCATTACTTTTTAAAACCTACTCGAACAAATTGAACATTTCTTTGACTAGAAAATTTATTCAGGCAATTTTTACAGATTTATTTTACTTTGAAAATAACACAAAAATATACTTGGACTAGTTTAAGCTTAACACGTTTCTTTTGCTTTTCATATTTCTGGAAACACAAAAAATCTTAATGTATAGTACACTTTTTTAAAATTCAGTCACAAAACTTCTCTAATACTGCCTTAAGTCGAGTAGGTGACGAGTAGGCCGCCGTTTTTGTATTTATTCCTACACCTGAGCAAGGGGGATTTAAGGGAGGTCCGGAGGGGGTTATTATCTATGACCGACCCCCATTACTTTTTCAAAAGGAATTTTTCCCTTGGGGGCCTAATCCCTCCGACTACTCCGTGCTCCATTACATATTTTATGATTTTTAAACCCCCTCCTGGTATAAACTAGAAAGCAAAAAATTTCTTTGTCCCAAATACATTATAATACCCTGTACTTTACCATATTTTCAAGAAGTTGGCAAACTTATCTTTTAACACAAAGAATAATAAAATGTTCACTCTCGCACTCTACATATAGGACCACCCCGATTTAAATTAGAACACAAGCAAAAGGTAGCAAAATTAGTGTACTTAGCATGTGAGAAAGATGATTCAACTTGCTGTAACCATCAAAGTGGCCACCTTATAATGAGTTATATAAATTCACGTGAACTAAGTGGTTATGCCACTCTAGACGCCGTAAAATATGCTCTCTTTGGATTTTTCTTTTTCAGAAATACTACTCAATAAATCGAGATTCCTAAAAAGGGAGTTTATTAAACATATCAGTGACTGTATACAATAATTTTTGAAGCTATTAATTTAAAAATTACGGCTGTGCAGCGTTTTTGCGATGACGTCTCCGTTCTTCAGGGTCCACGGCTGGACAAATAGCTCCTGTAATTTTTTCATTACAAAAAGCCACAATATGAACGACGGTATGTTCGGACATGGCGTTCAATTAACAGAAGGTTAAGCTTACAAATGGCGATTGGAAGTTACCAGACATATTCACTGCAAAATATAAAGACATTTGTACTTTTACCCATTTACCCTTTTAAAATTCCAAGAAAACATCACGGGTTCTTGTCAGAACAGATTATGTCAGATTAAAATAAAAGAACTTTATTTTAAAGACAGATAGCATGGTTTAGGGTTTGAAAGATGTTCAGCCAGAATTAGCGCATTGTGCGGCATTGCTATCTGAGCACTCAATCAAATAGAACGCAAAAAATTTAAAATTACAACAAAAGTACTCAAGTTCATAAAAGATCGTTCATGTCAATTTCATGTACGAAGAATACACTTCGTATGCACGTTATAAGCAAACTAACGAAATGACATGAATCACCTTATTATTTTCCTTTTTTTACTAACAACAAAAGATTTCTTTAGATATATTTTTCTTGTTTTGTCAATTTTATTTTACAATTATTACAACAGAAAAAGGACCGAAAAACTCTGGGTATTTATAAGAACAATAAATATTGATAAGAACTTGTGACTTTGCAAGCACGTTTTGCTCCGCTCGTCCAGCCATTTTATCTTTTTTAAGTGGGCTGCATTTTGAAAGAGTCGCTCGACTTGTTCAACTTCTTTCAGTCACCTAACCGAGATCGCTACGAATGTATCTACGGAAGTGCGCGCAATCATCTGTTGGTAAACAAAATAATTTTTTTTACTAAAATCACTGCTAAAATAGATTCGATGTTAACTTTGTGTATTCATTGAACAAGTTATTAAGATATAGTAATGTGGGTGTTATTTCTGGCCAACAAATAAAAAGAAAAATACGTACTGATCTTGAATTTTTCAGTATTATTTTTTTGTGTCTACTCTGATTAATTTTTTTCGAAAACTACTTTTCTTGTTGTCAATTCATAAACGGCATGGCGGAGAGTGAGGCATCTGTTAGTCAGACATACTGATAACTATATTTAGACGATAAATGTTTGTAAAACTGTAGCATGTGGTAGCATTTTATCGCATGCCAATCAGCTGTTGCAAAGGTGGCTGAACTGTGTTATTTTTGTTAATTAGACATGTTTCGAAAATTTCACAATAAAACAATACACGTAGGCGTTATGCATTTTCAAAAGTAAACAAAATATGACAAAACAGTCTGTCAACTCTCACTTTTTAAAACCACGTATTCACATTTAGCTAAGGTTTTTTTTTTATGATTTTGAGTTTTTGTTTTTTTGATATTTTTTATACATTTTTTTAAAATACTCTGAATATCATAAACATTGGCGTTTGTTTTTATTGCTGCCACTCTTGCGTGAGTTTTCTGTGTTTTGCGTTTTGCTCTTCCCAATAACATATTTGATTAAATTTAGCTGGCATAGTTTTAAACTCTACGTTGGTTGAGCTGTCTCAGCGGTGAGTTCTTCGAGCTGCGGGTCTCAGGTTCAATGCTCAACTCTGTTGTCAATCGTTCTCTGATTTTTTTCTTTCTTCGCTTTACTTGCTATAAATTTTACAGATTTATAAACTTGGGCATTTTCGTGAAACTAATACGATCTGCTTGAAGTTTCTTCAATGAAAAAGTCTGTTAAATTAATTGAATAAAAACTAAGCTTGTTGATTTAAAACTGCTCAATAGTTTTCGAATCTTAACTCCCTTAGTTACAAAAAACTTTTAATATTTTTAAATATGTTAATATAACAAAAATAAAAATTTATGATATTATGATGATAACTGTTATTTGTATCACAATAACAACTTAAGGCCGGCGATACATTTAGAGGTGAGTGGTATTGAGGTTTAAAACCATCTAAACAGAAAAAAATTAACTCAGAGGTTTGATATTTTCAGGTTTATTAAAAAATACCTTAATTTTTGAAAAAGAATTTTTTTTAAATAAACAAAGATGACGCTGGTTACCACAATTGGCGTAAAAGACTTTTTTTCACTGCGTGCAATCTGCTGGCTAGGTTGACTTGAAATAAAACAAAAAAAAAAAAATTCAAAATACTATTTTAAAAACCTGTTCCATTCATCCTGGAGATATTTTCAACATTTAATGAAATTTTTATTATTTTTGTTTCAGGTCAACCTAGGAGCCAGCAATGTAGTTAGCTCAGCAAATATATTTTTAATCTATTTTTAAAAGAAGATCCAAAATATTGACGTTTTATTAAAAAAAATGGCACAAAAGTTGTTTTTGTTGTTAAAATAATAAAAACTCAAAATTGCATTTTTGACTACCTTTAACATGACCTAGCGTTTAATATCAAAAATGGTTTCAGTTTTACGAAAAATATTATTGACTCTTACTGTCATAAAAAAATCGGGGTTTTTAAAGAAAATGTAATTTTTTAAAGAAATTAATTTTTTTCAAAAGTTTTTTTTTTATTTTGTTTATAGGATAGTTAAGCTCCAAGAATAATTTATGTGAAAAAATTATACCAATATATCTTTCCGATCAAAAGTTATCGCTATAAATCTATTTTCTCGGCCCATCGACATCTCTTTATTTTCAACCGATAGTTAAAACTTTAATATGAGCTTTAAAGTAATTTAATAATCAATTTAGTGTAGCTTATTTAGCCAATTTTGCGAACAACGAGGTTCATGGTTCAAATCCCACCTGATACAGAAAATTAATTCAATAGACATAAATTTTGCTGATCGGTCGGCACCTCTCTACAGACAATGTCAAACCTCAGAGAGTAAATGAATGCCATGTAAAGGTAAAGCCCCTTGAGAATATGATCGTGAATCGGTCAAAGTCGGCATAAAACTTGTATTTCCAGTTTTCGGTCATGTGTGTAGAAACATTTATTAACACACAACGCAATTTGATGTAAGGAGTTTTGTGAAAGTCATTTCAAGAGCTGAAATGGCAAATTCGTTTTTGTTTTTATACCACCACGCACACTGCGTATGGGTCACCAAGTAAGGATCATTAAGTTTGATACTCAGTTTGTAACGCCCATAGGGAGGCGTGGTATGTATAGAAAAATGCATATATTCTTAATCAGCTTTAGCCCTGAGTCGATTTAGTGATTTCCGTCTGTCCGTCGTCATGATTTCAACCGTAGTTTTGAAGCAAATTGATTTGCATCTTGATTGCAAGCGCATTATAAATAAAATTTGATATTTAAGTTTTTTTAAGAAAGCAGACCAATTTTGAAAATTAGCCAAATCAGATTATAACCACGCCTGGTTTTCAAATAAAGTTACTATATCAAAATAGTAAACTCTCTAAAAACTTCACAAAAAGAAACTCCACAAAAATTAATTTAAGCTCTTGAAATTTTGACATTGTGCCAAAATCAAGTCAAAGTCCAAGATTGCAAAATTGTTAGAAAACCACGCTAATCTCCCATATAAAGTAACTTTTCAAAATCTCTAAAAAATCACAAAAATTAATCTTAGCACTTGGAATTTTGCACATGAGCTCTGATTCCAAAAACGCACTCCAAGCTAAAAGTTTGTTAAAATCAGTTGAAAAAACGCCTAAGCTAAAAATTTAATTAAATCAGTGGAAATCCACGCCTACCTCCCATTTGAAGTGACGTCATAAAAATTGTATAATCTCTAAAAAATTTCATAAAAATTAATCACTTAAACAATTCGAATTTTGCACTGAACTCTTTCATATCAAGTACCTTCTCCTACTTCAACAACTCCTACTTCTCTTGCAAAATGACGTCATGAAAATAACAAAAATAAATTACACAAAAATTAGTGATAATTTGCAACTTGATAATTTACACATATCTAAGTTTTGATATTTAAAACGTATAATGAAGTTGAAATAGGGATAAATTGAATAACAACCACGCCTATATTCCATATAAGCTGATGTCATTAAAATAAAAAACCTCCATTACTTCGGATATTACGTATTACACACGAGCGCGGGGGTATTTTGACTTCGGTCAAGCGTTTAATTTTCTAGAAATCTATATTATCTTTCAATGCAACATCTTTAAACCCGCTGCCGGAAATACAATTTATCTCGTCTACACTGAACCAAATATTGTTCTTAAAATCAAAGAATCTCGTTCATAAAGCGAAATTCATTGTTTTTTAAGAACTATTCATTGCCCCAAAGAACGAATTCTTTGGTTCAATGAATCGTTGTTCTTAATTTTAAGGAACAGTTCATTGTTCGTGTTCATTAAAATTTTGTTCCAGTTCTTGTGTTGTAATATCTAAAAAACCATTAGAGAATTTTATCTCAATAAGAAAATGATTTTTTAAAATATATCTTGATATTGTTTTGAAATTTCTAAGGACAGACTAACTTATTGTAACAGTTGTATGTGTCATTAATTAATCATTTTTCTTCATAACATATCAAAGAAATAACGTAAGAACAAAGATTCATTGAATCAAGGAACTCGTACTTTGGACCAATTTTAATGTATAATACGTTGGGACAAAGAACTTTTTCTTTGTTATTAAGTACGTTTTTGGTTCTGTGTATTATATGTGAAAAAAATTACTCATAACTCGAAATTAAGGTTAAGTTGTTGCCCACTTAAACCATAAATGAACAAAAGCTGACCGCTTTTTCTTATTTCTGTCAAGCAAACAAAAAAAAAAAAAAACAAAATATATGTAACTCTAACTTAATTCAAAGTCATTCTTAATAGCAAAAAATATACATAATTAAAACATTCTGCGCATGCGCGCACGTCAGAATTAAAATTGCTCAATTTTTCGTGCTTTGACTTTAAAATTAAAAAAAAAATAGAAGTTCAAATATAATTTGGTCTTAACGTTTACTCAATAAAGAGTTCAAATATGTACATATGTTGAAGAAAATTATAAATAAACATGATCCAAGCGTTGCTCTGCTTTCTGCTTCTTTTTCCTTACTTTGGCGCTATTTTACTTTCGGTCTCTGTTTCATGGACTTGGGGTTTTTTCTTTTACGTTCATAAACTTGTGTGCATTGAATGAGTGACGTAATATAATTTGTTTTTTTTTATTTTTTTTTGTTGCTAGTTTTTGTTGTTGTATTTTTAATTTTGTTTATATTTACCTTATTGAAATAAACCGGTCTTGCGTCTTTACACTTTTATGCTTACGATTTTCTTAATAACTTCTACAAAGCATTCAACAGCTTCTTAGCCATTATAAATAGACAAAAAAAAAAAATATAAAATAGGACTGCAATTAAAAGGTTTATAGTGAATGCTTGCTTAATTCTTGGCAGATCGTCTTAATTTTTTTTTTAATTACGTAATAAAAACGTGCTTCATATTGAGTGGGAGAATCGAGCATAACTTTATGCCTATCTATTAATTTAACTTTTTTTGTTGTAATTTATTTAATTTCAAAAATTGTGTATCTAGTTCAGTATCTCATTATCTGGAGTTCTTTCGGTGGGAATAAAAATCAAGTTTCCACTCGCTACTTTATGTTCTTTTGCTAAGTTCATTATTTTAATATCTTTTGATATGAATTTCAACGATATCATCCAAGACCCTTCAAAATCTTTTGCCTCACGACTTATCTTTTAAATAAATTGAATTTCCTTTTGTTTGACCTCTAAAATTGGTTTGTTGCGTACGTTCTCGCACGTCCCTGACATAATTTATTTTTTGTTTTTTTCCTTTTTTTTCTAAACAAAAAAAAAAGGCTTTGAATTTTATTTAAACAAATTCGGAACACAATTTGGATAAGTTCAACATTGCTTTTATGGCTTGAATATATTTTTATTTTGTTTACTTTTTACAATGTTTTGTTTACGTTCAATGCTTGACTTCTATTGAACTTTTTCTCAATTGTAACCAAGAAGCTTACAAAAGCTTTAATTTTATTTTAAAATTTTTGTAAGTTTGTTTTGTTTGCTTGTTCCGCTTACATTTGTTTATATTTTACGGTTAAATTATCTGTCGTATTATCTCGGTTTGTTTATTTATCTTTCTAGCTTCATTAGTGTGCGTGTGTTGATGAGTAAAACTAAATGTTGATCAGAAGTAAAGATGATAATGAGCATTTTAAAGCTCTTTGAAACTATTTAAAGTTTTCGTTTTTTTTTTTAATATCGTTCTTTTGTTAATTATTCTATTATATACTGCGTATAGCTTATAAACATTACATTTGTTAGGTTACAAAAATATGATGTCATCATCATCTCAAAAGTTTGCTTACAAGTACCGTAAAGTTTTGTTATATAATGTTACAAACATAATATATTGAAGCTTAAGTGAAGTAATACTTAAGCGGAAGTGTGTAAAGCCCTTGAAAAGGGCTGATAAAAAGTAGGCAAACAAAAAGTATGCGTAGGTGTCAATTAATGAACTCTTCAGAAAACCCACAGAAATCATGTTATTATAGACATCTTTATTTATATGTAGCTTGCAATAGAAATACCTTCGACTGTCGTCATTGCGTATTCATTGCAATTTTGTAATAACCGACATTTACGAAAACGGATCGTTTGAGCATCGAATAAATATCGCGTTAACGTTGTTAAAACCTGTTACAAAAGTAGCGAAGCTTGCGTGGCCACTTTTTATGCTTAAATTAAAAGAGATTATGTCATTCATCATCGTCCTACTGTGCAAGTACTTGAAAAGAGAATTAAGAAATTTGAAGAAACTGGAGTCGTAATGTATGTGCAAAGGCTTGTTTATCATCGTCATTTGTGAAAAATATGGATGCTGTATCTGAAAATGTGGTCGAACAACCGAATTTGTAAATTCTTTAACGTTCTTAGCAACAAGGCCTATCTTACGGTTCCTTATGGCGTATACCGCACTTAGATTTATACTATTATTCAGCGATGAGGCTCAGCAAAGCTTTTTCCGCTTTTTGGGTATGTAAACAAGCAAAATCGTCGCATGTTGGTCTCTGAAAAACCTTAAATAGTTGAAAAGAAACCGTTACATCAACAACACGCAAAAAAAAGTTTATCGCCAGTTTACCGCAAACGAACTACGTTTGTCGTGCTTGAAACGTTCAAACAGTTGTTATAATAATAGTCAGTTGCGAGAAACGAGTCATTGAGTTGCAAGGAATTAATTTCGTTTGTCATAAACGCGATTGATTTGAAATTGCGGCAATTGAAAAATTGCTTTTTCCCAACTGAAAACATTTTCCCTTCGTTGTATAAACACAACGCTTATAGTTCAGAGTTATTTTTTGGGCAAATTGTTAATATATAAGCAAATTGGTAGTTGATGAATTTTTCAGCTGCGGTAAATAAACAATTTCTTAACGTGTAGAAGTCACTGTGTGGTGCGGTTATCCGACAGTATTTTTACAAAAACGAAGAAGGTGTGACAGTTACTGTCAATGGTCGTATGATGCAGAATCTTTTGGCCTGCGATTGAAGATTTTGACCTTGACGATATGTGGTTGAAAGAAGACGGTGCCAAAAGTCACACAATACGCCAGATTTAGGCTAAATTACGCGAGAAGTTTCTAGGACGTATAATTTCACGTGTCGGTCAATTGGACGCCGAGAACATGCGATTTGTACCATTGAACTTCTTTATTCCCCTATGCAAAATCCCGCGCTCAATGCATAATCTTCAATCTTTAGAGGTCTTGAGTGTCAATATTGTCAAATTTAATTCGAATTATTTAAAAATTCGAATTTCTTGTATATCTTGTATAGTCCCTTCAAGTAAAGTTCGAGTTAAATTCGAATAATAGAGAGTAATTTGATTATATGTCAAAATGAGAAAATTTGTCTAAATTTACGTAAGCGACTTCAAGTTAGTTTTAAGCACAACAGCTGTTTTTTTGACAGTTGAAATTAAATAAAAATGCAATTGGCGGTTGGTTTATTTAAAAAAATGGAAAATTTAAGGAATTTGCAAGTAAATTCTGGAATCATCTGGTAGCATTATAATTAAAAGATCAACACTTCCATTTGCATTCATTTTTTGACGTAGAATACGTCGTTCTCGGAGGTAAGTAGGGTGGTTGATAGTGATCAGGTGTCGGTATTTACATTACTTTTTGAGCCTTTGGTGGGCCTAAAGTACTAATCGTACAATGTTGATCTTAGCACTTGTTGGTCTGCTTAATCCTCAATGCGAGAAAAATTCATGTTTGAACTGTCTAACTTATATCAATTTTACACAATTACATGAAATATAAAGCCAACTATTGATGTTTTTGTTTGCTTAAACTTGCTACCTATTTATCGACGGCTTCCGGTTTTTTCGACGGCGAAGACAGCGCCATCTAGCGTGAAGACATAAATCTTATAATTAAAAAAAGCATACTTTTGGGGGCATGTTGTTTTTAACAGACTCGCGTAGCCCAGTAATACTGAGTAATTTTGAGGGGCTTGCTTTTTTAACAGAATCTGTTATTGAAATGTCAAACGCAGCCAATTAAATATCCGGGCATATTATCGACAGTGAAATTTTGACACATGGGTTGTTGAACTTGATAGCATTGAACAAATTTTGTTTGCTTGTTTAAGTTTTCTACCTATTTATGGACAGTTTCCGGTTTTATCGACAAAAGCATAAAATTTGTATGGGAGCGCCCCTAAGGAGTGGTCGGAGGGAATAGGTGTCAAAGGCAAAAATGTTCCTTTTGCAAAAGTAATGGGGGTTGGTGATACATATTAACCCTCTCCGGCACTCTCTTAAAGGTCATATCCTCAGGTGTATGCAATAAATATTTTTAAAAAAGATGTCATCAAAAGCGAATTGAATAATTCTACGTCTTGTGTTACGACATAGTCGAAACTACTGTATCTTTTGTATTTTAACTTTATTTTTATTAATTTGCTGACCAATTGCATAAATTTCAGAACGCAACACAAAAATTTAATTTTGTTACTTTGTCAATCATTTGCTTGAAGCTCGAGATTCCTGTCGAAGAAATTTTTCAAGTAAAGTTCGAGTAATAAAGAGTTACATTTTGCTTATTCTTCTTCTCTCTCTCTCGTGCTGGAAAAATGTATTAAGAAACGTTGAAGTCACTTGAAGTGAGTACGGAAACAGACCTAATAATTCAAAAGCAAACATTATGTCAAAAAATGTCTTAAATGAGATTAACAAAATCTCTCATTAATGAGAGAATTTAAAAAATGTATGAAACGTGTTGTAAACCTTTCATAAAGCAATTTTCAAAATTTTAACTCTCATGGCAATACAAATATTGTCAAAAATAATTGAAATTATTTAAAAATATTTCAAACAACTGCAAAATATGACAAAATACTTTAAAAATAAAAAAATAAATAACTGGCCATTTCAGCCCTTGAAAGGACTTTGACCTAGCTTCTTATGATCAATTGTGTTGTGCGTGTTATTAAGTTTGTACACAATTGACCGAGAAATGGACCTACAGGCTTAACGCCGACTCCGAACGGCGATGAACGGAATGTTCTTACCTAAGGTCTACACGAGACAATTTGTTATAACAACTCCAATACACTCACACATTTTTTACTAACACACTCACATTTTCTCAGTCGGCAGCTCAATTGTCTCAACAATCAGGCAGACAGTTGAACTAACAACGATTTGACGTGGGCTGACAATTTTTGACGTTTTCTTTTGAATAATAAGCAAACTTGGTATTTTTTTGAAGTTTTCTGTATTGCTTCTTTCTAGTTTCAAAAGAAACGTCTAATAAACTACACAAATGTCGTTTATTGTCATGCAATTGTTGAGCCCACCTACGTCACAATAGACAATTTTCTTTGAATTGAAAAAAGTTTGATAACTAATATGAATTAAAAAAACTATTATAACAATTGTCATGTGTAGACGCAGCGTTATTCTCAAGAAGCTTTACATGGCATTTTGATTACTCTCTGAGGTTTGCCATTGTCTGCAGAGAGGTGGCGGCCGTACAGAAAAATTATTTCAATTCAAATAATTTTCTGTCGCTGGCTGGGGTTCGAACCTGGGTTTCCAAGGTTCTTTGACATAGCGGCCACGCACTTTAACCAACTACGCCACGGACGCCACGATAAATATACTATATATACTACTATACTATATATATATATATATACAAAATACTTTAAATTACTAAAAAAAAATTTAAAAATATTAAAAATTATTAAATATAAAAAATAATTAAATATGTGAAAACATTTAAAAATATTTATTAACAAAAATTATATTTTCACAAAATATTTTCTTTTTCTTGAAAAAATACATAAAAAATTTGTTTACCAAATTTTCAAAAAATTATAACAAATAAATAAAAAATCATTGAATTTATCAAATTCACGAACCATTTTCGACACTCTCTTCACTTCGAATCGAAAGTATTCCAATTTTAACTACGAAGCAGATAAAAAAAAATTTTAAAAGACATTTTATAAATAATAAATTTTCAAGTCAAACTTCTTTAGCCGCGTATAGCAAATACGGCGAATTAAACGAAAGTAAAGCCGATATATTCCTATGGAGCATGTCTTTGATATTCATACCAAAAAGATCAACCTTAAACGAAATAACAAACAGTGATTGCTGCTAAGTAACAGAGTTGTACTGTACAACATTTTAAAGTATATTTCAAACTTTTGTGCAGTAATTTCAAATCAAACCAGAAATCGAATCTTTTTATAGCCGCAGAAGGGCAGATTGCAGTGCTGCCTGTTTAAAATACGTTGGATACACCAAAAAATAAAGAGTACATAGAGCATATTTCTGTATAGCATTTATTTTCCTTAAAGCTTTATGTTTTTGATATAAAATTCTACATATCACAAAGTTTTATGATACAGTATGACGTCATAGGATGATAGTATGGTATGATGGTATGGTATGATATTGGTGTGATTGTATAACTCTAAAGTTTATATAATTTGTCTAAATAACAAACTGCAATAATCAATGCAGTCAACATTTTGAAATTTTGCGACTAGCAAAAGAGTAGAAAAACACTGCGTTGATAAAGTGTTTATGCGGGTTTTATTGTTATTGCGCTTATTAGCTTGTCAAAGTTAGTGGACTGCTAAAACCACAAAGACTACTGATGAGTTGCAGTAGCGTCCGTCGAAACCATGGTCTAGTCTGCTTCGGTTTGTTCTGCAAAGAACTTTTGTTGTTGTAACAACCCGTTGCTTCATGAATTATTTGGCATTAAAGCTCATAACATAATTCTTAAAAGTAAGTATTTTTTAGGAATTATAAAATTAAATTAAAATTTAGACAAATAACATTAAACTTTCCCAAATTAAATATGACTTTTTTAGTGAGACTATATTAAAGAGTAAATCAATTAACCTCTCAAAAATCTTTACTTTTTTGGATTAAAGTTTCCGTGCGATGGAACGTTTTAAAGCTATCATCAAATATTTTGTATGAATACGGGTAAAAAAGATACAACAAAATAAAAAAAATATCATCAAGAATTTTTTTTTATCTTTTGTTTACGTTAACTTTTGAAATCACAAAATGAATGACCCTATGTAATTGAAAAATATAATTTTTGAAAATATAGAAAAAAATCTTGTGATCCGCTGTAGGTTCTGAACTTCACTTAGGAAACACTTAACTCCAAAATGCAAAACCATTGCGGAATTATAAGTGTTTTTCACTGCAATGAAGTGTGTTATCCTTTTTTGCTCATTGCATAGTGCTGTCTATCTTGACTTTTTTAATATTATCATTTTTGAAGCAAAGCTTTTTGAAGCGAAGCTTTTTACGCCTCGTTCTGCGATTTGCTAGAGTGAAATCAGAAAAAACGACACTTTTTTCCGACACCTTTTTTCTTAGAATTGATATTGTTTTTTGCTTGCATCAATTGAACCAGAAAATGTTAAATTTTTAATTTAATTATTTTTAAGAAATTAAAATAATTTCTTGCCCGGTGCAGGAATTGAACCCACAACTCACAGTTCTATCTGTTGTTGGTACTTTCGTCTAACCATTACGTTAAAACCCTTTCTTTCATAATTTTGTTGATTCAGTGATAAACATAAGCTAAAGCTATGTTTCAGCAGATCACTATAATCTATAACTTTAAGAAAGGATTGTGTGTTGGCTATTCTAGGACTGTGTTTTGGCTAGCCAACCGACAAAAGTAGCAAACAAAACGAACTAGAGCAAAGATAATTAAATTTACCGAGCTATGGTTTGAATCTTCGGTTTGTCCATGCGAACTAAAAGACCTAATGAACTAAAAGAACGAACGAACTAAAAGAACGAACGAACTAAAAGAAATATTCACTAAGGATTGTGTAGTAGATGTTGTTTCTACTTCCTACTAAAGGTCGTTATAAATATCGTTAAAAATAAACAACCTGTAAGTTGATTAAATTGTAACAAAATTAATGATTTTTGTAATTTATTCCCTACAACTGAACAGTGGGCTTTAAGGGAGCCCCGAAGAGGGTTAATATATATGATATACATATATACTTTGTTATTTTAAAGTTTTGAATTTAAAAATTATTTTAATCGAAAAAACGCTATTAAATTATCAAATCTCTGAATTTGCGAAAATGCTTCGCTTCTCTCGTGTGTCCAGTGACGCACCTGTGTTTTTTTTACTTTTCCACGATCTCACCTAGTTTCTGTGCAGAATTTACATAACTGTTGATAAGTTGGTGTAGCGACCAACATTTTGGAAAAGTGAAATTTCTCTTTATATTTCCGAGTAAAATAGATTCTTTTAGTCTTTTCGTGAACTCCGCGCTGATTTTTATTCGCCCAAAATTGAATAAAATTATATTTATTCACAAGAACTCATGTTTAATTGTATTTCAAAATCATCTTCGAAACAAATTTTTAAACTTCGAACTTGTATTGTTTTGTAAATACAAAAAAAAAAAAAAAATTGAGTTATATCGATGCAAGAAGGCCATGAAATCGAATGATTCCATATTAATTTATGTCATTGCTGTCATTCATGAACTGATAACAGTTTAAGTATTTTGAGTGTTGAAGGTCGTTCGTATTTGTGTTTTGTTATTTATTACAACTCTTGAACTTCCGTGATAAAGACTTAATGAAATATTTATGTTAGTTTATAATTTGGTGTTGTTTAATTTTATGTTTCCATGAAAGCTTACTCACTAAAGAATTTATAACTTAAGCAACAAGTTCTATTCTCGTACTCAAGGCAGTTTTTACACCGTCTTTGTTATGGATCGAAAGAATTTTTAATATTTTTATTACTAAACTAGTTTACATAATGTTTGATCTGCTAACGTTTGTTGGTATTTTAAATGCTGAGAGAATTTTTTAAATTTTCTTTACTTTTTTTTTTTTACTTTTATTGAAAAAACTGAAATACTTGAATTTCGTTATTTTTTGCATTTATTTTTGTGTTTATTATGACCCTTTCAAAGTTCCAGCCAAAGTAGGTCAACTCAATAAACAATTTTACCGATGCCGTCATTGGTGTGAGCATGCAAAAAAAGCGTCTCTAATAGCTCGCACAACAAGCACACAAAAATCAATTTTCCTCTGCCAGACGATGTGTTCCGTAACCTGTGTGTTCTTACATTTTACTTTATTGTTGATGTTGCTTCTTCATTTGCGTTGCACGCCTGCAAAATTTATTTCGTGGGAATGTTTTATAAATGCTAATAATAAATGTAATACAGGTAAATAATAAATATAAAGAATAGAGATGGTTCATTTAAATATTTAATATTAAGTAGCACGAACCCACTCATAACAATTTAAAAAATTCATCTAATCAAACGAGCTTGTACATATTAACATCAAATGTGAATTTGATCAGTTTTCCGTTTCTATTTTTTATTTTATAGAAATTAATAAGCTAATTAGACATTTTTGAGAATTTTTGTGTTGTCTAATTAACTGGGTCAATTTTAGGTAACAGGTTTCTTTATCATAAAAATCTTTATATGTTCCGGTTCTGCTATCGAACGTGCTTGGCAAACATCAAATTTTTCAAAAATCATCAAAGTTATTTTTCTATTTAACTTAAACATTTATAAAGAAAACATTTTTTTCAGTGTAGATTCTTTTGTTATTAAAGAATATTTTATCCTATTCCTTCAACTCAATCCTCTACCACAATGTATAACCACAATGAAAACATTTTAACATTGAAGTGAACCGAATAAAAAAGTACACCAACATTGCTTGTTAAGCATTGTGAAGGTGCTAATTTGTGGTACTGTCTTGTCTGAAGCCGTGAGGAATCTATTATCACACACCAAGTAGAGAAGGTGTGTGAGAAAATAATTTATAAAAGTTGTATAAATAAAACTCAAATGAGAGTTATCCCAGCAGTAATTTTGGAGTCAATTGATAAAGTGAACTTGTTCATTTCTAGCGCAGTTCGAATTAGCTCTGAAAAAGTACAAAAGGCTTTCAGTGTGAGAAGTTCACTTTCTTTTTGTTTTTAAAAGTATTGCTGAAAAAATAAACGCCTTTTGGCTATTTTTTAAAATTTACTGCTAAAGAATACTTTTAAAGAAAAAATAATAAAAAAAAAATAAAAATATTTATAGACATTTATAAACAAAATTTCTTCTGGATTGTGGATGGAAAAGATCGTACAAATCAGGTCTTTAGGACCTTTTTTCCAGTATACTAAATTTTTTAAAATGTTAATTAAACACTTTTAAAATGTTCACTTTAAAACTAGTTACAAAAGAACCACTTTCAGGCTACTGCGAAAACAACCAGTTTAAAAATATTCCTAATGCCACTAGTTCAAATATGGGGAAAAATTAGTGTTTTTGGTTACAATTGCTCTTCCTATGACATCAACCCGCAAAAAGCGTCACTTCGTTTAATGTTAAAGGGTATTTTAGTGAAACTAGTACTGGTCCTTTTCGGAACTAGTTCAGTACCATTTCAAATTTGGTCCACTTTTCTGCTGGAATATTAAAAAACAACAAGATTTATAAATTTTATTGGTAAACTTTTTATAAAGAATTATGTTTTCCATTTTAAGTAATGAAATGACTAGCGGTAAATGAACTTTTTTTGCGAATTGCGAATTGGTCTAATGAAACAATAGTTAGTCGGAACAATTTTGCATTTAGCAGATATTTCTTAAGATAATTTTATTGCTAGTTTTTTTTTTTTTTTTGCCAAAATTATTTTGATCCAATGCTGCTTGATGCTAATATTTTTATGGTTCATGAGGCATTCATACACTGTTGTGTATTCGACTGCAAGGGTTAAACTGGAATAGATTTTAATAAATTTGTGTTAATTTGTTAATCTTCAAATTTTATAGGGAGCAGCAATTAGAGATGTAGAACTTTCAATTGAAATAAAATACTGAGATTAAATAATTTTAAACTGAAAACTGGGTTAATTAAAAAAATAATATTTCTAATAGGTGTTTAAATATGTTTTCGAATATGTGGTACCCGCCTTTGTGGTCTTATTTCGACAATGGTTCTTTCAAAATGTAAAAAAATAAAACTGATATTTTGAAACTAGTTGAAGCAGTTTGAACGATCGTGTTAAAAAAAGCTTTTTTTCGAGTAACTTGTTAAATGTCGTCGTTTTGAAAATGTTATAAGAAGGTAAGGGTATTCACTACATTTTTTAAGTCCTGCTAACTTTCTTAACTTAACAAATTTGTGAAGTCCTGTCAAAATTATGTATTGAAAAAAAACTTAGCAGCTTGTTAGCAAGTTAACAAGCTCAACATCGTATTTTTGTTTAGCAGATACTAATTGTTAAGTCAGAAACATAAAATTTATTGAGTTTAATGATGAATTGCATTGTAAAAAAAAAGAAAGTTTAGTATTTTATTGTAAAATGTCTTATTAGGTGCGTTCATATCAACAGCTGCTACTTTAACAATTTAACAACTAAGCAGGACTTAACAAATTTTACTGAATTCCCTTACACACCGAGAAAAAAAGCAATAGCAAAATCACCAAAGCCGGCTTGGGTAAAGAAAATTGCATGGAAATTAGAAACTTATGGTTATTAAAGTAATATCTTTATATTAAAAGACAAACAAAAAGATTGTGTTCCATTTTTTTCTGTGTTACCTTCAACATATTCACATAATACTTATATCGATGGATAGGTATTTTCGAGTAGATGTGCACAATACAATTTTTATTCGAATATGTTGTCATTAAGATAAGTAAAACTGAGCAAATGTAAATTGCTTTTTTTACCAATGGGACAATGAGAAACTACAAAGCGACAAAGCTTTGTTGAACATCGCAAAATGCAGGAGTGACGCAAATACTTAAAATGAGCTGAGTAGCATTATTGTTGTTGTTGTTGTTGTTGTGGTTGTTCTTTCTCTTAGTATCGCTCAGTGTTAAAAAAAACAAAAAAACTGCTGCTTGCTTCTATTATCTTGAGAATTATCATTTATCTTGATTTATTTGTTATACTTTTCTACCGTTTATAAGTAACTTTATTAACTTTACTCTTAATTTATTTATTTACTTTAAATGAATGTTATATGTTGAATACATTTTTTTTATTGATTGATATACATATGCTTCCTTTTTTGTCCTTTACCACAATTTTCCTCATTGCGTCAACGAAAGCATTAAGAATTTCCATGCAAATTAATTACTTAATTAATTAATTAATTCATTATGTGAAAAACAACTTGAGTTTCGTTACCTTACAGAAACAGATGGCCGAATTTCGGCCACAGGCGATACTAGTATTGTTGAATACATTGGTTTAAAAGCACATACTTCGATACCCTGCGAATAAAAAAATGTTTGATCCACCCAAGCCAAGTATATAACATTTTAACCAATAGTGTAGGTAAACCACCGAAAACTTTGACACTTTATCCAAATGGTATGAGCAAAATTTGTCGCTGAATATTCCCTGCTTGGTATAGTTCTCGATTAGTTTTTGTAATGCAAATTATCATGAGTGCATTTTGTTGGCATTAAATTAGACATATTTATAAGCGATCTAAATACATAATTTTTTTTTTTTACTTTGTAAATTTGTGTTGTAAACTTTGTAAATGTATGTCTATTTGCATTAAATAGAACAGGTTTAGTAGTTTCACCTAAGTGCTTGGGTAATCTTGCACAACAACAATATACAAAATCTTGCCTAAGTATTTATATGTACATTACATACTTGTCTTTGGAAATTTAAAAAAAAATATACAGTAATTTACCTAAATAGTTGTATATTTTATACTTCTCCCTGTATATTTATTTATCTATTCAACTTTGATAGTTCAGCAAAAATTTTTGTTGAAAATTTGAACACTATGTTCGGCAGAATAAGCAAGCACGCTTCATATAAATTGTCGAAGCTAATGTAAATTACAAAATACTTTGCTAATTTATCATCCAAATCAATATCGGTAAGTTAACATGTAAAACTTAGGTGTTTTGACCAAAAACTTAGGAGGCTGAAAACTACCAAAGCCATCATATAAATTATACTAAGTTTTTTATTTATTTTTATTAATTTTGCATAAGTTTTTTTCTCGGTGTAGTATTTTATCACATTTGTACAAATTTCGAAAAGATTTCTTCATTACTGTAAATAATAGAATAGAAAGTAAGAATCAAGGTTGAAATTATTATAAAATGTTCATGTTATTTAAGATTTCGAGTAAAGCTCAGCGTTGGAATTGATGCAAAGAATAGCGTGGTAAGTGACACTTACCGTTGGAGTGTCATAATAAAATCATCTAAATTCAGTTTTATTTGAGTTCATATACTTGAACGCATTGAGTGCAATGCATTTTTGTCCTTCAAACACCAAATCCTTATATTCTAAACTCAATTCATTGTTGTTATTGACACTCGAACAGTTGACACAATAAATTAACATTTGTGCATTATGGCTAGAATAAAAAAAAACCAATTACTAACAACATAAATTGCTTGCGTATGCATATAAAATCGCAACTACAATACCTTTTAAGCAGCCGCTGCAATGAGCGAACGCATGTTTGCGTTGGCGTCACGTTACATCTATCTCAGTGCTTTTAAGCCCTGCTTATTGACACGTTCAAATCACGTTTTGATCAAGCCGTGTATGACATCATTTTAAATGTTAGTATATTTTTTGTTCAGCCTTCAATAGAAACGTTAAAAGAATACAATAGGCTAGGAATGTGTTTGAAATCGATTCATCTAGTTTTTTCAATTTATCAAATTTTGTTTAGGTTTTAATTGAACAGCTGATTAATTTATCGACTTATCAAGCCTTTTGTTAAAGGCATCATTTTTTATCTGATTGGTAGATTTTTATACCCCCACGTTTAAAAAACGTAAATGGGGGTATATTAATTTTGTCACTCCGTTTGTAACGCCCATAAGGAGGCGTGGTAGGTATAGAAAAGTATATATATTATTGATCAGCATCACCACCCGAGTTGATTTAGCCATGTCCGTCTGTCTGTCCGTCTGTCCGTCTGTCCGTCTGTCCGTCTGTCGTCACGATTACAGCCGTAATTTTCAAGCTATCATCACGAAATTCAATATTTAAGCTTTTATCTAAAAAACTAAGGTCAAGTTCGAAAATGAGCCAAATCGGATGAAAACCACGCCTACCTCCCATACAAAGTGCCTTTATCAAAACGGTAAAATCTCTTAGAATTCCACAAAAATTAATATATGGACTTGAAATTTTGCATATGAGCTCCGATATTTAAAGTGCGCTCTAAGTATGAAATTCAACCAAATCGGATAAAAACCACGCCTACCTCCCATACAAAGTGACTTCATCAAAAAGGTAAAATCTCTTTAAATTCCACAAAAAATAATATATGGACTTGAAATTTTGCTTATTAACTTTGATATATAACATGCACTTTGTGTATAAAATTCTACCAAATCGAGTGAAAACCACACCCACCCCCCATACAAAGCGAATATTTTCTGTTAAAACTATGTAGGTATAACAAAAATGTTTTATGCAAATAAACATTTTATTGACGGCTTAAGACTTTGAATATACTTCGGTTCGGACGTGGGGGTATTTTAACTTCGGCCCAGTCGAAGATCATTTCTTACTAGTTTTTTAATTAATCAAATTTTATTTGCACATACATACTATTATGTTCATAAACCTTTACCATCAACCTTCAGAATTTCAGAATTCATTCACCAAGCAAAAAGCTTTGATAAAATTTAACAAGCTTCAAAGTATAAGAGGAAAATGAAGGTTAAAGTGCTATTTTTAATTGTTTACATAAATGAAGCATTTAAATTAAATTTGAAACTACATTTATTAACATAGTTACCGAACTATGTTAGAAATCAGTAAAAATCAGTAAAAATATATGTACAATTTTTAAAAAAAAAGTGAGCACCATAACGCTCGTTTTCTTCAATAACGTTACAATCCAAAAAACATAAAAATTGAGTTAACTACACAGCAACATTCGTGTTACCATGATCTATGCTGTGTACAATTTTGGTAACGATATCTTCTTTAATTTTTGCAGGAGAGTAGAATTCGTGATTCGTTCACCTCAATATATTTCCGATTAGATCGTATTATATATCGATAATCTTCAGTTTTGTTTTGTCACTTTGTATGGATAAAACCATGTACATTACAGTAGTACTTGTATATTTGATGTTTTGTCCATATTTTGAAAATGGTGAATTAATTTCCTTTGTCTGTTCAAAACTTAAAATGCTTCTCCTGAAAAATCTAGTTTTTTGAGTTGTAACGTTATTGAAGAAAACGAGCGATATGTTTTTCATTAACAGTATACGATTAAATTCGATTACAATTTGGACTAGCTTATTCTCTCAAGCGAGGCCAAATATTCGATAATCTCGTAAAGAACTAACACAGGGTATGGAACCAATTATACTCGATTTAAGCAAATTTTCAAAAAATTAAGGTTAAAAGTGCAATTCATAGGTCAATTTTTATACCCCTACGTTTACTGCGTATATTAACTTTGCCACTCCGTTTGTAACTCCTTAAAAGGAGGCGTGGTAACCATGGAAAAGCATGAGTATCTCTATCGTAATGAAATTTGGTATATAATCTTATTTTTTAAAAAAAGAAGACCAAGTGCGAAAAACACGCCTACCTTCCATACAAAGTGAATATATTTAAATGGTAAAATATTTAAAATTGAACCTTAACCTTATTATTAATCTTGAAATATTGCAGATAGGCTTTAATTACAAATACAAACTTAGATTTGAAAAATGGTAAAATGGGATGACAACAACGCCCACTGACAACAGCGCTCAAACTTAAATAATTTCTGAAAATTCATCAAAATTAATCTAGAATCTTGGCATTTTTTTGCACATAAGCTAGTTTGAGATTTTGGAAAATCAATTGAAAACCACGCTTACCTCCCATATAAACTGAAGTCAAAACACTAATAAAACCTTTACAATAATTTTGCAGCATACGATAACAAAAGAGTTCACCTACAGCAGCTTTTTTACTTTCCCAGCATTAACCCATTTAAGCCACAACCTAAAAATCTGAAATTTTCAACGATATTGATGTTTGGCATAACACAAGACTTAACAACAACCATGCAGAACATAACCATCCAAACAAAAAGTTTTTAATCTACTTTCGAGTAGACCTTTCGACAAGTTAATAAAAAAAGCTACAATTGTAAGCTAAGGTACTCGTGCGACTCAAAACAGCAGTTAACATTATTAAAAAAATAAATAAAAATAAATAACTGGCCATTTCAGCCCTTGAAAGGACTTTGACCTAGCTTCTTATGATCAATTGTGTTGTGCGTGTTATTAAGTTTGTACATAATTGACCGAGAAAGGGACCTCCATGTTTAACGCCGACTCCGAACGGCGATGAACGTAATGTTCTTATTCTCAAGAAGCTTTACATGGCATTTTGATTACTCTCTGAGGTTTGCCATTGTCTGCAGAGAGGTGGCGGCCGTACAGAAAAATTATTTTAATTCAAATAATTTTCTGTCGCTTCTGGGGTTCGAACCTGTGTCTCCAAAGTTCGTTGACATAGCGGCCACGCACTTTAACCAACTACGCCACGGTCGCCAGTTAACATTATTACCGAAATAGAAATGCGTTCGATTGGTCTTCGGACTGCACCACATCTGCATTGTATCATGTACCTATACCTTCCTTTTAAAACCTTAAATATTTTTTATTTGTTTTGATCACTCTACCTATTCAAAGTTTTCTGTCAACCGTTTCCATTTTCATCTATTGCTGTCTATCTATATTTCTGAGCAGGCACTTCTTTGGCATTTTATAAATATTTATTTTATTTGTTTGTTGTAATAGTGATTAGATTAATTTCTTCTATTTTGAGAGTTATTTTTTGGCATTTAAATTAATACAAAATTATTTCTTTTATCGTATCGTCGTAGTCTTGAGAAGAAAGCAGAAAAATAAAAAATACGCCTGTTTGTGCTTGAAAATAATACTTTCATCTAAGCTTGAACTATAAGCTTCCGTCAGTATGGGCCAATTGGTGGTCAAGTTAGCCGAACCGCTACAGCACTGCAGTGGCAGTGTGGCTGAATTGCTAGGACGTCGGCGGAAGCGGAAACGTAGCTTGGACTCTAGTGCATCTGCCGACGATTTAAAAAACAGTGAGCTGCAGTCGCCCAAAAAGTAATTTTCGATTTTTTTTTTATTTCTTTTTCAAAAATGATTCCTTTGGTTTTGAATTAAAGAAAAAAGCTGCTCACCACCACGCAGTACATTTACCAGGCGCTCTTTAAGGAGCAAAAAAATTCCGACATCACCGTTATGGCAATGGGCAAAGTGTGGAGTCTGCACAAAGTATATCTCTGTCAGAGTCCGTATTTTTATAGCATGTTCAACGGCTCGTGGAAGGAATCGTGCCAGGATTTTGTTCACATTAAAATTCTAGACGAACGCATAACACTTGACGGTAAGTTTTCCTCTAGCTTAGTGTAGAACAACTGTTAAATGTTATTCTTCTATTTATCGACTAGCGCTTGATGCTGTATTTGGTTCTATGTATTCCGATGAGATCGAAATTGATCCGAAGGCAGTGATATCAGTGCTGGCTACAGCAACGCTCTTCCAGCTGGATGGCATCATTGATAAATGTGCCGAAGTTATGATTGAAACAATAAATGTCGAGGTAATTGGAGTTAACATATCATAATATTTTTCAAAAACGCTAAAATTTGCGCATTTTGTTGTGTCTTCCAGACCTCCATCAACTACTATGAAAAATTTAAAAACAATTTTTTGCTCATTTGCTCATTTTTTTATGTCTTCCAGACCTCAATCAACTACTATGAAGCCTCCTGTCAGTATGGCACAATGAGCGTGAAGAAGGCCACCTTCGAGTGGCTAGAAACGAATCTGCTCTGCATTTATACCAAATATCTTAAGCTGTTGCGTAATGTCAGCATTGATTTGATGACCGCCTTGATTTCTAGTCCAGATTTGTATGTCATGCAGACAGAATTCTCTCTGTACACATTGCTGCGTACTTGGATCTATTTGCGACTGCATCCTAGCTACGATCCCGATAATCCATACCAGCAACAGCAGCAACAACAGCAGCAAATACAAAATGGCGAACTTGAATCTACAAACGATGTCATTCAAGCGTACTTTGCCAGCCGCACAGAGAAACGTTCATTTCTGGCGACACCAGAGGGCATAGCGTATGTTAAACCTTTCCAAGCACTGCGCACTCAGTATTTGACAAACCATCACATGGACTTGAAAATTGTGCTTAACGACAACATCATTCCCAAGGAGTGGCTACATAACCACGTACTGAATCATTGGAACTCGATACTTAAAGTCGATCACCTGCCAGAGGAGGGGTGAGTAGTAGGCATGGCATTGGAATAGCGCTTACTTGAGGAGTTAGCAGTTTTTTTTTCGAAATTTTTGTCACTTAAATCAATTGATTGACTTCCAGATTGTTTAAAGCAAACACCAAAAAATAAACAGCTCACTTCGGGTAACGTCGAAGAGCGCGCTCTTATTTTTCAAATATTTTTTTCTTATGCTCCACTTTTCTTATGTGCTTAAAATAAGATCCCACACTTTTTGACTAATAACCAATAAAATGTGCTGCAATGTGCTATTAATTGGAATTCCTTATTTACAGAGCTAGATTTTTATGGTGACTTTTTCAGATGAAGTTAATCCTGTACCTATTTCTCAGATATTTGAGAAATGTGTTGACATGTGCTTAAATTGTGCTGGCAATGTGCCATAAAGATATTAAAAAATTAGAATCTTTCGAGTTTTAAGCACGAAAATAGATTTTCCTTTGAGACTTGAGTTGTGCGGTTACCGAGTGAGTTTTGAGCCATAGAGGTTAGATTTGACTTCTGAAAAAGTGAAATCACTCAAATATGTAAAGATTTTAATTTTACCAAATATTTGTTTGGCACATTGCAGCAGAACCCTGGCACATTGCAGCACAATTGCCAAATTCCTGAAAAAAGGCGAAGAAAGCTTCATTTAAAAAAGCCCCGCCTCATTAAAATCATGCCACTACAATAATTTTTTTCTAATGCGACATATGATAGCACATGTATGTACTTCAATGGTCCAATAATTTTTAGATATTAATCCAAAAGTGCAAGGATTATTTTATACAAAATTAAAACTGCACCATTTAATCGATATATCTGCTAAAAATAGTTCCTTTGTATTGTTACAGTCCACAAAATTTGGATCCTACTGAGTTCTTCAAAAACTGCATGCGCTGTGGTCGCATACTGCTCGAGCCTGGCTATCAGAAGTGGCGTTGGACTGGTTTCAATTTTGGCCTAGATCTCATACTGATCGCTGACTCGCGCGTGCTGAGCATACGTCGACACCATCGCAACGAGCATGAGCGCCTGCTCAGTCTGCAGACAAAAAGACAATTTATGATCAGGTTGGTTGCATTTCCATTTAAATCATTCAATCAGTTTTTAATGCATTTGAATACCCATCGATAGAGCTTCCGTCACCTCCATCAACACTCAGCGTCAGCCTGTATTTACGCAGAAATCTGAACTAACTTCACTGTGCCTAGAGAAAAACGAAGAGGTGACATTAATGATAATGGATACAAAACTGGTGCATCCTCTGCTGATATCTGTTAATGTACTCGTCGTGCCACCCACCAGTGAAGCATTCAAAGCCAACATACTGAGCAACGAGGAGGCCAATGCAACTATTCCCATCTCCGAAATTGGTGCCGTTTGTGAGCGCTCCTCAACGCCATCTATTCCGGGAAATGCCGACGACTCTGCGGTGTGCGTTGTGCCGCCCTCACCACCTACAGTGGTGCTAGTGCCACCTGCAACATATCGTTCCTCCTCGAGTACTTCGACTGTGTCGACTGCATCCTCGTTGGGCTCAACAGCATCATCGTCATCGGTGGCATCGGCTCTCGACTTTCTCTAAAGCAGCGGATGGACTGGCACATAAATATGTAAATAATTGTTTTATTTATGATAAGTTGGATTAATTCTCGCGGTTCTATCGAATATTTTCTCATAAAACCAAACGCAGCAAAAGGCGGTGCATCAAAATCCGCTTCAAGTATAAGTTTTCTTTCTATTTTATTTTTAATCCTTAAATTGAATGTACATATTTTCTATTCCCTATTCATCTTAAATAAGTTAAGTATTTTCAAAATTTATGTTTTTTTTTTTAATTCAAAAATAAAGAATATTTTGTTGATATTTACGAGTAATATTTAATTTAATTAAGAAACCACAAACTAACACTTTCTTATAAGCAAGAATGCTTTCACGTTACTTCAATATTTAAGCTTTTGTTTACTTAATTTGAATACGGTAAATACCATTTTTGAATGCAGCTATTAATTAATGAAATATTAAAATTTGGAATTTTTGAATCTTGTAGTACTTTCTGTGGTTTTGTTAGTATTTGCATTTGAACTTCATTTAAGTTTTAACCATTGTTTAGTATATTTAATAAAAACTATATGAGAGAAATTTTACTTTAAGCACAAAAGAAATGATAAATTCTTAACTGTATTAACCTGAAACGAATTAACTTGAAATTAATTTTTATTGGTATAAGTATGAACTAAAACTAAAGGTACTTCATGTTAAGTATTTTTACATAAACTCAAAAATGAAGCACAAAATATAAACATATTTCTTAAACTAAGTCCAGTTTGTTTGTTGTTTGAAGTTAAAGGAATAAAAGAAACGATGGAAAAAGAGCGATTTGTACCAAATACTTTATCAAAACTAAATTCATAAAATATTTTTGCCATTTCACAATGGTGCGAGAGACGGAAAATGTGGCCAAAGCTAGAAGATGACGTCTCATCAACATGAAATTCGGTTTGAGGTGGGCCGTGAGTATGCTGAACTATGCAAGTCATGAATCTAAGGTCAAAAAATTGATTCAAAGCAATTCAATTATTGCGACCATGAAAGCTCATGTTTGTAGAATCTGAAGGAAAAAATGAGAAATAATTGATTCAATACTGCGACTGGAAAATTCAAATATCTATGTTATTAGTTCAACTCATTAAAATTGACCCCTGGATGATTTTTCAAAATTTCTTGAATTTCATTTGTAACATTGTGACAATTTCATAAAAAGTGAACCTCAGAGGCTCAGAAATTCCTTGAGTCAACGATTAAAACCAGTGGTAATAAGGAGGAACATTATCTGGAGAATACAGTGCGTGGGGAAGGATTCCCCTCTGAGGGTTTCCAAGTTATCAAAATAATTTTGCCGTGCTTTTTGAAGTATTCCGGCTGTTTTTCCTTCAATACACCGGCTCAAGAGCATCATGTTCATAGTGATCTTCCGTGATGGTTTCATTCGGTTTAATATTAATTTAATATTCATAATATTCTAGTTGTTCGGACTTAACACATAACTTTCTGCTCTTGAGATTTACGTTATGATTAATTTTTTATCGCTCGTGATATTTCGGTACAAAAATTCCTTTTTCTTATCCCGTTGAAGCTCAATGATAATTTTTATCATTCTTATCAACCTTTGGAGAAATGGACTGCAGTAAGTATGAAATGGTCTTTATTGAGAGTCAGAAAAACAAATTCACATTTCAACATCAAACATTGTTCAGGACCTTTGATCGTTTAGAACGGTAACATGATACAATTATACAGGTAGGTTTGACAACAGGCTATTTTCTCACGAGATCGTTCATGGATTGTCGAATTTTGTTTACTTTGTTTTGCATGATTTTTGACAATTCATGTTCGATTGAAAACTGTCACACCTACCTGATTAATTATACCATGGAACGGTAAGTTTGTTGCGCTTTCTAAAATCACATTCTCTCAAAATAATTATTTGAATAAAAAAATATCGTTCTCATTGCCTAAGAAATGCTGCTGCAGTCACATCACGTGATGATATTAACAAACTTTGGTCAAGTTTTCATTCATTACTGGCTAAAATGTTCCCGGAGTTGACAGAGTTATAGAAGAAATATGTTTTTTAACACGCATTTTGTAATAACCTAATAAACTTTTAAGCCTCAACATTTTTCGTAATTGTGTCATCATTACTTCTTCCAAAAAAAAAAGCCATAATTCTGTGTCCACAAGCAATAATCGCCTAAGTTGACGTTGGTCACAACTGAGATTTTAATGCTACTATATTCGTTGAGTACACTTTTTGATATAGACAAACTCTGAAGCTCCTTACATGAACCAAGCTAAAGTTATGTCAGAAAATTCAAATAAAATTTCATAGAACTTACAAGGTGTAGTGTGGCGTCCGTGGCGTAGTTGGTTAAAGTGCGTGGCCGCTATGTCAAAGAACTTTGGAAACCCAGGTTCGAACCCCAGCAGCGACAGAAAAATATTTGAATTAAAATAATTTTTCTGTACGGCCGCCACCTCTCTGCAGACAATGGCAAACCTCAGAGAGTAATCAAAATGCCATGTAAAGCTTCTTGGGAACGAGAACTTTCCGTTCATCGCCGTTCGGAGTCGGCGTTAAGCATGTAGGTCCGGTTCTCGGTCAATTGTGTACAAACTTAATAACACGCACAACACAATTGATCATAAGAAGCTAGGTCAAAGTCCTTTCAAGGGCTGAAATGGCCAGTTATTTATTTATTTTTTTTTTAGAACTTACAAGGATGAATACAAATAGTACCAAGTATTTCTCTCTGCTCTCCAGTTATTTCTCTACTCTTCTGCACTAAAACAAGTAATGATTTTTGAAGAAAATGGAGTTAATAATTAATTTTTGTTGCCCACTCTTTTGTATATTTTGTTTTAAAAATTAATTAAAATAGTTTTAAAACCCTTCGTTCACTTTTTTCTGTAAAGAAAAACCAAACATTTGTGATTGGCGTTTGCATTATATGCATTTCTGTCACTACAAACCTATATGCATTTCCTTGACTATACTGCTCTCTCAGTTGCAATAGAGCATAAAATTAAAAGAAAAGAGGTGCTGTTGTTAATTTATGTTCGCCTGATGTTTTGTCGAGTTTTGTAAAGTCATTTTCAAGCTCCATGTGTGATGATCATTCAAACTAATGATGATAATATTGTGACTCATGTACAATATCATAATGATGACCTAGTCAAGATCATTTTGTCCAATTTAAGAGAATTTAACAAAGTGTTGGATATAACAAAATCTTTCAATCTCTCACATGAACATTTAACCATTAAAATTGAAATTCTTAAATAAGCTGGGTACATTAATCAAATTGTAGGTAAATAAAAATAATCAGGACCGGATAATAAACATCCTTTTAATCAATTTCGTATAATAACACAACATTTAAAACTACATTTTCTTTTTTTTGCAAACTCAAAACCCTTCACTTAACTCAAGTGACTCCTGCGAAAAAGGTTCAAATGCATGATCGCAATTCAGATTCTTTCAACTTCCGATACTTCAAGTTGTACCACAGAGTGCTTCCTTGATATCTTTAAACAATCTTTTGTTGAAATAAAAAACAAAATCCTCAAAAACGACTCCAATTTATTCAAAAAATCAGTGATCAAAAAGACAACAATTTCAACAACATACGAAAATATTGATAGATCTTCTGCTTGTTTGTCACTTCCCGATCATGCTACGCAGCACCTTGCGTTTCCAAAGCTGCATTTGCTTAACAGCTGTTGATAACTGCACCAAATTGCATTTATCATCAGATTCCAGAGCATTGCGCAAATGTTCCATGACGCGATTCATCCGACGATCGCGTGATTTATACATATAACCAGCATTGCGCGCTGCTTCGATATAAAAGTATTTGTCAATGAGCGGCATTTTGGACCAGGCATAACCTGCCTCACAAGCAGTTACCCAGGCGGGCATCTTGCAGCAACGTTTAGTCTTGCGATAATTGTTGAGAAAGTGCATAAAAGCATTACGACTGCGTCCGGTAGGTACAATCTGAGTTGATGGCACTAAATTTTTTCTCATAGTGAAATTTTTAAAATACTTAATTAACAATTTTATCAAAATTTTTAAATTCTATTTATTTGAAGTGACTGGAAAATGAATGCCTGTTATCATGATATAATTATACAGGTAGCATTGACAAGTATAGATTTTCTCAGCAACAAGGCAACGACCATCTGTCAAAAACAGTTGTTCGTGCAACAAGAATTAAACGAATGTAAAAATAAATAAATTCCGCAAAATATGTGCGTTAAATACACAATTATAATAATGAAAGTTGTGAAAAAATTATGTGTGATATGTGTTTAACGTTTTCCAGCCGTGGTGTTTTAATAATAATTGGAAACTTCTTTAATTTCGTCCATATGCATCTGCAGCTGCTGAGGTTGCTACATTTGAACGTTTTCAACATTTTTTCTTATGTTTGCACTTAATAACACAAAGTTCACAAGTTATCTTCGTTGTAGTAATAATAATTCACTATTGATTAAATAAAATAGGCAATATTTTGTAAGAAAATGTTTGGTTATTTGCAAGCGCTGAAACATAAACAATGGCGAAAACATAAGAAATAATTGAACGCTCTCTTTCTAGACATTTTTTTTGACAAATGGTCGTTGCCCAAGCAACTGTCAATACTACCTTATATTATTATACCATGGCCTGTTATAAAATAATACAATTTTAACAGCAAATACATAAATATTTTTGTTTGTTCTTCAACAAATAAGACATTTTCTAGGTAGTAAGAGGGGAATAAAATGAACAAATTTTAAACGATTTACTTTCAAAAAACTTTGTGTTTTATCTTGTTTAAAAATAGAACACCATATATTCAACAATCAACAATTTACAGTAATTTATTAAACTTTTATGTAATTAAACAAATATTAACAAATAACACAGCGCTGTTTAAAGCAATTATTTGTGACAAAATAATGCAATTTCACGCTTTTAGTCAACACATAACTTTACAATTTTTTGTATGATTATAATTCAAAAACACATTCGAGGCATTAAAATCAAAATTGACATGAAAGAATTTACATGTTTTCTTGAATGTAAAATTAAAATTGCACAAAATTAGCTTCTCAAAGGAAGCGCTGTATTTTATGCTCAACAGTGTTATTAAAAAAATTATATATTTATAGGTAGCGCGCAGTTTTGCGCCATCATCTACTATTTTAGTAGTAAAAAAGTTCTGGGAAATTTGTTTCGTATATTGGTTTCTGCTGCTGTGCACCGCCAGCACCTACACCTGCTGCTGCTTGAATCTGCTGTGTCTTGATATCACTTTGCGTGATTTGACGCTCGATTGCCAGCGAGTTGAAGAGATCATTGAGGCGATTTTGTATTATATCGTGCTGTAAGAACGAAGTCTTTATTTTATCCAAATGTATGCTGTTTAGCTTTTACTTACCTTTGGTTCGGTGCGACGCACCAAATCGTCAAAGTTACCTTCACGGAATGTACGCACAATTTGCAGCTGCTTCTCACGCTGCTCACGCTTAACAGCCTCCGTAGGTTCCGCAAGGGCACGCTTCATGGCATCGAAATTGTATTCGGGCGCTAGCATTTTCTATGTAAAAGAAGAAGAAATAAGTGTAAGCGCTTGTTCACTTTAAAAAAGCAATGGTTCACCTTTGCCATTCCTGGAGAGCTGCTAATGCTGTCCGCATCGGCATTGTATGCAGTCAAATCGGCAGAGCTATTGCGTTGAGTCATCTGATTACTAGCTGATTCCACCCAAGAGTGTCGGTGCGCTGGATTGTCCAACTGATTGAGCGCATAAGGTGCACCCGTTTGTAGACGATTAAAATCCATGCCTGCATTTTGTAGACTCTCAGCCAAGGCCATTTTATCAATATACAAATGTGGAAGATTTAAACTTAATTTCGTTTTGGTTTTTTTGGGATCGAGTAAAGGCGGCAAAAAGTATGGAGCCTCTTCTTTGCGAGCATCGATTATTTTCTGGCTATAATCCAGCAGATTATTTATGCCCGTAACACGTGAAATCAAGACGAGCAGGGCTATGGCTATACACTGCAGATTACTCTTGTGCACCATCTGAATGTCATCAGAGGTGAGCGCAACTTGTTGTATACTGAAAATAACAAGAAAAACATGAACATTTTTCTTTACATACAAATCTGTCGTTAGGGCCAGTGTGAAACCAGGCTAATCAGCAAGTTAGCAATATAACACTTACCCGAGTATAAATAACAGGAATTCCTGTACCGTTTCGCTGCAGGCCATCTCCACAATAAGCAGTGACGCTGTGTTGTAGCTAGAGACAAGCGCTTCAACTCGATCCGACAGAGCCATGCTGTCGATCAGTGCCTGCATAATATTCGCACCATATTTGTGGGTAAATATAATGTCAGAACGCGATGGCGGCTCTTGTGATAGCGCAGGATAAGGACGTACACTCACAGCCGATAGAACTTTTTCGTTTTGATGCCGATCCAGCAGAGCCTGGAAAATATGCATCACAATGATGCGTGTTGGATCATGCGGAGCACGTGCTATCTTAAGCAGCGGCTGCAAAAATGATGCTGGGAATGCTTTCTCAAAGGATACAGTGCTGTACTGAGTGCCCACCTTGAGCAATGATTTAAGCAAAATATTTTGCAGCATTTGATCGCCTTTGCTTTTCTTTGTGTGATCGGGAACGGTGTTCATGATGAACAACATGATTTCGATTTTCTGATAGTCGGGATGATGATTTGCAAACTCACCCAAAGCATTAATGAGCGCCTCTTGGTACTGCGACTCCTCGGGAGTTATTTCAGTGGTTGTGCTGACGCTGGTGCGCAATTGGTTGAGCAGATTATTGATGATATCGAGCGCTGATGGACCGACGCTCTCTCCAGCTGCAATAGCGATAATCTTTGACAGTACCACAGCCAGCGAGGTACGTGTGTTAGGTGAAGATTTGAAATTATTGTCCAAATGCTGCATCAGTGTCTCGACAACAGTGTAAGAGTATTGAGGCTGTATAGAGATCATGACAATGCGGAACGTGTGGATAGCAAAGGTGTTGGGCACCCAAAGGTTGTGGCTATCCAAGTGACTGGAAAGAGTGAGAGAAGAAAATATTAAAGCAAATTGCATTCATATAGATGGGGAATAAGACTTACGTCAATAAAGGTTTCAAAACACTCAATATGTGGCCAAAGGAGGCGCGTCCCACTAGCTCGCGTAACACTTCCTCAGCCAAGACGGGCGGTGTGCTATTCGTGGCATCTTCCACAGGCGTCAAATCGCCAGACTTAAATTTAATTTTAAGAATGAATCATTAGTCAAATATTTATTTAAATTATATAAAAAAAAATAAGTAAATTTAAACAAAATACGAATTATAAACAAATAAAATTTAAAATTTACCCTGGACAAATTTTTCTTCAAAAAAATAACGTTTACGCAAAACTTGATCAAAAACAAAGTAAAGTATGTGAAAAAGTGTTAAATTTTTTCCTATAATGTATTAAAATGTTTTCTACTTACTTGCATATTAAAGAGCAACGAGGGTACAATTTTCTCCATATGCTGTTTCTCCCAAATATTCTCTACCAAGTCGTCCGAAACAGTTTTACGTATAACACCCTGTAGTCCCTTGATTCCTGCCAAGCGTATGCTATCGCGTAGCTCAATATTATCATGATTGCCATGACACATTGAAGAAAATTTCGATATAAAGAAATCGTATCGTCGATGATAGGACGGAGTGTCCTCGTTGATGTTGGCAAATTTAACAAACTGCAGAAATAAATTATTTTTAAGAAAAGATTTAAATAACATTGAAGCTTCTATGAAATTTGACGAGGGATGACCACATTATTAAATAAAATTTTAGAATTTTTAATATTTGTTTTTTAAATGTGATCTTTTTAAGAAAAAAAAATTCTTAAATTTGTTTTAGCTACTCGAAAATTACACGTTTTCAGAATTTTCTCTTTCATAATTTTACCGAGTTTGTTGCCATTATTTGCAAATTTGGATTCGAGTCCTCCAGCAGTTTCTGCACCATACGCAGAAATGATTCCACAAACAAGTTCAGCGTAGTTTGAGCATGGCACGCCTGTAACAGCAAATCCATCGCCTCCATGGCGATTTCCACCAGCCTGCAATATAAAAGGACACATTAACAATATTAAACATATCTATGTATGCGCAAATGAGTCACACATGTTAAACATGTTGTGTCACTGCAACGTTATCCTCTTGTTCATAACCCTCCCCACTAAACTCGTCATCTTTCATTCATTAACTTACTTGTATCGCTTGCGATTAATGTCCTTGGTGGCCTTTTGATATAAATACTCTCCAATACGATCCAACTTATCTGGCGAACTGAGTGAGTAGAAGGTCAATTTCTCCATGTTCGATTTGACAAGACCTTCTTCTGGGTTCTCAGGAAAGATGTTGTCCACAAGCCGTTTGTAGCGCGGCCGCAAGGCTGAACAGCAACCGCAACAACCTGAAAGACACAAGCACAAGCAGAGCGTTTGAAAAGGACTATGCGAAGGTTGCACTAAGAGCCGCATGCAACGATAGCTAAACATTTTCCACCTGCACAACCCGAACTTTGCACTAACAAATACAACTTTACATGACTGACAACGTGAAACGCAGTGCGTCCACTGTCAGAACATACAGCGGCTATCGATCGGATGTCTCGCTGGGCCTGCCCTGGATTTGACGGATTTATTGTCAACTGTGTGTGTGTGTGTGTTGATACAATTTTACTATCTTATCGTGTGTGACGAAAGCTTAAAAAATTTGTTATTTTCCTTGATCTTTCAACTACCTACCAACGACCATCTGCCCACCACCCCTCGGGCTTCATGATGTTGACTAATTAGCAAAGAATTCTATTTTGCTTAATTGCTTTTTGTGGCTTTGTGTTCCCCGGTGCTTTACTAGCACCTTTGCTTACCAGACATGTTCGTTGCAACGTTTCCTGTTCGTGTTGTTAATCGCGTTTTGAGATAAGCAAAATCTACTTAATTTTCAGCCGTAAAAATTACTTAACAAATACTTATTTCGTCACCAGTCGCAGAAATTCAGAAAACAGCAGCTTTAAAACACGAACAACAACAAAGTGACGTCCACCAAACAAGACGCTGACAGTTCTCAGCTGTGCGAGGCAGTGTTGCTTTGCAGCGAATAACACAAAATCCCTCATTCGTTCAGTTCGTAAAAACTTGAAATTTTTTCTTGAATAGGCAGATTTCTGTATACGCTCAGAGCAAGGCATATAAATACATAGCGAATAGAAGATTATAAGATATATGAATAAAATAGAATTTATAATTAAATATTATTGAATGTCGGTGCATATTTAAAAAATTCAAAACTTCGATCAAGTTTTCAAGATGGGTTGTTCAAGAGAAATGACAAGATAATAGCACTCTGAACGGTTAATTTGCATGTTCTCAAGAAGCTTTACATGTCATTATTTACTCTCTGAGGTTTGCCATTTTCTGCAGAGAGGTAACGGCCATGGTATAATAATACAAGTTAGCATTGACAGTTGCTTGGAAAACCATCTTCTGTCAAAAATATACTCAAAAAGGGAGCGCACATAATCGGCCATTGAAAACACAAACAATGTTGAAAACGTAGAAGTGAAAAACAACAACTTCAGCAGCTGCAGGTGCATTTGCACAAACAGTTGTTTTTGACAGGAGATGTTTTCTTGTCGAAGAGAAAATAAGCAGTTGTCAATATTAAGATGTATTATTATACCATGGGTAACGGCCGATTAGAAAAATTAAGTCGATTTAAAAACATTCTGTGTCGGATGGAATTGAACCAGGGTTCTCTGACGTATGGGTCACGCACTCTACCCACTGCGCCACGGCGGCCACTACATTAGGGCATAAATTTATACATTTTGGTAAATAGGTATCAAAACTTACTTAAGAATATTCTTTAGGGTCAAATTCGTTAAATTTGACAGTTCATTATCACAGCACTCATGATCACAGAACTCGTTTATTTCAACTTCTTGTCCTTCACTAATTAAAGCAAAAAACAATAAGCAAGATCTGTACAAGATCTTTGATCTTGATGTTAAGTCAATTTGGATGTTGTTTTTTTTTTTTTAATTTAATATGGATATGTAATGGTGGCCGGTGCTTTTGGTTTGATAAGATTGTAACTCAATTGGATTTTAGCAGTTATTTAGCTATATAATGCAACAATTTTGTTTGAATCGTTCAATGTCGATTGAAAAAACATGTCATTCTCTTTTAGGAAAATTAAATAAACTTAAATAAATTATATACTGTTTTATACAAAACATGGTGCATAGTTTCATGAGACCTTTCCGATAATGTTTTGATAATTTATCTTTTATACATCCCATAAAATCGTAAACATTCCCTTTGATATACATATATAACTCAGTTGTGTTGCCCATCCCAACTGCATTGGTCAACAATTTGAGGGAAAGTATTTTTATATGTTTATTTATTTGACAAGTCAACTTAACCCTTAAATGCACCGTGTATCTTTAAAGATACAACCATTCAAGAAATTCCTATGGCTATATTTTTGGTTTGATTTTTTTCAAATTGATTCTATATTATTTAGAATATTATCAGTCTTAAATAAAAAAATAGTTTTTACTTATATTTGTCATATTTTTTAAAAAAAAATTATGTACAAAGTCAAAAGTTTTTTTTAAAAATTAAATAAACACTACTTTTAACAGTTTAACTTCTAGGAACAGATAAATAATTTTGATTAGGAAAAAATACTGACTGCTTTCATAACATGTCCTTTAACATTTGGCACCTCACTGGGTCACTTTAGTTGGTTGTATCTTTAAAGATACAGTGTGCACTCCCTGCAGTTTTTGATAAATTTAACTTTTTAAAATAAATGAATTAATAAAAATTTCATAACACATTTCTTTTATTTTGATATATTTTAATAGAGATTTTAAATGTGGGTAAATTCACATTGAATCTTTATAGATACAACCACTTTTTTTAAAACGCAGTTTTTATTTTTACTCAATTTTACATAAAATAAATTTTTTTCGGTAAAAATCGGGTGCCTTGTGCATTTAAGGGTTAAAACAAAATATTAAAAAAAGAAAGAAAAAAGGGTCATAAAGCTCAAACATATAAATATAAGCCAGTCTGTTTCGTCAACGAAAAAATAAAGAATCTTTCATCTTCCCTCACTTGTTTGTTGAAAAATATAATCGAGATCCTACGAATGTACTTCTTAATTTATTCCGAAATAAGAACGGAAGAAGCAGAGTTTCCGACGCAGTATTCAGACTAGAATGAATAAAGAAACAATATATCTTTTATTATATTTTAGTATTTTTTAAATAAAATATTTTTCTTTACTATAGTACATAAGTTGTAGAAAAACTGTCAAAATTATTAGCGACAAAAATTATTAATACAACCTCAATTGATGGATTTAGAATTTTTGGAATATTTCGTAAGAATTAAGGAATAGAAAACAGATAATCTCGTTAACAGAATTCGTAGACTTATTAAGTGTATCATTGTATATATTTGCACAAACTTTTGGTACAGAGGAATTACTTATTTTTTTTTCAAATAAGGAAGTTATGGGTATTAGGGAATCAGTGGTGAATTTTTGTTTTAAACTATAAAAAATTGAGCAAAATATCTCAGAGTAATGCCAAGCCAAAAATATTCACATAAACATAAAAAACTCACGCAGTATTAAAAAGCCTCAAGGAAAATAGAGCGCTACTTTTGAATATAACTAATAACTTAAGGAGAGTGTATAATGAAATTCATTTATAAAATATATTATATGTGTTTTTAGGAGCTAATTGTGTAGAACAAATTGATTCTGTTTCAATGCTTTCTTATTAAAATAAATATTGGCCGAGAGGATAGCATGCAGATTGAAGTGAGGTGGGTTATTGGGTTCGATTCCTGATATTCTCTGCATAATTATTATTTTTCTCTCTTGAATATTAAAGTTTATCACAATAATTTTCAAACTGTCTTACCCAACCTTATTTAAAAGATGTCAAAAGGTTTTTTAAAACAGAGATAAATTTAATTTAATTTTACAAAACAATCCGATATTTTGTGGACTTAAAAATTCATAAAAAGTTGTTATCTCTATACATTATTCTTAGAGGGTTATAATGCTTAATTTTTTGTTTGAGCTCCATATTATATCCATACCATATTATTCCAATTTCGGGACAATAAAAACGAATCTGAACTTAGTTTTTCACTATGATTCTTCTTTTATTTTTTACAGGCGATAATGTCAACTCCGTATAGAGGCGGACCTGGGCATGAACAAATATTTTAATCACTTTATATTTTGTTTTATATTTAACATTTTTTTTCTTTACAAATTTCGTTGCAAATTGACGTAAATTTCTAATAGAGCATGCTAGCTCCAAGTGGGGAAAACTGAAATGTTTCTTATGGTTTTATATGGATCGGGATGAACCCCGCCTAGAGGCGGATCTGAGCATTAGAGAGTTAATTCAGTGCTTCAAATTTTTTAAGAAATATTATTGAAGGAAAATACCCACATTAATAAAATTTCTCATCAGAATCAGATTTCTCATATAATGTAATCTCATAAAGTAAATTGAAATTTTTTCGGCTGCAAAAATATTGCTTAATAGTAGTGACACAGAATAAGCATTGTTGTGGAAAAGCAACACTGTAAATAAAAACTCTGAAATTATACAGTGCTGCCAAGCTAGTACATTCTGTTAGGTTTAAATTTCGAGTCTCGTTTCAAGTTCCATTGTTTGCATTTAATACTAAAAAAAGTTTGAACAAATACCATAGTAAAAATATAGAAATATTTTAAAATGAATAGAAATTTACGAGGTCAACTAAAGAAAAATATATTTATAATATATTGCTAGCACTCAGAACGAACTTTATTGCTAATATTAAGGAATATGAAGTGGAAAACAATTATTGTCATGTTTATCAACAACCCTGTATATATGTGTAGCTATTCACACATCGACAAACATATGTGATTATGAACAAGGACATGTGAAGAAGTATATTTGAGTACATTTCTTGCACACAATTTATTTATATTTCAATTTTAACGCTTATATTAACAAGGTCACCAACTTTTGGACGCCTTTTATGGTTTAATTTTTATGGCGATGAAAAACAACAAATGTCGTTTGGTTCAAAATGTGTGGTTGAACTTACGTTTGACTCAACCGCCTTGACGAATTTTGACGTGACGAAGTTACGTTATACTGCTCTAGTTTCGAAAAAAGTTGAAAAATTAATTTTTTAAAAATTCATCTGCGTTTCAATGAATTGTTATTCGCTGGGTATAAGAGCTATGATTAAAAAAATAGTATGACCGTAAAGGTTAATTCTTTGGCTATATTAAAAAAACAAAAAAAAAATTTAATACGGCAAAGGGACGTAGTGAGAGCTGCGTAAGTAACGCAACTGAAAATTTGTTACATGGAATTATTACTCGCTGAGTATTAGCGCTAGGATTAAAAATACGATACGCCAATAAAGGCCTACTGGAAGCCCTCACAACAAAATTAGACAAATAATTTCTGACATCATGGGGACGCTGAGAGAGCCGCTCAAAGATCGATAACGCAAAATTCATGCAGCGGCGTTGCATTGAATTTTTACTCAATGAGTATATAACCTACGATAAAAGTTTAAAAAGGAAAATAAAGTTTTTATACATGGCTTTACGACAAAAATAAAAAAAAAATTCCGGCGTCGTCAGGTCGTGAATTTAGCAGCTTATGTAACAGAAATGTAATATCGTTGCATGGAATTATTACTCACTCAGGAGGAGTGCTACAGTAAATTTTGTTTTACGACAGCAGGGATGTGTTATTACGCTTCACAACTAAATTACAAAAAAAATTTTGTTGTCATGATTTCAGGGATGCAATCACATAATGCAGTAAAAATTCTAAAGCCATGAAAAAACGTTGCATGGATTTTTAACTCTGTGACTACTGGTGCAACGGTAAATTTTAAGGAACGAAAACAAAGGTGAGGTCTTCGGGCATATGCCAAAAATAAAAAAAAATTTGACGGCGTGTCAAAAACCCCCAAGGAACCGCCTAATGTGACGCATATGCATCACTTTTGCTAGATTAATTGAAATTAGAGCACAACCGATGGGGAAGCAAAAAAAAAAGCTAAACGAAAAGCACCAACTCCAAATCCAACAACAGCTCCAATACCAATACCAACACCAACACCAACACCAACACCAACACCAACACCAACACCAACACCAACACCAACACCAACACCAACACCAACACCAACACCAACACCAACACCAACAGCAACACCAACACCAACACCAACACCAACACCAACAGCAACACCAACAGCAACACCAACACCAACAGCAACAGCAACACCAACACCAACAGCAACAGCAACAGCAACACCAACACCAACACCGACACCAACACCAACACCAACACCAACACCAACACCATAACCAATATCGACATCAACATCAACATCAACATCAACATCAACATCAACATCAACATCAACATCAACATCAACATCAACATCAACATCAACATCAACATCAACATCAACATCAACATCAACATCAACATCAACATCAACATCAACATCAACATCAACATCAACATCAACATCAACATCAACATCAACATCAACATCAACATCAACATCAACATCAACATCAACATCAACATCAACATCAACATCAACATCAACATCAACATCAACATCAACATCAACATCAACATCAACATCAACATCAACATCAACATCAACAACAACAACACAAACAACAACAACAACAACAACAACAACAACAACAACAACAACAACAACAACAACAACAACAACAACAACAACAACAACAACAACAACAACAACAACAACAACAACAACAACAACAACAACAACAACAACAACAACAACAACAACAACAACAACAACAAAAACAACACCAACACTAACAACAAACAAGAAACTTCGTCACGTCAAAATCTACGGGTGTGTCCACGACACAGCCAACTCTTCTTTCTTTTTTTTATTGGCAATTAATATAAGTTGTCTCCGAAAATATTTTCACGATTTCCTCATATGAAGCGGAACTTCATTTTAAGTTTTGAATTTTTTGAAAAGGCAATACTCAGGATTATTTGAACAGCTTTTAAGACGATGATATTCCATGAAGATATTCCATAAAGAATAGAAAAATTTTTGAGATTGAACATAAAAGGAATTTTCTTAAATAACAAAACTCTTAAAACTTTGCGTAAATGTGTTCAGTTCACATTGTTAAATAGGGTGCCTCCCACTTATAACATAAAAACTGTATATATACTGCATTGTTTTATGACGTACGAGTACGTTTTAAAGAAAGGTAATTTCAGGCTGCAGTTAAACTTCCGCATAATAAGTGGCTAACTGCTAAAAGCCTCAATTATTGTTTATTACATACAAAAGAACAAAAGTTCAAATGAGTTCGAATCGATAATGGTAATATGCGTTATAAGAAAGTCAGTGAACTATTAAATATAGAGGGTTTTTTTCGTGAAAAATTCAGTGGCTAGATTTAAAAAATTTTTGAACTGAATGTTCAACATTTTCCGCTTGGTTTTCGGTACTTTTAGTTAAAATGTATATCTTGAAATAATTATAAAGAATTTTACCTTAAATAATTAAAAATTTTTCTAAAACATGGCGGTTTGTTAAATTTTGCATTCCAATAGTCTCTACATATAGAATGCTTCCAATTGTAAGAATCATTGTAGAATATTGTTTAAGTGGAGAAATAGGTTAAGATGACTTAAGAAATTTCTTTGTTTTTTATTCTATAAATTGTTATTAAAACCATTAAAAAAAATATGTTCTTCAAGTTTAAAATAAAAATTTCTATTCGTTCTAATGTTATGAACGATTAATGGGAGAAATACATGTAAAATCTACTGTAAAATGTACTGCCAGGAAACAGCAACAACTGGAAGATAATCAGCTTTTCGAGGAAGTTGAGGGCTATAAGTCGCAAAAACTAATAGTTTTATCGTCCTAAAACTTCAAACGCGATTTTTTCGAAACTGCGTTTTCAAAAATGGCTGCCACTAAAACTAAAAATGTAATTAACCGATCGGGCTGAAATTTTGAGGGGTTTTAGTCAACATAATTACGCATAGAATAATCTTAAAATATTACACATATTGCATAAATAAACAATTTTAAGGGGGAAATAACTGTCGAAGAAAAAGGCGAAAATACGAATGTTTTATTGAAAAGTGTACCAAATTTTTTATTTCGTACTTTTTCTCAATTTTATAGGTTTACTCTATGAATAAACTCATCAGTTATTGAAACATTTTTTGTATTTTGATTATAGAAAAAGACCAATAGAAAAAGCTGGGGGATGGCAGCCGGTTTTCGACTTCAGCAAAAACGGCCTCTTGGAGCGACTGTACCGCAGCCATTTTGTATTAAAAAAAAAGAAATTGTTTTTATTTCCAGATACATGTCATTGACGCACAAAAATAAATGCTGCGCCTTGGAAACTAAGGAAACTCGAAAAGGAAGAGTTCCAAGCTCACAATGAAGGATATGAAGAAGAAGAAGGATAACTATATGGTGCTGGAATTGCTGATTAATCAGTGAGACGTTTAAATAAATTCATTACTGCTTTGATTTTTTTTTGTTTGGTTAATTTTTTCTTCAAAAGCGTTTTCTCGAAACCATTTTTTTTAATTTTTGTTTTTTTTTATTTTTATTTTTTTTCTGTTTTGCAAATTGACACATTTTTTGCAGTTTTCAATTTTTTTAGAGGAAAGTTATCTTCATATAGAAGAACCATATGGCTTCAAATACAATATAAAATTTTATAGATTTTGGATTAAAATTGTAACTTCTATACAAACAACTTAGTCTTATGGTGACTTACAACGCGTAGCAGCTGATATCTACCGTATTTTTCGAGGAAAGTGTATGAAAATCAATAAAAAAACGTAGTCCTAGACCTATCTCCCCCTTTAGCTATTGCTGTCCATCAAACAGAAAAATACGCCGACAATTAAAAACTGTATAAAATTTTCGAAGGTTCAAAAAATTAATATATTCAAGTGTCCTCCAAAATTAAGCTCCGATGCTTTACTGAAACCACCTTTAGTCTGGAATGATGCATAAAAGTGTAAAGTAATATGAGTAAAATGTTAAATCTCTTTATATTTAGTAGAAAAGTTAACTTTACGAAAAAAAAAAATCAGCCTAGCACAAAATAAAATTTAGATCGATAGTCAAAAAGGTTAACAAAATATCCCAACTCAAACCACCAATTCAATATCCCAACTCAAACCAATTTCAAACTATTCATAGGATAGAACTTTGAAATTCTTTGGGTTCCACTATAGTTGCTTCTGTGACTAAAAGGGTTCGGATAAGCTTAACCATAAATTTTTTTTGCACTGGCAACTCAAGAGTATATGTCTGGCTAAATAGTTAAGCTAAGTTTTATTCGGTTAACTTAAAATTAGACATGTACAGACATGCTTTAAATTAAGATATATTGTGTATAGTTCGATATAAAGATATTTAATAAAATTGGAATGTTTACATTAGGCCCTCTTACCAAGATCATTTAGTGTACTTCAAGCTAGGGCGACTATATTGGATTTAATGTTGAACATTTTTTCTACATATTCGTTAAAGGTACTCCACATACGAGTCAAACAATAATGGTTTGACGATTAAAATTTCCCATTTGGTAAACACGTAAAATTCTGAGCCCATGTTAAAGGAACGCACCTTTATCAATTGCAGAAATTCTACAGTTTGGCATAGCTTCCTTCCTTTTTAGAGCAATGTCGCTTCCCACTTCTATTCTTATCAATCAGGATCAAAAGTCAAGAACACGGTGGCTTTCTTAAAATAAGAAAGCTTCGTAAAATAAAAAAGTCGCTCAAGCCCGTATGATACTTCATTAAATTGCTCATTTTTTTCTCATTAAAAATAAAAATAGAGCAGTTCAAATAGTACTAGTGCATAGATTTAATTCGTGTGAGTGAGTACGCATATAGTACGAATTTGAGGAAAAAATGTGAGATGGACTGCATTTTCAATGCATTGTTTTTGACGTTTCCCTCAATTCGCTGGTCGTTAAGTTTCGATCAAATATTTGCTGTCAACTTCTTGTTTCAACGCAACTTCACCCAAAAAAAAACTTGTTGGTATTATTAACAATGTCAGTGTTGTTAAATTTATTTCAGAAAATGCTACTAATAAAAAATTCTTCTCTTTATAGCAACCATATAATAGTTTCAAAAATACTGAAATCTTTGTAATGACAAGATTTTTTTATGGTTGTTTATCAACAAGATTCTGGTTTAGTTGAAAACAATTTTATTTTAATATGCCAGAATTTTTTTTGTTGGTGTAGCTCCTTGCAAGAAAAAGAAAAATCAGCGACAGCTACACTAAGGGAAAAAAATATTAAATTTATACAAAAACTTTTTTAATTTATCCAAAAAGCGAGTAATTTTTGCACCAATAACGCATTTGCATAAATCGACTACGTAAATATTTAAAATTTATTTGAATACTTTTTTAGTTAAATTAAATATTTAAATATTTAAACAGAATTAATAAAAAATATATTAAAATGATGCACGAATTTTTTTAAAATATCTTTCAAATATTTACTATTTGAAAATAAACTATCGCATTTAAAGAAAATTTAAATAAGAATATTGAATTTAAAAAACAACATATTTAAATTCAATATGTTATTAATGGTTGTATGGTATTATTTTCTTCATATTGCGTTTATCAAATGCCATTGCCTGTATAATTTATTCTTGCTTCACTTTTTTCGTTCTCTAATTTATACTATTTTTGACAGTTGACACCTAATATTGCACCAACTGTTAAAAATAGTATTAAATAGAGAACGAAAAAGTAATGTACAAAAAATATGTAGGTAAATGACAACCGGTGTAAGATATTTTATAGGAAATATAAAGTTGTCACTCCACCCGTCATCATTTCGATTCTTTGCCAAACTTGCAAGCTATATTACCCTTGCAACAAAAACTAAATGAGAACTATAAAGCTGCAAATGCAAGAAATAAACTGCAGGCACAGTGCGATGCTGTTGCTGCTTGTCGGAATATGTGTGTACGTGTGCGATGCTGTTGCTGCTTGCTTGTGTGGAATATGTGTGTACGTATGTGGTATAATTTATTTATTTATTTATTATAAATTATACAATAATTAATTATTATACAATAAAAAAAATTGGAGCATAGCTTCTGTGGCTTTCAGCTCTCTGAGTTCAATAAAATCTTATGTGTTAATTGATAGAAATGAAAAACAAAAAAAAGGAAAAAAATAATAGTTCGAGTAAACTGTTTTAATGTGACTTACTTATAATTTTTAATTGGGAATAAGCTAATTTAAATATGAGGCAATAATTGTGTTTGTTTAAGGAAATTATTTATTAATAAAATGTTTTCGGGTACACTAGCTTTCAGGAATTCTGTGGGATCCAAGTTATGAAACAGTGTGTTTCTTGTTGAGTTAAACTTAGAGCAGATGTTGAGTAAGTGGCTCACAGACATTGTGTCGCAATGGCAAAAAATGCAACTAGGTGCACCGATACCTTTTAGTAGATATTGGTGGGTTAGTTTTGTGTGGCCTAACCGGAGACGGATGAAAGGTTTGATGAGAGTGGAAGAAAGTGATGGTGGATACGTTGGTCGACTTCGTAACGGATTAATGGCTGAGTAGTGGTGTTGGTACGTATTCCAAGCATCTTGTTGCATTTTTAGAAGGTGTTTGTTGATTAGGTGATTAATGTCTTTCTTTTCCGATGTATGGATATAAAACGTCGGTTTCTTGCTCACTTCTTTTGCTGCAATATCCGCCTTTTCATTTCCGATGATACCAGCATGGCCAGGTATCCACATGATTTTTATTTTGTTTTGAAATCTTATGAGATTGTCCCTTATTGATTCGATTGTGTTACTGTTGCATGACGGATTACGAATAGCATTAATTGACGATAAGCTATCAGTGCAAATTATAAACTTTCCTCTTTTTGCTATAGAATATTTAACTGCGTTGTATATTCCCACTGCTTCAGCTGTGAAGACAGAGCAGTGATTGTGTAGTAGGCCCATATTGGTAACTTCACCGTTTTTATTTACTACTGCAAAAGACGTGTTATAGACTGTCTTTGAGCCATCCGTGTAAAGAAATTCCCAACTATAGTTTTCGTAAAGGTTCTTAGCATTTAAAAAACGTTGTTGATATTCTAAATCACTGGTTTTTTCTCTTGGACTGCTAAGTAACTCTAGCAAGAACGAAGACGGGCTAAGTTTCCAAGGTGGGAAGCAGTTGGATTTTTTTAATGTTGGCTTGAGAGGAATGTTGTTTGCTTGAGCATACTGAATGCATTTAAACAAAACTGGAGATTTTTTAAAGATTTTTAGCCTTTTTGATAAAAGTGAGATGTCTTTGGATAAGACAGGGTTTTGATTAGATGCTAGTTTCGGAATCAGGCGATATGTGCTGTGTGTGATCCTTTCGGCAATTGAAGGGAAACCAGCTTCAGCCAGGATGTTTTTTATTGGTGACGTAGGGAATGCACGGAGACTTTTCCGAATCGCAGAATGGTACGGTGCACCCAAAATGTTGATGTTGCTTTTTGCGCATTGTCCATAAAATGGAAGGCCGTAGTCAATTTTGGATAGAATTAGAGCTCTTGTGATGTTTAATAAAGTAGACTGATGAACTAGGCAGTGTTTAGAAGAAAAGTATTTAATAATGTTTAGTCTAAGAGCTATGCTTTTTTTTACATATTCACAATGTGGCTTAAAACTATACTTGGAGTCAATAAGTAATCCTAATATTTTTAGTACATTGACATTTTCAATATTTACGTTATTATGTGAAAAATTAAAATTTGAGCAACTATGCTTACGACAAATGTGTATGGTTTTGCATTTTTCGTATGATATGTTGGATCCTGAATAGTTAGACCAGTCTTGAAGATTGTTTAAAATATCAATGAAAATGTATTTTATAGCATTTAGGTCAGTAGTCTTGGAAAGGATTATTAAGTCATCAGCATATATACTATGTTCTATGTTTTTAAATTTTGTAACAATATGGCTGACTTCATCAAATGCTATAATAAACAGTACCACCGATAACGGCGATCCTTGCGGAATGCCATTCTCTAGTGGTTTCGTTTTCGAGACATTGTTTTCAACTACGACTCTCAGTTTTCGATTGGACAGGAAACCTTTTACAAATTGAAAGATTTTCGGTCCAATTTTCCATTTTATAAGTTGTTTTAGAACAACGTGTGTACCGATGCGATCGAATGCTTTCTCAAAATCAATCCCCAAAATTGTGATGTGATTTTTGCTTGAGATAGCATTCGAGATATAATTATCTAAGTGAAGTAGAACATCAGTGGTTCCTTGACCCTTTTTAAAAGCAACTTGATTAGGGCTGATAAGTTTATTTTTTAAAGCGAACCACATTAAACGGCTTGCAATAATTTTTTCTAACAACTTTCCCATACAGGGTAGTAGGGAAATTGGACGGTAGCCGGCTATATCGTTGTTTGGCTTTTTTGGCTTAGGAATAGGGATGATGTAAGCAATTTTCCAGCTCTGAGGGTAAATACCTTGAGTAAAAATGTTGTTGTATAGATTAATCAATCTTTTTGTTGTTATGACCGGTAAATTTTTAAGGATCGGGTATGAGATACGGTCGAAACCTGGGGTTTTACCTTTTACGTGTGTTATAACATATTCAAATTCTGTAAGGGAGATTGTGTCTTCAATTTGTTTTGCAGAAGGAGAGAGATTATTTTGGGCATAAGGTCTATTGACTGTGCCAGCTTTTTCTGTTACGAATTGTTGCTTAAAGTTATTGTCGGATGAGTATAATGACCATTGGCATGCAAAGTAGTCTGCAATTTCCATGGGGGAAAATATTTGGCCGTTGCTAGTATTAACAACCTTAATTTTTGATGTTTTATATTCGCCAACAAGTGTTTTTATATCGGACCAGACTTTTTTAGGGCTTGTTAAAGGGTTGATTGCACTGGTAAGGTTTTCTAAACAATAATTTTTCGCACTTTTCGCACAGAATTCAAATACGAGAAAAAACGAGTTGTAAGGAAAACATTTGATTTATCCACGTAAATATTTAAATAAAATTAATACTGAGGCGTGGATAATGCTAATATGCGTTATTTCCCTTAGTGTAGCAACGTCGCTGAACAGTCAAAATTGGTTCTTGCCACTGAATATGTTTCTATCCTATTCTCCCACAATAGACAAGAATATTATTGTCTTGCCCACCCGCCACTTGTTTTCAGATTTTAAAATTGGACACAAAAATGAAGTATCATACAGTCTTTATCAAGTTTTGACAGTTTGACAGCTGAAAGTTTAAGAAAACTTGTTTGCATGGTTTAAGCACTGAAATTGTAACATCCTTAAATAATATTTCCGAAATTCCCAATTTGCTTGAAGTTAAGCAGTTAACGAGGTTTAAGCCGTTTCCGAGGCGTTAAGGGAATACCATACATGAAATAAAATAATTTTTCCTTATATTTCGAAAATTTCGAGTTATGGCCCTTTTGTAGTTAGGATGCGATATACTTCGCTAGGTCACTTTATGTCTTATTATACGCTTTAATATACATTGCCCGTTTTAATAATAATTTGTAATTTCTTTATACTCACACGTTGGATCTGTACACTTTTGTACAAAAGTATCAATAAACTCTGGCAACTCTACGGGTTCAAAGCAGCAACGAATAAGAGCCATCTTGCGTACTTGCAGAAACAACATCCGCCCACGAGCCTTTGTTATCCACAATAACGTGCCCACTCACACGCACGCACACGTGAACACTATCGAGCACTGTGTTAACGGAATATTTTTTAAGTGGCAACACCTTTGGCGGTGACCTTGAACGCGTTACACACTTGAAAGAAAACACACAAAAAACAAAACAAAAACACGGCACTTGGATGGATGCACACAATGAACATGTATTTAATTGCAACAGATTTTCCTTGACAGCAACAAATCACGTGACTGCAGACAAGCAACAAGGAAGAACAGCTGATTCAGCTGTTGATGATGTGCTGTATGGCAATTGTTGGTTTTTTTTTGTAACTGTTAGGTTTTCTTGAAAATGAAAATGCTTAAAATAGCATTTTTCATTTTTTATTAATTGCATATGCTGTTGTTGTTGTTGTTGTTTGCACGAGTTGATATTTGGCCATTGTCACGTAAAAGTTTTTAATTACGTCTTTTTAAATAAACGTGCCAAACACGAATCCATTGAGTGACCTTTGCATTCTAAATGTTTTTAATCCTTGCCGTGATAAAGCCGTTATAAAGCCTCTTTTCGGCTTTAGAATCACACTTTTTATATCCGCTGAAGGTGCTTTTGCTGAAGAGCTTTACTTGTAGGTCGCCGTTTTTTCCTGATGTACTGCTTAAATTTTTTTTTATGTTTCGTTTCTTCGTGAGTACAGCCAGAAAAATGTCAATAAAGCAATAAATAATTTTCCAAGTTTTTGTTTTTGTTTTAACGTAAAAACGCTTTGTCATTAACTAATGTCACATTTACTATCTTAGACCATCTAGGACCATGAATTAAGCAAGGACTGGACAATAAAATTTGTTAGACACTTTTTGACACACTATCATCGTTTGTTTTACATAACACTGAAGCAAGTGTAGGGAAATTTTTTTCAAATCTTTCTAGAAAGCAAAAAAAGTAACACAAAAAGCTTTTTATTCACTTTCACTTAATAGGAGAGTTAACTACTTTTTGGCCCATTTAAAAATAAAATGCAACTATTTTATGTTATGCTACAGTTAAAAAAAAAAAAAACATTTCTACAGTGTAAAATCTAAAAAGTGCTCCCGTTCAAGACACTTTCAGGCCTACAACTAGTTAAGTTTTCGCATGAATATTTGCTAAGGTTTCTTATTCATCGTCTAACTGTTCTCGAAAGCTATGTGCAGCACTGAAAGCTCTGTTTTTTATTATGAATGAATATTTGTTGATACTCAAATTTGGCTGCCTGGTCAAGCTTGTGCGCATGCATGTCCTCAAAGCTTTTATACTGTTTGAATCACTAATGGCCAACTCACACGGGATTGCTTGATTGGCAATCAATGAACTTTTCTTACCCTCTTTCACATGCTGATTGTTGGTAGCTCACACGACACGCCAATCATAATTTTGCATTTCTTTGAAAATTTTATTTCGTAACCTAGCAACACTGTTCAGATTGCTGATTGCCGACATGTACAGCAATCTCAAAATGAACAAATTTAGATTGCTGCAAAGCTCTCAGCAAAAGCTTAAACTCAGCTGTTTTTTAAATATATATTGTGAAGTTTACGAACCTTTTTTATTTTTGCTTTCTTGAATTTCGTTGCCAACAAGTTGTTGGATTCACTTTTCTCTTGTAAATAAGAGTACTTTTATACATATAAAAGAGAGAGAATATAGGTGATGCCAATGGTTAACGGAGGAACATTTATGGTTTCGGTTAAATGAAAATGTTTATATTTGCCTTTCTTCCATTGCAAATTTTCAAATGACTTCAAGGTCAATTGGGTCACTCGAACGCAATGGTATTTAAAGAAGTCCTCCGCAACAAGATGTATAGTTTAAGATTATAATTGGCGCTTTTACTTAACTACAGTCTAATAGAGATTTTAATTTTCTAAAGTTTAAATTTTCCTAAAATTTTAGAAAAGAATTAAAGAAATACGTAATCAGATAAATCTACTGAAATGAAACTCAAATAAAAGAGAACTGAAATTTTTTTGAAATTTCCAATATGCCTTGTTAACATTGAAGGGATTCTTACGGGGGCTGTATAAGTGGTATGGAACAAAGTCACAAGGCTCCTCTCAAGCTACTTCCAAACCTCAATTGTGATATCTTGAGACTTATGAAAACTATGGCCTTAAAATTGAGAAGTAGCATAATCTATATAATATTTGTGTTTGTTTGTATGTATGTATGCATGTATGTTTGGAATAGACTCCTAAACTAGTTCATGGATTTTTATAAAGCCTATGTCAAACGATTCCTTAAATTACTACGAGAACAAAGGCTATATCGTCCCCTTCATGCCAAAAACGCCAATGTGAATTTTTGTGGTTTTTGGGAAATTGAGTTTAAAGATTCGAATGGCTCAGAAAAATCGAAACATCCACATTTTCCACAATTTCTTTTTGGAAATGGATGGCACATGTCTTTGTAATACACAGTTAAAATTTGGTTCCCCTTACTCTACAAAAACATTGAAAAAAAAACTTTTTGTGTAATCATGTAACAATTATTGCTAGAAAATTGTATTAAAAAAATCTCAAAATTATGAAAAAAGCTCTGTCTAAAAAATTTTTTTCATACGGACACAGCAAATTATGTTCTTCGTCAACAGAAAAAACAATTACAGTCCTATCTCATCGGTAGCGGTTACAAGCTAATTTTTAGTGAAAAAATGTGCACATTGGCGTTTTTGGCATAAAGGAAATTAATGATTCTGAAAATTTTGTACATGCGACTCTGTAAGACCTTTGGTAATGAAGACAATTGCAAAAGTCCTTCTGCAGTTTATTTTTGAATGCATTGTTAATGTCTTGAACCAATAATTTCAGATATTGACCTTCCTTTCATGGAAAAAACTGAATGCGTTACCAGAAAAATTCTGTTTTTTAGATTAAAAAAAATCACAAAAATCGAAATGGACATTTCTTGCCATTTTTTTTATTAAAATACATTATCCTCACCTTTCTTAAAAAATAGAAAAAAAATCATTGGTCTATCTCATCGATAGCGGTTAAAAGCTCACTTTTAGTAAAAAAATGAGCACATTGGCGTTTTTGGCATAAAGAAAATTAACGATTCTAAAAATTTTGTACATGCGACTCTGTAAAAACTTTGGTAATGAAGACAATTGCAAAAGTCCTTCTGCAGTTTATTTTTCAAAGCATTGTTAATGTTTTGAACCAATAATTTTAGAAATTGACCTTCTGACCTGGTGAATAAATAAATTTCAATAAATTCTGAAATTGACTCTCTGTTAAGCAAAGAGCAATTTAGTGATTTAAAATACTTTCTCAAAAATCATTTGCATTTTTGTAAAAGCACTAATTTATTAACATTAATTAGAGATTTAACCGTCGATTAATGAATTTAATAAAATTTTCTATTTTGTTTTCTTTTTTAATCACAAAAATAGCATTTTTCTAGTAATGTTTTCAGTTTTTTCCATAAAACTTCCAGGTCAGAAGGTCAATTTCTTAAATTATTGGCTCAAGACATTTACAATGCTTTGACAAATAAATTGCAGAAGGATTTTTGCAATTGCCTTCATTACCAAAGTTTTTATAGAGTCGCATGCACAAAACATTCAGAATCGTTAATTTCCTTTATGCCAAAAAAACCAATGTGCACATTTTTTCACTAAAAGTGAGCTTGTAACCGCTACTGATGAGATAGATCAATGATTTTTTTAACTATTTTTGAATAAAGGTGAGGACAATGTATTGTGATAAAAAAATGGCAAGAAGTGTCCATTTCGATTTTTGTGATTTTTTGTCAAGAAAGCTCCATGTCGATTTTAGGGAGTTTTTAAATCCTAAAAATGTATCATTCTTGAGAGAAAAGTTAACTAGCTGCTACAAAGTACAAATACCACTGATTTTCTTCACTTTTGATGGAAAAAAATAATTCTGAACATATCCTAAAAAGAAAAATAAAAAAAAGTTGTTTGCTAATATTGGAAATATTTAAAATGAAAAAATGTGCACATTGGCGCTTTTGGCATGAAAAAAATATCAGAAAATCACATAGATGGTTTTAGCATGGAATTTTATAATTTTTTCTAGACGGAGTTGGATTTTCTTGTTTTGGAGGAATATTCTTTGCAATGAAATACATTAGATGCAATTAAAAACTCAAAACCCATGTATTTTCACATTGGCGTTTTTGGCATAGAGGGGACGATATAAGTTTTGACACGCCCCCTTGTACTGCCCACAAATCAATAAAAATGGTATATTTCAAAAGGTATTGGACTAAAATTTAGTTTGATGCTGACTGTCGGCAAGTGCACGAAAAATAGGTGTACATGCTCTTTTTACCGCCCACAAATCAATAAAAATGCCATATTTCAGACGGTTTCGGTCGTATTTGACTCAAATTTGGGAATTTAGTTTGTATGCTTACTGTCGGCAAGTTTACCAAAAATGGCTTTCAATACCTCCTATTACCGCCCACAAATCAATATATATACTATATTTCAGACGGCTTTGCTCGTATTGGACTAATATTTGGAAGTTTTGTTCGTATACTTACTGTCAGAAAATGTACTAAAAGTAGGCGTGGTCGCACTATAGGTACGCCCACTCTTCAGAAATCATTGTAATTCCCGAGTTGTACAGGATTTGATTGTGAAACTTGATATATGGGTGCTATGAGCCCAAGAGGCGAACAATTTTTAGTTATTTTTTGCTTTCTATTCGAATTATTTAATTTTAAGTAATTTAAGGCAGAATAAAATTTTCGAAATTTTTAAGCCTCTTAATAGACATGCCGCCGTTTATTGAACAAAAAAATAGATATATCGAATAATCAGCTTTGGGAAAACAACGTTTGTCGGATCAGATATTTTTAATATAACACTGATACAACATAAAAAAAATTTAAATTGACTTTTTACTCGGATAACAAAGTTATGGTAAACTTAGTAAGCTAAAAAGACTGTCCAAAACCGGGTAGAAATGCTTTTATAAATTATTTTTTTTTTTAAACTTAAATAAATTTATCCAACTATGAAAAGAGAAAAAGTATCCCTTTATCTTCGAAGAAACTTTTTTTTAAAAATTTGTTTTTTCTTCTTTGCTTTTAATTCAATTCAACTCAAATTAAGTCTATTCGAACAAGGTCGGGTACTCTACTAGTTTTATAGAATTGTTATCAAAACTAGCCACCTCAAAAATATGAGTGGGATTCGACAACGAGTATGGAACTTTCAAAAGTAATTACTCCCGGAAGGATGTTCCGTTCGATGTGGAATCTGACACTTTTGGTAAAAATTTGACCTTGTCGCTTCTGATTTTTTCGAATTTTACAGAAAGAATAACAATGATATATTCAGAAAAACTACAAAAAATTTCTTAATAACCGTTAAGTTTTGGTTGGTGGTATAGAAGTTTGTGGGGAGGAATTGACTGAAGTAAGGGTATAACGTTTTCCTCAGAATCAAATTCAAACGGCTTTCCACTACGCTAAGAACATCCAACACATGTTTCACTTAATTACCCTTTCCTTCCCACTAATCTATCACTTCATTTCGAACCAAGGCAAAGTACCACAAAAGTCCTTGGTACGGACAAGCCATTTGGTAAAGGCTAAATAATTAAAATTGATAATTGAAAATGTTTCTTTTCGGCGGAAAAAAATTATCCTAGTTCAGGCGATAGCCACTTAAACAAGGATTAATTTGTTTTTTTTATTTATTTTTTCCTCAGATGTTCCAGACTGGTGATATCCTGCACATCGTCAATTTTTTGGCATTAAAAAAAAAAATTAAATAACGACGAAAAAAACGAAAAAACCGATTTTTTTTTATTCTTTGAATGTTAATTAATATACATGCAAAATTTGAAAACAATATCTTTTTTCCTTCTATGAAAAAAATTCCCGAAAATTTTTTTTTTAAATTTGTAACCTATATGCCCCCTTAAACAATAACAAACATAAATTTCTTGTATAAAATATTGGTTGGAAAAAAACTAGGGATATACTACAATAGACATATTTTTGATTTTTTGATAGATTTAGAAAAAACAAAACCACAGACGCATTTGCACTTTGTTTTCTGTTACTTCCTCATCGAATTAACCTCATCAAGTTACGTACATGATACAATTACGATACGATTATGATACAATTGTATCATGGTTACGTATAACAAATTTGGATCGAAACAATTATTTGCTCATTGTGAGTAATCATTTTTTACTGTTAAGACGCTGACCATAAAAATGACTGTATTTTTCAGTAGGACGATGTGAATATATTTTTGCCCATCTACTATTTTTTGTTTATAACTATGAGTCATACAAGTAAATCCTTAAACTATGCACTATCAACAATGTTAACAAACTAGTTTTGCGTAGTGAAAAAAAACTGCAACTTGGATTTATTAAAAAAAAATTTCATTTCTTGAAATCACATAAAACGATTAGAAAAAAAAGATCCAAGAAACTAAACAAAAAAGTAGACACACTTCACTAGTTTCTTTTATTTTACAAACAGCTCCTTAACCGAGTCGCTAAATTTCTTGATGCAAACGATAAGCTTTAAAGTAGGAGCTTAATTTTAGCCATCAATGAATGAACCAACCCACGGGTTTGCGATGGTTGTGTTGTTGCACTTAGCAGCAAGCTGAAAAGCGCACAAAAAGAGGAAAAAAAACAAAATTAAGAAAAACTTGTACTTAACTAGTAACTAAGTTTAAACAGTTTTTTTTAGGATAAACTGGATTCAATTGAAGATTGAGAAATTGTGAAACAAATAAAAATCAGTTGCAGCCCAGAGAGAGCGAGAGAGAGAGAGATAGACTGCGAGAGTGAGAGCAACACTGTGCAACCAAGTTGGGAAAAACTGTGCATAAAATCTATCTAGCTATGCAAAAATCAAATTGGAATGCCTTGTCATTAAAGCTCTTAACCAAAGTCATTATGTAGGTTAGCTACATTTTGGCCATAAATCTGTTAAAACCAGCAATAAGCAGCGTCAAGACTTATGTCTCAATTAAAAGAAGCAGATCACAGATATCAGCAAATTAAAGCAGCGATTATAATTTATGTGAAAATATAAATCAGTTGTTTAAGATGCTAATTTGGTTTTAGTTAACTTCTGCATACACGCTAATTATGTTTTTTAATAAAACATGTAATAAACTGCAACCTTGCTTCAAAGTTACTTACACACATACCTACATACAGTTGCGGTCAAAATAATAGTAGTGATATTATTCAATGAGTATGAACCATTGTATTTTATTTATTTTTTATGTTTTCTCTCTTAGATCCCATTACATGGAGACAGCATGTGCAAATTGGTCCCGTTATGTTAATATGACTTGGTTGTTGTTGTCATAATTTAACATTTTTCAAATGTCTTCATTATTTACTCGTAGTCAGTCAAAATAATAGTAGTGTTTGCAGAGATCTCGTGAAAAAATGCAAGTTACATCAATTAATAGCAATATAAGTTTGCAAACAAGTAAGTATTGCAATTTTCTTTTTATTTCGTTAAGTTTTTCATAAAATTTACTTTTGTTTTGATCAGCAATGGAACGAGGTAAGCAATGTACGGCTTATCAGCGTGATCTCATTAAAAAATTAATTCGGAAGGAAAATCGTTTGCAAAAGTTCAAAATCTTATTGGTAACTCTCTGATGATGATGTGTAATGCCTTAAAATATCAACCACAACCACAAAATCGTGGACGGCTTCCTGCAATGACACCGAAATTTATTGAGCGAGTAGTGAGATATTCGAAGAAGCACCCATTTGCAGCTGCTGGTGAGCTCAATGTAGAGACTAGCACCATGGTGTAATTAAGAAAGTGATCGCGAATTTAAACCATTTCTCAGAAAAATTTTACCTACTCTTGTCAAAAACAGCTGATGGTAAATTCTAAGCGAAAGTTGCAAAACTATTTATTAATTTTTTTTTTTTATTGAGTGCAAGCGATTCGACACTTTTCCGCAGTTTGACTCTTCTTTTCTTACTTTGTAAAAATTTTTTGACAACAGTAGGGAAAGTAGTAAACGTCACGTTCACCACACCATTGCTAGCACAAAACAGTCTTCAGACGCTTGCGAGAATATAACCCGGCAGCTCGTAGTCCAAGAAAAGTGCCCTTACTAACAAAAAAAAAAAAAAGCTCAAGCCTGTGTTAGATAACACGGGCGCATAGGTCAGACGTAGAATACGTTAGTCATTAACAGCCTTATTCAATAGATTTCCTTAAACAACCTTTAAACGCTTGTTTAGTTACGCACTGTTTAAGTGCGTACGACCTCGCCTCGTGCGTACGACAGTACGACCTCGCTTTACGCAACACTCGATTATCGCAATATACAAAAATGTATATTGTTGACTCAATAAACGCAACTTAAAAACAAAATGCACAACTATCGCAACTTCCATTTGCGTATACTTCCATAAACTTTTATATTATTTACTTTCAGTTCTTCTTTTCTTGTAAAATACATTTTTGATGTACGAAAAATCTCTTAAAACAATATTTAAGGAAACAAAGTGCATATCTTAATACATAAAACCACAATATATAGGATTCAGAGCCATAAAGCTTTATGTTTAGAAGTTTAATTGCGTTTCTTCAACAGTAACTACGTCAACTGGCCCAATTTCTATTAGTTGCATTGAGCTAGGTCGTACTGTAGTTGCTTTTTTCTCCATACAAACATTTTTGACTCTACACTAATATTTCGGGTGTAGAATTATATGCCAAGAAATTTCGTTTCTACAGCATACTAGTCTTTATTCATAAACATTTTTCATTTTCTGCTAATGATTGTAAGGTTTGTGTCTGAACTATAGAAAATCTCTACAAAAATTAAGAATTCCTATGGATTACAATTGCCGCCGCATAAAAAAATGATGCAAAGGGCGCATATGGAGCATGTCTTTGATATTAAAAGAAAAGACAAACAAAAATCATGGTTGTATTTACGTACACATCGTTCGCTACTTGGTCATTATACTTCTTCTCTTTCTCACACTGGTTCTGTGATGAACACACAGATAATCGTACTGCTCTTACACATGATGTTATAATACATAAAATACAAAGCATATGAAAATTAATACAAATTTTGAAGGAGTTAAATTTTGATTTACTTATAGAATCAAAAAAATTATATGTAGCAATATGATTATTTAAATACAAATCAAAAGAAGACATATTAAATATGTTACGACCATACTTGAATTTTCTTCATTGCATGCATAAAGTATTAAAAACTTATAATGAAAGTGACAAACATTTTCTCAAAATTTTGTGCTCCAGATTAACACCCCCGTATAACGTATTCTACGTTAAAAGCATGTGACAAAGAGATTGAAATTTGCAAAGGAACACAGGAATTGGCCTGCAGAAAAATATAGGAACATTTTGTGGTCAGATGAGACGAAGATCGTGCTTTGTGGTGGCAAGAGGTCACGCCAATATATCAGACGACCACCAAACTCCGAATATAACCCAAAATTTACAACAAAAACCATTAAACATGGTGGATCTAATATCATGATATGGGCGTGATGTGGATCTGTGGACCTGTATGGGCAAATCATGCAGGAGGTTATGCTCACATATGCCAGCGAAGAAATAAATGCCATTGCCTTAGGTCTTCCAGCACAATGACCTAAAGCACACAAGCAAAGTCGCGCAACAGTGGTTTCAGACTAAGAGGTTAAGGGCATGGAATGGCCACCGCAGTCACCAAATCTCAACCCAATTGAGAATTTGTCTTATTTTTATTAAGATAAAGTAGATTCATGAATAAATAATGGAACAAATTTGATAATTTGGTTGTGTATAAATTTCCCATCGCCTTCATAATTCACAGTAACTTTGTAAGACTTATTATGGCATGTGGGATTTTCAAAGAACCGATGAAAAAAAAAGAAATAAAATAAGTAAATACGAATTCAAAGAGGAAGACCTACGAGGTAAGTATTACTGCAATAATAATAAAAAAAAGTGGCAGATTTAAAGTCAAAAATAAAGCCGCCTTTTAGGTTCTTAAAGAATGCTTTATGGCAGTATTTTTCAAGTACGACTTGAGAGGGGGGTCATGGTCGTAAGCCAGGTAAAATTAAAAACTAAAAAAAACAATTTTAATGTGAAGGCCTGTATATTCTTCAATAATTTTTCGAATCGTGGTTCTATTTCGGAGACACAGACAACGAAATCATTTTCAAATTGTGGTCTCTTCCCTTTTTTGGTGGATGTTCACCATTGATGAAAATGTAAGTTCGCATAGGTATGAAGTGAGAAATGGTACTAGCGATTTTAAAGCTTTCCTTACCAGCGCTGGATATTCTTCTTTTCGTTTAATCCAGAAGACGTCATTGAGTTTGAGTGTTTTTTGAGTTTAAATATTTTTTGATTTGCATGAATGGCTAGTAAGTAAAACACGCAATTATGTATAAATACTCGAGTCTACTCTGTTATAACTACTTGCTATAGGGCTCTAGTACTGACTTCATTTTAAAGTAGTCACCGTACTTAGTAGTTTTATTACAGTCTAGCTAGGGGGTCACCGCATTTTTAGAAATTAAATTTTGAAATTAAACTTTTACCAAATAAAACTTTCACTCAAAGATTCACAAAGATTCTGATTTGATGTCATGCGAAGAGAAGTTATTTGATGTGATAAGCGATGTGATCTGCTTATAAGATATAAAACGATGTCGTGTGATCAGATATGATGTGTTGTATTGCGATGTGATGCGATTTGATGTGATTTGAGTGATGTAATAAGATGTTATGAGATGTGATGTGATATGAATTGATGTAATATAATCTCATTTGATTTGATTTTTTATTTATTGTTATACCATATAAGCATGGTGTGATGCTATGTAATGTGATGTGATGTGATTTGATATGAGTGATGTTATTTGATGTAATATGATGCAACGTGATGTGATACAGTGTTATGTTCTTTACTGTTATGAGATATAAAGTGATGTGATGTGATGTGATGTGATATGAGTGGTGTGATGTGATGTGTTGAGATGTGATGAGATGTGATGTGATGTGATGTGATGTTATTTGATGTGATGTGATGTGATGTGATGTGATGTGATGTGATGTGATGTGATGTGATGTGATGTGGTGCAACGTGTTACGAAGAGTTGAAATGTGATGTGGTTTGAGTTATGGGATGTGATGTAATGTTTGACACACATTGATGTTATATGGTGTGGTGTGCTGTGATGTGATATTATTTTGAGTGCTATGATGTGAATTGAATTGATGTGATGTCATTTGATTTTATTTGTGATTTGTTGTTATGTGATTAAGTTTGATTTGATTTGATTTGATGTGATTTGATTTTATTTGATTTGATTTGATTTTATTTGATTTGATTTGGTGTGATTTTAAATGAACTAGGATAATTTTTTTCTGCAAAAAAAAAAAACAAAATGGCGATGGATTTTGTAACTTCGAAACCGTTTTTTTTTTAAATGACCATTTTATTTTTTTTTCTTCGGAAAAAAATTATCCTAGTTCAGGCGATAGCCACTTACACAAGGATTACTTTGGTTTCCTTTTTATTTTTTCCTCAGATGTTCCAGACTGGTGATATCCTGCACACCGTCAATTTTTTGGAATTTTTTCAAAAAAAAAAATCAAATAACGCCAAAAACCGCTTCAAAAATTCTGAAAAAAAAGTTTATGTATTCTTTAAATGTTGATAATTATATGTGCAAAATTTTAAAACGACATAGTTTTCCTTCTATGAAAAACAATTCCGAAAAAAAATTTTTTTTTAAATTTGTGACCTATAGGCCCCCTTAAGCATCGACACCAAATTCTTCTACCGCTCAATGAACACATTCAAGACTTAATTAAGAACAACGCAATGAATGAAGCCGCCATAATATTAGAAAAAAACAACTGCAGCCAACTTCATTACAGATGCAAATCTAATACCGAACGACTTCCTTTCTTTCCTATGATGACTGTTGCAGCTCTCGTTTCTCGCTGATCGGAGTAGTACAGCTGCTGCCTTGATTTAACCTTCTTACCACCCTTCCATTGGAGGAAAGTAGATCCACTCACAAAATATTTTTACCTGCAAATCTCAACGGTAGTTGTTGTACTTGCTGTTGATATGAATCCAGCATAATGGAGCAGCACTATTTTATTGTTGTTGCAGTGCTGCTGCTGTGTCTGTGATTTTCATCTTTTGATGCAATTTTTAAATTTTCAACGGTTGGGTATTTCTGCCATTTATTAAAAAACGAAAAATACACACACACACACATCAAAACAACAATTGCAATAAACGTTAGGCGAAACATGAAAAGCGACTTAGAAGGAACCCCCGCGAGAATCGAAAATTGGCCAACGCTTCGAACGGTTAGTTATGGTTAGACGCGGGCCAGTTGCTGGCCGAACGGGGTTGGTTGGTTGGTCGTGTTGTGGCAGCGCCTAATCGCCTAATCGCCTACTTTAGTAAATTTTGTGATTTGTTTCTGGAATTTCGCGATGCAGCTGAGCAGAATCATGAATGTTTCCGGATGAATTTTCTGCTTTGTTGATCTGCTCGTATGTTAGAAAAACTGAACTGGTTTCAACTGTTGGTGGCTTGGTTCTGGCTGCGTCGGCGCTGCAGACTTGATTGCAGTGCATCGATTGTGTTTGGATCGTATCGCAAGTAACGTGATCATTTCACGCTTTTAGTTAATAAATTGTTCTTTCTTCTCCGATTAAGCTTCTAAGTTTTCGTTCTGCTTGAATTATCGATAGAAAATTTGCAAAAATTTATTGAATCTGAATTTCTGTGAGTTGTGGGCCAAACCAGACAGAGTCGGCACAGTTAAGGGAACAAGCAATGTAAGAACAATGTAAGAATGTAAGAATTTATGGTAATTTGAGGCAGATAGCAGTTCAAATACATAAAAAAGAATTGTTTTGCATAATTTGCTGATTTATCATAATGATTACTGTTTAGAACGATTGCCAAAAATAGAAGGCTTTGACCGGCTGCAATACAAGCTACCACACTCTGAGCGAAGGCTTGGCGTTACAAGGCGTAATCAGGATTCATATTTCGAGATGGCTTTTCTCCATAATGGTACTTTGCGATATATTAGTTTATTTTTTTTTTCAATAAAAAAGTCGATTTGACTCGATGTTAACGACAGTGCTCATGAGAATTTTTGCGATTAATCGCGAATTTAAGGGTCCCTGTTTCAATTTTCCAAAAGTCTTGCGTGAAGATTCCACAGTTATAAGAGGGTTTATTGGAAAAAGTTAATTTAAAAAAAACTTTTGGGAAACATGTGAAAATTGCTGGGTTTTGGCTTGAAATTAAAAAAAAACCATCGGTTATGATAAAGTATGTTTAAATATGGGTTAAAATGAAGGGCAAGAAAAAAATATTAATAAGTGTTTACCTAATAAAAAATTTAGAAACTTAATAACTGGAAGTATGACTGGTTTTAAGATTTTATTAATTTTTTCGCTTTAAAATTATTTTAGGGTTCAAGTGGGACATTGGGTCGAAAAAATTAAAAAACGGTTCAGGTTTTTTATTGCTTAGCTAAGAAAAGAAAACTTGACTAGAAATTCATACCCTTTGATACTGATACTGATGCTGATACTGATACTGATACTGATACTGATACTTATACTGATACTGATACTGATACACGCAAAGAAATTTTTCGTTTACCACAACTGAAAAATTCACCAACTATACTTCGTTTGCGAGCTGCATTTGCCGCAAACGAATATTCAGTTGTCACAACTTAAAAATATATCTTATATATATAAACCGCAAACTATTTCGGTCATTATTATTTATTATATTAATAATCTTTCTCATTATGTCCGTCCGTCTTCTTATGGATTCCACCTCTGTTGCTATCTTCGTCCGCGTATTAAGCAAACTACCAATTTCCTTATATAGTAACAATTTGTCCAAAAAGTAACTCTAAACTATAAGCGTTATGTTTATACAATGAAGGGAAAAATAAACAAAATTTTCAGTTGGGAAAAACGAAGTTTTCAATTGCTGCAATTTAAAAATCACTCGCGTTTATGACAAACGAAATTCATTTCCTGCAAATAAATGACTCGTTTCTCACAACTGAAAATTTTGTTTATTTTTCGTTCAACGTTTATGACAACTGTTGAAACGTTTGCAATAAACGATTTCAAGCACGACAAACGAAGTTCGTTTGCGGCAAACTGGCGATAAACGTTTTTTTTCTTTGCGTGTACTGATACTGATACTGATCCTGATACTGATACTGACATTGAACAAAAAAATCTGATGGAATTTTTTAGATTGTTGCCTCGTTATCATCAATTTTTCATTGGATAAAAGTTATTATCCATGTTTTTTTTTCAATAGTTTCGGGTTTTCAATCAAGAAAAGGATCAGTGATCTAAAGTGATCTGATATGATAAGATTATGTTAAGCAATTTTTTCCAATCGTTATAACATGATCTTCTCGATCACTTTAGATCACAATGTTTGTATTGTCCTTTTTGCGGGTGATCTTTTTTTCGGAAATCCAAATTTTTTGAGGAAAAGAGGAAAAAATTATACAATTTCAATGGAAAATCGTTAACGCCATATGCAAACATCGTTTTAAAAAGTACTCTCAAGACAACTGGTAGCCAGGGGGAAATAACCATCTTCACCGCAGATCTCAGGAATTCCACTTGATTTCGACTAAGAATCTTCTACGCTTTGAACATTAAATATTTTAGTTGATTCTTGACGGTTTTTTTTTTAATTTGGGGGCATTTTTTATTTTATCAGTAGGAATATTTTTGCAAAAAAAAATCATTTACTCTTCTCACTAAATATGAACTTCGTTGGAAAAATTTATCGAAAATTAGCCTAAGCAGTGGGGATGGGGCATTCAGGTAGACAAAATTATGTTTGGAAAAAACAAGTTATTAGAAATGACTTTGTCAAAGACTTCACGTGGGTATAGTGCTGATATCTTTTCAGATCACATGAGGGAATTTAACGGGTAATATTAGGATTCTTTAAACCTTCGAAAATTACTCTTTTCTAAAAATCCCGCTGCAAGGTAGTAATGAAAAACAGGAAAACATACAGGAGCGATAGGTTCACAACTGAACCAGGGATGGGATCAGATAAAATGATAGTTGATAATCAAAATCATCGCTTTTGCTCTATGTTCAATCGTTTTTTTTTTTGTTATGGAAAAAGCGACTACTTTTTAGGTGTTTCAACAATCAACCGTCAACAATCAATTTAGCCGATTCTCAACCATATAATGATGGCTCTAAGCTTGGATAAGAAACAGGAAAAGTGTTAAAAAATCTCAAATATTTATAAAGTACAAGCCGTCAACTATCCATCAGAAAAACTCTGTATATCGAATAATATTGACACTAGCTTACTAATATTTTGTATGCAGGTAGGTGGGTAGATATAATCATTACAAAAGTGGGCGGGATTGTACATAGGGTACATACTTTAAGGAAAGTAGTATATATCGATTAATATTGATACTAGGAAACTGAAATTTGGCACAGGAGCAGGTAGAATCATTATAAAGTACGATTAATAAAGTGGGCGGGATTAGAGAAAGGGCGTGGCACTTTAATAAAAATTGTAAAGAGACAGAAATGGAAAATACATAACAAACTTTCAGGAATTAATAAAACATATTTTTTATGAACAATGTTCCATGTTTGAAATTTTCCTCAAGAATACTATTACATAAAATGTTTCATATTCTCTAAAAAAGAAGAAATAAAAAAATTTTAACAAAAAAAAAAAAAAACAAAACGACTTCAAAATCACTACAAAGTAAAAAATAATTTTAAATAACTTTTCCCATTAATTTCTTGTTCAAATTTTAAATGTTATTTATATATATTATAATATTAGAAATCTTATCATTTCCATTTTTTCTAATTTGTTTTTAAATGGCAGTTGGATGGCATGACAGAATTTACAATGTACAGTATTATAATAGTACAATAAGGAAGACTCTTTTTGAGAGGCTGATTCATGGCTGTGAGTGGATTCGTGGAGTGTGATAGGAGTGTGGAGCGTAATAGGCTAATCCGGATAGGGTTGGCATTATGCCACATATGAATTGGTGATATTTCAGATTTAAGTTATTATTGACAGAAAAACTTGTTAGAATAAAGGCCAAAGCTACTCCAAGATCAAGTCGTATTTGAAAAGTTTTGTAACTAGTAATATTTGACAGTAAAAATCAGTTTTGAACTATTAATAATGGAAATAGTTCAGGTATAGACAAAAAGAAACTGTAGTGGGACATCAAACTGTACAAAACGACATTTTGAATAACGAAGAATGGTAATGAAGTAGAAGTAGAAATGGTTCCTTTAGTCGTAGACAGATTTGGTCAATTTTGTTTTTGGGAAATTTTGCACAATTTTCTATATTTTCTCATTCTTCTTAGTTATATGGTACTGTTTAAAGTATATTAGTCGAAAATCCATTTTAAATAACCCACGAAGACTATAAGAAAGCTCTTTATACTGATCTTGGGCGCGATATGAAACTCATGTACAAAAAAAAAAAAAAATCACAGCATGTAAAGTACTAAATATAAATGCTTAATTTGTGTCGTAAATTAATACGCTGTTTGATAATATGACGACAATAGCAGCATCATCAACCATACCGCCTCAATCAATCAAAATGTATCTTTTGTGCTCTTATATTTTAAACGTTCGGCGATTATAAATCCGCAAAAACTGCTGTTAAAATTTGAAATAAATTGGCTCATAAAACTCATCAGAAAAAGGTGTAAACAGACAAACAAACTTTAATACGAATAATTAATAAACTACGCATTAAGGTTGGCCCTTAGGGCGTTTTAAGAGGTTCTTTTTAATTAATCTGCATAATTAATCAAAGCTTTTTATAAAAATATTGTTTCTTTTTTTTTTAAATATTAAAGTAAAAGTTTTACGATATGCTGTTGATGAAGTTGTCAAATTCAACTGTCACCTTGACAGCTGTTGTTGGTGACACCAAAAAAAACATAAATAAAAAACCAGCTGGTTTAAGTAAAATCATAGATAAAAGCGGTAAATGTTGGAAAAAAGGAATGCTTAATTAGGTACCTAGAGTCAATGAATAAAAGAAGCAAAGAAATTAACACATGACGCAGAGACTTGTTCACCTAACGGTTGTTTTTTTCTCTCTACTTTATTCCAATGTCGCCATGAGTTACGCTTGGGTGTCATAATTAGGACAGTGCTGCCAATTCTCTGTAGCAAGCAGTTAAAATGTTTGCCAAACATGGCTAAGGTTGCGGGGGTGAAACGTTCTAAAACTATTTCAAGCATAGTAAAAAGTCTAAACAAATTTGTGTGGGCAGCAAAGCTCTAAGCCCCAGCAAGAATAAAATTGTAAACAATAAAGTTGCAATCTATGCAAAATTTTAATGAAACTCTATATTTAGAAGGAGAGATTAAAATAAAGACGTTCCATAACAACAGAAATAAAAAAAAATCCACACATTAAGTCAGCTGGTGAAATTTTGCGCTTTTACGATCTTTTACGATTTACAATCTTTCGCCGGAAATATGTTAATTTTTCAATTTTGAAGCTCTATGCAGTTGTATAGAGAATTTATAGAAATCAACTTTTGCGAGTTTCAGAGTATGACATCAGTTTTCGTCATCATCTCAATTAAAAAAAAGCTCAATTAAATCTCATTAAAAAAATAAGGAACGTTTGACGCAATCTGTCAATCTGTACACTTCGATGCATGAAAATAATTCTCCATAGCCGCCAACAGTCAAGTGTTAATAGCGACCTTAAACTAACACCAACAACTGCGGCCGGCACCCCCGCTGTACAGCTTTTGACGCGTCTGGAAAGCATAATAATTTGGCTATTGTTTTTGTTGTTAGAACCGACTCACTTGATTTGCATGCAAAATTTTGTGAATAGCTTTTTAATTTGAACACGTTGTCGAATTTGCTGATTTTATCGCAACTGCATGTCTTCAGTTAGACTCTGGTTTGTTTTTTTTAGCATTCAGAAGCTCACTCAAGCATCTGTCAGTTCTTCAGACACCCTAAAACTTAACATTATATTCCCAAATCGTGATTTTTGGTAACATACATAAATTCAAAGAATTTTAAACTAAAATCATGATAACGCTACTTTTTTGTGTGTGTGTAATTTTTGGTATTGTTTTGGGTCAAGAGCTTTATTGCAAGAGAATTATTCAAAAAGAATTAAAGAATTATTTCAAAAAGATAGGTTAAAGAGTTAAAGGTTGAGAGTAAGGAGTTAAAGAGAGATATGACTGGAAGCTTCGCATGTAATGTTTATTAAGAAGTTAACCTATTTTTTATTTTTTGGTCTATCAGAGCATCCTAAGACTAGCAATAACAAATCTAAATGAATTACGTTTTGAATTGTTTCTCCATCCATCATATTCTCTACATATGCCCAGCGATTATTATCTCCAGCGTAAAAAATTACGTTTTTCTTAAATAGACCAAGAACGTAATGAACAACCAATTGAAAATATTTAATAAATTTACGGATCGTCTACTTATAGAATTTTTATTTAGAAGCATTTAAATTACCTTTATGGAGAAATTAATTAAGAAAACAAAAAAAATTATATTTTTGTGTTTGGTTTTGGAATGTTTTTACTACACAAAAATGCTGCTTAAAAAAAAAACAAATTAGGAACATTTTGAAAAATAGGTGGGAAAATATCTCCACTGCCCGTCATAGAATCATTGTGCTTGCGCAAAACAAGGCGTGATACAAAGTGAGACATTGCATTTACTGCATTTTACTTTGCTTCGTTTATCGTTCGTCCTTGTGTTGCAGAGCTTGCAGCGCCTGTAAGTCTCCATCGCTGCGAGCAAATGCTCGCCTACATTTTTGTATCAAACTTCTACAGACACAGTACATGATACAATTATACAAGGTAGGAGTGACAGTTGTTTTGTCTTGCACCAACTGTCAAAAATAGTATAAATTCGAGAACGAAAAAAGTAGAAAAGAAAATAGAAAGTAAAATATACAGGCAAGTGAGAGTCGGTGCAAAACAGTCGCGAGAAAACAGTCAGTTGTCACTCCTACCTTGTATAATTGTATCATGACACAGTATTGATGATCCTTTTGGTAATTTTCATTATATACGCGGGATTTCATGCGACGATAGATACCGACATTTGATTTTATTTTTCTGCTGCTATAACCACCAATCAATCCTCTTGCAATAGCTACCCGAAATTCTAAATTTGTAAGCTTTATCACCCTTGATGTTCGAGAAAATAAAATCAAAATGTACTATTTCACTACCCTTGGGCATTGGCAAGCCTTTTTGATGACGTCTTTTTGGGTTCTTTGGATTGTAGTCACTCCGATTTTTGGATGGAAAGCATCAGTTAGAAATAAAATCTTATTGGTATCTTGCCACGCCGCAAATCTACTTTTGCTTAGTTCTCGATTTGAATTCCCCTTTTTTCGTTTTCAAACTTCTTTTTCCGCCAGTTCTATTTGTGCTTTCAAACAAGAGAAACAAAGAGAAACAATATAAACTGATTCTTATACGCCCCTTCTAGTAAAAGTGGGAGTGATATGTAAACGAGACGTTACATTAGTTCCGTAAACATTTTTTGAAAGGAGTTTCGTCTGTGAAAATGATGTTGATAATGATAAGATGAAGATGAAGATGAAGATGAAGATGAAGATGAAGATGAAGATGAAGATGAAGATGAAGATGAAGTCTAAGATAAAGATCAATATTAAGATATCTCAAGATCAAAATCAAAATCAAAATCAAAATCAAAATCAAAATCAAAATAAAAATCAGAATTAAGATCAAAATTAAAATCAAAATAAATTAAAGAAATCAAATTTGAATAAAAGGGGAAATCACCTTTTTTTAAACGCAAAAATATTTGGAAATTACTTAGTTGTTGTATTAGAATTCTATACTTGAAAATATTTTGTTCAGTGATGAGGCTCAACTTTGGCTCAATGGATATGCCAATAAACTTAATTGTACCATTTGCAGCGATGATAATCCGTAAGAGATAATCGAAACGAAATTTTAACTTAACATTTTTCGTGCTATTGAGGACATACAGCCATAAATGCTTGAAAAAGTGGCCGATAACTTTGTCCCTTGAATGACATTTATTAGATCCAGCCATGATAAAGTTGTATTTAAAAACTGTATTGAATAGAATACTGAATGTATTCTCCCTATTAAATACAAATACACACAAAAAAAGTTTTCGTTTACCGCAACTAGAAAATTCACCAACTACACTTCGTTTGTGAGTTGTATTTGTCGCAAACGAATATTCAGTGATTATTATACGAATATACAGTGACGAATATTCAACTTAAAAATATATCTTGTATATATACACCAAGAAAAAAAGCAATATTAAAATCACCAAAGCCGGCTTGGGTAAAAAAAATTGTATGGAAATTAGAAACTTGTGGTTATTCACCAAAGTAATATAATTGTTTATTATATTAATTATCTTCCCTCCCTATGTACGTCTGCATTCTTATGGATTGCACTCATCGCACCTCTGTTGCTATCTCCGTCCGCGTATTAAGCAAATTACCAATTTGCTTATACAATAATAATTTGTCCAAAAAGTTACTCTGAACTATAAGCGTGATGTTTATACAACGAAGGGAAAAACAAAAGAAGTTTTCAATTGGATTAAACAAATTTTTCAATTGCTGGAATTTAAAAATTGCTTGCGTTTATACATTGCAATTGAAATCAATTTCTTGCAACTAAATGATGAGTTTCTACAACTGACTTTTATTATGACAATTGTTGAAATGTTTGCAAATAACGATTTCAAGCACGACAAACGAAGTTCGTTTGCGGCAATCTAGTGATAAACGTTTTTTTGCTTTGCGTGTAAATGTCTACTTAATGAAATTTTATTTGTTTTGTTCAAAAGCAAAGTAGCACTGGCTTAGAACATCCTTTATATTATAGCTTTATTTCAAACTCTAAATATCAAAGCTTTTTTTTGCATTTAATTAACTTTTTCATGTTGCCGCATAAATTTCAATTGGAACGCTCGGTCGAAAGCTTTATTTTTGTTTGTTTTTGTAAATGCATTGACATCCTTTTCGTTTCTCAAGGCACTAATACCATACATAACTTTCTTAAAGCTTTAAAGCTGTTGCAAATTTTAACAATGCCTGTAATTTTTTATTTGCTAAAATGAGTAGATAAGGAAACTGAATCTTAAGAGATGATTATTATTTTGATATTTTAATAGCACCCTTTCACAAAGTTACGCTCACTGCAGGTTATATAAGTTTGCTTCGCTTACGTCGTAACGCCTTTTTAAGTAAATTTTATATGAGCAAAAAATATTTTTTGGCGCTTGCAAGTTTTTTTTTTTGATGAGGTCCCTCAAAAGCAAGTGCGCTGAATTTTAATTGCAAATTCAACATCGTCATCGTCATCATTGTGAGCAACCGTAACAACCGTCAGACAATCTGCATTAACAACATGCACGTCATATGCGTGCTTGAAAAAATGACTTTAATAAAAATAAATAAAAAAATACACATTTAAAAAAAGACCTTAAAAAACTGCTGCCAAACAGCGCTCAGTTATTAATCAGTTAAACGAGGAAGTCAAAGTCATTGTAAGATATGTAGATTTTGCCACTTCGAAGTCTGAGTATTTTGCAAATAAGGTCATGTGAACTTTTACTATTTTTATTAAGTTTTTTTTTTTATTTTGTTTTGATTTGGGAAATACATATTTTATGCATTTTTTTGGTAAGATAGTTTATTATTAATGCTTGTAATTGAATTATTTACATTAATTTTTTTTGATTGGGGCGGATAAGGAAGTCGTTAAGCTTTTACATTGATGAGATATTATGATATTTATGAGATATTATGAGATATACATATTATATTAGAGCAAAGGTCGTATAAATAGTCATGTCCAACTGAGCTCATATCAAAACGATTAATTGTAAGTACAGTTGCTTTTAATATGAAATGAAAGTGGTTGTTGACCTTTAATATGACGTTGAAAATGTTATGGTAACAAAATTTCTAGACTCCAAAAATATAAATAAAGAGTTTTTCAAATAAACCGAAGTCTATGAAGAATAACTGCATTAAACATGTTCCAACCCAAATTTCTACAATCGAATAATAAATTTTAATAAGTTACATCTAAATATATAAAAATATCTTAAAAAAAAAAAACAGAAAAACAAACCAAAAATATCACTAGTCACCAGTAATAAAGCTGTTTTAAAGCGAATTAGTTAACTTATTAATTCTTGCACACGTTTTCCCCCCATAAACAGCCCAAGAGACAAACATGTTAACATACATACATATTAATACAGCACAAAAAGCAATAACATTGTTTTATTTGTTTTGAAGAAATTCACGTCGATATCGAAATCCGTTAATTAATTCCCTTAGAGTTAGCCACAGAAAGTTGTTCCAAGTAATCGCAAGTTAATGGCTTGAAAAATTGTCGCAAGACAATAGAGTTCGATTTAATGTGTTGAAGTCAGCGATAAAAAAAATAATATTAACAGATTTTGTGTTTTTTTTTATTGTCAGTTTGCTTCTAAGCCATCAAGTTGCTAGCCATGAACATTTCAATTTTGTTAGTTTTGCCAATAAATTTTAAGTTGTTTGTATTAAGCCAAGTTCATGCAATAATTATGGTTTTAAACACATTAATTTATGTTTTGTTGATATTTTTAATTTACAAAAAATATTAATCATTAAAATGTTAAAACTCAGCACCAGTGTTTCTTTATTTTGGCTCGATGAGCGGAAGTGTGGTGAGTTTTACATATTATATTCTTATATTCGTGGGTGTCCAGGCAGAATTGAAATAGTGCCAAAAGTTGCCACATTAAAAAAAAGTTTAACCATAAAATAATGTATTCAAAATTCACTTTATCAAGTTTTAAAATTTATAATATTCAGCTTAAACTGGCTCATACTTCGCATATTAGCTTCGTATTTAAGCCAAAATTGTTAATTTTCTAATTTTTTGAGACAAAATCCTCTGGGAAATGGAAACATTCCCGGACATACATTCCATAGAATGTAGCACGAATTCCCTTTCGTAAGACACTCCATTTCTTTTACACTCCATACACACTATGTAATTGGAGGATAACATTCCTCTCCGCTGTCTTAAAAACGAATGTGAAAACATTCCTCTCTGCTGTCTTAAAAATGAATGTGGAAACAACAACAAATAAATAACAACTAAAAATGGTTAGCCTGGCCGGGACTCGAACCCGACTCGAACTCTGGGCTGGCAGTCAAGCACGCCACCTACACAACTACCGAGGTTACCTCATTATTCCCGGTTTTATTATTGAAAATAAATTGAAATTGACCCAAAACAATCAAAAGTTTCCACATGCATTCCTCAAGAAACGGTTTGAACCCAATACAGTAGAGACTCACAAAAGTTAAGACTCGCAAAAGTTAAATATACGGAAAAGTTAACCAGGCTTCTGCCACCACAGGTGACTCTAAAAAGTTAACTTTTTCGTTAACTTTTCTGAGTTCTTTTTTCACTCTCTTGTTTATTATTTTTTATTTAGCATCAATTGATTTTGTGTCAATTGTCACTCTCTGGATGCTCACAAGAAAGAGTAAAACGCAAAAACAATCGGAATTCACCGTTATGAAGAACACAGTTTCAAAAAAATGCATGCTCAGTTGAGTTCAGTTCAATTTGAATCGTTTGGCTTCAGTGCACATGTTTTACTTGATGTGATCATAACAATGTCAACAAAGCATAAGCAGAAAAGGTTGAAAATCGACGAAAAATGCAGCATCTTAAAAAAACTGGAGCAAGACATACTGGCCAATCGATTAGCCATGGAGTTTGGTGTTTCAAAAGCGCCAATTTCAAAAATTAAAGCACACAAAAAAAAAGTATACAGTGCAGTTTCAAGTACATGTTAGAAAATTTCTAGGAAAATCTTACAAAAGGCAGAATACGGAGATATGGAGAAAAGGCTGTACAAATGGTTCTTAGACCAACCAGAAAGAAATTGTCCAATTAGTAGCTCTATTTTAAAAGCGAAAGCGAAAGATATCTTCAAACAAATCTAATTTCACAGCTTCTCGAACTACGATCGGTATAGTAAAATCGCATTTTGGCAAACGTTTCAGCCAAAAAAGATTACGGGTTATTTTACTAGTAAAAATACCAATTAAGTGTCATCCGAATATATTTTTTTTATTTATTGTTCTGTTTATTTTTTTATTTTTTTTTTTTTTATTTTTTAATTTAATGTATGAAATTCATATGAAAAAAGACTGAAATATCAATAAAAAATGTACATATATGATATGTTTGTATATATACTACTTTTTTCTTATATCATGTGCATTTGTACATATAAATTACACTATAGTCCTTAAAAAGTTAACAATTCATAAAAGTTGACAGAGCCAAAAACAAACAGGTTAACTTTTGTGAATCTCTACTGTATCCATTTAAAACTTCGCATAAGTTTCCAAAAGATACGATAAGGAATATTTCCCCATCACATCCAATGCTAAAAATTTCCACTTACATTCTTAAGAAAGCGGTTTCGAAACAATATAAATTAAAAATTCCTATAAGTTTCCAAAAGATACGATGAGGAATGTTTCAAATCACTTCCATATCATCACTTCCCAGAGGGAATGCTTGAGTACCGAACATATAACACTATAACATAGAATTTGTATGTATCCAAAATTTTCTGTAACAGAAGAAATGAAAATATTCGAAGCATACACAGAAAAAAATTTGTTTAAAATAATTCTGTTTTAAAAATAATTCCTAGTCTTGGTAAAAATTATTTAAAGTTTTTAAATCCTGTTTTAAGAATAAAATTCAAGTTCCCACTCCAATCAAATTCCAATTTCGATTCTAATTTCAATTCCAATTCCAAAATCAATTTCAATTCCAATTCAAATTCAAATGCAAATTCAAATTAATATTCATATTCATATTCAAATTCAAATTCAAATTCAAATACAAATTCAAATTCAAATTCAAATTCAAATTCAAATTCAAATTCAAATTCAAATTCAAATCCAAATTCAAATTCAAATTCAAATTCAAATTCAAATTCATATTCAAATTCAAATTCAAATTCAAATTCAAATCCAAATTCAAATTCAAATTCAAATTCAAGTTAAAATCAAATTTAAATTCATATTCATATTCATATTCATATTCATATTCTTATTCATATTCATATTCATATTCATATTCTTAGTTAGATTCATATTTATATTCATATTTATATTCATATTTATATTCATATTCATATTCATATTCATATTCATATTCATATTCATATTCATATTCATATTCATATTCATATTCATATTCTTATTCATATTCATATTCATATTCTTAGTTAGATTCATATTCATATTCATATTCATATTCATATTCGTATTCATATTTATATTCATATTCATATTCATATTCATATTCATAATCATATTCATATTCATATTCATATTCATATTCATATACAAATTCAAATTCAATTTCAATTTCAATTTCAAATTCAACTCCAAATCCAAATTCAATTCAAATTCAAATTTATATTCAAATTCAAATCGAAGAAATTTTAAAATATTAATTTTTATGAAAAGAAAGAAGAAGTATTGGAGATTTTTGTAGGTATATTTTTTACTCAATCGATTGCTTTTATTTTTTCAATGGTTTTCATATGAACAAAAAATCAAAAAGTGAGTTTGTGGTTGGTTATTATTGATGTACAACATATCTTTCAAATACCATCATAGGATGCAATTGGGAGGGGTCAATTCAGGGAATCTGAACTTTTTGACAATATTCGGCGGAGCAAAATTTCTCAGAAAATTTGCATCGCAGCGCGACCTGTGTGTTATGTGCCACCATTTTATTGGAACCACATGTTCTATAGGCCTAAATAATCTAATTCGATTTCAAGATAATATTTTCATCTTGTCCCTGAGAGCTTTATATAGAACATATGAAATTAGTCTAGACAAGATAAGTTTTGTCGGTGCAAATTTTGAAATGAAAATGTGTTTAAAATTAAAATTGTTAAATAAATTTAAGGCGGCCGTGGCGCAGTAGTTAGAGTGCTTGACCAATACCCCAGACAAACCTGGTTCAATTCCATCTAACACAGAAAGTTTTTTCAATTGAATTAATTTTTCTGTTCGGCCGTCACCTTTCTGCAGACAATGGCAAACCTCAGAGAGTAAATATTGCCATGTAAAGCTTTTTGATAACATGCACATTAGCCGTACGGAGTCGGCATAAAACTAGTAGGTCCAGTTCTCGATAAATTGTGTACAAACATTCAATAACACTCACAACACAATTTGATCATAAGAAGTTCGTTCAAAGTCCTTTCAAAGGCTGAAATGGCCAGTTTATATTATTATTAAGTTAATTTAACTCATTTGACTTTTATATTCAAGAGTTTTTAGTAAAAGTTAGGATTTTTAAAATTCACTTAAAAGATATTGTATCAAGAATGATCCCAAGAATGATCCCATTCCGTTAGTCTTCATCAATTTCTAACATTATAACTTATAATATAAGCAGTTAAAGATCCTAAGAAATGGATAAAAAATTTGATAATTTTTGAAATTTGGTCCGAATGTTTAATGGCTTTAAACTCAAGCAGTCCCTAGTAGTCTTGTGGTGTCAAACCCTAGAAACATGCGTCAGTCCTGGCAGAACACACCATAACTAAGACTGAGAAAATGTTTAGCTGATGGAAGTCAACGCGAATACTTGAATTTACTGCTGATCTTTAATTCCATTGTCAATAAAAAAGTTTCTTAGAGCAACGATTTAAACCTTAAGAGCAATCAGCTTTTGTTTCACGTGAAATTCATTGAGTATTTTTCTGTTTAGTATTGCAAGCAATCTTTTTATTAATGAACACCTGCTACAGGTAAACTCACCGCATTAGAACTTATATTCAACACAAACACATGCACTCACAAACCGACACAGATGTGTTTCAGCTATTTCCAAGTTTCTTTCAGCTTCTTCATTTTTATCTGGTTTGTACGAGTACTAAAAGGTTGAATGTTAATTAATGAAAATTAACACCGTGGTGAAAAGCTTCAATTTTGGATTTGTTTGTTTTGTATGTTTTTACGTTGATAGACTAACAACACCTGTCTGTTATGTTTCAGGTATTGTTGTTGTGGTTGAGGTTTTTGTTGGCTTGCTTGTTAAAACTTAGTCAGCGAGTAAAATGTAGGTGTTATATCAGATATGGCTATGAAGGAAAAATTAAAACAGGAACAAAGTTAAAAAAAAAGTTCAAAAACTTTTCGACGAAAGCTCACAGATTTCTCACAGAAATGTGTTAAAAAAAAAATATTTAAACTTTGTACCTACTCGTTGTTGTTGATAAAATTCTAAATAGTATAGAAAAAATAATAGAAAATCGACTTTTGAAAATCAACAATAATAATAATAATAACAACAACAACAACAACAATGTTACTTATGCATGCATGTAGCATACCATTAGAAGTGATGGTACCAAAGAAGAGCACCATTAGTACAAGCGATCAATAACTATACTTATGATCGAGGTGAATTCTTTGAACTCACCACATTTAAAACAGAACTAACAACATTATTCTCGAAAAAATGTCAAGAATGTATGGGCGAGCTGGTTTCTCTTGTATAGCCAAAAAGAAAATAAAATGTGGGAAATAAAAAAAAAAATCTGGCTAAATCTGACTCTTGCGCTCTCGCGCTCTATGGTACCTGTTATTATTGACTGCTTGTGTGGAGGGCTCAAAAGCCGGCTTATTTGCAAGTGAAGCTAAGCAATAAAGCCTTAAAAAAAAGACAACAATAAGAAACCTGTTACAAAAAACGAAAATCAAGCAGAGACTTTTAAAAGAGCGAGCTTAATTGCGCTGGCAAGAGCGTAAAGTTAACTCAACGGATTGGGTTGAGTGTGAATTCGTCAATGAATTTAAAACAACGGCGCAGTGGCAGTTCAGACGTGGTCGCGTTAACTTTAAATTTACGTGTGTGTTTTTTGCTTTGCTAAGTTAAGCAAAGCACTTTAAAAAAACTTTTTGAAAAAAAAAGCAAAACATTGCAACGAACAAACTGACGAATAACAACTCATTAAAAGGCGTTGTTATAACTTAATTTTTATTAAGCATTAACTACAAAGTATTCAAACTTTAAGCAAATATACAGTGTTGTGCAAAACTATTACACAATAGCTTAAACTTTTTATTTTTTTTGTTTTTGTTAACGAAGTTTTGGCTTGTAAGTTGTAGTATAACGCTACTTTTGCTGGCGCATTCATTGCACGTTAAAAGCTCAACTCCAAGCTTTATTTATTTTTTTTTTTTAAACATTTTCGAAGAGGAGATGATGTGTTTAAGTTAAAACGTTTTACTTAAATGTTAAGTGCAATTATTAGGAATTTTTTTTTCCTTAACTCGTTGTTGCTGGAATTTTTTTAAGCCGCTTGCGGCGTCATTTTAATTGAAGTCTTTAAAGTGCATTTAAAAAACACGCCTTAAATTCATCTCGTTACGTCGCAGTTACATCACGTCAATCGTTGTGCAAAATTATGCATTTTTAAGCTAATGGAAGAACAACACAAAACAAACACAACAACAATTGTCTTGATTTGAACAAGTGTTTGCTAACAACAACAACAACATAAATAGCTGCTTTTAAATAAGTTACAACTCAAACAATTCACGTAAGACTAAGTTAACTCATCCGCCTTACAAAGTTTAAATATTTAAAGTCAACATTTTGGCGTAGCTTTAATAAATTTTTATAAACTTAAATTTAATTCATTCTGCATCTCAAACTAATAACGAAAATTCGAAATTCGAACCGCAGCGATACAACTTTTTTTAATGCTGGTAAGTTTTAAAACGATTTTACTACCGAAGCCATTTTTGGTTGAAATTTTTAATTCTTTTCTAAAAGTTTTTTTTTCAATATTTTAATCAACTCGTAGAAAAGTTCTTTCTCAACACTAAACAGTAAAAGCTCACTGGTAATCATTTTTCACTGCTAAAATTTGAAAATTAATACAAGCTACAAAATTATTGCAACACGTTAACACTCATCAAGTCATTGCAGTCTAATATTACTTCAAAACAAAAATAACCAAAACTTAAAAATTTTAAAAAGCATTTTTGACTCTGTTCTACTCTCACGGTAGAGCTGAAATAGTTAAAATACAGATTTAAAAAAACCAAAAAACAAAAAAAAATAAAAAAGAAAGATTAATTCTAAAAAAGCAGAGTATAACTTGAAATAAGATATATCTTAAGCCACAGCAGATGCCTCCTAAAACTTGATTATGTTTGACATATTAAAAGAACATTTTTGAGATAATAAACAAAATAAACCAAATAACAAAGTTCAAATAAATATTTAAAATATTTCAAAATTTTAAATTTATTACCACAACTAAACAATTCAATAATTTTATCATATAAATCATTATATTAAATTATTAAAAACAAAAAATTAAGCCTTAAGCAATTCGTCTGCAAAATAAATATAAATTGAATTAAGGTGCTTTTACGAAATCCGTAATTTGATCACTAGGCTTCGCATTTGACCACATTTTGTGCACAAGTTAGGGACTTCTATAGATAAAACACATCCTTAAAGAATCAAAAAATTGTTAAAATTTTGTTGGTTGCCTGTTTCAGGCGAAATACGACACATGTAAAATAAAAGCTTTTATTTAAGTTTTAAAAAGTTTTGATAGTTTAAAGGGGTATTCGCAATGTGGAGGCAAAAAAATCAATTTTCAATAGTTTTCAGAGAATTTCACCAAAAAAGACATTTACATTTATTAACATACAAAGGACCCCGCACGTTTTGTATGGGAAGTGGCTCTTGGTGAAATTTTCTGAAATTGATATATATTACTCTATTCGAGTTCCTGATCGAGAAATCGTTGGCTTAAGAATGACTCCGGGCTTTATGTTTTTGACTGACAGGGGATTTTCGTGACTTACAAATAATCTAACCCAAGTCGGAATTGACAATTTGTTAATCACGAAAATCCCGTCAGTCAAAAAAATAAAGCCAGGAGCCATTCTAGAGCAAACGATTTCTACAGTAGAGGTCCGTCATACCACACTTTCTACCTCCGCTATCTGGAAATCTGTCCATTATTCAACTTTTTGCCTGATTGAGACTTTTGATCAGGAGCTCGAACACAATAACATACATCAATTTCAGAAAATTTCACCAAGGGCAACTTCCCATACAAAACGTGCGGGGTCCTTTATATACATTACTTTCATGTTTTTATTCGTCTACAAATTATTTTTAAAGCAGCGGTAGCCGATCATTAAAAGGCGTCCTGTGGTGGGCATGATATCTCTGGACTGGGTCATCTGAAATGAAAAAAAAACCATAAATAATTTCTGACAAAATGGTGGCCACGCAAAAAAAGTAAATTTTTAACTAAACTTAGGCTTTATTTTTTATAAAATGGAACATATAAACCGGTAAAAACAAAAATCTCGATAAATTACTAAAAGATATACACATAGAACTTGTGTAAAAATTTGAGACTGATGGGTTCTGCCGTTTACCAGAAATCTTGCTCACCGACTTCAAAAACATAGCTTTGAAAAAATCGTTTCTGAGAAAGATGCTCTTTCTTTTTTTCTTTTAATGAGGGATCAGTTCAGCTTAAGTTCCTGATCTGCCTGTTCTAAAATATTTTGCTATTTGGGAAACCAGGAATTTATTAAAAAAAAAAATATATTTTCTGCATCACCTTTCCGTCCTATATCATTATTAAGGGGTGGAATAGTGGAATAGAGTGTTTATTTAGGTCCATACATTTCGATACACCCTAATATATATATTTTAAAAAGGAAATGAGTATTTTTTTTTATTATTTCTTTTATTATATAGAGAATATAATTTTATATATACTTCAATATCAATAAAGGGTTGTTCATAAATTACGTAACCGATTTTTAACTTTTTTGTACCCCCTCCCTCTGCTTCCCTCATAAATTACGTGACCAATTTTCAACTTTTTTTTACCCCCTTCCTCTCCGTTACTCTTCGTAGTGCATTTCAAAACCCCTCCCCTCACCCCATAAAGTAACGTAGTATATGAAATAAAAAAATGAATTGATTAAAAAATATTTGAAAATATATTTTAAAAATATTATCTTGACTAGCTTTTAGTATGTGTGCTATCATGACTAGATAAATTTAAGTGAAAATTTTAAAAATCAATTATTTTTATCGATAAGAACTATTGTATCTTCAATCCAAGAATCACTGGAATTGCAGAAGCTGGAAACTTTGGGGTCTCTTCGAAATGGAATTCTTTAACGGATTCCATGTTGACCCATTTAAGTGTATCCTCATTTCTTATGCAAAGAAATTTGCCTGGTCTTTGAGAGAGTACCCGTAAAGGCTGCAACAACAAGTTCAGTGTTTTTGTGGATATGTTTCTTTAAAATTGATTTATTTAAATAATACTTTTCCTACGATTTATTTTAAATCAAATAAATCTCACTTATGAGAATCCATAGTGTTTTTGAAATCTTCAACTGATTTCAAGATTTCAATTTTTTCGGGTTTTTTTTTTCATTTTTGGTCACGTTACTATATCTGAGACTCCCTCCCTCCTATCGTTACTTATCGTAGTACATTTTAAAACTCCTCTACCCCCCTAAATTGGTAACGTAATTTATAAACGACCCCTATCAGGAAGAAGATATCTGATTAGGTCGCACAGTGCTTTGTCCCATAGGCAAAATTAAAATAAAATAAAGTGCTTAGAATATTTAAGTAATATACATTTTTGTAAAGCTAACAGAGTACCTTAAATAAATTCGTAAATAGAATTTATCATCTCGTCTTTTTGTTAACAGTAGAGGGCGCTAAAGTCAGAAAACATTTGAGGTAAAACTGTTGAACGGAAAAACGGTTTTTACTGTGTTACAAAACAAATTTTTAAAATTTCATTTCTTATTGTATTGCTTTGAAACTTGACAGTTCAGTTTATAACTATAGGAACAAAAAAACAAAAATAATTTTTTGTAAATATTTTATATAAAAATGTTGTTTGTGCCATCGAAAACTGTTGCGATTTTTTATTTGGAATTCCCAAAATGCAAAAGTTTGATAGACTGAAAAATTTTTTTTTTAAGAGTAGGTAATTTTTTATTTGTGATTTTAGTACATTTTAAAGAGCTTAAATTGAATATGTAAAAAAGTTTTAGATTTTTCACCCGGAAATGTAAAAATGATATGAATTTTTAAAGACATATTTCCTAAGTTTCAGAAAAAGTTGCAAAGACCTAAGTTTATGGTACTGCCAAAATTTAAAAAAAATAAATTTATGCAATTTTTTTTGTTTATTACTATAAAAAATTAATCAAATTTTGATGTAGTGTATAATTTTTATTAAATAGTCACAAAAACTTACCAAAAATTGAAAGAATATTTTTTGTTTTTTTTGGCGGAAACCCTAAAGTTTTGCAAACTTTGAAAAAATTAAAAAAATATATAAATTAAAAGTAGGCGATTTTTTATTTTTCATTTATATACTTTGTTAACAAATCTTACCACTACTAAAAAAAAAATTTAAGATTTGTAACCGGAAATTTGAAATTTTGTATTTTTTTAAAACATCTATATTTTTTAGTTTTACAAAGACCAAAAATATGATTATATAATTTTTTCCAAGTAAAGGGCTCCAGCGACGTTCAATGTTCAATTGAATTTTTGCAATCTGTGTAATTTTATTGACTGTAGGTCTGTTTGAGAACTTTTCGAGTAAAAAATATCAAGTAACTTTCACTGGGAGAGTAAGACTGATTTTACTCTCTCAGTAAAAAATATCACAAAAAGTAAACGAACGACATCCAGTAAAAACTATCAAGTAATCAACATTTGTTTGTAAACAGCTGATTCATGTTTTCATTTTTGCTTTTCGTTTCATCGTTTTCCCTATGTTTCAACTCATTTTCTCCGTGAACACACTACACTTTGTTGTTGTGTGTGCTTATAATAAGCTGACGATATGACTTGTTATTTACATTTTGCGATTATCCCATACAAGAAAAACGACGAGAGAAATTACAAATAGAGATTTAATGGCTCATTTGTTATTAATGTCGGATCCGGAACTATCGTCACTTAGGTCTACAAAACACTTAAAAAAATGATGAATTCAAAGAAATTGAGAAATACATTTTGAAAGAAAACATCATATATTACAATTAAAATTAATTATCTTATTTGTTGAGCAAATTTAGAAACAAATTTATTTATGACCCTTTTTAAAGAGAATATGAAATTATTTGCATTTTGATCACAAATGTAGCAAAAATTTAGTTTATGAGAAAAAGGATATATTGAAGATGGTCATTTACTTGTATCGAATGAAGCCAAATTCTCAGAGAGCTCAAAAACATAGTTTTATAAGTTGTTATTAGTGTTAAGTGCATTTTGATCACAAATGTAGCTAAAATTTAGTTTTTGAGAAAAAGGATATATGGGAGATGGTCATGTCCTTGTATTGAATGAAGCGAAATTTCCCAGAGAGCCCAAAAATATAGTTTTATAAGTTGTTATAAGTTTTTAGTGAATTCTGATCACTAATGTAGTTGCAATTTAGTTTTTGAGAAAAATTATATATGGGAGGTAGTCATGCCCTTGCACCGAATGAAACAAAATTAACCACTAAGCTAAAAGACATATTTTAACAGATAGTTACCAACTTTCGATTTATTCTATATACAATTATAGCTAAAATTAAACTTTTAAATTTAAAGATGTATGGGAGGTAGTCATGTCCTTGCACCGATTTTTCCAAAACTTCGAATTTTTCTTAATTAACATATTTTGAACTAGCACACCAAATTTCATATTTCTGTGATAACTTCTCTAATTTTGCCGATTCACTATATGGGGACAAAGCACTGTGGGTCGGTCTCCATATAAAAAACAAAAAAAATAAAATTTTAAAATTCCACTACATATTCACCTACATACATACTATATGAAAGCTTACTTTGTGAGCTTTTCGTCATTATTATTATTTTTTTTTGTAGCACAGCGAAAACAGTGGAAATTATCTTTTTAACTAATTTTTAATTGGTTTTTTGCACAAAACACCTAAACTTGAAAAATATGAAAACTTTTGTAAAGAAAGTAATTTTTTCAATTGGTGAACAAAACAGCTATAGCTATGCATGATAACTCCAGTATAACTGCCCTTGATTGAACTTTTTTTCAATCTCCTATATAAAAGTCTAATAACTCGCAAACTATCAACGTAATAATAACATCAACGAAATTAAGTTTCCGAAATTTTATCACTGTTGAACATACCCCACTCTCTATTTAAGTGTCTACAATTAAAAAAATTTTGTTCAAACTGACATTTTTTGAACTTTTGACTAAGGACCCGTTATAGTAATCTTGAATATTAAATGTTTTTGTTTTTTTCAACAGTTTTATTAATATCCTGAAGAATTCTCACAGCAATAAAATTAGTAACTTCAATTTCATTTAACTATGATCTGCTTTTGTCTCCATGGTTAGTTACAAATACTCAATAGTGGTTTGAGATTGAAAACCAAATTTTGCATTTCTTTAACAACTTGGTCTCCGTAGATCTCATATCGAAGAATTCATATCGATTTTTTTACTCACAGAAATCTCTAAGTCCCAACACAGATATGAAATTCGAAATCTAGAAATTTTTTCAAAAATAAATTTAGATAAAGCCTGATGAACTGTCGATATCTTCATTGCTTTAAAAGTGTAAATGGTTGTTCAACCAAATTTTTCATATTCAAACATTTTTAAATATTTTTTTTAATTATGTTGTGTGTCCAGAGAGCTCAAAATTAACGCTCTCACTCTCTATTTGCAAAATTCTCCCATTTTTCCCCTCAATAGGCAACTATTTAATACCCAGTAGTAAGCAACTAATATTTGCATCAAGCTGTTCTCCAAATATTTTAGCATTGCTGGCTTACATTCAAACATGAAATTATTGCATGCAAAATAAAATGTTTGGGTTCAAACAAATTTCATTTGGATGAAGCTATTCTTCAGACAATATTTTCTTGTTCCTTAAATACTGCATTTAAGTAAATATTGTAGTATTGCACATGAATATGATATGTATGAATGCAAATAAATTTCAAATAAACTACAAATTGCTTGAAATAATATTTTATTATTATTATTTATTATTATTTATTTTATTATTATATAACTCTGCAAATATTTGAGTTGAGAGAGAAATAATTATGATGAAAAACTAAAAGTTTCAGCATACAAAATATATTAACCTAGAGGCACTTATTCAGTTAAGTCTTACCAAAATTATTTTAATAATTTTTTTTTTTTTTTTTTTTTTTTATAAAATAAATATCAAGTTTGATTCAATGGAATTCAGTTGAAAATACCAAACCAGTAATTTATGCAATGTCAAAATGGATTAAATACTTTGATATGAAATGGAGTTTTAAAATTTAAATACAAACAAGCTTAGGATAGTGATAAAAAAATTAATTATAATTTAAATATATTAAAATTTCACAAATGGAGTGGAGAGTGGAACGATTTTCATTCACCTTGGAAACTTCCTACATTGACCTATGAATATAATAATTTATGCAAAATTTTCTGAGATTTAACTTTTCGAAGTTTGTTTTTTAGTCAGCTATTCAATATTCTTTCTTTATGTTTTCAGTAGCATTTTCGCGCCGTTTTATTGAAATTGGCTAGTTCCAAAAACGCTGAAGTAATGCCATTGAAAATGACTTTTGAAGGCTATTTCAGAGTTTTTCATAATTTCACATAATAAATCATAGCGTTGGACACAGATGTTATAAAAAGATCTACTAATTAATTTTTAACTGCCTCATTTGACTCACCTTTCCATGTCATAGCATAATATTTGGATAGGTATATAATTGTTATGGCTGTACGGAAAAAAACTCGAAATGAAAATGAAAGACCTTTGTGCTGATTTTATGTAATAGTCTAAATTTTCTCAGGCTTTGTTTGGTTTTGTTTTTTTTTTCGTTTTTTAATTTAATGAATTAGTTTAAATTAGTTGACCACAAGCAGTGGCATAACGTAACAACAACAACAAAAAAAAAAAAAAAAAAAAACAACAACTGCTACTAAAGCACAATACGCGAAACAGAAGGTAAAGCTTGAGGATCGTTTGGCTGTTGAATTAAGTCATCAGCATGAAACCGAAAACGAGAACTAAACCAGCTTGAAGACAATAAAAATTTAGATCAATAACTCAATCAACATCAAAAGCTCAACAACAAGACGATTAAATGATATCTTTGTTTTGGCAGCAACTCATATTTTTCTTATTTTTTTGTCTCCTTTAAAGTCTTTTAGGCATAAAACGTTGACTGTTCGTCATTTTTTGATATAATTTTTTTGTGCTGTGATGTGCTCAAGTTGTGCTGTAATATGCAGTAGAGAGCTTAAAAAAAGTTCACTTTAATAAAAACGTAAAAATTATACCATTGCAAAAAAATGATTTTCAATGCAGCAAATGATAGCACATATGGAGCACATTGCAGCACTTTTTAACATTAAATCAATAATGGCGGCACTAACGTTATGAAAAATAGCTAAAATAATTTAAAAGTTGTAAGTCTGGAGTTGTTCATTAAACGCTAACACTTTCTTATCAAGGACTTTCAGTTATGTTTTGTATTTTCAATAACTTGAACCGTCATTGCATAAATTAATTGACCTAAAATTAAAAAAAAAATCAACACGACTCTTTATAAAAGCTGTACAAAACTATAACATACATCATAAAAAAAGCACTTAATGAATTTATGTGCTTCTTAAATAAACCTCGTTTTGCATGAATTAGCAAAATCCAAATCATTCCCTTTTTTCTTATTTTTTTAAAATGAAACCAAAACATGTAAGAAATCTCAAATTTAATTATAAAAAAATAAACACAAATTTTGCATAATATACGCCATTCACTTCATTTTGTTTATTTGCACAGTTTTTTTTTGTGGGGGTTTTTTTTTTTTTTTTTTTGTTAACCTTAAATTGATATCATTGCGATTGGGCCATTAGGCAAAAAATAAATTAACAAAAATTTTGCTTCAACAAATATTCAAATTTAGCGCATATTTTTGAGCGCGTGCCCTTCAGTTTGGGGCGGCGTACGAACATCGCGGCATGGTGCGCTGCAGGCGCAAATGTGTGAATGCTCGATTAATCTTAACACTGGACATAGAGCTTCGAATGACTCGACTTAACTGAGTCAACAAGGCTTTCTACACCCTCAGCACTATTTTTTTTTTTTAATTTTTAATTAAGCAAATCACATAGACTGCCCTAATTTTAAATAATATTTGCAGTTAATGATGACTTTACGTTTAATGGAAAAACAAAACTTTTTAATTTTCAAGAACACAACGATCACGGTTGATCTTATATGATCTTGATTTTTGCTTATTAAATATTTTAAATTGAAAAAAAAAAAAAAACAAACACATGCTGAAAACATTTAATGTGTGGAGCTTTTCCTTGATTTTCAGATTATTTTCAATGAAATTTTTCATAAATTTAATGATTTGTATTTAAGAAATGTATAAACATTCGTTTACGCTGTATTTTCGAAACGGTGAAGAATTTTGTTAAATTTCTTATGTTTTCATCGTGTATTGTACCCAAGCAGCAAACCTAATCCGATGCCCGCTTACTGCATAAGGTACATGTCATCAGTGTTTGAGCAGTCTTATCTGGAAAAAAAAGAAGCAGAGCAAAAATATTGTGAGGAACATTGGCGCTACTTCATTTATATTTATACAAAGCTTTTCGAAGCGCGTTTGGAGTACTTAAGAGGTTCGCTCTCGCGTGATACAGCCTTGCTTTTCCAAGTATCTTCTATATACCAATTAATAAAGGAGATGCTTGAAAACTTACTAAGCTTTAAAAATGTACTTCGCTTTTGCCTTTACGCGTGGTTGAATTAATAAGGTTGTCTTGGGGCTGATCGTACTCTCTTCTCAGTACCCACAATTGGCAAACTCAATGCAAAAGCAACAACAACAACTTCATCGGCTTTACATGTTTTTAATTTTCGCTTTCAGATTTTGTATGAGCTGTCAACTTCGATTTGACATTTATGGAAACTCGCTCTCACCCATGCGACAACCTTATTTATTTAACCATGCCTTATGAAGCACCCTAAAGACTGTGCGCTCTCATGAGAACAGTATTGGTCTTGTAAGATGTTATCAGCTACACCGAGAAAAAAACTTATGCAAATTAACAAAAAAACCTAGTATAATTTATACGATGGCTATATATATATATATATATATATATATAATCATCCATGATAGTTTTGAAATTGGACAAAAGTTAAAAAGCCACTTTTTAGACATTTATAGGGAAAACATCCCCATTGCAGCAAATTTAAATTTGATTGATACAAAAATAAACGAAGTTTTGGCAGAGTTCACTGATCCAATTATTAATTTTAACGACAATTTTAATTTTAATTTCATCAATGCGAATAATTTGCAAGAATAAGCAAGAAAGTTAAATACAAAAAAATCTGTGGGCCCTGATTTAATTTCTAATTTTATAATTAAAAAATTTCCAAATTCAGCTTTTAAATTTTTATCAATATATTTTAACAACTGTATCAATAATGGTTATTTTCCTTTGGCATGGAAAATTGCTAAAGTCATTCCCATTAAAAAAAACCCAAATTCTTTTACTTTGAATAATTTCAGGCCTATATCATTACTTTCAAATCTTGGGAAACTGTTTGAAAGAATTATAAAATCTAAGATGGATTTAAATATTTACAACAACTACATATATTCCTCATCATCAATTTGGTTTCAAGCCAGGTCGCTAGACTATGCATGCGTTACTTAAATTACATGATGGCGTTGTAAGAATATAAGAGAAAAATCTTGTACAGTAGCAGTTTCTCTAGATATAGAAAAAGCTTTTGACAAAGCATTTCATAAAGGAATTATTTATATATTAATAAATATTGGTTTTGATCCTTTTATAGTAAAATTATTTTTAATTTTCTTACTGACAAGGCTTTTTTTGTTCAAATTAAAAATTAAAATTCAGATTATGGTTCTATTAAAAGTGGCGTTCCTCAAGGTCTCTTTTAACCTTTGCTATAAAATTGTTATAAATCATCTGTTAACTGTAAACATTCATTATTAGCTCGTTGCATTATAAAACTTTACCATCTCGCTTTAGATAATACAATACAATCTAAAAAGTAACATATTAACTAAGATGCATTGTAAATCTCAAAATTTATTAAGACTCGAATAAAAAAAAGAAAAAAAAAAAGATGATAGTGATTCTTTGAAGAGTTCTTTGAATGAATGATTGAATAAGACAGAAAATAAGTTTCGGCGTTGTTATGGTGGCGGTCAAATGATCCTTGGTCACGTCACATTTTACGCTCTTTTTTCTTTTGATGAGCTCTGTGACGAATGTTATGCTGATGGTCATTTGATCCCTGAACACTAGTACACTTTTTGCTACTTTCAATACTTTATACAAAAAAGTATCACGAGTATGAGTATGGAGAGTGTTGCTATTAAGCAGGTTTCATTACTGCTTTCATGCATCTCGTACTAAAAGTGTACAACTTTCAATACTAAAAGACAAATGTTGTGAATAATTTCACAACGCAACACTGTTTTGATCTCGTGATTTCATATTTTTATCGAATCATTTGGTGACCGTAGTGGTCAAAATTTGTTCCCTCACTCACTCTCTCAAATTTTCCTTTTATGTTGAAACAACAACAATGCATGTAAAAAAAATGTATACTTCGAAAACTTCGTTAAATTACTTCACAAGTGCCGGTATCGAAGCATGCAACAGAAACTCGCTCAAAATCTAAAACTTGATTTCAAAAGTACTTTTGAATTTTTATTGAGGGAAAAAGAATTTTGAACCTGTATTCACAAGGCCTGTATTTAAAGTAATGTTGAGCTGGAAACTTTTTTCTATATCTTGCTATTTTTCTATCTTCTGTTATTTTGAAAAAAATAATGATTTTATCTTCTGTAAGTGTCTGTTTAATGTTATTTTAGTGCCACTTCATACTACTTCCACCAGCAGGTGGCAGAAAGTTTCTGACGAAATAAGCTTTAGTAGCGTTTCTTAATAATGTAGTGACTTCGTTGTTGTCTTACTTATTTCCAATTCATTGAAAAATTTCAAATACAACTTTTTGTGTGTGAAAAATTAACACAAAAAAAAAAATCCTTGTGTTAGCTGGGGTTCGAGCCTGATTTCGAATTGGCATCGGCCACCATAAAAAAAAATTAATAAATCATAATAAAAATCTAGGTTATCTGATCTAAGAAAAAAACTTCTTAAGCCATTTGGGATAAGGATAAATATAATGTTCTGTAAAAAGTATAAATGTTCTATACCTTATTCTCGAACTTGTTATAGCTGACGATTTGCTTTTTGATATGATATCAAGATAAATGTTCATTATGTTATCAATTTTCTTCAAACTTTATAACTGCCAATGACCTGAATTTGAATAATCAGCTCTTTACTTTTCCAAAATATTACCGACGATAAAAATTGGTTAGGTAATACAGATTTTTCATTTACAAAGGTCCACCTTAATCAAGTTCTATACATGGAGTATACATGGTGCAGCAGAAAGCTTTCAACAACTAAGGTTTTTGGAATATTTAATTTTTAAGTTTTCTTAAAAGTTTCGGTTAAACATTAAGTATTTTGACTTTTATTTTTACCTATATTGATAGACTTCAGCCAATTTTTCTATATTTTTGACTTTATCGAAATTTAAAAGTGGCATCTCAAAATAATGAAAAAAAATTTAATTTTGCCGCCATCTGTTCCAGTTGAAATTTCTTGTCTGAATGGTATCGCAAATTTTGTTGTGGCTTTCGTGTTCTTTATTTTATCTATTTTGCGAAATTTTGTTTTATGTTAATAAAAAATATTAATTGGAAGTTATATCATTCTTGTGCAAAAACCGAAGGTTCTTAAAATTAACGAAATAAAAGATGCTGCATAATTATGCAAATATTTGAAATTTATAAAAAAAATCCAGTTAAACTTAATGAGCTGAATAAACATAAATTATATTCTAAATCCAAGCAAGAAGCTTTATTAATAGTTAAGTCAAAATTTTGAAAACCAAGCTTGTGGCAAGACAAAACAAAAAAAAAGAAATAAATGAAATAAAAATAGAACCAATCGATCGATCAATTCGTTCCACACAGGTTGTTGGAGCTTTTTGAAAGTTGCCTGAATATTTGATGGCACTGGATTTGCATGTTTTTATATAATTAAATGGCGCGTTAGGTAAAATTGTCGTAGTTCTATTCTAATAAGATTTGAAGCTTTAAATATTTTCGCCGCAAGCTTGATTTTTTCTTGTTATCTTTTGCGTTTCTGCCTAATTTGTGAAATTCGCCGGCATAAACAAAAACTTTAAGCTTTAAATTGATATGAATTTTTTATTTTTATTATTATTTTTTGTTTTATTTTTAATTTTTAACAAAAGCTTACCGCTATGCTAAGGGGCTGCCTATATCTTTAGCTTGCTATGGCAGCAAAACTTATGGAAGAGCTTGAAGCTCCTCATTTTAAGTTTACTGAAAGCGCAAATAATATATTATAACGACTTGTCGTTAAGTCAAAAATGTAGTTATATCGTCGACTATAAGCTTGATTATTTTGATCGCTGCAGCGATGAGAGAAATTGCTATCAAAATGTAAGCAAACCATAAAAAATAAGCCAATTTTTCTAATTTTAAGTCAATTAAATTTTAAATAAATATAAGACGACGACAGCAATGTTGTTGCAATGAAGTTCTGCCATGGCGACATATCCACAAAATTTTTCATCATTTCAAATGCATATAAAAAAAAAATTTTTTTTTGACAAATTTGACTACACATTTGACAGATTGAAATTCCAAATATTTGAAACGTGGACACCTGCCGTATAGGCTTAATTCCACGTTACCATGGCAATGGGGTCGAGGTTCATGGTATTGGTGCCCAGGAGATAAATCTTCAGGACGTCAGTGCCATGCTAATAAATATACGACGTCCGTCATACCTCTTCTAGGCGTCACTTCCATGACGCGACCAACGCCCTGTCATGGTAGTTTCATCACCATTCGCACACCATACTTAAGTGTATATTTAAATTAATAAATATACTGTATGGGTAGCAACCAATGCTGTAGCACAACATTATCAATTATGAATGATTAGTTGGGTCACCATCCACATTTATTGGTGGAAATCCAGAATCATCTAATGGCATTGCCACCCGGTTGTTTAGCGCAACTCCACGCCGATCACAGACCTGTTCGCGACATTGGGTCTAATGCATAAAAATGAGATGTTTCTCAGAGATCATTCGTGTGAGATCAATCTCAAGAAGTGAGTCATAAGAACATTCTCAGTCTCAGTCTCAAAATTGTATGCATAAAAAGGAGATCAAGCTCATGACAAACAACTCAACATAAGTGAGATCGATCTTAAAACTTCAGTTGAGCTTTAGTTTTTTTAAAGCAAGCTAAAGCAATTAATCAGGTTCGAACCCCAGCAGCGACAGAAAATTATTTGAATTAAAATAATTTTTCTGTACGGCCGCCACCTCTCTGCAGACAATGGCAAACCTCAGAGAGTAATAAAAATGCCATGTAAAGCTTCTTGAGAATAAGAAAATTTCGTTCATCGCCGTTCGGAGTCGGCGTTAAGCCTGTAGGTCCATTTCTCGGTCAATTGTGTACAAACTTAATAACACGCACAACACAATTGATCATAAGGAGCTAGGTCAAAGTCCTTTCAAGGGCTGAAATGACCAGTTATTTATTTTCAAAAAAATGTCCGAAAGCGAATCTGGAAGTGAACAAAACTGTAGTTTATCAAATAATAAAAATAATAAGCTGGCATAATTTCTAATTGATGAGTTAAAAGAAACTCAAATTATACTACAGAAATCTAATCTGCCGGTGCACAAATTAAAAAAAAAAACACTTGAAAGGTTTCGAATTGTCCAGAGACTGATGAATTTCTATGTCCTCACCAATTCCATTTTGAAATCCAGGATCAGCCAAAAATCTTAAATATACTCTCATTTTTTCAGAATTAGTAAGAGCTCCACCAAGCCATTCCAATGTTGGCCCTAGGAACTGTTCTACTAACCAATCGATGTTTTCTTTATTAAAACGGAATATAAATTTACTGCTAGCTTCTTCAAGATGTCTTATAAAGCTTATAAATTTTTTAGGACTATAAACGCGAAAGTATTCTGCCATTTCAGTTGCTTGAAATAAACTGTGAGATCAATTGATAGGAGACTCAACATTTACCGAGAAAGTTCTCAGACATGTCAGCTTCATCTCATGATTATGCTGATTTGAGAAATTTCTCACAAAGAGCTTTCGTTTCAAGAAGTTTCTCAGGCCTTGAGATCCATCTCAATGAGCGAGATCTTTCTAAAGAGTAAATAACTTTTTATGCTTACGAGAACGAGTAAATTCTCAAAATTTCGAGTAAAAAGTAATTTCTCACTTTTATGCATGAGACCCATTGAACTACCACAGCCAGCACGATACTCCCCGAAGGACCAGCCCATCGATAGTCTCCCCGGGCAAAAGGGGTTTACCGCGACACGCACCAAATACAACCTCGACACATCTGCATTTATTACTCATGACTGTGAAGGAAAAAGCCACCACTGTTGGACATGCTACAGAGTAGACTACATTGCATCTGACACTATGTGACACATGGTCACCACTATTTACTCCTTTTCAAACTGGTTCTTCGAGGCTACTAAGATAGACTTTTCACACTCGGAGTGCCCCATTCTGACATCTCTTTATACAGCTTTTAATGCATCATATAAACATCGTTTTTACCAGCCTTTTTAAGACTATCTTGAGACCACAATGCCAATGTGCCGGTGGAGATTGTGCCAGTACGTCTGTTGAGCGTAACGACTATCCCCGTGCTAACAAATTTTAAGGATCATTGCTATTCCCTCGTAAGCATACGCTAACGTTGATCTAGTCAAACGGTCCACCTACTCTCCAGATTGGGCAACCAACTCCAGGATCTGGGTAGTCCCTTCTCATTTACACAGGATAGGGCGAACCCGTTGCCAGCGACTATCCTCCTTTATCCTGGCTTTGGACAGGCTGCTCGTGAGGACAGGCGGAGTTGTGTTCAATGACAGTAACTTGTTGCAATGAAACCATGCCGACTCAAGCCCACAGCAGCAACATTGTTACAATGAAGCCATGCCGCTTCGACATTTCCACAAAAATCTCCATTTGAAATGCTTAAAAAAACATTTGAACTATAACGTTATGTTGCTGTCGTATCCATTGTTGTAGCTATTAAATCGAAGCCAAGTCGTTGCGACAATTCCATACAAATTTTCATGGAATTGAAATGCATTTGAAAAAATTTGAACGATATCATTATGTTGCTGTCGTCGCCAATGTGTTTTGACTTTTATATCGAGAGTGTAGTATAAAAGAAAATGCAAAGCAACGTACAGTAGTAGTCAAAACTTTTGATATGAAATAATACTGTAATAAAAGCTCTTCTAATAGCATTACTTTACATAATACTCTGGGTCGTTTATTAAAAAAAAGCTATTTCCTGCTCCAAAGTACTCAAATGTGGCTTTTAATTTCACTGTGACATCAAACAACTTTTTTAACTGTTATTAAATTCACATAAGCATGCTTTTACTTTAAAAACCAACGACACAGTCGACATCAAAATACTATTTCTCTAAATAACTCCAACATTGCGGTAACCATCTGTCTACAGTTATTAAGCTTGAAAGCTTTTTGAAATTAAAGCTGCTTATATGTTGCTTACTCTCTAATTTTTTTCTAATTGCAACAAAGCAAGACGTAGAAGAATATAATTCAACAATTATTTTCTCTTAAATAAGCTTAAAAAATTTTCGAGAATTCTTGATTTTTCAAAAGAAAATAAGTTAAAAACTAAACAATTACAAGCATAAATAAAGCATTCAATCACACAAGAATTTCTATTTTACGTTTGTTCAAAAAAAAAAAACCAAATCTAAATCTGAAAATCTTTCATTGTTGTTGCTCAAGCCATTGATAATTTCTCCAAATAGCACCTAACTCGGAGGGAAAAAAAAACCAACAATAAAAGCACTCAATAGCAACAACTTTCTATTGCATAGCTTTGTCTAAGCTTCTGTTCTCTTGCAGCTCAGCTTTAACTTAGCTTATTTAGTCAGCTTAAGCTTTGTGAGAATTTCTATTATTATCTATTTATTGTTGGGAATCAACCCCGCGGTAATTTTATCTTTAGAACTTTTTTATCTTTAACTTTTAACTTTTTTAAAAGCTTAGTTTCTTAAACGCACACAGGAAATGCGCAATTTCCAAAAACAAAAAATAAAACAATAATTTATCTTCTAGGCACTTCCGCTGATACCTAGACATTCGTTATCGATCTTGTTGTGTTCTCTTTTATATATTTTCGTAAAACAAAGCGTCGTTAGGGTATTTTTTGTGTTCGACTGAATTTTTTTTTTGGTTTTTTTGTCAGAACTTTAAAATTGATTTCGCTTTTTTTGACTTTTAACTTTTAATATTCTCTAAATCAAATTATCATGACAAAAGTTTATTTAATATAGCGCTTTGATTACTTCCAAAGATACCTCAACCGCAGCAAAAACAACGAATTCTTAAGTATTTAAATTTCTTGCCTGATTTTATCTCTTCTTAAGAAAAAAGTAAAATATATGTTTTTAAGCTTTTAGAAAATTATGAAACAAAAAACTTTGGATCTTAAAACTTTCTTCATAATAAGCTCAGAATTATGAATCATCAGAATTATTTTGTTGATCACTTCGAATGCTTCTAACATGATTAATTTTGCTTCTGGGCTACCTAGAGTTAAGCCTGAATATGTAGATTCTAGCGCACTACTATCTAACGCGATCAAAAATAAATTATTTTGTGTGTGAATCATATGAGTTTCGTGCTAAAATAAAAAACTTATCTTAGAACACTCACATTTCTTTCTGAGCGTCCCATACATGGCGTTCACTCTTAACCTGATATTTATGTTTTTTTTCGTTTTAATAATTTTTGATTTCGTCATTTAATGGGCTTTCATTCTTAATCGCAGCATCTTGGGGGCGAAATTTTATCGAACACGCAACTTAGCTGAACTTGTTGATAATTTTGAAGGCTTTCTGGGCGAAACTTAAGTGTATTTGTTGCACTTATAAGTTTTCTTTTAAATAGGCCTTACAAAAAAAAAAAAAAAAAAAAAAAAAAAAAAAAAAAAACAAAAAAAGTGAGGAAAATTTTCAAGAATTCAAGAAAAATCACATATTATTTATGCACTGATAGTTCTATTACAGTTGCTGTTAACATACGTTTAATTGCAGCGCAAAATGTATTTAAGTTGTATGGCAGCTGCCACGCCCACTTGTCAAATTCCGCTGAAATTTTTTATATATTTTGGAAATCGCTTACTAATCGCCTACGTTTGATTTTGTTATCGGAACTTATCTCATTTCTAAGATATAGCGCAACATGTATTTGAGTTAAATGGCAGCTGCCACGCCCACTAGTCTAATCGCGCCGAAATTTTTTTATTTTTTTTGAAAATCCCCAACTAAATGTCAACGCTTGATTTTGTTATAGTAGTTTGTATCATTACTTAGATATAGCGCAAAATGTATTTAAGTTGTATGGCAGCTGCCACGCCCACTTGTCCAAACCCGCTGAAATTTTTAATATTTCTTGGAAATTGATTACTAAACATCTGCGTTTGATTTTTTTATCGTACTTTGTCATATTACGTAGATATAGCGCAAAATTTATTTATGCTCCCAATGCTCCCAAATTTTTTATATTTTTTTAAAATCATATACTACACGTCTAAGTTTGATTTTGTTATCGTAGTTTGTCACATTCCTTAGATATAGTGTAATATATATTTAAGTTGTATGGTAGTTGCCACGCCCACTTGTCCTATCCCTTTGAAATTTTTTATATTTTTTGGAAATTGTGTACTAAACGTCAATGTTTGATTTTGTTATCGTTATGTTTGATTTGTCTCATTACTTAGATATAGTGCAAAATGTATTAATGCTCCTAATGCTCCCAAATTTGATATTTTTTGAAAATCATATACTACACGTCTACGTTTGATTTTGTTATCGTAGTTTATCTCAGTTCTAAGGTGAAGTACAAAATGTATTTAAATTGTATCGCAGCTGCCACGCCCACTTGTTCAATATTTCTGAAATACTTTTTTTGTACTTTCCTATACCTTAAACAACGAAAACTATCAAAAAATTCTTCGATCCCACAATTTTTTCTGTCTAACTCGTATGAATCGCAGCACTGTGCGTCGTCACGTTGTTCAACACCTGGTTTTCCAACGACGATTCGGTTCACAATGAGTTTTTTGCTGAAGTGACATTTTCTATTCACTCAACATAATCCAGTCAGTGAAACCGATTAATTTTTATACAAATGACTGTCAATGTCGGCGTACAGCTCATACAGCTCATGGTTTCAGCCCATTTTTTTTTCTACTTAGCGTGGCGGGAAGCCATAGACATGTGAATTAGAATCTGAAGCAAGTGTCATAACACTCGGTGAATTCTAGTTATAGGGATGCGAATTCCATCAACAAACTTCTCAACCCCCAAAAAAACTTTTCAGTCGAAAAAATTTATGAATTTTAAATTTCAGTTGGTTAGAAAAGAGGAAAGTATTTCATAGTAGTTAATGTGTAGGATCATGGTCTGGCTACCAACGGGATTCTGGCTACTTGACAAAAATATGGCGTGTACATTAAGATGGGTCACCAAAAAAAATTTCAAAAGACCGGCCCTCATTTGAAAGCTTATGTTAAGGGAATTTTGGTTGCATACAAATTTTTTTGTTAGGTGGACCCAAAATCTGCCTCAAATGGTCTTTTTTGTATAACTTCATCAGTTTTTAACCGATCGTAAAAAAAGTATGTCGTTGGATAGATCTCAATAATGACAACAATTTGTTTTAATAATAGCTTTACCTTCGATTGCATCCTTGACTAGATATTTCAACTTTTCGTCTTATTTCCTCAGTAAGCCCAAAACTTTCATTTTTGTTTTTAAGAAAATAAAAGTTCGTAAAAAATCATTACACTTTTGTGAAGAAACTTTTTGATTTCATTCGTAACAGCAAAAAAATAACAGCGAATTTTATTTTCGGTCAAGTTTGGCTTCTTTTTTGGTTATTTAACTTTGGGTTCATCGTCGTTTGCCTTCGTTCATCTTCATGTGTGTTCGTTAGTTTTCGGTTCAGCTTCGTTTTTTATACAAAATTTCTTTAAAATCGGTTGAGTCGATCAGGTATTAGCTAGTCATATATATTTAATTATTTGAGCGCCCTCTTTCGAACGTTTTTGAAACTTCTATCTTTTAATCTTGAGTCAGGAGAATCTTTATACTAAATGTCAACAAAATTGCTCCTGCCGTTTAGTCAGAAATTTATTATTGCATAACCAACGACATACCTTTTTTACGATCGGTTAAGAACTGATGAAGTTATACAAAAAATACCATTTGGGGCAGATTTTGGGTCCACCTTAAAAAAGAAATTTGTATGTTACTAAAACCCCATTTACATAAGCTTTCAAATGAGGGGCGGTTTTTTGAAATATTTTTTTTTCCATATGGAGTAACCCATCTAGTGTAAATTGTTTTTAGGTATTTTCATAAAGTTCGCTCGACAGGACCTTATATAGGATATTATATGGACCTTATATGCCTTATATGGTTTTTCCTACGGTAGTTTGCGATAATGCTGGGATGGGGTTTTTTTGATTAGGCAGAGCACACTATGGTTCTAACCATTTGGAATGCACTCTTCGGATCATATTCTGTATAAAAGGTTGTGAATACATTAAAACAAAGCTTCGCCAGCGACCTGAATAGCCTGATAACAGAACTCAACGCTGAACTTCAACGCTACCCTCCGAAATAGAGGTTTCCGGGATTCTTTTGGTGGGATTGTTGCCAGCGTCGCAATTCAGAGGCCTAGAGAAGGGTTCGCTGTAAAATTTTAGGTTTCTCCTATATTCGTCACTAGATTCTCGTATTTACCACCTAGGAAAGGGGGCACGGCTTTAAACCATCGGCCAGGGGTCTAAATTTTTCCAAAAATGTTCGGTCCTCATTCCTGTTGCCATGCATTTAAACTTTTTTTCATTTACGCTTTTCTGTCTGTCGATTTTGTCGAAACCACCTCTCTTTCCTTTTCTTTATACTGTACGAGTATCGCTCCTTCAGACAGAGTATTATATTTGTACATAATTATGTAAATAGTTTGTCAAAGTCGCAATTGTGGTAATTGTGTCATAATCTTACAGTTTTCTAACTCAGATATATGGCAGTGGCAAAAAAGGCAAACCTAAGCTTTTTTAGTTGTGCTCTATGAGATCTTCTTTACAGAGGCATTAATAACATTTCTGTCCTAGAAGATCTTTTTCTACAGAGGCATTAATAACATTTCTGTCTTAGAAAAAATTCTTTTCAAATATGAAACTGAGATAACATTTACGTATTACTTTAAAAGATGTCTTAACCCATTAATGCTCACCACCAGAACGGATGGGCTCATCATTTTGAACAAAACTGGAGCGAAAACTGTAAACAAAAAAGCTTTTGGCGTCAACTTCAGTGCTTTTTTGAAAAAGCATACTTTTAGCTCTCTCACACTGTTGAAATCAAAAGTTGTAGATTGTCGGTGGATTTTTGAGGAATTTTCAAAAAATGCGTAAAAAAATTTCATCGCTTATGATATATCATACGTTGTCATTATGGGTTAATATTAAAAATATTTCATCACTTAGTCACGTGTGCATTCTTTGTAATTAATTTCCAAGATTTGGAATTTTCCACTATTGTTTGACACCTTTAATGGTTGATTTTTTTGGCAGGTTTTTTTTTTTTATTTTAATAAGTGATTATTTGTATGTTCATTGGAATTCATTAGATTCATGCAGTGTGCCAATAAGTTAGAAATTTTTTGTTTTTTTTTTAATTTGATATTTTTCTTTGAGTTACGTAAAACTATAGGTATTTTCTTAATGCACATAAAGTTTCGCGAAGATGTTCATGTTCAATTATCAAAATAGGAATAAAATAAAATAAAATTAAAAGAAATTACTTACGGTTTAAGAAATATTTATATTTTATTTATTGAAAATTAATGGGCGAGGCGAGATGTTGCAAATGACAAGTGTGTCAGGGCTGCTCTTCATTGGGTTGTTTTTTATTTAATTAAAAATGCAATATTTTGAAAATACTCGCTGTACAGTGAGAAAAACTGAGTCTACACTACTATTTGAAACTATTTGAAACTAGAAAGTAATGACGTATCTGGAATATCACCACACTCGTGTGTAATATATTTTATAATATTGGTAGTTATGTAGGTCTTATTATTTTTATTGAATAAACACAATAAAAAATATATGAAAGTTGAAAATTAATTAAAGTAATCCAATAGAAAACCTATAAAAAGAAATATGTAAAGCTGATTTTAGAGAAATAGCTGAGTTGGAGGCAAGTGTATTCTTGATAAGAAACTTATCTGGAATGATAACATAAAGAAACGCGTGAAAAAGGCAAATAAAGCTTATTTACCTGTAAAAAATCCATAGGTAAAAAAATGGGGTTTTTCCCCCAAATTGGTACGCTGGATTTATACGGCAACTGTCCCCATACTTGTATACGGTTCACTGGTATGGTGGAAGGTCCTTGAAAAGGCAACTGAACTTCAGAAATTTGCAAAGGTTCAAAGAAGTGCATGTCTCTGTATTACTGGTGCATTATCCACAACCCCAACTAGTGCTCTGAATGTCATGCTTCACCTTCCTCCTCTAGATATCTTTGCCAGTGTGAGAGAGTGTGCTAACTCAGCAGTCCTCAGACTAAGAGAGTCTGGAAATTGAATAGGTTACAGCTGCGGTCACACGGTAATTCTGAACTCGTCGGTCTTCGACAAAACAGATTACTGTGTACCTTGTTTAAGGCCCAGTTTCAATTTATTGAGTAAAAAAACGGGCTTGTTTGAATGCCTGTATTTTTTTATTTATTTTATTAAATATCAAAACAATTTTTTTTTGTTCTTATTTCAGTCTTACACTCTTATTCTGGCGTTGAAGTGACAGTGACAAAATCGTGACAAAGTGTGGGGAATGACTATTGTCATATTCTTCTATTCTAGCAGATAAGTGACAGACCAAAAAATTAAATTTGTCATTGCCAGCTGTCATCACCTACGGAGCAGATGACATGCTAATTTTTCAAAAGCTTTTTCTTTAGCTTTCAGTGTTTTATAAAATATTAATAACTATAATTGTTTAATTCTGCGAAAAAATCATAAAAATAAATAAATCAAAACTGGCAGCAGAATTTATAATAATATATTCATCAATTCTTGCCAAAAAAAATAATAAAATCGAAAGGCGAAGGCTGCTGAAGCATTTGCGCGATACCACCAATCCCTTTTCTCTGCAGGAATCGGTGTTTCCGGATTCTCTGCAGCAAACATTCCGGATGCCAAGAAGCCTTTGTTGGGAATTAATTCAACAGCTTGAGCCCCAATATAGTCAAAAAACGGGTTTACCTTTTCATATTCACATATTTACACATGTCAATAAAGTCAAACAGCTTTTCACCATCATGTGGGGAGTTTCAAAAACTTTCTCCGTGTCACCTTTGATGCAGAATAAAATAACAAGAATTAATAACAAGTGCATAACACGGTCGGTGACAAAATTTCAATGACAGTCTTTTGTCACTTGAACGCCAGAATAGGGGTGTTAGATTAACAATTTTTTTTTTGTTTTTTTTTGCAGCCATATTTACGGTTATACAGCGCGTAAAAGTTGAGGTCGCGAACAAGAGACATCTGCACGATATCACCTCTTCAGGTGGTTTGATAAAAAAAAACAAAAAACTAAAATTTTATAACAGTTTGTCTTGTGCGTGAGCCATCAAAAAGTGTAAAATAAAAAAAAAAAAACAAAAAAATGCCGCATAAAAGAAAAAAAATTCTATTTTCGTACACGAAATTGGACCTTATAAATAAAATAAAAACCAAAACAATATATTTTTATTTGATTTTGTTGGTTCACGCACTGCGTATTCAATTATTTTACAAAATTAAAAAAGATTTAAGTTAATCGGACACATAGGTACTTTTCGAGTTAGACTGCCAGCCGTTTCAAAAAATGTCATTTCGAGAAAAACGCGCTTAAAGTTTAAATGAGAGCCAATATCATAGCCAATATCAATAGATGTCTGATAGAACTGCAACTAGGTGTATGTCTTAAACGGCTTTGAATTTTACTCTAAAATTTTTTTTACATACACATTCTTAGGATGTTTTTGAAAATAATAAAATAAAAAAAAAATTCAAAAAAATTGAAACTGGGCCTTAAATCTAGCTAAGCTAGCGTGGTCTCGCTATGACTTAAAACACACTAAATAACTACTTGAATTAAGCAGGGTAAATCTTTCAAAAATAGTAGGAATCCTCACGGGTCATTGTCTAAAGGGAACACATGTTCTTCGATTAGGACTTACACCAAATGATTTTTGCAGAAGCTGCAAATGTGAATAAGAGGTAGAAAATATCCAGCATTTCCTCTGCGAATGTCCAGCGCTAAGTAAAAGGAGACTGGTAACTCTGGGCCATCCCTTATTAAATGGTCTTACCGAAGTCTCATGACTGGAAATCAAGCATATAATAAAATTCATCATTCGCTCGAACTGGTTTGTTGGTGGTATCAATTTATGTGGTGCTAAGTAAAAGGAGATTGGTAACTCTGGGCCATTCCTTCTTAAATGGTCTTACCGAAGTCTCATGACTGGAAATCAAGCATATAATAAAATTCATCGTTCGCTCGAACTGGTTTGTTGGTGGTATCAGATTATGTGGTATCACAACGGGCCTCCACTGGCTTAAGTGTTCGAGTCGTCTGCCGGCTCAGCCATCAAAACCTAACCTAACCTAGAGGCAATTAGATCTCTCAACAAAACCGGTGATTGCTATTGATATAAGTGCTCAATGTCGATTCTGTATTCTTTCCGCTCTTGCAAAGTAAGTCTGAGTAAGAAATTTCACACTCTATGGCTAATATATGCAATTGCATAATTTTGTTAGAACATTTGCATCGAATCGTGAATAGCCCGATTGATTTTTGAGAAATTTATGAAGATTCTGCTATTTTGATGACGCCATTTCGAATGGGAAGTAGGCGTGGCTGCATTAAACCATTGAAACATTCAAACTTAAAGTATTTGATATCAAGGCTTATATGTTTATGTTCAAAATTTCAAGTAGTTACATGATAAGTTATTTAAGAATTTTAATAGATTTAACCATTTTGCTATAGTCACTTCGTATGGGAGGTGGGCGTGGTTTAATACGATTTTGGGTATCAAACCGAATTGTTTGGGGTAGAAACAAAATATTTTGCAAATAAAAAAATATATTTAAGAACGAGCCTAAAAAAAAGTTTTCTAAAGCCTTTAAACACACTGACGTAAAAAACTAGAAGGAAACTGACTTCATTCAACAAAAAATTTATTCGACTAGTATTCGACTAGAGAAAAAAACTTAGATAACTTATACCTTAACACTTAGGATGACTAATTTAAATGGCTTATTAAGGCCATTTACATATGTATGAATATTTTGTAACAATTTATAATTTCATCTTAAAAAAAATTAATTTAAAAAAAAAAATATCTAATTTTTGTCAACTTGACAAAATAAGTCACAACAACATAGATAGAAAAAATAAAAAAATTTCAAATCGAAAGTTTTTCTGTACCGATGAACTTGAATACAAATTGACAATAATCAAACAGAGCTAATGACATCATGATTTTATTTCAACAAAATTACGCGGCTCGGTTTACAGATAATCAGAATAAAACAACAACAACAACAGCAACAACAGCAACAACAACAACAACAACAGCAAAAGTTGCATATTCCAAATACAACGCAATTCTTTTTAAGCACCTTTCATACTTTTTAGGCTTGTCGGAAGCAACCCTGGCCGACCTTGAACGTCAGTGTGTTGCTGCACTGAAAGCAAAGACCTTGTTGCGTTCAACTCCAGTCTGACGTTTAACGAACAAATAACCAAAAAAGGGAATTGAGGCTCATTAAAAATTTCGCCAAAAAATTTGGTGCTGTCTCCTTCACAAACATGAGATTACAATCGATAATTTTCGATTATTCTGAAATAAACTGAGGTTGAAGCATGCAGTTAAATGTCCTCAAAAAAAAAAAAAAAAAAAAAAAAACAAAAAATTCAAGAAAATAAAAATTAATGAATACAAATTTAAGTTTAAAAAAACGCATTGTCAGCAGCTTGCTACAGCCAAATGCGGTTCTTAACCTTAAATTTTAGGTAGTCCGGCTGTAACAAAAAAAAAAAAAACTGAAAAGACAGGCTTAACATTTTGTTTCGCTTATGGGGATATTTTCGTATCCTTAGGCTTTGGTTCTTTGTTTTTGGCGTTTGTTTTGTATTTTTCAAGTGTGAGCAAGCTTAACACTTTGAGCTTGTTGTTGCTGTTGTTATCATATGGATTAGAGCAGCTCTTTGCAGCCACTTATTCACTTTGTAAAGCCTTTGAAAAAGAATAGCTGGGCAAATACGAAAAAGCGGAGAAAAAGGCTTTGAAGTGATTTCCAGTCAATTAGTCTGACAAAGCGAAACGTGAGGACGGTTTAAGAAAGACTTTTTTTTAAAAAAAAAAGCTTGAAAAGCGGCAATTAGAAAAATTAATACCCTTGCTTGAAAAGGGTATTTGAAAAGTTCTATAGCAAAAAACCCAAAATATATCGATTGATCTTTTAAAATAAGCCTCAAAATAATCGCTCAGCGACTTTTTGTTCTTTATTTCATTTCTATGCAGCACTGTAATTAAAAGCGACTGGATTTAGTTGGGTAAGCTTTGTTTATTTTGGCTACCATCATAGAACAAATGGCGCCAGTATTTAAAAAGGTTTTATTTAGAAGAGCTTTTAAGACTTTCGCTCCTTTGCTTCAAAATGAAAAATCAGCTTTCAATAAAGTCATTAAATTGATAAATTGGCAAACTAAAGAGCTATCAGCGAAAAAATAGCCAAGAAAAACAAAGAAAAATTAATTCTAATTAAATATTTCCAAGAACTTGTTAGCAGTGCGCTTTATTATGCTGCTTTGAGGCAAAAAAAAAACAAAAAAAATTTATTATTATTTTTTAACCATAACAAGTTGCTAAACGTAAAACCTATGCCATTTTGAGATACATACATATTTGTCTAGTATTTTAGAATGTGCTACTTGCGTAATTTAGTTAAAATAAGCTTTTATATTTATATCTCAATGAATGTTTAACATAAAAATAAGGTTTGAAAGAAGTTAAAAACAGAAATCAAACGAATTCATCATTGTCTGAAGCAAAATAGCGCGAAGTTAGCGTAACTTTATTTTGCCCGGCCAAAGGGGAGCGGGAAAGTGGGGTGAGCAGTTGTGTGTTTACCAATTCGCATCAACTTGTTTCAAAGTATGTCAATCTCTTTATTTTGCGCGCTTACTATGGCTAAGAAGAGATGATGTCACCTTAAAAGCTCAGCTGCAGAAGCTTGGTCAATGCATGCGTGCATTTATTTAAAGTTTATTTGGCATCTTTTTTTGTGGCCTGCTACTGAGTTACTCAAATGAATGTTGTTGTTGTTGTTGTTGCTGTTGTGATAAATATCAGCAGCTTCTACAAACAAAAAAGTTATAAACTAGCAAACAAAGCTTTAAAAAATACATTTTCACACATAGATCAATGCAATAAAGACCAAGTTCGTTGCTTAAGTCTTTTGTTTTGCACTGTGATGAGTCGTTTGGAGTTTATGACCTAATTTTTGTCACACATAAGTCATGTTTAAAAAAAATGCCTTATAATCAAAAGCGATTTAATCTTATCAATTGTCGCGCAATGTTTCCAAAACTAAAATCAAATAATCTTCAGAGGATTTCAATAAAATATTTATATAGAGCGATTTAAGAGGTATTTAAATTAAAATCACCGATAATTACCAGCAAAAATTCTAGAATGGAATATGCGATGTGGATATCATACGGATGAATATAAATTCATTTAATGGTCTTTTGTTTTTTTAAGATATTTTTTGATGATTGATTATAATTATCAGTCTGGAGTCAAACCTTTAAAATCAATACTGCAAAAAATTAACCCTTTCGCGTTCAAGGGAAATATTTTCCCCCGCCTTAAAAATCTTTACAACGGTATTTAATTTTTACCTGATCTAATATTTTTAAAGCTGAATGTCATAATAAAATGTTATGTCCACAATATACAAAAAGTGGAAAAAAATTAAAAGTTGGCAAATTGTGCTAAACGGCGCATAGAAATTGGACCCACAATAAATGTGGCATGTGCATTGTCCACCTGAGTTTCACAACTAAGAGAAAATGTTTTAAAGAATATCATAATTTACTCTTTTTTATTATGTTTAAAATAATTTCACAATTTTTGTATTATTTTCGGTTTTTTTTTTATAATAAAGCATTAAATAAAATATTTAGAAAAATACACTTAACTTTTATTTAAGTCACTCTTGTAGCCTGGGAAAAATGGAAATAATTCTTGGGAAAAATACTGGGAAAAATGTTTCCCATAAAATTCTAAGAAAACTGTAAGACCTTCTTAATTTTTCTGATGATTTTTATTTATTTTACTCCCTAAATTGCCTTAAAACTAAGTTGGATACTTATATTTAGTCTTGGACGGGTTAAAGCAATTTGGGAACTTACTTTGATTTTTGTGACGATCTCGAAATCATTCATATACATTCTCCAGAAGAAGTTTTACTGTAAAAAAAAAAAATTAAATTAGAAGGTCAAACTGGGATTTCAAACATACGAAATACAGACCAAAATCTTTCTCTCTTAAGCCAAATAAGCAATTATATTGGACCTCGATTTGCTCTGCAGATATTTTCTTTAATCTATAGCATAGGTATCTATTTGACATCAATTTGAGAAACAAACCACTCTCCTGGTTAAAGACACCTTAGTTTTCTAAACTTTTCTCTAACTGATTTAAATTTGATTTTGACTCTAAATTTTACCTTTATTTAGAGCACAAGTTCTATAAAGTTTTCTTCAAATTTTCTTCACTTTTTTTCCATCTCATGTCGGGTTTTATTAAAAAAAAAAAACAAATAAATTATCTTCGGGATTTTTTTCTAACTCTTAAAATAATTGCATAAATTTTAGTTTTTTTTTTCAAGCAGTGAACCTGAGACTTAAGGTGCTAAAACCAGGGCTAAAACCAGGGCTAAAACCGGGCAGGTCGGAGTCGAGAGTCGGAGTCGGTTAGAATTTTTGGGTGAAACAGGAAAATAAATTCTTAGAAAATGCACCGACTCCGACTCCGATAAAACAAAATCAATAGATATTTTAACGAATATCGCCATAGCTCAAAATCTTATAGAAAGATTATTAATTTTTAACATTATATCGACGGTCCCTACGAAGACTATCTCTTCTTTAAACGCGATCAAGAAAAACCTTTTTTTAAACTGCGGCGACAAAAATCTGTTTTTACAAAATGCGGCGCAAAAAATCCATATCAAAAAATGCGGCGAAGAAAACCCGTTTTTTTTTAAATTCGGCGAAGAAAATCTCTTTTCAGAGTGTGACGTTAACAACGCTGTATTTTTTAAGGAGTGGAAACAGTTTTTCTGAAAAAAATTATGTTTTCAAATAATTATTTCTATTTATAATTCCATCTTTATAATTCCTTACAGTACTCTATAAAATGATTTTTATCAACAAATAATATCACAAATGATATGTTTCATATGATTGTTTCGAAATTTTACATAAAAACTTTTTAAAAAATGCAATGAAATTTTTCGAAACTTATAATTTCATAAATAAAAAGATTTTTTTCGCCGCATTTTGATAAAAGTGATTTTTTTCGCCACATTTTGATAAAAGTGATTTTTCCGCCGCATTTTGAAAAAAGAGATTTTCTTCGCCGCAATTTTCTGCCGGAAGATTTTTTTCGTAAGCACCGTCGATATGTAAAGGGCCCTATAGACAAAAAACTAAAAGCAAAACTGGTTGATAAACTGGTTGTTGGTTATTGAAAATAAAAAAAAAATTTGCTTTAGGGAATGAAATATTTATTTGGAGCGATACATCAATATCTGTCATTTACTTTTTAAAAGTTATTTCATATAAATGTTGCCCGCGGCTACGCCTGAGGTGGTCCATCCGTAAGCTCCAATTTTGGCATAATTTTTCCAGCATTTCAGCCAGTATCTCACCAATGGCAACTGTAATGTTGTTTTCCAAGGCTGCAATTGTGGCTGGCTTGTCCCTGTACATGAGAGACTTCACTTAACCCCACAAAAAATAGTCTAGTGGGGTCAAATTGCATGATCTTGGCAGCCATTGGACTGCTCCAAAATGTGAGACTAATTGTTCACCAAACTCACCTCTCAATAGGTCCATGGTATCGCGTGCCATGTGGCAGGTGGAACAGTCCAATTCATCCATTTTGACTATAACGTTGTGATTTTCATTATTTTTAAAAAAGAATGGTCCAATGACGGTCAGGGTGCATTGGCAGCTGTTGAATTGTTTCTGGCTGCTCTTCAGTCTAAATTCGGCAATTCTGTTTGGTAACATACACATTAAGCCAAGAATGGGCTTCGTCACTAAAGACAATTCTTCGATAAAAAAGTGGATCTTCATCCAACTTTTCTAAGGCCCATTCACCAAACAAACGACGTTAGGGTAAGTCACCCGACTTCAGTTCTGGCACTAGCTATAGTTTGTATGGTTTCATACCGAGGTCCTTACGTTCCAGGTGGTAGAATAACACAAGCCTTATTGTTGAGAATGGCGACGAATTGACATACCGCGATCTTAATGGACACTGCCCGATAAAGCAGCAATATTTTCCTCGGTACGCACTTTCAGCATACGGGTTGGTGGATTAATGTCCAATAAAGTGAAACTGGTGCGAAATTTGGTCACAATACCTTGAATAGCTTGGTCGGTGGGTCGATTGCGAAAACATTTCTCACAAATCACTCTTAATTTTATTTAAATTTAAATGAATTTGAATTACTTTCCTCATATTTTTAACTTCCTCATTAAAAAGATACATACATACACATTGTATGAATGAAAAAAAAAAAAGAAATGATTTTTAATTTTATTGGCGGAAACAGAGTCGTAGTCGGAGTCGGTGCTTCAATATTTGGCGGAGTCGGAGTCTTGATTTTTCGAACCGACTCCGCAGCCCTGGTTAAAAACTATATAGTTCAACCTTGGTGCGAAATAGGATGATAAATCTATCTATTCCACTAATCATTAGGAGAGAAGAGTCAATCAAGTAAAAATGTTCTAACTGTCCTAAATTAACACTGTCCTAAGCGTGGCAGGAAGTCGTGAAAACATGTAAATTGGAATGTGAGATAAGTGTCATGCCCAGTCAGTTGTAGTTGCAAGACTATTATCCTTCCTTTTCTATTAATCTAAAATTTCCATTTATTAGAAATGAGAAAAAATTTTTAGAAAAGTTTAAGCATAGAAGCCTGGCCTGATTGGGATTCGAACCTGGAACCGTCGGGGGACAATATTTCTAAATATATTCACACATTAAGAGATCTACAAAGCAAAATACTCAACTAACCTATGTGTGTCTGCGTACAGGCACATTTCACAGCCATTTGATGTCGAAGAACTTTTCTAGAATAGACGGCTTTTGCCGGGAGCAAAATTTAAGAATTTATTTATATAGATTTGTGCTATTTGTGTAGCTTTGTATATGAAGGGTGTCCTGTTTCCGCGCCCTTAACATTACAAATAAACTAACATAAAAATAACAAACAAACAAAAAATTGCTGCTGCTTAAATCAACAAGAGTAACCAACAACAACAACAACAACAACAACAACAACATCAGAGAACAACATGATTTAGATTAAACAAACGTGATAATGTTCATATTTGGAATGCTATTGAGTGCTATTAAGTCTACTTAAACAATGTAATGTCCTTGGGCGGCGCACGCTCCCTTCAACAACAACAACAGCAACAACAACAACAGCAAACAGCAATAACAACAGGCGCAACAAAAACGCATATGCATTGCAAACAAAACTCTAGACCTCACTGAGCGGTCATTTGAGCCCATAAAACAACAAGAACAAACTTAATCACAAGAATCGCAAACGTTAGCACAAAAAAAAAACAAACAAAATTATATGTAAAATAGTTAAAAATAAAAAAGGGGGCAGCATCAAAAAAAAAACTAAAAACAATGCAGCACTTGTAAATATTTGTTTAGATCCTGGGAAAGCTTTTAACTTAAGCAAAACACACAGGGCTGCCACGGCATAGTTATTCCAAAGTCAAGTTTTAATCAAGTTCAATAAAAAATATTTGAAATATTTGCAAAAATCTTAACACTTGGCAGCCCTGACGTCAACACCCACCCAACTCTCACTTACTCCATCATAATCCATAATATAGCACAATGCGCTGCTATTATAGCACCTCTGCAGCTCGGTACCTCTGCACCGCGGCACCACAGACTCTAAACTACGTTGGGCAGGCGTAGATTTTTTTCTGTTTTTTCTTTAACGACCGGAAAGTAAATCCAATCAAGCAGCACTGACTGACTGACTGACCAGTATAAGGCACAAATAGTAAAGTAAAAAAATAAAATTCTTGCTTCGAGCAAAAGTTGCCAATAAAAAAGGGAGGCAGAGCCAATAATTTGAAGGTTACACGCGCGGCGCTCATGCGTGCATGAAGTGGTCATCGACGGCGTCATCATCATCATCAGCATCGACAGCAGCAGCAGCAACAGCAGCAACGGCAACGACAACGATGGTAGACGACAACGTACGTGAATGCGCCAAGACAAGTGCAAGGCAGGCTTTGTTCACAACGAGTAAAATGAGCACCACAACAACAACAATAACAACAACAACAACAAAATAATGCGTTGCTTATGCGTTTTAAGGGTGCGCGTTGAAGGTGAGCGCAGTTTGTTTGTAAACATACATTATTAAGGTGTAATAATCATAAAATTTGTTGCGCTCAATGTTGTTGTTGTTGTTGTTGTGCTAGTAACCAAAGGCATGGAACAATTTTCACATCAGATTGGCTGCGGCACTTAACAACTGCGACTGCGCAGTCAACTATTCAACCCATCAGCCAGTCATCAAGATTTGCTGACTTTGGGTGGGAGATTGGCACAAGAAAGCTTTTTGGAATTTATTTCAAAAAAATATTTTCCCTCTTCCATTGCTTTTGAATACAAAAAAAAAACAAACTCAAATAGCCACCTTCTCTACGCAGGCATCTGGCAACACTTTCGCTTGTCTTGTCCAAAGTGTAGAAACACATGTTTTGGCCCGATTTATACAAACCGACCGACTGACTTCTTGGACTGTTGCACCAATTTGGACGGGGTAGAGCAAATTAAGTCAATAGATATGTATAGCTACACGCTGTCTACTATTTTTAGCTGCTCTTTGCTCACTGCCTAAAGCTGCACATACGATGCAGACCTTTAGTCGGTGAATCGTTTCAATAGTTGTTGTTGTCGCTGTTGTTGCTGTTACTGGGATGTGGCAACACCCAGTGCAATAAGCACACATATACACCACACAATCATTCTTAAACTTTTATTTATTGATACCTCGCATAGATTTGTTATTTTTTTATGATTGTGCCTGCCTGGCTTTGTTGTTGCTGCTGCTGCTGATTCTGTTGTTGATCTAGCTAGTTGCAAGTGCGTTTGCAATCTTGCAGAATGGGTTGGTAATTTTGTTGTTGTTTCTGTTGTTGTTGTTGTTGTTGCTTAGTTATCGACAGTTGCATCGATACGAATAAGATTTCTTATCAAATTTCAATATGAATTCGTCGTAATTTGTTGCATTGTATGTCGATTGCTTTGATTCTTTTAGTTTATTGCACTGCTATGGATATTATTTTTAACTGCATTTTTTATTGTTGCGAGTGTGAAAAAAAAAAATATCAAAAGATCCCAACAGATCGCTACAATGTTGCAAATACTGATCTACATTAAGCAGTCCTCAATGTTTCGTAATAGTTTTGCTCCTAAGTGATTGATCGCCCAGCATTGTTATTTTATTTAAGGTTAATACAAGATGTTTAGGACTAATAGAACATTTTTTTATTTCGGGCTCAATTTATTAAGCTACATTTTATTTTGAGGAGAGGACTCTTTACTAAATAATATCTACCAAAGATCAATAGTAAAGTACCCAAGCACTTTATAAACCATAGAATTCACATGAACTTTTGACTGGTTGCTTATGTCAAAAATAAAAAAATTAGAAAAAAAAACAATTTAGTGCCGCATGTAGGGTACAAATATTGTATATAAATCAAATCCTCCTATTAATAATATTGATTTTCGAACAGAAAATTATTTCGAGAAAAAAACATCTTGTTAATTGATTCCAAATTAAGTCATTACTTAAAAAAAATATTTTGTTCTTGCAACCAAAATTTAAAAAATAAAAATAAATAAATAACTGGCCATTTCAGCCCTAAGTATGTACACACTTGACCGAGAACCGGACCTACGTGTTTAACGCCGACTCCGAACGGCGATGAAGGGATGTTCTTGTTCTCAAGAAGCTTTACATGGCATTTTGCTTACTCTCTGAGGTTTGCCATTGTTTGCAGAGAGGTGGCGACCGTACCTAAAAATTATTTTAATTCAAATAATTTTCTGTCGCTGCTGGGATTCGAACCTGGGTCTCCAAGTTCGTTGACATAGCGGCCACGCACTTTAACCAACTACGCCACGGACACCACGAAAACGCAACCAAAACCTACTAAACAAAAAACTACCGATCCCATGTAGGATTTGAACTCACGTTTTCATAATATTCATTCGCTGCGGCATCAGTTTTTTTTAATTTAACTGTCATAAGTGTGAACAAAAGTTTCTTTTTAGAAAAACAAAAATCTTGTTTCTTGCAAGTGAAGATCAACAGGAACCCGAGTGGAAATCAGTTAAGGAAAACCTTATTTTAGTTCAAATTCGATCCCGGATTCGATCCCCTTTCTTTTTTAGGAAACCTTATTAATATCTGATCAGGTGCTTATAATTTTTTTTTAAATTTATCATTAGTTAAGGAAACCTGAAGAAAGTATGATCAGGATAATGCCAGGAAACCTTTTTCTTTTTTTTGTAAGGTATACCTTGTTTTATTCTTATCAGGTTGGCATTATGATTATCTGTTCTGATCCTAACTTATGGCACTATTATGAAATACCCATCAGTTTGATATCATGACAGCCTTTTCTAATCCTTACTAATGGCATTTTTATGAAATATTGATCAGGTTGTGATCAGGTTACCTTTTTTGTTACAATCAGGTTGTGATCAGGTTACCTTTTTTTGTTACAATCCGGTTGTGATCAGGTTACCTTTTAAAGGTTATAACAGTTCTTCACTGATCAGGGTGGTGTCAAGTAGCCAAGTTTCGGTTCCCTATCAGGTAAACTCGTTCATGGTTAGTATTCAAAACTGATAAGGGTTCCTGATAAGGTTACCAACCTGACAATGTACCGTAGTAAAGTTAGGGCTCGTTCACAAACTACGTTACCAATTTTTTTTGAATTTTATTTAGAAAATTCGTCTTCAATGTCAATTTTTCTTCGAAATCATGTGCCTTCTGAGGCGTGTTGAAAATGTGTCAAAAAATTCGAAGCGACTGGCTCAGTACAAGATGTGAAGACACAATTTTCACTTCCGCGATTTCGCCACCGATGTTTGAACAAAAATATCGATGCAGTGAAGAAAAGTGCGACGGACTTTTTTATTTTGAATAATGTTAAGAATAAGTTCTACGCTAGTCCGTCGCAAACAATTCCAACTCTCAAAGCGAATACTGAACTCACCATTGCTGAAATATAGCTTTAAGTATGTGAAAGAGTGATTGAGAATTTTGAAAAAATATGGGTCATTGTATTTCATAAAATACATAATCTCTTTATAATCCAACTAGCAGGCCACAGTTATCCACGGCTTCGCCATGCTCAAACACATGAAAAGCTAACCAAGCAATGCATGGCATTCTGGATGATTTTTTAAAAAACTTTACACTTCTATTTAAGAAACTTATTATTAAAATTTCGTAAATAAAGTACCCCTATATTCTTTTGTGGCACAAATGTGATATTTTACAACTTATTTCATAAAAATCGGACCAGTAGTTTTAGAGTTTAGCGGCAACAAAAAATTTTCACATTCATTTTATATAATAGCATAGATAAAAATTTAAGGTTTAAGGTTGCCTAGTATTAATAATAGCTTGCATTATTCAATAAACAAGTCTAACACTTCTTCTTGATACACCCTTTAGTTAAGATATTAGGAAAAGGATTGTTTAAGGGACAATTATCTTTTTGCATGACATTACCTCAGTTCGAATATTTTATAATACTAGGCAATACAGTGATATTAGTTGGATTAGTATTCATAGGCGTGCGCAGGAATTTTTCCAGGGGGAGGAAAAGGTATGTATTGGTGTGCACGTATATAAAAATGATTATGTGAAAATGTAACATATAAACATAGATAATAAATATATGAAATTTTTCAAGTCCAGGGGGGGGCAAGTGCCCCTCCCTGATCCCCCAGTCGACGCCCTTGTTAATATTGGTTCTATTTCAGTGGTGATCAACGCACGGTTCAAACAACAACAAAGAGAGCTTTCCTAGTGCACAACATCTTTACACTGAAACAAGAAGTTGTTAAAAGCTTTCACATTCGGTGCACGAAAATCTTTTCGATTGTTGTATAATCATTTCTTTTTTATTTTTGCGTTCGTTTTTCGATATTTTAACATAGAAATCATCAAAAAAAAAGTAAAAGTGAAGAATAGCATGTATTAAGTTTACTCCAGAAACATTGCAAAATGTTCAAGTACATTTATAAATAAAACAGCGGACAAGTACCACAACACATGAACGCTCAAAGCATACTGACTTGAAATTTAAAGCACAGCAGAAAAAAACAAACTATTATGCAGTGTACAAGCGCATTGAGCCGATCGCTACTTCGTGTGCAAAAGCTCAACAACACACGATGCCCGCGGGCTATGGGAAACCATGTAGTAAGCATCCTAGTTCAGAACTAATTCAAATTTGTTTCACCTTCTGCATGGAAACTTTAATAACACTCTTCAACACGAAAAAAGAATTTAGTTTAAAATTCTTTTTTCAACTGCAAAAATAACAATATTTTAACAAAAACTTTTAAAAAATAGCCACGGAGAATATATTTGGAGTCATTTAGATTGATTGCGAATTTTCTCAAAGCAACTGTGAGTGCGCAGAGCGAATAAATTCCACCCTGTAATTGCAGCTAGACAGACAAGCCAAATATTGCGTGAAAAAATGTCGCCTGCAAACATTTTTGGTCAATTTTGGGCGCACAAATAATCGTTGCCAGCTAAAGTGTAACAAAAAGCTACAACACTAACATCAACGAAAATACAAAGCCCCCACAGGCTCCAATTGAAACCGAATCAAATCATTTCAATTCAACCAAGCAAAGCAAAGCAAAGCAAACTAAATCCAAATTTTAACACAAATCAAGCAAGCAACAAAATGAAGTAAAACGCATTTTCAAACGTAGCGCAATTAAATTAATTGCAAATTTCCTATTTTAACCAACCACATGGCAAAGAAAAAAAAAATCGAAAAAAACCAACAACAATCAAACTACACATCGAGCTAAGAAATTTGGCCAAGTCTAAAAAAGTTTTAATAGCCCATTGCGTAACCAGCCACAAAAGCCTGGAAAGCCACAGAAATTTGTTTTTTTGGTCAAATTCAGCAAGCTTTCGAGTCTCAACCATTTTTTTTTTTTTTTGTTTTTGGCAATAAAAAGAAGCATGCAACAGTTTGTGGTGTAATTAAATTTTGGCAATTTTCGGCTGCAGCAGTTGTTGTTGCTGCCAAAAAGCCACTACGCGGCACTAACTGCACCACAACAACACTAAGAGCAATATAAAAAAAAGACAACAAATAAAATGTCACTTTTTATTTTAGAGGGTCGTCTACATTTGAGCGCCTTCACGTAATGCGACTAATTCAGACACTCAACAAGTTTCAAGTTGCTGTTGTTCGAAACAAAAACAGCAACAACAACAATAACAACAATAAATTTTATTTTTATTGGAGGGCAAAAAACCTACGTTGAAATGTTCTTGTTTTCGTTATGATTATGATATCATTTATTAAAGTCTTTATTATGAGCACTTCTTTTGACAACCAAAAAAATTTTTGGACTTTGAAGAAAAGTTGTCTTTGTCCTTGTTGTTGTTGGTGGTTTTGTTGTTGGTGTTGGTGTCGGTGTTGTTGAGTTGCCATAAAAAGCGTTGGCGGCACTGCGCACTTGTGTTGCTCTTAATTCGATGAAATCGCAAAAATTAACTGCTGACTTAACCTCTTAAGCAGTCAGACGTATTAACCTCTAGAGAACATGTGGAACAATTTCTACCAGGGACCGTAACTGTTATGACTTTTTTAAAAAAAGTCAATAAATAACAGTTAAAATTTGACTTATAATTTTTCGGTCAAAAATAAAAGTTAAAATATGACTTTTATTTTTCCGATCAAAAATAACAGTTAAAATTTGACTTTTATTTTTTCGGTCAAAAATAACAGTTAAAATTTGACTTTTATTTTTTCGGTCACAAATAACAGTTAAAATTTGACTTATATTTTTTCGGTCACAAATAACAGTTAAAATTTGACTTATATTTTTTCGGTCAAAAATAAAAGTTAAAATATGACTTATATTTTTGCGGTCAAAAATAACAGTTAAAATTTGACTTTTATTTTTTTGATCAAAAATAAAAGTTAAAATATGACTTTTATTTTTTCGGTCAAAAATAAAAGTTAAAATATGACTTTTATTTATCCGGTCAGAAATATAAGTTAAAATTTGACTTTTATTTTTTTGGTCAAAAATATAAGTTAAAATTTGACTTTTATTTTTTAGTTTTAAGTTTTATTTTTTATTTTATTTTTTTCTATTAAAAATAAAGGTACACAATTTGACAGTGACATCCTATATTAATTACTTGCTTACCCGGCACACGTTGTTTTGCAGCCTAAATTTATTTGTCGTGCTCTTTTTGGATTTTCGCGATTTTTCGCTTATTTGAAAATGATTTTTATTAATATTTAATTATTATACTGTGCAACACAACTTTCTCAACAAAACGATGAAAGTTCCTTTTCTTCACTTGAAGACGAAAACTAGATGGGGAAAAAATTTTCGGCGTCCTTGTTTATAGTTATTAGTTATAAATAGTATATAATAGTATATATTTGGCCCACCCTGTATACGTATTTTACATATTTCATTGAGCCAGGATCGGGTATAGAACAACAAGTAACTCGGGTATGATTTGAGTATCCGATTTCAGTCCGTTACTCATTTCAGTTCTGTGATGTTCTCTGATGATCATTTCAGTTCACAACAATGACAGGGAACGCAAGGTGCAGTGATAAGCCAAACAAAGGCAGATAAGAGTAGAGTGAATAGAATTTATACTTTTGTTATATTTTTTCACCTTTTAACCGAAAAAATAAAATTAAAATTTTAACTTATATTTTTGACCGGAAAAATATAAGTCACATTTTTACTTTTATTTTTGACCGAAAAAATAAAAGTCAAATTTTAACTTATATTTTTGACCAAAAAAATAAAAGTCAAATTTTAACTGTTATTTTTGACCGAAAAAGTAAAAGTCATTATTTGACTTTTATTTTTGACTGAAAAAATATAAGTCAAATTTTAACTGTTATTTTTGACCGAAAAAATAAAAGTCAAATTTTAACTGTTATTTTTGACCGAAAAAATAAAAGTCAAATTTCAACTTTTATTTTTGACCAAAAAAAAAATCGGTCAAAAATAACTATTTATTATTTTTTGACTTTTTTTAAAAAAGTCAAATAAATAAAAATCTTTTAAGATTATTATTCCTTAGTTAACAAGCATCGCTATACTTTATTCAAATATCGAAAAGACACATTTCTTCCGCTTGACTTTTTGAATCGAAATTTCGAAAATAACAGTTATTTTCGGTCCCTGATTTCTACTGATTTAACTTATTATTCGAAATAAGACGAAAAGAGCACGATTTAAGTTGATTTTACAGAAAGTTTTTTATGCCGTTTTGTGCGTTATTCGAAACCAAAGTCTATGACTGGATGATTTTAAATAATTGAAGCAACTTCAAATTTTATTGAAAAACTTCAAGATTCTAAGAGTGGTTTATTTTTGCGCTTGCGCAAATACAATTCAGCAATGGATTGACTATTTTACCATTCGCAAGTCCGTAACCTAGTTTTTTCGGTGTTATTTTTTATATAAAGTACTAGCTTTTTCCCGGCGCGCATTGCTGCACCCTGGGCAACTATATGGGAACATAATAGGTGTATTTAAAACTTTTCTTAGACTCATAGTTTGACACCACTGTCATTTTCCACTGCCCGTTACAGTTTCCCAGTAGCAGGAGATCACCAAATAGTAACTACATTTTGTGTTTGTATGTAAGTACTGCTACTTTGACTTTCAAAGCTATTCGATAATACAAACTTTAATTGTATGGGTGGAGTCACACCCACCTATTTAATGTCCATCCCAGTTTTCTAGTAGATGGACATTACCCAGTTTTAGTACAGTTGCCGACAATGAGCAAACAAACTGAATTTCCAAAATGTAGCCAAATCGACGAAAACCGTAGGAAATATAGCATTTTTATTGATTTGTGGGTGGTAGGTTAGGTTAGGTTAGGTTGACGTGGCTGTCTTCTATGAGACGCACTTAGGCCAGTTTGGCCCGTTGTGATACCAGGGGTTAATTATTTCCACTCTATCTGAACCAGTTGGAGCTATTTATGAAGCTTTGTATTCGGTAGACCGAAGTTTTTGAGAGTTCGTCTAGGTCACTGTAGAACCAGTTACCTAGGAAGAGATGGCGCTTGTGGGTGGTAAAAGGGGGTGTGACAGAAATTTAAACCATCTCGTAATTGAAAAAAATGTACTGCCAAAATTTCAGCTCTATCGGCTCAGTAATTTTGAAGTTTCCAGCCATCACACAGACAGCGTTTTGCTTTTTGTATATATAGATTATTGGCTATAACTTTTGATTGGTAAGAGATACTAAGATAACTTTTTCTCTAAAATTAATTTTTTAGCTTGTTTATTTATTCAAAAATATAAAAACTCAATATTGGAAAAAAATATTGTTCGAAAAAATCAAGGGCGGCCTTGTTTTTTTAAGCACAAAAATGGTTTTTAATTTTTGCGTAAAATTGAAGTAACTTTTGCTTATGAATGTTATAACTTTTAAATAGAGTTCAAAATTTGCGAATTTGAATTTAAATTATTTTTACAGCAAAAACAAATTTTGAGCCTTTTTTTGAGGAAAACATAAAAATTTCAGACCTTTTTTGAAAAAAATATTTAAAATATATATACTCAACTAACGGTATTTTTGAAATAAGATTTTTATAGTACTTTGATGAAGTCTTAAGACAAAAAAAAATTTAACAAAGTGTATAAAAAAGCAGCGGAGATATTTGAATCGAAAGTCACAAAATTAAATTTCTGATTGTTTTTTTCTCATTTTTGAGCAACGATGTTGCATTAAAAATATCGTTGTAGTAAAATTTTTCATAGTTTTCAAGATATGTTCATGTTTTTGATGTCAAAATAACGGAAATTTTTTTCATTTTACTAAATTTAAGGAAATTTTTTTCAGTTTACTAAATTTAAGCAATATTCAATATTTTGTAAATATTCGCATATGTAACCTAAGAAAACAACTAAAAATATGCGATTTTGTAAAAAATTTGTACTACAGCACCATCTGGTGTCCAAGGTGGTTCAAAAAAGATACTGTCAAAAAACTCATCGTACCTGAAAACTACTATATACCAATTTTTATTCTAATCGCATGAGCGGTTTGGGAGTTTTAGGTGGTTTTGCAAAATATTTGCACTACAGCGCCATCTGGTGTTCTAGATAGGTCAAAAAAGATAGCAGCAAAATACTCAACGTACATGAAAACCACTGTATACCACTTTTCATTTAAATCGCATAAGCGGTTTGTGAGTTTTAGGCAGTTTTGTAAAAAATTTGTACTACAGAGCCCTTTGGTGTTCAAGGTGGATTAAAATTGATAGCCCACAAACACGCACCGTATCAAAAAACTTCTATACACAAATTTTCATGCTAATCGGATGAGTAGTTTAGGAGTCTATTGTATAGTTACATACGACATTTAGTTCCAAAGCAATTCGATATCATACATTTGGCCTGTGTGGCCAAATTCCCCCTTGTCTAATGTTCGCCCAAATATATAGTAACTACCTTTTGGGCCCATAACGTCTACATATCAAGTTCCACTATCAAAACATGTACAACTCAGGAATAATAATGATTTCTAAAAAGTGGGCGTATATAAAGTTAGACCACGCCGAGTTTTAGTATAGTTGCCGACAATAACCAATCGAACTTGTTTACCAAATTTTAGTCTAATACGACTAAACTCGTCTTAAATATAGCATTTTTATTGATTTGTAGGCGGTAAAAGGGGTATGGAAAAAAAAGGGGTATAGAAAATTTGTACTATGCCTATATTTTTCGTGGAAATGCAAATTAAAGTGAGACTTGCCAAATTATTCCAATATTCTATTTATTTCCAATTACCCTTGCAAATATTTCCCCATATACACCTGTATTTTTTCACACCTGTATTGTTGATAAGTTCACTAAAATGCCTATACACATACAAATACCGTTTATACAAAAAAACCTTCGTATTGACGTCACCTTTCATGGGATATTTCCAGAAACGAAATCGGTTCTCGCATTACAGAGAACATCAATTTCATACACAATGCAACTTATTTTAAAGCACATGAAGACGCTCTATAGCAGTGATGGGCAATTTGGCTCGCAGGAGCCTTTTGCACTTACGAGCTACCCGTTTGAACTTGAGTGCTAGACGAAGGGGACAGTCAAGAGCCAGCATGAAGGGAAGGAATACAAGAGCAGAATGAAATTCTTTACTGTCATATTTCATATTTCTCTCTACTCTCTCTCTCTACTTATCTACTCTCATATTTCTCATGCATGACAACATGCTTTGCCCACAAGTACAGTGGAATAAACACCAAATTCTCATAATACAAAATATAAAATTTAAATAATACATATAGTGGAATTTAAGAAATTTCCGTATATTTTCCAATCATAGTATTATTAACGTACAAAATTTAATTATACTATTCAATACTTCAAATTTTATTTTAGGAGCATAATCAGATATTCATCATAAAAGATTACCTTTCAAGCATGGAATACTCAAATATGGAAATACTGCAACCTTAAAGAATATATAGGAATGATTAAATTATGAAAATACTGCAAATAAAAATATTTAAAATATAGAAAAACTCCAACAAAAGTTAAACAAAATTTTTCATACAAACAAAATTTGAAAATTTAGGATTTAAAAACATGTTATTGACCACAGTGCTTGGTTGAGCGACGTCGAAAATGAAAAGTGTTGCCGCTTACACATAATTGTGTGCTTTATATATAGAACAGTTTCAACATTTGCAAAATCTATTAAAATTAACTTAAAAATTGTAATTTAAAAAAAAGAAAATTTAGTTACATTTTTTAAAAGTAAAGTCAATGTAAAATTTGTAATTTTCAAACAAATAATTGTATATAATTATCATTTGATATTTGCAGTTGAAATTTTTATTCATTAATTGAGGGGGCTGGTAACCCTATTGCAGTCTTTGCTGAAAGAAAATTTGTTGTCAATGTTAGTTTCTCCGCAACTCTTGTGCGATGAACATCATGCACAGATGGATGTAGAAATTTTTGTCGTTTCCCTTTCCCCGCAAGTAGTTGTGCCCTTTGTCTAGCACTCGTTTGCACTTTGAGTATTTTAGGAGCCGAAAATTTGCCCATCACTGCTCTATAGCATTTCGCTATGGGGAAGGGGATAAGCTTTAAAGCTTTTTTTGTGACCTACTTAAATGAAGTCTTACAGCATATTCAAACCGAGCATTTAGTTATGTTAAATCAATTTAATGAAGTAAAATCGAAAAACGAGTTCCGAAATTAAGCCCTAATAAATTTATATGCGTACAATTGTTGTTAGGAATTCAACGTTTTAAATGATTTAACACGTTTCGAAACTCGTTAAATCACTGGTGTGTGTTCTTGCTAACGTCAGAAAAGCGATTTTTGCCTTTGGAGCGCACCCAAATTTGAAAAGAGCTTTTTAATTTGCAGTTTTCAATGTATAAAAATACATTTTTTGCCAAGTTTTTTAAAGTTTTTTGAATTGTTTTGAGTTTTTTTGTTTTTTTTTTATATATTTTTAAAAAATATGAATTTCTTTCAAAATATAAACAAATAGACTGACATTTTTTTTATTTTTTTTTATTAAAAGATAACAATTAGTACTACATTCTGTTGTACAAATATGCACAAGTAGCGAATGCAGTTATACTAAACTTGATAACACAGTATTTAATTATATTGAAGTGGGATCTAGCGTGTGTAAAAATAAATTAAGATTAAACATAGATTACATTAATTATATCAAGATTAAACATATATAATAGAATGATAAGAAAATCACAATATGCCAGAATAATTAAAAATAACAAAAGGATACAATTAAGATTGAACAGAGATAATGGAGTCAACAGCATTGAAATCGAAATTGAAGAGCCAAGATTTCACCTTTCTAAGAAATACCATTTTATTACGAATGCAACGAGCACTATGTGGTAGGGCATTAAAAAGCCTCGGAGCCGAACATAAATAAAAGTTAAGAAAGTGCTGTAAGTTATGAGAAGGCACCTGTACTAAGTTACGGTTATTAGTTCTCAAGTTATGACTAGCGTAGCGTCTATTTACTAAATAACCAGATCTATTGAAGAAAATCTTTAAAACTCTATAAAAATAAAGATGTTTTATAGGTAGAATATTTAAGTTTTTGAATAGTGGAAAGCTATTAGCCAAGCGATTTTTATTACACACCGTTCTAATGACATGTTTTTGTGCGATAAGTAGTTGATTGATTTTATTAGCGTGAGTACCACCCCAGCAGATTATTCCATATTGTAATTTTGCGTGAAAGATTCCATAATAAACACATGTTAACAGTTTCAGAGAGCAGAATGATTTTAATAAGTATATTTGTCTTAAAGCACCCATAAGATACTTTTTCAGGGCAACAGTGTGATCCAACCAGTTCATTTTACAGTCAATTATGAGACCAAGATATTTAAATGATTCAACACAATCAATTGCGAAACATTTGGAGGCACAAACACATGAATCATTATAAGTATTTGAAAAACAGGAAAATCTGCATATATCACTGCTTATTAAGAATTTTTTACAACTTCCAGAATGAAAAGTAAAGTTACTTGAAATTCGTTCATTACCAACTACACTGAAATTCATTATTTTAGTTTTATCACTCAGAATTAATTTATGTGAAGAGAACCAGTGTCGAAGGATACCTAAGTCATGATCAATTTCACAGGAGAGGTTAACGGCAGAGTTACTTGCAAAAGTACAGGCCATATCGTCTGCAAAAGCAATAGTTTTACACTTAAATGGTTGACTAAAAATCGAATTTATAAAAATTAGAAAAAACAGGGGACCAAGAACAGAGCCCTGTGGAACACCAATATTGACCTTGACAAAATTACTGAAGTGACCGTCTAACTTTACTCTTTGCATTCTGCTCGATAAATAGGACTGAAACCAGCAGTGAATGGAACCTCTGAAACCACATCTATATAGTTTGTTAAGTAATATTTGATGGTCAACAGTATCGAAGGCTTTAGTAATATCCACGAAGAGAGCTGCACAAAATTTCTTCTCGTTCAGGCCATTGTAAATATAACTGCAAAAATTTAAAAGTGCGTCTTCAGTTGACAAACCCTCTCTAAAATTTTGAAACTAGTTAAAGCAGTAGGAACGATCATGTTAAAAAAGCTTTTTTTCGAGTAACGCGTTAAATGAAGTCGGTTTGAACATGCTATTATCAGTTATAAATATGTCATAAAAGCAAGCGTTAAAGCTTTTTAAGCTCTTAATAAAAATTTTAAGTGCATGAAATTCATAAAATTAAACTGTAAAGTTCCTTTTAAGCACTTTTTGCATTCCTTGTCAATCTATGCAGTTTGAGAGCTGCTGTAAAGTTCTTGTTTTGTTTTACTTTTGCCAAAGCCTTTCTAAGGTCATAGTGACTAAGCTTTTTTGGACACATTTTTCAGCAAGCAAATTCTAGTGAATAGCTCATGGCTTCAAGTGAAATTTATTTTATTGTATTTAATATATTCTGACTCCTTATTCGGCGTGCAGTGGGCCCGCCCTGCCATGACATTCATAACATAAATTAAAATATTTATTTAAATATCAAATATTTATTGATTCTCTGTCGTTTTGTTCGTTTTTTTCTGCAAGCTTTTGTGGCTGGTGTTGTGAATGTGATTTTTATGTGTTGCGCCTGCGCATAACAATAACTCCTTAATAAGCAACAACAATGTCACAATAAAGTCAAAGCGTGGAGAATTCAACGCTTAAAATTGTCAACAATTTTCGTGACATGCTGCCCCACACATACACAACAAAACACACACACACACACCAGACAAGCTTGTAGCTGATGACCATGTTAAGTGTAAAGCTAAATGCAGTAGCCAGTTTTTCAGAGGAAACAGAAAAGTTTAAGCTGCTGTAAATTAATGTATTTTTAATTCGTGTCGTTTGCATATTTTATGTTTTGTTTTTTTTTTTCATATATTTTTTTTTTTGCTCATGTTGCTATTTGTTTTTCAATTAACACTTTTTGTGTTGTTGTGATTTTTGTTGTCATTGTTTATTGCATTTATTAGGATGTTTATGGAATTGCAGGCAAAATGCAGCAATAGTCTGGCCGGTGCGTGACATGCATGCAAAGTTGGCAGGCAGCACTCACGAGCAGGCATTTCTTAATGAGGCACATAAATTTAAGACTTTGATTACTTTGGCAATTTAAAAAATATATACAAAGAATGTTGCCTCCAGAAAAAAACACACTCAAAGAATTTCAAACAATTAATTGTACAGCTTGATGTGTCAAGCTTAGGGCTTAAGAGAAATCAATAAAGCATTCTTTTTACATAAATATCATGCATATCCATCATCGTAGACAAAGCAAAAAAAAAAAAAATTTAATATTTTAATTCGGGTCACAAATGACAGCTTAGAGGTAAAGAAGAAGAGGAATAAGTAGAAATATAATTGCTGACTTAACATGAAAGCACAATGATACGCTGCTAAAAGCTGTAAAAAGCATTTCTTGTTTGTAGCTGTTTTTATTTTTTGTTTTTGTCTAACTCTTTAGCTGCAAAAACTGACAAGTGCTTGAAGAGGAAAAGTTTCAACAACGCTTTGAAGTTTTAGCTGACGTTAAAATTGAGCCTTGTTTGTTGAAGCTTTAGCAATAATTTTTTTTTTTTTTTTTGGTTTTTTCTTTTGCTTTCAAGTTGTTTACTAAACACATTGCGACGCTATCGTTCATGAAATATCAACAGCGCGGCTGCAACTCCCACAATGGCCAGAACGAAACAAGAAAAAAAAAAACAACAACAACAACACCAAAATTCAACGCACACAAGTTGTGTTGATCGTCAGTCAGCTCAACTAATTCTACTTGAAATGAAACAAGGTTAAGAGTTCAACGAGTTGCTTCTTGCAAGTTGCTCGCTTAAGTTTTTCGTTTCGATTCTTCGCTGCTGCGCTGCTGCACAGTACACTCGGCAGCAAATAAACAGTTTCTTAAACAAACTCTTAGCTACAACAACAACAACAACAACAACAACAACAATAAATACTATTTTAATTGCGAAATCATGTAATATTGCAAAATTCCAAAAATCGATGTTAAGGGGAAAAGCAAAAAAATCAATGAAAAAAAAAAAAAATCCAAATACAAACGCCAGCTTTTAACATTATAAAACTTGGCTAAGCAATAAATAAAATGCTTAACAATGAGTACGATATTGCGTTGTGTTGTTGCTGCTGCTATTGTTGTTGCTGATATTGTGAGTACTGCTACAGCTGACAATATGATGATGGTTAAGCGGTGGTCAGGATGCAGGATGCAATGATGATGCTGACGATGATGATGACGATGATGAGTCAGTTGATGCTGTGTTAAGGGCCGCTGCAGCAGCACATGATGCAATAGAAAAGCTAACAAACAGCAATAACTGCTGCTGTAAGCAGTTTTTGTTGTTTTCCTGCTTTTTGCCACGTTGTCTAACATGGGTCAAAGTTCAGTTAAATAAATGAAAGAATCAACAATATCGACATCTACCATACAGTTCCCTAGTTGCCATGACTTGCACGAGATGGTTTTTTGCCTTCTGCTCAGCCGTCAACGTCCACATCAGCAAGCCTTGATTTTTCTAAATAGCCAGACGTCAGCTTGTTTTTTATTTTTTTTTTAACATAGAGAGCTTTTAATCATCAACTCTTAATCATAATTGGGAATTTTCGTCTGCTATTTTATTGCATGAGAAAATTATTTGTTTTTGTGGGAAAAACTGGAGTAGTAGATAGATACTGTGGCATATTTTTCGGACTGCTTGCAACATAGCTAAAAACATTGCATGTCAGCAATGATTTTTTTATTATCTTTTATTAATGCTTACTGACAGTTGTTGTTGTTGTTGTTGTTGTTGTTGTTGTTGTTATTAAGCGCATGCAATGTCGATGAGTTCCTCTTGTTTCCTCATCGAAAAAAATAAAAAGTGAAAATCACTCATACGTCAAGGTGTGCAGCATTTTCGCTTCCGCAGCTGATTGATTTATTGCTGCGCTGTGCGAGAGTTCATTGAATGTGTTTTAAGCTGTTTGCTGCTGTTGTGCAAAATGTTAAAAATCAAATTTCATCAACACTAAATAGCCAGACGGCACTAATTGAAGACTCTTGTTTGAATTTGATTTGATATTGATTGATGATTTTGCTGATTTTCGATCTTTGAACAATAACAGTTGACTCGGGGTCTTAACATTTTTATTGAATTGCTTGTTGAGTCTTATGAGCAGCTTTATTTAAGAAATAAAACTTTAAAATCAAGCCGCAGGCATGATATTTTTCTTAGTTATTCAATGAGGTAAAACAGTTGATAGAAAAAGAAAAGCAGAACTTTTCTTATTGGAAAGATACAAGTTTAAGGTCTCTTTTTATAAATAAAAGCTCTTCTATTGAGCTTTTGGCATCAAAAATCTTTAAAAAATATATATAAAAAAATTCGTTCAAAACTCCACAAGTCTTCACCTCAGAGCTAAGCTTTCTAATGAGTTTTAACTGGGACCGTGGGTGTAGAACTCTGTCAAGCCCAGGCTGCTTGATGAATTGTGAGAGGATCCTTTTCACAGGTGATCTCGAATATAGCATCGAAAAATTATTTTTTATCAAGACAATGCGAGCATGACGCGTTTTTGAGCAATCAAAACATCGAATTAATGGGTCATCCGCTGTACAGACCTGATTTGGCACCTAATGACTTCTTTTTGTTCGCTCACATTAAGGAAAAACTAAGTGGTCAAAGATTTTCGAGACCTGAAGTAGCCGTTGATGCGTTCAAAAACTATGTTTTGGAGGTGTCTCAAGCGGAATGGGATAAATTTTATGACAAATGGGTCGAACTGAAGCCAAATCTTATCAGTCATAAAGGAGAACATTCCAAAAAACAATTTAGGTCAAATTCAAGTGTAATGATAAGGATGAGGACAAATTTAAGAACAAGGAAAATAACATGAATACGAATAAAGACGAGGATAAAGGTACGCTGACATGTCATAACCTACGGGTGGGGCATTACACAGTCAAGTACATACTTTTCTTCTATGATTTTTTAATGTTAAAACTGCTTAATTTTTATTCTCAATTGACTGTCATAAAAAGTTCTTTTAATTTTATTTCGAATCTTTAAGCTCCACGAAAATAGTTTTTTTTTCATATTCTTTTAGAGACAAGAAAAAAAAACATTTGAAAAGCAAAAGTAAAGTTCTTATTCTAGACTGTTCATTATTTGTTATGTATAAAAATTAATACTCACAATTTATTCTAAAGCTTTAAGCGTTATGTAGCTTTTGCAACTGTTGCCATTTTTTAACATTTATTTTCAACTCTAAGGCTTTGGTGGAAAAGAAAGCCTTTTGTATTAATTTTGTTTTTACAAACTTAAAATACCGTTATATTCAATAACAATTAAAAAAAGTTGTGTCCCCGAGAATTAAGTGAACATTTGATCAACTCTAATTTTTTTTTGTTACTACAAGCGGTCTTTACAGCCATGGACACATAAATAGCACAAATGTCAACTTATTTTTAAACGTTTCGTTTGAACCTTATAATGCATTCATTAACTGTAGTTATAATTTTTTGAGACTCCAATGTGACGTTGTTTAAAACTCCGAGAGAGATGTACCGTTACTTACTTTTATTTGCTCAGGCCATCTCTTTCTGTATAGTAGGAAGGGTCGCTAAAAAAAATGTTCCAAAAAACTCGGTCTAAAATGTATCTTGGGTCATTGTTGTACCCACCACAAAACGATTTCGCTATGTTTTAAATCGTTTTGAAAACGATTTCCTGGAATTTTTTAAAAAAATTGCTTTTTTTGGTCATAAACCCACTTTTGTATGGACATTTTTTGTTTCGCTGTATTTTTAAAAACACAAAAAAAAAAAACCAAAATTAAATCTTCAAAAATGATTCAATTCAATTTTTGTCCATCATTTTTTTAAAATTGTTTGAAATTTTAACTTTGTTCAAAAATGAATAAGTAAGTCCCTGATATGTTAAGGATATTTTATTACCTTTCCAACGTTGGCTAAACAACATCAATCGGACGAGATATAGAGTAGTTATGAAGCTTTAAGTCGAAATCGCATCGAAATGTTTTCAAAAAAAGACTCAAAAAAAAAAAAAAAAATACAGAACGGGCAAATTTCTGAAAATTATGCAGATAGTAACCATTTTTGATGTTTTAATTTTGGTTTTTTTTGTTTTTGAAAATACAGCGAAACAAAAAACTTGTCCATACAAAAAGTGGGGTTTTGACCAAAAAAGGCACTTTTTTAAAAATTCTAGGAACCTAAGGGTTAACACATCGCGAAATCGTTTTGAGGAGGGTAGCACAATGACCCAAGGTACATTTTAGACCGAGTTTATCGAACACGTTTTTTTTTTTGTATGGAGACCGACCCGCCCTTCTGTATAGGCATGTACGATCGCTGTGGTCATATATGTAAATAGCACACATGTTAGTTGGTGAATAAAAGTTAACAAGATCGGGTGTTTGTAAAAATTTTAGAGTTGTATTCAGTTAATTTTGCCGATTCTAAATAAAATGGGTCGTGGCAAACATTGCACTTTGGAAAAAAGGTCTATAATTCACGAACTAAGTCGAAAAGCCAAAAAACCATCTAAAATCGCAGATATTCCCAAAATTTCGTGAAAAATGGTCTATAATGCACTCAAGCTGGTTAAATCAAATGGTTTAAATAATTTCTAGAATAAGCCGCGCAATCCTAGACAGCGTAAAACCACCGCTTCTACTGATAGACTTATAGTTCGCAAAAGTAAGGCTGAACCATTCAAGTCAGCAAAGCATATTATGAGGGAAATAAATGAAGAAAATAACCTTAATGTTTCAAGAAAACTAGTATCTAGGAGACTACATAAAGCTAATCTTTATGGACGCATTAGCCGAAGAAAGCCGCTCTTAACAAAAAATTTAAATTTAAAGGATCGTTTAGCGTTTGCAAGGGCCCATGTGAATAAAGAAGACCAATTTTGGAAGAACGTGCTCTGGACTGACGAAACTAAATTTTATAGAGTTGGACCAGATGGAAAAACTTTTGTTCGGCGACCCAAACGCCAGGAGTTGAATCATAAATATACAAAAAAATCATTAAAGTATGGGGGAGGGAATTTAGTGGCTTGGGGAGCTTTTTCCTGGCACGACGTTGGGCCAATTTTTCGTATACCAGGAATAATGGACAAAAATATATATGTAGATATTCTTAATAACCAGATGGAACCATTTGCATTTGAGAACATGCCTATTAGGTGGACATTTATGCACGATAATGATCCAAAACACACGGCAAAGGTTGTGATTGATTGGCTAAAAATGAAAAACCTAATATTTTGAATTGGCCGGCTCATAGCCCAGACCTCAATCCCATAGAAAATGTATGGAATGATGTGAAGGTCAGCATAAGCAACCAAAATTTTCGAAATTTAGATGAGTTATGGAGTGGAATTGAGAAGGCTTGGTACTTTATTCCGAAGGATAAGGTCAGGAAGCTTGTGTAGAGTTTGCGACGAATATGTCGGTCTGTTTTGGACAATTCGGGATACAGTACTAAGTACTAGCAAAGAATATACATTATATAGAATGCGCATCTTGGTACAAAACGCAAACATTTTTCTGTCTTACTCATAGATGCGGGGGGAGCAACAAGACGAAGATACGATGTGAGCAGCATTAAGCAACATCGAACATTTTGAGCGAACCAACCAAAGGTTGCAACAGGAATGGTGATGTTTGACAAAGCACACAATGTTTTTCTGAGCTCGATCATGTTGTTAGCATGATCGGCATTCGTAGCTTTGCTGGCCTTTTTGAAATTTTTTTATTATATGAATTGCTGATGCGACAAGGCGTTATAATGTCAAGAAATATAATAAAGAAAAACAATCTGAAGTCTGGCATTAAATGCTGTATGCAGACTTGCAAAAAATCAAAAAGAAATTCCCCTAATATTAAAATTTCCTTCCCACCATTTAGCAATCGGTCAAATATGTCGAGAAAAATGCAATATCTCAGATTTGGACTACGGTTCAAATGTGTACATTTGCAACAACCATTTTTATATCCCCACGTTTAAAAAACGTAAAAGAGGTATATTGATTTTGTCACTCCTTTTGTAACGCTAAGGAGGCGTGGTAGGTATAGAAAAGTATATATGACGCGTCCAAAGCAAAAGCAATATTTTTATGCAAGCAATAATAGAAAAGAAAAAGGTTCAGCGCAAAAGTGAGCACAACTTGGTTGCACGATACATCAAACAGAAGTTGCATGCGGATGACGGTTGCAAGCGAACATTGAAAGTTTGGATGTGTATTGGAAAAGAGGTTGCGGGGTACATGCTGAAGAGCATAAATGCTTGGTGTTTGTTTGATCGCGTTTATGCTTTGTTATGAAAGTATGTGTGTCATCAATGCAAATTCTCAATTTTCAGCATTTTCTGCGTTTTGATATTTTAATAAATAAAATCGCCTCGTTTTGAATGAAATTATCAATTTATAGGTTCTTAAAGGGATTTATCTTATTTTTACTTTTTTATGGGCAATGATTCTAGATTACACTACTCAACAAGGTTTTCCACAACGAATTGCAATAACATTTTCTATAGTAAAATATTCCATAGAATCCGAATATCGTAATGATTTTTTTCGATTGGCCCCAATTTTTTATGTAAATGGGAAAATTCAAAAAAATCCACTATTGGGAACAAATACTTCACATAAATGCTTGTAAAAACTTACATGTTCAGTCAATGTATTTTAATTTAATTGCATGTAGTAGAGGAGAGTCAGGTGGAAATTTGAAGGCATAATATGTGCCAATAGCATCAGTGGCTGTTATGATCGAAAACAGGTCAAAAAATCACTTTTTTCGTTTTTTATAAACATCTTTTATATTTGAAGCCCTATATCTCGAAATAATTATATAGGAGAGAAAAAGTTAGCCCTCTTATGTGATAGAGAATTTTATTACAAAAATTTCAAGTATATATGTATGTATGTGGTGACTCAATACCACCACATATAAACACCGACATCACAACATACAAAACAACATACAACTTTAATAATATTCACTTACACATTTATTTTTAAAAATTATTATTTAAGATTTCAAAATTGTCAATTTTTATTTATCAAAAATTTTTTATTTTAAATTAGTTATAAAATTGTGTTCGATGAGTTTACGAGTTTAAAAATAAATTGTTAAAAATAAAATTTATAAAAAATTTTTTAAATAAAATAAAAGTTTATTTTTGTGCCCACCACATGTACATGTTTAAAGAAAAGTCATAATTCACTAACTTTTTAACATCACTTCAAAAACCATTTTTTATTAAAAAAAAATATTTTATTGCAGTTAAATTATGAAATGCACACATACAATGATTTGTTTTTTTATATCTAGGTAAAAATGGGTCGCTGAATCCGAATTCGATGTCAGAATTTAAAAATTACTATCTTTTAACAATAGGGTTGCCATCTAATAACATATTTTTTCAAGAATTTTAAACATTATCTAACAGTTTTAGGTGGTCGCTGATTCCGAATCTAGAATTTTTTGTTTTTCTAGATGCTGCCAAACTTTATTCTTATTTGTATTCGTATTCGCACTCTTATTCTTATTCTTATTCTTATTCTTATTCTTATTCTTATTCTTATTCTTATTCTTATTCTTATTCTTATTCTTATTCTTATTCTTATTCTTATTCTTATTCTTATTCTTATTCTTATTCTTATTCTTATTCTTATTCTTATTCTTATTCTTATTCTTATTCTTATTCTTATTCTTATTCTTATTCTTATTCTTATTCTTATTCTTATTCTTATTCTTATTCTTATTCTTATTCTTATTCTTATTCTTATTCTTATTCTTATTCTTATTCTTATTCTTATTCTTATTCTTATTCTTATTCTTATTCTTATTCTTATTCTTATTCTTATTATTCTTATTCTTTCTCTATATAATGTTTCTTATACCGTGTTTTTTTTTTTTTGTTTTTTATTTATTAATTTTTTTATTTGTTTATAAAGAATTTTTATAATACATATTTTGCCGTCTTTTATGGAACTTGATAATTTTTTTATTACTATAAAAGCATAATTGCAATTAATTTGATCGAAAACCGATAAATTAGAAAATTGCGTGATAGAAATTGCTGCGCCCGCGAAGTTGCAAAAGTATACAAATTCCGATTCCCTTCTCTCATACCATGACTTTAGCAACCGAACACATCAGACAGATTTAATAACAAAAACAATGTACCATCAATGGTGCAACAACAACAATGAGCACAACACGTTGCGTTATGGAATATGAGAGCGGGTTGTCATGTTTGGTTTGAACGGGTTGCAATGTTGGAGAGCGGGTCGTAATATTACGACCCGCAAACAAAATTTCTTCTTATATGAGATGCGCATTCTATATAATGTATATTCTTTGGTACTAGTAAGCATATTCGTAAGCTCATTGTAAAATAAAAATAAATTACTATGTCTTTTTTTCAGAATCCAAATTGTGCTTTTTATATGTCCACCTCAGCTAAGGATCAATTTCAGATTTTTGATTAATTTTCTAATTTTTAA